>JAOTQQ010000023.1:75183074-75195601 GCA_026546715.1 Gallinago undulata
GGCCCCAAAACTGAGCCCTGAGGGACACCACTGGTGACCGGCCGCCAACCAGATTTTGCTCCATTAATCACAACTCAATCACAAGTCAACTAATCAAAATATGTGAAAGCCACATTTTTATCACAATCATTAAATTCTATAACAAGGACATAGCTCTGGATCATATCATTTAAATTAACACTTCCGTGGAAGGCACTTTGGTGGCAAAAGTGTTAGCTAAGTACCACTTACTGTTGTGCCTAGGCAGGATAGAAAAGAGAGCTTAAGAAAGGTACCAGAAGCAACACAGTTTCAGGAATTCAGGAACAGACGAAGACCCATCCTAGTAAAACAAGTCCAGATTTATTTTACATACCATAAAGTGCAGAGTCCTGATCAACATAATCTCTTGTGCCAAACTGAATATTTTAATAAAATGTTTGTCCCCTAGAAAAGAAAGAAATTGAAAATACTCAACCATGTTAAGACGCTGTGCTTTGGAGCTACAAAAGGAGAGATGAAAAAAAGCACTATTCAATAGGCCAGTATTTTGGCTCAGCTTCTTAAGAATTAGTTAAGTCCTCACTTCTGCTATGTGTGCTCTGTGTTGAGCTCACGTGAGCTTTTAAGTTTGATTTCTCATGTGTTCACACCTATCTTCCAAAGCCCCACATAACATACTCCATGGTGTATGAGGGTCATTTTTTTCTAATGGAAACCTCTAACTTGCTTGGGCAACAGTTTCTCTTTTGGAAACAGAGATTTTGATTTACTGACCTCATGGTCTGTCCTTCATTAATTTTATTCCAGAGGTTAATTCTTTTCATTGCACATTGTGCCTCATTTCTTTTCTGGATAATCTAGCTTTCACTTTGAGTCAATGGATTTTACTGAGCATCTCTTTACCAGAATGGAGGGGCTCTGGTATCGGCTTTTTCTCCCATGATAGAAAAAGAGATGACCAGACTATGGTTTTATATCGCTTAGCACTGCAATCCCACTGTTGATTCTGTAGGTTAAGCATTCAGGCTTCCTATTTGTGTCTTCTCTAGTTAAAAACCTGCTAATTAGGGCACGTACATTGGAGATGTGGGTTTGAATCTACTCCAGCAGAAAAGGACGTCTGAACTTGGGCCTCCTACCTTCCTCAGAAAATATTCTGTCACAAGATATTTTAGAAAATACACCCACTGCCTCTTTTTCTATGTTTTTTAGGAAAGCAGCAACTGAAACTCCACTGCCTTACAGCTTAGTTTTGTCAATTTGTCTGAGAATATCATCTAGGCTGAGGTTTCCCAGGGGACTGAAGTGAAACACTGAAATTCAACATCCTAGCTGGAACTGGTCATGAGATAGCAAACAAGCCACCTGAAACCAAGACAGTTTGAAGGATTATTAAAGATGCAGTTCTGGTCATACAAGGAGCATAAAGACTTCCTAAAAAGTATGGGCTCTCTTTACAGAGTAGCTAAGCAAGATTTTTCCAAATATGAAATTTATGTTGGTGGATGTTATCACTTCAGAACTTATAATCCTTTTAGATCTGGTCTTTAAATATGACAGAAAGCATCATGGCTTTCTACACAGTAAATGAACGACCAAACAGACTAAAGCACTCTACAAATACATAATGATAAGCTGATGAAAGAGTTTTGTCCACTGAGCAATAGTACTCCACTTACCTACAAGCTACCATTGTCATAACAAATGAAAGCAAATACTTTCCTGCTCTGAATAAAGAGGGCTGAGCAGCTACATGGTTGCAGACATATCACTTAACATATGAGGACACACTGCAGCAGTCAACATTATAGAGGGCTCTTTCTCTCTGTAGCTTTAGGTTCTTCCCATCCTTCTTCAGTAAATCTCTGCTCAGCAGAGTTGAGGGCCATTGGACAAAAATAAATCTGTGAGAAGGCTTGTATCAAATTAATTCCCTATGACCACTGCAGCTCCAATTAGGCTGTTCCACTGTAAATTTTTGACACTGCAAGTCCTACTTACAGCCTAAGGCCTAACCACAGTTTTAACAAGGACTTTAATCTGCACACATGAATGCATTTATGCATTAAGCTAACCTAGAGCTAAGCCTTTACAGTTGTATCATTAGCATAGTCACAATCTTCTTCCAGCTGCCGTTACACTGGCTGAAAAATTACTGTCTCCAGCCCCAGAGGCAGCTGTTGTTTCTCTGACCTGCCATGTGCATGTGAGTATTCCCCAGGCCTTTTTAGTCACAACAAACCAGGATTGCCTAAAAAAAATTAAATAATATATCCATGCTAATTTGGTTTATATGGACTAAAGTGATTCCACAAGCACCTGAACTGGGGGACCAGAGGAGCCAGTAGCCTCTGGCACTAATGCTCTGGAGATGTGCAATTGCAGTTAGCAGGACAGCAGCAGGAAGAGAAAATGTGATGATGCTTTGTTCCTCTTTCTCTCTGTAGGTCTAAAGGAAAAAATTGCCTGGTCTGAGATACTCATTCAGTCTTGTTTATTTACCTACTTATTGATAAGTCCACTAAGGATTTTGATTTATTTTTTATCTGAAATTTCATTTTGCCCAGCTGAGATAAAAGACCTGTAACACCCCCCACAAATTAATAGAGATGAGTTTTGAGAGACAACAATCTGAATATATGTAGAAATGCCACAAGATGATTATGCAAACACAATCATTCACGGTTGTTACACTATTGAAAACTATTCATAATTTCTAAAATGATGTCCTTATCTCATCCGCATGATAAACCAAGAAGTCATTTAAGGAACTCCAAAAATGTAGAACCAGGCCATGTTAAATTACATGGTCGTGCAATTGTGGCAGATTGTAAGGCATGATATCCATTCATTTGTATACATATAATACTCTACCCATTATCTCATCAAAGATTCTGGCTAATTAAGAGGAAGACATTTTGGCAGTGAGCCAAATTAGTTTTAGATAGCACATAAAGTGATAGTATCTCTTCTCTAAGCAAAGAATTGCCCAGATAGAAGCATTCAAAAAGTTATGTTGCACTATTTATTTTGAATCAGAAAACAAAATATTAGGAAGAGAATAAGTTTGAATAGTACTTTTAAAATTAGGTGCTATTCTAAAGGTGAAGTAGAAATAGTTGTGTTCAGTTGGAATACATACAAAGAGAGAGGAAAGCTATTAACTCAATTGACAGCAAAGAGCTGTTGTGCAGCCAAGTGAAGGCTCAAGAATCTGAGACAGAAAGTAAGACAATTAGACACACAAAGAAATTTAAAGATTTTTCAGCTTTAAAATTCTTATTAATTACATTCTTTAAAACTGGATTCTAAATTTCACTTCTCAATTGAGACAGGTTGGAATTCTGAATATTTTGTATGTAAATAATATTGTTCTAAAAATTTGTAATAAAAAAATTAAAATTAAACCATTAGCAAAATTGTTAATGAAAAGACTTTTTTACATAACTACAATACTGAACATTCATACTGCATTCTTCATTTTCAAAGTGCTCCATTAACATCAACTAATTGAAGAAGGTTCTGATAAAGACTTTTGATAAAGTCCATTACATAAAGCCATTAAGGAAGTTTGGTGAGAAGCAAAGCATACTTATGGCATATATATTTAATTCAAGGCAGAAATACAAAAATTAACAATCAACGGTCAATTCACATGCTGTCTAAGCAGTTATAGTAGCATGAAATGGGGACTAATTTTACTAGTCCTGCTTTAGGGAAGTTTAAGCATAGCAACAGTTTGATAGAAAGCATCCTCTTATTAGTATGGTCTCCTGCAGTGAAAAAAAATCCAAGTAACAGTGTGGGGTACTCACAGATATTTATATCATCTGAGGGACACAATTGCACTTCAAGCTATCAAATAAATAAATAAAAAGAAGAAACCGAAACTATATCATTTTGGAGAGATTCAGATGTCTTGAAGATTTTGCTTTTCTATATGAGCAAGGAAAATTTGTGGTGCAACATCATGTGATTTATTCATTTGATAACCTGAAATCAAGGGTCTTTATTTTGTTGGAGATGCACTGACTCCCTTAATGTATTGCAGTAAAACACAACATTTTTTAATACAGTTCTAATGGATTTCCCTTTTTTCTAGGTATGCACTATCTGACAACCTACACATAGGGTCTGGAACTCCATCCAGCAAAACCTAAGACAGGCCAGGTCAGGCACAGCTAAATTCAGCCCCTAAATTAGCCAGAAGTTGTATGCTCCAAGAAAGATTGCTCTAAGACATAACACCTGTCATGTCAGCTGTTCTACCCCCGTCCCAACTGTTAACCCTATGATAAACCTTCCATTTCAGAACCTCATATGAAAGTCCATGTGTTCTCTTACCTATTCCCCATTGTCTGGTCCTCTTTTCTTTAGAAAAATTATCCCCACTTTTATTCTACTTGTCTGTAATTCTGTGAGAAAGAACACCAGTAACAACTAGTAAATCTCTTGTTCATTCAGCCTGAATTTCACAGAGTGGATACCATGAGCAAAGGAAGCCAGGAACAATTTAGCACCTATTTATCATGGAAATAACAGTCCTTTATAATCAGACCTTCAAAGATCAGAAGGATAATGATCTCAAAATAGGGCTTCAAAACATATCATTACTATGCATCTGGCTTCAGACATATCCATCATTAAAAAATGTATTACAATATCTGTGCTAAAAATCTCATCGCATTGATCCAAGAGACTTATCAATCATCATGATCACAAAGGGCTACTCAAGGATAGGTGGAGAAGAACAAGTGTTGCCACCAAGGTGATGAATTCATCAGTGAATGAGAATCTGAAGTGACATAGATGAAGTTTCAGGTGTACTTGAATAGAAACAGGCTTGAAGATGAGAATAGAGTTGCTTTTTCTGAGACTGAACTAGAAAAATAGTACAGATGGGCTTCCCTGTTCTTGAAGACTTAATTGATATAAAGAGAGAACATGGAAGAGAATACAGCCACTGAACAGAAACAGTGTGAATGACAGTTCAACTAGAAAAGACAGTTCAATAGAAAAGGAGGTAGATAATTTTTGAGAAGGACAGAGGAGAGCATTCATGAGACTGGAAGGAAGTGGGGAAACCACTGACTGGATCAAGTCTAAACCAGAGTAATATACAAACAGGGCTGCATGCCAAAAAAATAAGATTTAGCAGGAAGGGTGGAAGTATCTTCCTCTCATCCCATTACCGGTGTCTAGTAATGTATCACATAATCCATACCCCATAATCCCCATGCAGGTCTTTTCTTCTCCTGCATCAATCTCATTGTGGTATCCAAATCCCATATTGAAGTATGCACATGTTTACAGATCTGGTGATGGATTCAACACCTTTCTCTAAATTCTTTGCGCTCCTTGGAAATAAAACAACTACAAACCCAAACCTGAAGCTAATAAAGACACTGGACCCCTGGGTGCCCTTTCTATCACTAGAGAGATATAATGCAGATAAGACAGCACAGTGAATTTGTTCCTCTGATTTTCAGTTGCTTTGACATCTAGCACACTTCAGGCTTACTTTTTTATTTATTCAGATGGTGTAAACCAGGGGTAAAATTTAAAATGAAAGGAACTTGGCAATATAAAAACATGGCAACTTAGTCTCATGGCACTGAAAGTCAACCTTGTCCCTTCCTTCTCTACTCCATTGGACACTAACAGGCAACGAGTTAAGTAACCAAGCTTATAATTTATGAAGTTGGTAAAACTTTTTTTTTCATAGTAATTCAGTAAGGTTGTGAAGTTTTTTAACCAAGAAATGCATCTCTTATCCATTGCTATACGCTCTGAGTCTTGGTAAAAAAGGAATTAACTCTCTGATCTCTGAGAGTATCTGAACAGTTACTCTGAACACTTATATATAGACAGACTTTAGCCATCCTGTGGGTGTAGTCATGCTGTGTACATGCATGCGGTGTGTCAACTACGTCCACTTGCCTTGGCAATGAGTAGAGCAAAAGTCTGTTATGCCCAACTGAGAGGAGATTCTTTTACTTTTCATCAAGCAGATTCAGTACACATATTCTCACTGTAGGGATGTAGTATGTGGCACCACAAAAACTACAGTTAGCTAACACTGCGCTGTTGGGAACTAAATAAGTAATTTACTGGATTTTTGTAAGATACTCCACAAGTTGTTTGTTAAACACTCAGCTTGGGTTTAATGTAGAAGGTCAGAGGAACCAGTCATGCATAACCTTGCACAACAGGTGCTAGCAATCATTTTAGAATGCATTTTCATAGCATAAGTCTCTCTGAAAAAAAAAAAGAACACCTCAATTTCGCTGCAAGATTTTTGTGGAAAATATACATATTTCTCATCAAGAGTGAAATGGTTCAGCTTAAAACCCAATATTGTAGACAGCAGAAACAATAGGTTAAGTGAAACTTCAGCGGTGTGTTTGTAAACTGAAGTAATTTCCATGCTGAGGGAAAAGTCTAGGAGGACTTTAGCTAGGAAAATACAAGTAACTAGTGAAAAAGACCTTTAGAAGTTTAAGTGTTTTACTATATAATTATGCCCTTTCCTTATTTTATCTTGGTTTTTCTTCACTTTTATTCATTGCCATTTCTAGGCCTTTCTGCATTTAAGAATGTTACACCACTTCATATTCACAATTTCTATTCCTCAGGCCAAATTTTCTTATGCTGTACATTGGTACAGAGGCTAAACTATTTCACTAAAAAGCAGTAAAAATATTGTTCACTATTAAAGTATAGACTATAAAATTTTACATTGTTGCATTTCATTAACCATCTGACCTTTTGCTGCTCTACAAGAACCAGAATATTCACAATATTCACATGTGATCTAAAGCAGGAATAATAACTATGTTGTCATACTTTTGACAGTATGAGCAATACGAGTATCTTCTATTAGACTGCTGTTTCTTCTGACATTAAGAATGACTTCGAGAAATAAATGCTATAGCCCATCATTTGATCTAATAAAAGATCCTACATATCTAAAGGAGAGTAGAATGCCTACAGTAGGCACACCAGCCTAGCTGCAAAAAAAAAAAGGTATTAAAAATACATTAAAATCTAAAATAATTGTCTATAGATTCAACAGTGAACTTAAGTGCACCCATCTTCTTGTTACTCAGATTGAAAACTAAGAACTTAATGTGACATGAACTCTCCCTATAGGAAATGTGTGTGGCTTTTATAGAACACAGGAATCACATTAAAGTTAAACATTCCTGAGAAGGTCTTGCCTATAATCTCAGTATTTAAATCTCTCAGATTACCTCAACCATCAGGATCATACTTGTGGATTGGCAGAGGTTTGCAATTAATAGTAAAATTCATATTGCTTTTGTAGGAACATAATAAAACACTAATTCAGTCAGAACCAGAAGAGTGAGGGCTCCTACGGGGTAGTAATTCAAAGCAGAGTTGCAAATACAAATGAGAAGTGCTGCTAAATGGAAGGTGATATATCCATTAGCTGACATTTCTGGACAGTCATAAAGGAGAGATCCATATACCACATTTGCAGTAACATCTGTGCCAAATGCGATCAGAACAGTTGAAGAACTGTAAAGGCTTGCCACAGGGGAGTGCAGCAGAACAGCCAGTGGGGCAGGTGTTGGGTAAGAATGCGAACAACTTCAATTCCATAAAATACAACCTAATTTTTTCTGAAGACAGAAAGAATGTCTATCACTCTGCAAAGACAGGATTTTCTAGGAATCATCACTTGATGAGGAAGATGCCATCTTGTATGACTGATGAGTAGCTGGAATTGCATGCACAGATGCAGCAGCCTGGGTCCTCAAATTGAGACAATATCTGACAAATGTCCTGGTATCAAAGAATTGTCAACTCACAGAACAACACTGAATTCTGAGCATCCAGTTTATGTGCCTAAATTAGGACACTTGGTCTGGCTTTGGTCCACTGTGCAGCTAACAGGGATTCCTCCAAGCCCCCAGCCAGATCCTGCCACTTGGCTGTTAAAGGGACCTTGTTGATGAAGTCAGCTGATATGGTTAATACCATCTTTATATCAGTACCTCAAAGAAGTCTATATGGATATTACAATGATTCAAAAGCCTTTTTGAGATGCAAATAGAGTGAATTATTTGACCCAGTACAAAAAAGCAAAGCCTCTAAGCACATGCTTAGTATTAAGTAGATACTTAAACACTTTTATATATCAGAACCTCATAGAAGACTTGTAAGGTTCTCTGAGATATGATCACTATAATTATTTTTTTAAAAATTATCCTTGCCTTATGTTATATGAGAACATACTAGCTTTTATGACATCGATTTGCCCCTTGAATGAAAAAATTGCTCTAAAATGCTCATTATTATTTCCAAAACAAAGTTGTTGAAGATTTTCACTTTCTATAGTATTTTTGTATCATGTCACTTGACTGAAATTAGCCTTCTTTCTTACATTTACTGGGCTTTGATGACTATTCTTACTTATAGAAAATAATCTATTTCACAGTACATTGTTATTCTACAAAGAAATAAAATACTAATCTGAGTAAACTGATAAATTTTTTGGTCATTTTATACAGTACAGAATAATTATGATTATTTTTCTCGGTAATTACAAATTATAATTATATTTGAAGCTGCCATAAAAATGTATGACTTATAAAACAACAACAACAAATTCTGCAGTCATCTAGCCAGCACATCGATAAACTAGTTTCATTATAGCACTACCAATTGCAAAACCCTTAATAAATTCAATACAGACAATACAGTATATTCGCCAATGGCACAAATTAGATTATATTGCAGTCCTTTTTTAATGCACAGGACATTTTTTTTCAAGTTTGATGTATAAGTCAGTTTTATTTTAGTTTCCAAATTTTCTATGCACAAGTGCAAAAGAACTAAACATAATTAAATTAGCTCTAACACTGTTAATGTGAGCAGAATATATAAAAAAAAAAAAGGCTACTAACTATTTATTAATCTCCAGTTTGTACTCACAAGATAATACAAATAGAGTTTATGTTTTGAATTAGATAACGGATAAAGCCCTAATGTTCTGATGGGACATTTGCCTATGAATCGCGGTTAATGTATTAAAAGTTACCCATATGCAGTACGCATACTGCAGGAATTTTCATGGTAAGAATAACACACTTATTCGTATTTGTTGGTACAATACCAGCCAAAACAGAAAACTTAAATATCCTTGAAAAAAATATACACAAGCACAGCACTAGAGAAGATTTAGTACTTAACAGATGGCTAGTTCTGCAGAAATGCTTTAACAGATGGTTGTCATGAAGGTCTGGGAAAAAAGTTTACTAGAGTTTGGAAGTTATACTCTTACCAAACAAGACTTCTCCTCTATCCCCGTGATGTTAATGCATTGCATCACACTGTTGCAAGTAAATAATATGAGGTTTTATCTATTACTGGCAACCAACTTTAGCACTTTCTAAAACCCAGTGCAAGAGATTTTGAAAAAAAAGTCTCACGAGCTTTCCCTCTGTGCTGATCATTCTTGCATATTGAATCATGAGTGTTTCACTCAATTTCTAGAACATCTCCTTCATCATATGACTCCTATACAGGTATTTTATAAGATGTGGCAATAGCAATGCTAATTATTTATAAATCAACTCTGCTGACATCCTGAACATCATATATAATTATAAAAAATAATTTCAATATAACAGAAACTTAACAAAAACCAAAATTACTATTACCACATTTCACTGAAAAAAAGATTATGTAGTATTAGACTATAATGCATTTTTTACAAGCAAAACCTATAATACTTCTCAAACTTTTTTCATGTGATGATGTCAAAGTGCTTCATGAACAATGAATTAAGTTTTACAGCCAGTCTTAAAGGTGCATTAGGTACAGTAAAAGAATTAATCCTTTTGTTCTTTTTTGTCAGGTCTATTGGGACTTGCTTTGGTGTTTACCTCTTCCTGATATCGCAAATAAATGCATATCTCTTCAGCTTTCCACCTGCCAGATCTGAGGAAAAATTTTCCCTAATAAGCTACCATATGTATTACATGTCACTAGCTGTTCCCTTGAGAAACACAAAGTAGAGTTTGGTTGTCTGCTTCATTGTTTCTTTATCTTTTTCTTATTTATTTGTATGACAGACTGGAATACGTTGACGTAGTCGCAGAACACATTTATAGTAGCATTGATCAACTATATAGATTCTAAGCAAAAAGTATTTTTTTTCTCGATTTAATTGGAATTACAATCAGATATATTTTAATTTGGAAACACTGCTCCGGAATTCCATCAGTCATCAGTTTATTATCCTCTCATCACCCCAACTTCAAGTAATTTATCTTGTTACTCATTAAGATATCTTCCACTTACAGAAGAAGTGTATTACAGGAGTCTAGGGCTGTGTGCATCACAGAAAGTAAAGTTCAGGTTGCAACATACAAACCATTTGTCAAAAGTTCTTATTGCATTTTCTTATTAAAAAATGCTCACTCTCTAACATTTCATCCTAGGCAGAGAGACACAAGAATTAAAAAGTTTCATGGAAATTGCTAAGTTATTTGTATTTTTGTCAAAAATAATTTCTAGTTGAATAATATGTTTTCTATAAATGTTTCTGCCCAAAGTATATTTGATGTTTTACATGCAGAAGTACAAGTAGGTAATTGATTAGGTATCAAGAGATTAAGCTAAAAATTGTGTAGCATGGATCTTGGTGTCTGCAGAACCAGCTACATTTCTGGTAGGATCCTGGAAATAGCTCTTTACAGTTATACACATTTCAGTGTTGTTGAAAATCTGCTATTTGTAAATGGAAGAAAAAAAAGGAGCTGCTCCTGAAACACTCTATTTTGTCTATTCTCTTATGAAAAGAGAGTGGAATTAAGAAAACTAATGTATCTGATAAGAACTTTGCTTTTACTTCATTCTGCTGAGGCTACAAGGATGCTTGTGTAATATTTGGCAGTAAACAGTTTTAATATTTTGAAGCACCAGTCATCTACCAAATTTCAGTTACTCTACAAATGTTTATTACAAGAAGGATGCCAATGTAACAACCTCATAAACATTATCTCTGAGATGACTGTAATAGATCATAAATGAATCACACAAAAAAATCGGTTTCCTGCAAGCTAAATTTTGCGTTTGAAAGGTAAATAGTGAATTACTTCAAACAGTAACTGACAACTGGCTTTCTTCATGCCTTTTCCAAGCAACTTTGACTGTCCTGTTTCTGAAGGTGAAAAAGTCAAACAAAGCAAAATAATTTAAAAATATGCTTTTCAAACATAAATTAAAAATGTTTTGTTAAAAGATGCAAATGGAAGTACGGTATTCATGATGCTCAGAGAAGTCACAAATGATTTGTGACAAAACACATATTCTCCCTTTGGTGAAAATAAGTAGTTGCCACCATTGACAATCCATCAGCAGCTTGCAGTTTGGCCTCTCATCAGGCTAAAGCATCAGGCTTTTAATCCATGTTTTCTGTCCTACTACACATATTTAATAATCGAATATGTTTTACAGTCTTCTCAGTATATGTGAACATTCACTGAGTGACCATTCTTAAAAGTTTACTTGCAGAGTCCATGTAACGCTTACCAATAATTCTGCTCGAGTGCACACTGAGCACAATGTGAAATCAAATCTGATCAGTAGAATATTTACTGTCTCAATAAAGGACATACTATCTAAGGATTGTTCATTAGTGACAATGAAGGACAGGTTTCAATTCCAATAGAATTATTATTATCATAAATATATAAACATCCATTCAAAGCTGTGCATAAAATAGGATGTATTTAATTGTACCAGTATATGACTAAAACCATGCAAGTATAATAAGAATTTAATTGCAGTGCTACAATTCTGATAGAGTGTGACACCAGTACAAAGAAAGAGATTTTCATGCAACACTTTACATAATATTAATTTTTTGTTTTGGTTTGGATAGGCCAGGCTATAACATAACAAAACTGAATTTGTCTAGTTTCAAATTTCAAATATTGATCTTAATTTTGACCTATTCTGCTGTCAAAGGATATAAATATTACTGAAATAATCAAAGAAATTATTTGGATGACATGTTCAACCGACTGTGCGCATTGCCAGTGTTTATCACAGTAACACATAGTCCAGCAACAACTTATGTTTTAGAAATACACTTTGGTTATAATTTAACTTAATAATTTTCAATTCTAAAAGATTTAGGATACTTATATTCAGCAGAAATTGTCTTTAAAAATAGTCTTATCGCAGAATGATTACTACTAGAGTTTCTATGCCTGGGCACAAGTGCTAAATAATCTTAAGAAAGCAGTTACAAAAAACCAAACCAAATCAAACCAAAAAACCACCAAGCAAACAAACACAAAAAACCCTCAAACTTGTGTAAATCCTTTAAGCTGATTGTAACAGACAGAAGAGTTGTTCTGCTTGGTGCTTCAGGACTCAGCTGGCTGGGTGGCAGAGCTGCTGCAGTTCCATAGTTTTGGAACAAGCAATAACCTTTTAAACACTGACTAGAAGTCAAAGCAAGTTCTTCAAGCAATGCACTAATAGCAGGATGTAAGACACTATGT
>JAOTQQ010000023.1:75204854-75250683 GCA_026546715.1 Gallinago undulata
AGAGGAGAGGAGAGGAGAGGAGAGGAGAGGAGAGGAGAGGAGAGGAGAGGAGAGGAGAGGAGAGGAGAGGGAAACGCCCCCCCCAAGTTATATCATATTTCTTATCACATACATATGGAGCCATGTGAATTTACTTAACAGTCCACAGAATAGCTATTTGAAAATAGGGATATTTATGGATTATTTTTACACTTGTTTATTAGAGTTGTCTTTAGCTTTGCAGGAATAATAGGTGAAAGCTGAAGATCACAGTAACTAGGGTCTTGATTTTTTATGAACCTGTGTTGAAGAAGAAGAGTTATCCCTCACATAAATGATTATAATGTTTTTCAAAAGAGAACATTCATGACATCATTTGGCATGAACTTAGGAGTGGCCCAATACTGAGGTCCAAAACTGACCAAAAACTAATACAAATTTTGACTAAAATTTCTAGGGAAATATAATAGATTATCTTTGCAATTTGACAAAGCAGAAGCAATTTGTCTGTTTAGCAGAAAGCAGAACTACTTTTCAAATTTGTCTTTAAGTGACAACCACAACTCACACAAACAGATCTGGTTAGACCAGCTACAAATCAAAGAGTAACATCTATTCATAATTAAAATGTGAGCAAAGCTAGTGACATAGTATATATGACAGTTAAAAGGAAAACAGCATTAGCTAAAGCCAAAGAAAACTGTAGATTTAAATTTGAAGGAATCAGAAATGGCTTAACAGCAAATTGTAGATAGTGGTTCATGAAGAAAATAATTTAAACTATTTCACACAGGCCTTTGCAGTAGGGAGAACACCTGGAGAAGCACAGTTTGATTAAGGATAACTAGCAAGGACTCTGGCAGGGAACTGTCATGCTTATCTAGCCTGTTGGAGTTCTTTGAAGATACTGCTGCTGTAAGAGATAAGGGGAATTCAGTGGATGTAATATGCTCGGATTTTCAAAAGTATTTGACAAGGCTCCAAACTAGAGATTAGTGGCTGAGGTAAAGAATAAGGGTTAAAACGGGCTATTGGATAAAACGACTGGATCAGGAGCAAAGTATAAAGTATTGTTATAGATGGAAACCTCTTACGAATTGGAAAGGGGTTTGAGGTCAATTGGGTTAATAAGCATGTGCAGAAGTCTAGAAATACATTATTTATGTGACAGTGCCTTGTGAACTGAATTGCCCAATATCCACATCACGCATGTTGACATGCAAAGTTAATAATAAAAAAATAACATTGAAACAAGAACATTGAACAAGAAATAAATCAAAATGAATTTGAAAATTTTCACAAGCAAGTGAAAAAAAGTTAAATAATTTAAATAAGACTGCTGACAACTAGACCAAAGGCTAGGCAGAAAAAAGAAATATGGGGAAAACATCATTGACAACAATATATAGCATGCAAAAAAAGTCAAAGTTACCATTACAACAGCTTTTTTTTTTGCAAATGAAACAGGAAACAACTCTGCAGATATTATTCTATTGCCACATAAAGTAAAGAGCAATAATCACAGATGCTCATGGTTCTTGCAGTTATTATGCATAATGCTGCTCCAATTGTTTATCCTCCACCTTTCTTCCCATGTTTGCCAGGAATTCATCTACTACACTTTTAGACAAGCTTTGCCTGGTCTATCAATTTTTCTCTAGAGCCTCCAGTCCTAGGAGGTGTGATTTCTTTGCACAAATAAATGTCCTTTCTCCCTATAAAATATTTCTAACTCCAGAGCATTCAGAGTTACAGAGAAACTCAAAGGTTTTTGCGCTATTAGATTTTAGCTGAGAGAAGCATGAAAACTCTTCAGATTTTTCTTTGTAGCCTCATAATTCATCCTACAACTGTAAAATCCTAATTCATTTCAGGTGCCATCACCTGCTGTCTTTAAATACAATGGTTCAGGAAGATTGTATGTACAATCTTATTAATGCTCCATAAGGCAAGAAATTTTAAATATGTAAATATAGTAAAATAAAATAAACAAAACTTCACTGCTATTTTTTCTTATTATCATCTGTAGATGCATATTGCATACACTTAACTTAATAGGCTTTAAATTTATTCAGCTTAATCTTTGCTTCTATAATCAATGCAAATGTTGTCTCAGAAACCAAAATATAGAAATAAGTTTTATAATATACTACCCAATGCATTCAGCTCTGTTTGTAGAGACGTGTTTTATAACCCAATACATACATTTTAAATCAAGGCAAACCATTTCAAAAGGCACTCAGAAGACCAATGACATAAATAATATTGTACGGGTCCTTATTTCTTAGATATCAATAATTTCTGTATTCCAGTTTATTTATGTAACAAATTATTATTTGTTCATTTTTAAACTGACTAAAAAAGTTCATATTGATTGCGAAGATGGAGGCAAAACAGCACACCACAATCTTCCAGACATATATATTACATTTGCCACTAGTATAGATGCTGCAATTCAGATTTAGTCCCTGATATTCTTATGGGAAACAGGCTAGAAAACAAATATAACATGGTTGAGTAACACACAAAGGCACTCTTTAAATCCATTGATGATAAAGAATATTTTTCTGATCACAAGCATTTTCCAATTTAACTTCATATTAGGTGTGATTGTAACATGCCTATCATTTGTCCTGAGGCACTGGAACATGGTTTGGTGTGCTAGATTAGGTAAACATCTCACCAGAATTCTGAAACACTGCAAAAATTTGTAATTAATACATATATTTCAGAAGATGTATTTTTTTTTAATTATTTCCATGTATTTGCAAATAATTTTTTTGTTGCTAAGATAATACACAGTTTTTAGCTTTGGCTTTATGCACCACCTCCTACTCTACCGTGATTTGATTTACCATAATTTACCATGATTCTATTAGAAAAGAAAATCCATTCCTGAAGGATCAAAATGAAACACAAAATAAATAGACCAGTATTTTAAGGACAAATGTTATTCTTCTCAGTCATCTCTTATCTTTAAACAGCTGTAAGCTTTACTGGAGAACATGGAAACATTCTTGGATACACAAGACAACTCCTTGAGCAATGAATTTATTAGCAAGGAGCTAAGGCTTAGAAATGATAACATTAATCTTTTCTAAAATGCATTAAAAGAATATAGAAAATATTCTGCTTAAAATGTTGAAGAGAAAAATTCAAGTCAGCCATAGCTTTGCTAATCAGCCACCATAAAACCAGAGACCAATCAAAAGATTGGAGATAATCTTGTGTCCAAAAAGCTATAGAAGAATTTACTGAATTCCTTTCATCTTGCCTATAAAGACTCAGGTAGCAAGAAAATATTTGTTCAGAGAGAATATTCTTGCCTTATTTTTAAAGTCATCTTTGCCTGAGTATTGGAAATGTTGAACCTTCTTTCAATGACCATCTTAAACCTTGTAAAGATGATGCCTTGAAAGATAGGATCTGCTTGATTATACCAGAAATAAATGTGCTTCATATGAAATGTACCCAATGCATGCTTAATTCATAATTCTTAATTCATAAGAATCACTCATGTCAAAGCAGCTCTTTGTATAAGCAAATTTGTATGACATACATATGACAATATGTATGTATGAGGTACCTCATGTATGACGTGAGGTACAACTCCTTTCTATTACAGCATAATACATATAGAATATATTCTATACATTTATTTGTTGTTAGTCTTCAGAAAACAGATATATATCTATACACATAAATCTGACATGAATAAAATAACATCTTTATTATTGTTTTAGACTCTAAATTACAATTTCCCTTCCAAGGAAGAATAATGCTAAATTTCATTTTACTGGAGGAAATTATCTCCCAGATTAATCTTTTAAAGTCTTGCTGGTTTCTGGAATTTTGTTTTCTTAACTCTTCTATTAGCTGTGGAAACACTGCAACTAGAGGCTGTGGCAACAGTTTTTGCCTCACTGTTTGTAAACCAGAAATAATTCTGAAGAATGCCAAGTCAAACAGATAAGGGGAAGCAAAATAATTCATAAAGAATAATTTGCAGCTATAATAACATCAGAGTTGGATCTGACTGAGAATCATCAACAAAATGATTTTATATGAGTCAGTTTATGTAACTAAAACTTTATGTTGAAACATTTTCAATAAGAATTTCATTCAGAAAAAAATCATTGGATAACCTGGTCCATGATTAATTTTTTAATAGAACACAAGAAGACAAAGTGACTTTGCCCCACATCAATAGTTTTGTGGATAGATTCACTTAGCAACATCAGGCTCTCTGGATCTCGGTCAGAAACAGAAGAAAATGATATTCTCTGTTACAAGTGAATAACTTGACTAACCTGATTTGTCTTTCCCAAAATACCTTGACCTCATGCTGGTGTGGAATAGGATTTTTAGGCTTCAAAAGTTTTCACAGGATAGAAAATTTTTTACAACCTTCTCTGCTTGAAATTCCCTTGCTAAGATAAATACTTATATCTTGAATTTTAAAGCATGAAAATCTAAGACCGTGGTAAATGTAGGCAACTTTCACATGAAAAATGTTACCCAAAAAATCTTCCTGTAACAATTAGTTATTGGTCAATATCTGGACTATGTAGTGGCCACAATACTTCAGAAATATATGATGGACCATATGAAAGCCGAAGTGAATCATTCAGAATGATTTTTCATGAAGTATTTTGGGTAAGTCATTCACTTACTTTCTTTGAAGTTTCTCTAGTTTTCTGTGACATAAGGTTGTTGATCTCAAACAGTACCTCCTATGTGCTGCATTTTTATTATATAGACTGTCAAAAGGATAGGGACCTCAGGGCTGAGGCTGGAGAATGCATTAGATTTCATTCAGAACCACCACAGAATGCTGATGAAAGTGTGCTGAGAGCCTGACACTTTTATTGTTTTTCATGTTCAACAGAAGCAAAAAAAATCCTGACCAACTTTAATGCTGGCATTTATTAAACAGCAAACAAGATTTATTTCCAAAATATAAAAATAAAAGATGAGGAAATGTTACATAGTTTTTGTTGCTACTGACTTCACTTTGAAGTATTCCTAAGTAAGGAATAGATGTTTGCCAGGGGTGAGTGTAGAGAAATATTTAAATCAGAAAATAGATTTAGAACAGATAAATAATTTTATAATATTTAAATTACAGTAAAAGGAGCAGAAATACCATGGAAAATAGCTCTGTAGCACTAATTTGTGTTTTAGATCATATTCAAGTCCTCAAATGGAGTTCGGGTCTGTCATAGATAAACCAGGCCAAATATGGATTCAGGATAACTGACAAGGAAAGAAAAGCTTTTAAAGCTGATGGACTGATAATAAGAGATGCTGAAACCTTAGCTGACAAGGAGAATCACTGACTTGAAATAACTTCTTATAAAAGCAGATCATCTGGTGACTGGTATAAGATCTTTTATGATGAGAAGCCAAAGGTAAAATGCTGCCAGATATACAGTGCTTATCCTCAGATGCCTAAAGAGAAGCTATTGCATGCCTGCCACTTTTGAAAGTGAAATAAATTGTTCTCTTCTTTTTATTAATTTTTCTAAAATTCTGAACCAGAAAGCTATGTTCTTTTATCTACAACGTGCGTTACTTCCAATACCAACAGTTTAAGCCTAAACGAGGCAGTACAAATCACTTTCAACCTTATAATACACTGTTTATGTAATAAACAATTGCTAATTCCACTGTATTTACATTAATATTTTTTCATTTAAACTATTTACTCAGTAGTTAGAACTCCATAAGCAGTTATTTATATCCCAAATTTCCTTTGATTTCAAGATAGTGCACATACATCAAGAGATTGGAAATTGGCTTATATGTTCTTGCTAATAATTTTATCACTAAAAATAATGAGCTGACATGGAATTGCTGACCTTGAGGTAATAACTGAATTTCCTCATTTTTTCTCTCAAGCTGTGTCAAGAGTATGTGGTCACTGCTTAAAAGTGTTAGCTTTGGTAAATATTAAAAATATATATATTTATGGCTATGAAGGTGTCTCTCACTGGAAAATTCCTTTTCTCTAGATAAAGCCATTCAGGTATTAGTTAGAGTAGTTCCCCCAGAGTCCTGCAACACTAAGTACTTCAGAAGGAAGAAAGAAATCAAGGTTACCCTCTTCGCCTCTCCCCTCACCTCACTTCCCTACTTTAGTAAGACTGCCACTGCTACCTGATGGTTTGGTTACTGGGTGGCACCACAGAAGCAGCAGGAGTCATGGGAGCCTGCAAGATTTTTCCCAGACCTGAAACAGCTTTGGATAACCCTTTGGACAGTATATATGACATGATCTACACACATCTACAATAAATTATGGCAGTACTTGAGGGACTCATCATACCTGATATGATTAGGCACGACAGAATGATCGACTTTTTTAGATCTACAGGAATAAGCAAGCTCAGTTCTGCCTCAAGTCTCTTGAGCCCTGAATGCCTCCACATGGGATAACTCAAGTTTCTTTCACTGGCTGTTCAAGTGGTCTTGCCATTTTTTAATACATTATATATAAGGAAAAGCTGTAATATTGTTTGATAGCTTGCTGAACACCTTTTGCAGAAAGGTTATAGTCAATTTGCCATCGAGACTGCCACATAAAACTGTAACATATCAAGTTTTCTTTTTCTATTGCATCACTAATTCTTTAATATATAACAAGAGGTGAGCTGATATACATTTGAAGAATAATTCATACTAATTATAAAATTATTTGTAATGTCTAAAAAGTTGTTTTTTCCCCTATCTACCATTTAAGATACAGTAAAGGGAATCTTCCTGGAGAAAATATTGGTGTGCAAGTATTTCCAAGATTCTTTTTGGGTATGTGGCTAAAAAATGCTGCTGTCCTCTACATCTCTTGCCTCTATCAGTAATGGTATGTACAATGCTTAGTAGTCATCTTCCTTCTCAGATAAAGCTTGATAGCTTATTTCCTAGGGTGTTAAAATATTAACAAAGAGAAAGACCAAAGCACTTGGTTAGAACTAAATCAAGTTGTGTTTTAAAAAAAGTTATCCAAAACCAATCCTATGAAGATACTGACTTAGCAGCTTGAGTAATAAATAAGATTAATCAGAATTATCTGTTTACATGCCCAAACTTAATAGAATGGGTATTGCAGCACCCTTGTGAAATTAATTGCAGAACTTGAAGAACAGGACATAACTTATTTTAAAAGAACAATGAAAGCAATGTGGGAATCGAAGCAGCACTATACGAAAATATTCCTAGCTGTGAATAAGTTTCTGTACTAGTTTTGGTTGAGATACAGTTAATTTTCTTCATAGCAGCTCATATTTTAATCTGCTTCAGATTTGTGACCAAAACAGTGCCAACAACATAGGGATGTCTTAGCTATTGCTAAGCAGTGTTTACACAGCATGAAGGCCTTTTCTGCTTCTCACACTGCCCCACCAGCGAGTAGGCTGTGGGTGGGCAAGAGGTTGGGAGGAGACACAACTGGGACAGCTGACACCAGCTGACCAAAGGGATATCCCAGATCATACAACATCATGCTCAGCAATAAAAGCTGGGGGAAGAAGCAGAAAGGTGGATACTCAGAGTTATGTTGTCTTCCCAAGTAGCTGCTACGCATGATGAAGCCCTGTTCTCCTTCCTGGAGAAGGGTGAACACCTGCCTGCCAATGGCAACTAGTCAATAAATTCCTTATTTTGCTTTGATTGCAGATACTGCTTTTTCTTTACCTATTAATTTGTTTTTACCTCAACCCACAAGTTTTCTCAATATTACCCTTCTGATTCTCTCCCTGGTCACGCTGAGAGGAGTGAGCGAGCACCTGTGTGGGGCTGAGCTGCCGACTGGTGTCAACACACAACAGTTACCCACAACTGACAAACAGATGATCCTTGAAAAGATTATGGATCACTATTCAACTGCACAACCAAGCTTCAGAGAATATTGATACCAACTCTTACAGTCACCTACATAAGAAGTAAAAAAAGTGATATCATAGGAACTTTTATTTTCAGTGCAACATGCCAGATGTTTCACCCTCCTGATATAATTGATCTCATCAGAATTTATGGCATAGATGTCAGCCTCCTAACTTGGGAATGTTTCCACCCATTTAAGAGAAATTCCAAATTCATTTAGTTATGATCACAGAACTAAAATTACTTTGCAGCAAGTGTTCTTGTTTTGAATATATTTGCCATGTCCAAATGGAAAAAGACAGAAAAAGGATTTATATACATTTGTTGCTTAAAAAATAGCATTTTCACAAGCCTAGAAGTAAATGATGAGCTAAATAAACTAATTTTATGAAAAGAAAAATGTGACTTGCAAATAAACTTATTACATTACATATTTCAAAAATCTGTAATTAAGAAACACTAATGATTGTATTGTCTAGAGGGTTATAAAAAACAGACATTGCATATAATAAAAAGTAGCATATAGCAAATGAAGACTGGAATTTTATAGCAGTGACTACAAATTTAAAACTAGGAAAACAGAAGGACAAAAGATAAAATAGCTGACTATTAATTTTGGAAGATGTAAGAAAATATATTCTAATAATGGTAAACTGTAAAACTGTCAACAGCAACACAAAGCACACATAAGTATGTAATAAACATAGCTCATCAGTTTTGGGGAAAAATGTGGTGATAAATGCATCACATAGAATAAGAATTACCTTCCACTTCATCAGTAATTTCAGAGGACACTGCATTTCCTTAATTTAGAAGTTTGAAAATTTTTCAAATTTCAGGTTCAGGTATTTTTTACCTAAGAATTTTAAGAGCATTTATCAAGGAGTTTTCTGGATCCTAATACAGATTTTCAACAAGCTTTAGACCTTTATGAGATACTTATTTAGCATGAGACTAAGCATTTAAATTAAAAATAACTGTAAAATAATACACAGTGTAAACACTGGTTGAACTGAATGTTCAGAGCACTATGAATTTTCAAGTGTTACTTTCAGTCAGATTCAATTGTTTTATTAAATTTGGCAAAAAGGCACAGGATAATCTTGGAGGAATTCTCTACCTCTATCACTGTAGCTCTTTGTTTAAGGAAACATTTATAACCATGGGAGAAGATTAAAACTAATTTAAAGTTCAAAATTTTAAAGTGTAAAATCCAAAGCCTTGCATTTAGGATAAAAAAAAAAATAAATTCCAAAATTACGTCTTGTGATACAAAGTTACTTTCTCCCCACTTTTCTGTCAGACTTTTTAACCAATTAAGCTTTACTCCCTTGCACTGTTATCTTCTGTACTCACTGCTGCTCTACATCCAAATCTGTTGACCACCCTGAAGGCCCAACATCTTCTACTAACTGCTTACTCTCCTCGTTTCGCCCAGATAGCAGGAAGATTTCATGCTTGTGCTACAAGCAGTACAATCTGTGAATGCAAGTTATCTACATCTCTTGAAACTGTATCAGAATGAATACTGTATTCTGATCTCAAAACTACAGATGTATTTATAGTTTGGAGCAGAGAAGAAACAGCTTCCCCACAGAATGGAAGTTTGAAACTTACTGTTTTGCACAAGAATGTTAAAAGAACGTAAAAAGATCTGTTTTAAAAACATTGCTCTGAGGAAGCTTGATTAAAAGAATGAAATTGAAATATACCTAAATAGCAATAGTTCCTGGTTGGTTTGCACTAGGATGAAAGTGGGAATTTGAAAAGCTGAGAGAGAATATTAACAATCTTATTAATTTAAGGGGACTCTACCTCAGATGTTTGTTCACCATTAGCTCCAGCAATATGCAAACCTCAACATGCTGGTACCACAGTATTTCTAAAGAACAAAAAACACACTGCCATACTGCAACAGTATTTCTTGCAGAACTATGTTGATTCATACTACTGTACTTAATAATTTTGGATAATAGCCATCCAAAGCATTTTAGACAGGGAAATGCTGAAGTACACTATGGTTTTCTGACAATTCCTTATTGGCATCTCCTAAAATCCCTCAACTCATTTGCCCCATTGTCTTCCCTGAAGTAAAATGCATGTAGCTGCAGCTGTAAAATTTCACTTATTGCCATTTTTGTTGCAGTTAAGTCTTTCACTTAAACCTGGTTATGAGCTGTTTCTGAAATGCCAATCAGAAACGCAATATATGAGGATTAACACACATAATAGCCATGAAAACAAGAATGAAGGTCTACTTTTTTATTATATCATTATTTGGCTCTGCAACCTTTTCTTACATTATCCTACTTCCTTCCTGAGCACTCATCTCCTCAGTATTCTGGTGTGGTCCATTATGACACCTATCCACAATCTTCTTTCTGAATACTCTCATTTCTGTTCCACAGGACAGTCTACATGCACATTTTGAAATAGATTAAGATAGAAATACATTAACAAAAATGCATCATAAAATCATATAGTTGAGTACTATAGCATATATGGCCACCTTCACCCTGTAAAGTAATTTCAATTGATCCTAGAGTATTATATCTAACATTAGGTCACGGTCATCTTGACAGTAACTGAAATTGAAAATTAAGCAACAGGACTAGCAGCAGCGAATCTGCTTTGTGCATTACCATCTTACAAACTCAGATCCAGTATGAAATATGGAGAGAGAACTGTCTAAACAAAAATGTGGAGAAGAACACCATTTAATCTAATATGTATGTTGCACCACATTTACAGACATAACAGTTAAATACAACTGGAATTATAAAAAAAAATAGAAGAAAACTGCAAGATGTAGACAAATACTAGTTATGGCCCAGAGATCCTGCAACTGAAAGATCCCAGGCAAGGTGCTTTAAGTCTTCACCTCTAGTTCCTTTCTAGTGCATATCTATCTCATTTGGTTTTGATCTTCTTGACAGGAACAGCCACATACCACAGTTTTGTATAACAAACAGACCAGAGATGCCACAATTTAATCCCAGCACTCTCATTAGTCCTTTTGCTAAGAAGAAAAAAACCTCACACACTTGAATTCTGTCCAAACTGTCTGCTTCCATGGAAATAGAAAATCATCTTGGTAAGAAAATGCTACATCGTATCTACTAATGTTTCAGCCAAAGTACAGTCTGTAGCAATAGAGATTTTGGCAGAACTTCTTCCTATGACCTGAGAGCTGTTCAGTACATCCTATGAGGTAACTAATGGTCTTAGTTGCTGCTCACAGAAAATCCAGAAGAAGCTGAAGAAGTTTGTCACTTTACAGGAAGTACTGGCTATCTTTGCATCATTAGGTCTTAAAGCAATATCTAAGAAATACCTCTTACTTCCTTCTTATAAAAGTAGCTTGCATGTTAAGGATGTCCTGTTGTTAATGTTGATAGCAATAGAACAAAAGCTCAATCCAATTTAAAAACCAGCTTATTCTTGGTTGTGGTCAAGAATGGAGTACGTTTGGAAAGTCTGGAACAAGTTGTTGAAGTAATTTAATGAGCCATAAAGAAGTGGGAGTTAAATATTTCAATATTTTTTAAAAGGAAGCTATTTCTTATCTTTCAGTGGGTTTTGCATTTCTAATTCAGACTAGACAAACTCAGTTTGTGTATAATGTCTAGGATGACCCTTTTTTCCTCCTTTCTGTTCAAGAAAAGATATTGATTTGTACAATGGTAAAAACAGAACAGACATCTGCTACATATTATTCAAACAATGCAGGACACAGAATTACTGCGTCTGCATACAAAATAATAGGAGCAGATACAAAAATTAAAGGTTCAGAAGAGCAGAAAGTATGAATTAATAATAACGTATCAATTGCAGAAGAATTGTTAAGTGGAAAATAAATTTTCACACACATTTAACCTATTGTTTTCAAAGAAGGACAGTTTTACCAAGGCATCAAATACATAATTTAATCCCTTGTTGCCTTGAGTTTCACTGTGTAAATAGAGAGAAACCTGTACTTCAAAGTGTTTATAGGTCTGCAGAGGAAGTACTTGTTCTGTCTTTTTGCTCAGTCTTGGATCAAGAAGAAATCTAAATTTTGGCTTTCCCCTTACTATTATTCCTCTTTTAATGAGGCTGAACTGAAAGCATTTGCAATCTAACTTTTGAAAGCTGCAGGGTTTGTCAAGCTTCCAGTATTTTACAACGTCTCTCCTGGCTGCCAATACAGGCAGATGTAAAAACTTCCTGAAGTGTGCCTTGTGTGTTAGTTCATTTATACTTCGAAACAGGCAGATGTCAGGGGAAAGCATGAGGGCAGAACTCATAAGCTTGCTGACAGCAATGTTAACATTGTTCCAAAAATTCAATATGAGCCTAATTCTGCTCCCATTAAAGTCAGTCAGATTTTGGCTCTTGACTTGAATGGATGTAGAAATAGAGCTTAGGGGAGACCGTACAAACAGCTCTTGGAGAACAGTGACATTTTAGATTTTGAATACTTGGATGACTACTCATTGTGAAATTAGGTCATTTTCTTTAGGTTCTACGAGATGCTCATAGGAGTTTATCACACACTGCCTTTCACAGATGAATATGTCACATTTGCTGAAACAGAGCTTCTCAGTTCCCATCCAGCATACTTACATATGCCAGCATTTCACAGTAAAAGCAGAACCAGTCCAGTTCTGCCTTCCTCCTAACACTCCTTAGAGTGACAGCAGTTCTCAGTCCCTATACTTCTTCCATCGTTTGGTCACCTTTTAATGCAAAGCAAATGGGCTTCCTTAGCAGTGTCCGTTTATAATTATGTTCACAGTTTCTCACACTGTTTCAACCCAAGATTTTTAACCATGTTGAGCAACATCTGTCAGAAGTAACCATGAAGAAGCAGGCACTTGGAAGACAGACTGATCTTCCTTACCATAAAAATGTAAACAGCTTGATCTTTAGCTCCTCATGGCACATATTTGTAGGTGTAAAAGTATCTTGACCTGGAAGATATCTTGACCTAGAAGAACATTTAGGTTTTAGATTTCCCCTTTTCCTCCTTTTAGCGGGCAAAGCCACGTTACTCATATTACTTACCAGGGATCCCTTCAGGAAACTTTCTTCCCTCAGAGTGAAATAAGATCTATAAATAAGATTACAACACTTAATGCTTCTTCTGTCAACTGTTCCTAAAGAAATTAGGAGTCATCCCTAAATTTTATGAGTTTCCAGAGCAAGGAAATTCTCAGATTTGCATTCCATTGAAACTTAACTTCCTTTATCAAAGATGAAGGAACAGAACAAGTATCTTCTATTTTTAATTTCTTTCTCTAACAACCACCTTTTTATTCACTCTTCTTTGATGACATTGTTGCCCCCATTTACCCACACAAGTTAGAAATCTCTAAATCTTATGGCATTCATAAGACATCCTCCCAAGGAAGTCATACTTCTTAAATATGTTTTCTCCAAACACTGTTGTGAGATAGGAAAGTAAGCAACAAAGGATCTACATCAATTTTTCACCTTTGACATAAGATAATTATTAAACAAGGAAGTAAATTCATTTAGCTTGTGATTTTAGTTACCTTATATTTACTGAGGTTTTATTGCTGATGGTTCATGTTTTGCAAATATTTTTTGCTTAATTATTGGTTAATTATAAAGCACTAATAGGCACAGGGTATTGATTTTCTGAAAATCAGGCATGAAAACAAATATTGCAGAGAAACTACTACATTATGTATTTTCTGACCTTGACAAATATCGCATCAGACATTTTCTTTTTTTTTTTTTTAAAATACATACTTTAAACACTTAAATTTTTGCCTTCTATGTATTTACAATCTTTCATAAATAAATATGCCCTGAAGTTTCTAGCTATCATTTAGCTTGCCTACAGTGAAGCATCAGAAAGGAAGGCTTCAGGGAGACATATAACACAGACTGGAAAATGCTCTCTACTTGCTGCTTTGCAAAATTTGCTCTGTCAGCAACATGCATTGGAATAATTATGCCAAGGTGTCACCCTGAAGCATGACAAAATCATAATATGGAAAAGTACATCCATCACAGTTAAAGTCACTGATAAGACTGAAGCTGATAGCACTGACAAATTTGTCGCAATGAGTCATAATGTTAAATACTGAAATGGCACCTGAGTTTTGTTTGCCAACTTTGTTCAATTTGCTACTTGCTGATAGTCCTTTTAGGAATTTCCTTTGTTTTGAGCTTTCCAAGATCCTGCTGAAAACTCTGTGCTGGTGAACTGCACATGAATCAGAAAACAGAATTATTTAAACCATTTCATAGATTGTAGAGTGAATAACATGAAAAGAGATCTCCAGATGGACTATTAGAGAGAAAATGGAAACAAAATAGGGAGGGGAAATTAAAGATGTTAATAGGTACATGAGTATAAAAAATAGATATTCCTGTATATGATGTTCTTTGTATTTTCAGATAGTTACATCTATAACTACAAACTGGTTCTAACTACAAGAGGAAATCCATCTAACATGAGTTCCATAAAATTGACCTAGTAATAATATAATACTAACTCATTAAAAAATGACGCCTTATACAGCACCATAAATGCTATAATGCCTCCCTAAGTCAAATACAAGACATTTTCTTAGACAAGTATAAGACATTTCATATTTCTAGGCCCAAATCCCAGAATTTGGGGAATGGAATAAATTCCACATGCAAAAAAAAAGATCTGCAGTCTGACCTGCAAGCTTGGAGAAAAAGGCCAAAGCATAGAACAAACAATCACAAAGATATTCAGAATTAATACATTCCTTAGAGGAAGTGTTCTCAGTACAGAAAGTCAAATTGAAAAATGCATTTGAATAAAAATGGGGGCTCAGACTGTGACTTCAGTGAATAATGGTTATTAGGTAGACAGCAAACATGGAAGCTTGTTGCTAAGTCTAATGGATAAATTATACAAATCAACGTTCAAGCCATTGTATGAAATGTAATGTATGTGATCTGCTAAAAACGTGTATCTTGAAAGTATATTACAGAACCAATAGAATTAAATCTGTGTTACACAAACTGCTCTTACTATGCACAAGACATAGAAGCTCATCTTCACAGTGCTTCGTTCACATCAAGTCATTCATATCAATTAGCTACAGGTACAAAAGAGGGATCCAAAAAAGGGGCTCCCTCTAGGGCTGAAGTTAAAGGTGCTAAGAAGGGTAAAAAAAGATCTCTCAGATAATATTCAAAAGAGCTTGAGTCCCCTCTTAGAGTGAGAAGGTCCCAGAATTCCACTGACAGCATCACTTCCTATCATGATCTGAAGATCAACGAAGTTTTATCTCAACGGAATGTCACCAAGCAGACAATATTTGAGGTGCTTCTTCAGCACAAGCATTACTGAATTGGAAAAAAGAATAATTTAAAAAAGGAACAAAAAAACCCTGAGAAACAGATTCATTATCCCTACTTTGACTTAGCTGTCTTCATTATTTTATGGTGTACTTGCTTCTAAACATACAGTAGCCTCTTCTTCATCAGTGTGTTGTTACCTTTCCCCTGCTACATTAATTTATGCGCCTGTGCATAGCTTCAGCAATTATTAAAAAGCCCAGAAAACAAAACCAGACAATCTGTAATCCTGATTTACAAAGTACATTCTGCAGCTGTCAACTCATTGACTGGTCACCTTATTTTTTTTTTTTATGCTTTGATCATTAAAACTCTCCCAGTGGCCTCAAGTACATGTTCAGTCAGAGAGGAGACAGACTTTACCTTAAAGATAGAAACACTCACACTGTGAAAGAAGAGATTCTTATTATGCTCCAGCAAGTTTTATTGCATAACTTTATTTATTTATTTTCTTAATTCTAGATACCTGTGCTAAGTCACAGCAACAGATCGGCAGAATTTTTGTATGGGAGTTTCAGAGATTCTTAGCAGACTGAAAAATACTACACTGACATTTCATCCTTGTCTATATCCCTGAGGACACTATCCATCAAAATAAATGCCATCTTATCTATGCTGCTTATATTAAGATTGGACGAGATCCAAGTCTTTGTAATGTGTTTGGAGCAGTTGCATTTGGCCCAGAGGAGCTGGAGAATACGGGTAGAGAAGATTCATCCCCCATCGAAATGGGGATAAAAACCTCTATTGATGCCAGCTTTATTATCCCAGTTGATTAGAAACAGTTACAATCAATTAAATGAATTGAAACAGTGAAAAGAGCTTCAAATTCACACAATTAGAGATAATGTTTTGATATCACCATGGTATCCAACTTTCATTTGCTATATGGTTTCTGAGAAATTAAAACCGAGTTCTATACCATCATGAACCCAAACCAAACTGCTATTACAAAGCAGTTACATTTAAAAAAGGGATAGCAATCAAAGATAATTATGTTCACAATTTGTTCTGATCACTTCTGATACCCATATATATCCATTTGATTTTCCACTACACTTCCCCTTTTGTCAAGTAATTTGAAATATATCAGCTGCTCCAATCACATTGTAATCACTTTATTTTACAATGCAACACAGTATGATGTAATGGATCCTAAACAATTCTACAATGTGTGGCCGTACAAAGAAGTTCTATAGTATTTTTCAAAAGTGGGGCTGTAAGACTCCCAAAGTATCCATCTATCCCTTTTGTTTGTTTTTTCTAGTGCCATCCATCAGAGAGAGAGCCTCCACCACACTGGGAGGAGAGGACAAGACACTCTTCTCCTGCCTCAAGCAGCTGTCATTTCAAAGTGAAATAGTCCTGGTTCTACCGGACTGAATTATTTAGTCACCAGAATCTAAAACAAAGAGGTTCTACAGAGACGGGAAAACATGTGGGTTGAATGACAAACAAAGTATTATTTACTGAATGTATTAAAAATTGTTTTTCCAGACATTTCATCAAAGCAAAGCTATATTCACAATCAAGACAGATGTACAAGTCATGTGAAATAAAACTGCCACTGGACTGAATTATTTAGTTGTTTGCTAGAGACTCGATCAAATTCAGCCTCCATGTAAACAGGCAAACTTAAATGGGACACAGTTTGAGGTGTTCTACATCCAGATTGATTTTGATCTTTTATGTGCATTGGATGCCTGGAAATGCTCATTAAAGAATGTTGTAAAGGAATGTAAAGTATGTTTTGGATTACATAGTCCATAAGACTCAATAGCATTATTCAGAAAAAAACAATAATCAATCATGTACACATGAAGGAGCTTGAATTTCCAATGTGGCCAACCCTTAAAAAGTCTGTCAAAAGTATACAATTACCCATAACTGTATTTTCAATCACCTACTTCTTTTCTTGGAGAGGTGAAGTCTTTTTCTCATCATATATCCAGATCTGAACAATTTCCTGCCTATAACATTAACTGTCCGTTTTAATACACTTTTAGTTTACTGACTGCATTCAAATTTGTTCTTCCAATAGATCACTCTGAATTTGAGAAAACTCTGCCTTTTCTCTAACACATGTTCATGCGAATAACAGAAGATATTGTAAAAAATTGATCATAGAAGAAAGGAATGCTTGAGAAGAGTAAATGTATTTAAAGATTCCCTAGTATACATAATTTATGTTAATATGATATCGAAACCATACGTGAATAGAGCCTTTTCATACTGAGCCACACATTACATCTGTTGCAAATGAATTGACAGTTTACCAGTTTAAGCAGCCAATATTTTAATATTTTTTGCAGATTTTCATTACTTTGTGTTGGCAGTTACAGTTTCTGTATCATATACCACATAATTTTATTTACTTATGATCAGAGCAATACCTTTTTAATCCTTTTTAACACAGTTTCAGTTTTCAGCTCTTCATTAGCCCAATTGGCATAAAAGGCAAGGAAATGAAGTGTGAAACTTTACAAAAACAAACAATCTTGCCATTTTCTCCATGTCTCTAAATCAGTTCTCTTTGTAAGAAAGAGAAACCATAAAGGGTTTAAATTAAAACATGACTATACAAATTTTATATGATGCTTGCAAGGCTTATAATGATAGTGGGGGATGTACTTCACATTGCAATTTTTTAAAAAAATTATAGAATATGGATATTTTTATAAAATCTTATACCACTGGTAAGACACAACCTTATAATACGATCCTCTAAAGCCATACTGATTTTGTAGAATCTTAATAAAAATGTGGAAACTCATTACACAAAGTAAAAGAGCAGAGCAAAACAGGCAGGAAAGAATAGCAGTTCTATGACAGCACAAATTAACGAAGTATGACAAGTGTTCTCAGAAAATTGATCAGATAAAACAAAATTCAGGGGTAAAAAGCTATGGGCTAAGCATATAATCATGTCGCTATAGCTTGGGTAAAGATACATTGCTATGATCCTTCACATCTTACTATTTAGTAAATCTAAGAACAGCATGTGACTGTAACTGTTGCCAAGCACTAAGAATATTGTTTCTGTGAGGTTTTTATCTCAACAAAATTTATTTGTGCTTGCATTAAAGCAAGAACCATGAATGACTTTTTCTAATCCTATGGAAATATTTTGAGGATGAAACCTCCTATTGTAGACCAAATCTGCAGCATCTACAATTTCAAATAATCTTTAGAAGCATGTAACCAGTGACATTATATGTCACAGGCTACTTAACCTCCTTCATTATACCTGCTCCTACAATTTCACACCATCCTAAACAATTATCTTGTTTTTTCCATATTTATACTCTTTGGAGTACCCTTACATAAATGCATAATGAGGTTTACAAAACATTGCCTGACATTAAACACCTCTTCATATAGCCCAAAGAGAAGTCAGTTACAGGGAGCATTATTTTATAACCTACTTTTTATTTTATAACCTACTTTCTTTAGTGTCATGCCTACACACACAAATAAAATATGTAAACAGACTCAGCTTTAACTGATGAATCACAAAAGCTGTATTATTGAAGGCAGCTTACCCTGAGCCAATGATTCTAATGGCTTTTGCACTTAAATTGCTTAATATTGCCTAAGGGTGGTTTAACACTATCTTTGAGGATCAGACTAATGCATACAGACCTAAAAGAATGTTGCAAAAGCCGCATAACACTGTCGTATACACCCCTCTTAATCTATATCAATGAAAATACAGAGAAACAATATCAAACAATTATTTTTCCTTAATAGTGTTTTTTTTCAGGTAAGAATTTTAATTATATTTACTAGGTGGTAAGAGCAAGGAACTTTGCTTCCCATTTATAAAAACTGAGAAAACCAAATTAGATGTCATTCTGCTATTATATCAAACTTGCTATAAATGAGAAGGAGGACAAGAAAACAGTAACGTAAGATGAGATTAAGTGACAGGTCCTAATTTTCCCCATATCAACTTTAATAGTGAGAGTGCTAAATTATTCCTAAACAACTGAAGTTATCTAAAAATACCTAATAAATTATGTCATACCTTCTTGTTATACAATGGTATTTCAGCATAACAACTATGATTTAGCCTATTTTACTACTATGTTGCCCAGTTAGGACGTGCCATGACATTAGCATGTAGTGCAGAGCACCCCAGAAGAACTAAATCTATGTTCTCTGGGGCCACAGGGCAGCATCTCTCCAAGTGGGGGCTATGTGGAAATGCTCTATGAAAGTGAACTTCTGTTCTGAACTAAAACATTAATGTAGGTACATCCCATGGGGTTGAAAAAATGCCCTTTAAGCCCTCTTAATAACCTATGCCTTAGAGAGCCAGATCTAAACTTAGATTTACAATATGTATGGGGACCTAACCAAGGGATAGTTGGATTAAAAAAGAAGGGGGGTGTGTTCACTTGACTAATCATCTTCTGTAATACTTAACTTGGGTTTACTGTTGCTGAAAGACTTTGGGTTTATAACCTAGTACCATAGAAGTTAACTTCTGATGTGATTTATTCCAAATAAATCAAAATAAACAAATATTATGCACATTTAATATCAGGAATGTCCACCTCCATACTGTAATCCTAGCACACAGAAAAGAACAGATCATAATTCAACAGATTTCAACATATTTCAACAATAAGATTTCAACAGATCATAAACAACAACCATGTGATATATTACAGGCAATGCTATAGTTGTGTCATCTAAATAAAGCTAATGTTTTTATATATGTTAATTTAAAATACTAGTCCTATATGCTTGTTTCATTTCTGTAAATACATTTTACTTCAGATAAACCAGAAGCAGTTTTAAAATAATGCTGACATGAACCAATGAAATATCATATCAAAGAGTGTTCCAGTAAATCTTGGCAGACTATATACTTTTGTGGGTTGATTCTGCAATTTCAGGGCTCCCACTCAATTCTGTTATGCTGGAGTCTTTATAAAAGTATATCCATTAACTCAAATAGTAAATGAGACAAATGCAGTGAAAAGAGAACCGTGAAAAGGTGTAGCCTGATGCCTAAAAACTCTATAGTATCAATGATAAATAGTGTTTGGAAGTTCCTTGAACCTGGCAAAACTTTGCCCCCGTGCCTAAACTTGGAAACTGGTTCTCATTGTACTGTACAAGTAACATAAAGGGACCTTAAAACAGATGTGGAGTCTGTAACAATTATATACAGTTACAGTGATGACTGTATATAACAGTATATTCTCCAGTACACTGTTACTGGAGATATTTAGAAGAATGTATAAAAATAATCACAGAATCACAGAATGGTAGGGGTTGGAAGGGACCTTTGGAGATCATCTGGTCCAACCCTCCTGCCAAAGCAGGTTCACCCAGAGCAGGTGGATAGAAATGCATCCAGGAAGGTTTTTAATATTTCCAGAGAAGGAGACCACACCCACTCTGGGCAACCTGTTCCAGGGCTCTGTCACCCTCGTGCTCACATTTAATGTACTTTGACAATTAAGACTACAGAAACTCACAGCTGGCCAACTCTTTATAGGCCATTAACAAGAGTTTCTCAAATCACAGTGGATGATGATCCACAATATGTTTTTCCCATCTGTGCAGATATTCATTTGGATTTTTCTTTATGCATATGAATTTTCAAGTATGATCTTTTTAAAAGAATAATGCAACACCAGTAAGTATGTGGGATGTGCTCTGTCAATCTCGACAGAGTATGAAATTTTTTATCCCTCTGCAAAGATCTTCATCTGGACAGTGATAGAGTGCATCAGAGCTATTTAGTTCATAGATATTATTTGCAGTAGCTGCAAGCCAAAACACTCCATCATAATGTTTCAAGAAGGGAAGTAGGATTTATTTTTAGCAAATATGGAAATTCTATACTTTTTTCCCTTCTGCTTTGACCTCATATAGTAAAAGGGTGAAGGATGACTATAGTAACAAATATGCTATACTTACAGTAAATATACTATGGCACGTAAAGGAATCTGGCACAGTGCTGTTGCCACATAGAAATTTTAACAGGTTGTCGTGGTTTGGGTTAGAAGAGGCTTAGCTGCAATGTAAAATTACTGAATAGAAAATTGATTCTGATGTTTCTCAAACCAGGACACAGGTCTACTTAGCACGCTACTTTTTCAACAAGACTTGACTGCATCCTATTCAAAACCTTTCTTAGCCCCTGATCCATCACTGTACACCATGCAGTGTTTGTACGTGTGGCAGCTACCACACCAGGACTCCAACTTCAGGTGGGACCTCTGCAATATTGCGCTACACAGATAATAGTCCTGGGTCAAACAGGTGCTATCAATTATAGTGAGATCCACTTATCTCTTTGGGTTTGGGGAAATCTTGTATCTCTTAACATTTGGGGGGCGGGGAGGGGGGGGGGGGGGGGAGATAGTTTTCCAAAATAAACTCTTTTCCATTTGTATCTGCCATCAAAAATTTTCAAAGCAAAATGTTAACTTGAAGAAAGAAGAGCTTTACAATTTGTTCATAACTGCATTTAAAAAAAGTCATGTTGACATCCTTTAGTCCTGCAGCCAGCCTAACCCTGGAAAGCACTCTACATCATATTTCTTATTTCAGGATTACCCTAATTCTCTCTGCTATGGGATTTCAGTCCAAATCCCAAATTGCTCAGTTAGTTTCCATAGAAAAAAGAACACCTCCTTCCAGAATACTAATTAAAGTGGACAAATTATAACCGTATAATTAATCTTTCTTGTGTTTTTTTTACACTCAAAATTTTGTTTACAGGAAAAGGGAAAATGCTTCTTACATATAAAGCCAAGAATGTATTGTTAGTACAGTCAAAATCTTAACAATATACTTATAGAATAATTATTAGTCTGCATCTAATTATTACAGAAAAATAATATTTCCATACAGAAAAAGACCTAGTAGTGATAATAGATCAAAAATAAATGTATTTTCCTAGTTTCTATCCCTTCTCCTGGTTTTGCCCACCCTTCCCCCACTCTTCTGGGTCCTACGGAAGTCACTGGTTTCAATCCATCCAGTATTGGGGAAGAGGGAGGGACTCCTGCTCAAAGTGCAAGTTTGTGAATATGTGAGCTCTTCACCAGGAGGAGTATGATGTTTACGTTGATGGCTTCATACTCCTCCCTCTAGGATCCACTCCAGCTCATTTTTATATGCTTACTAACATGCTTTTATGCCTTGCTCGTTCCTCATTCAAGGGGGTCAACAGTGTCCCGTGCTGCATTAGGAAGGCTGTTGCCAGCCAATCATGGTAAGTGATCCTTCCTCTCCATTCAGCCCTTCTAGGGGCTGGGTCCAGATTTGGGCTCTGCAGTACAACGGAGGCAGGGACATATTGAGGGAAGTGTATGTATCTGGAGAAATGGGGTGTCTCTGTCAGGTTCTCATAAGTACCAAGCCTGAGACCCATCTCTCAGCAGCCCATGCCTGTACTCTTCTGTGCTGCATCCTGTGCCTCCACTTCCCAAGGCCTCTTGCTGTCACAGCAGACCAGCATCGCTCTGTAGTACCTCATTACAGTACAGCTGTGAACATCTAACTCTAAATGGAATAACTGCTTGTTACTGTTATCTATACAAACCTATGGTTGTACAAATATAAGCAGAAGTGAAACAAAGTAGGCATAACCAAAACAAAAATTGCTGTTAGACCTATGCTATGTAAAACACAGCTCCAAATATCTCAAGAGAAGTTCAGACAGAGTAAGCCTGACAACTCTCAGTCCTGAGACCTTCCAAACAGTAAAAAGCCTGTTTGGAAGGCATTACTATGGCCTTAGTGATGGTAATACCGTATCACAGACCTACAGTCTTAGACTCTGTGGAAGAATAAACGAAAAATGCAAGCATTCAAGAACAGCAATTACTGGTTCAAAGCAGACATAAGGAAGAAACATATAATGTTTTCTGAAAAAAAAAAAAATGTTTAAGTCTACAGTTATTCATTGAAATCCTCTATTTGAAAAGTCTCCACTCCAAAAATCACTTCCCACAAGACAAACAGGGAAAATTAGGATAAATGGAACAAATACTTCCAGCCAAACACAGATAATAGCATGAACATAAGCAATGGAAACAGAAATTAGCAGTTTCCTAGCAAGCTAGGAACCTACATGACTTGCTGGACTTCCCTTTCTGAAAAAAAAACTTCCACCTTTGATCAGGACAATCAGAAACTGCCCTTCTGATATATCTTTTACACTCAACTGTTATTCAGGAATAGATTACAAGGTTAATCAGGCAGTGGTTAAAAAAACATGCAAACAAAGCCCTTACTTTTACAATCACCTACAATAACTTTATCTGTCAAAACATAAACTTTCTATATATCTGTATTCCTATGTATGTTCCATATTCTGTTGTATTGTTGTATTATTGATTTTGCTGAATCTTCATTATTAACTTCCACAAGTGTTTGTGAAATGAGGGAAAGCAGACTTGACCCTCAATAGTACAAGGGAGTGACCACATTTTATAGAATAAGATATGTTTCCTGCCTGAAGGATTGATATGAACAGGAAGAAATACCACCAAATAAAGTGCAACAGAGCCAACGGGTATACCAAAGTTAACAAGCTTTGGATCTGGTCTCTCTTTATCAAAGAAACATCATGCAGACACTTTTCATACGGCTGAGAAGTCTTCCACATTATTGTATCATCAGCCACATTACATTTGCTCAGAGGAAAAGAATATACAGACCTTACCGTTTCTTGCAACCAGCCACCTCCAACTCCAGGGAAAGCACCTCGAATCTGCCCACCTGCAAGCAACATAAGGCACAAGTAATATAACTATTAATAAGCACACACATAGCTAGTTCATTAACAGATGCTATGTTACAAGCACTATAGAACAGCTCTGTTCCAGATGCCCAACTTTCAAAGGCCACATGCATAGCACACAGCTTATCTATCCAAATAATACCCCTATCCTTTGGGGATAGGGCAGTTGGTGAACTTGGTAATACTGCTACACCTATAGCTTGATCTACTCAGAGAACAAATAAAATGCTACCATGCTAATCCCAGAATCACCTACACTGCTAATACTTCCACTTGAAGAATATCCACAACAGATTGACCAGGCTGCTAATCATTAAGGAGTAAATTCATCCCCAGCATAACACCACCACTGTCACAGAACTTCCCATGAGTTATCACAACAGATAAATTTGGCTGAGCATTAAAATGCTCATTGCTGTAATTATGATTTTTCTATATAAAAATTCATTGAGAATGATCTGAACAAAATTACTCTAGAGCTGATTGCAGCTCATGAATTTACATTATCATCAGTAGGAATATGCAGAGCCAGTTAACAACATGTAAGTGATTGCACTGAAAAATAATAAAACTTAGTAATTGGGTGTACAATACAGAGTATCAGATTTAAGAAAGTTTGGGTTTTCTTATTTGTAAATCATGTGATAAACACATACATTTTTCTAAGATACACATATTTTTCATTACCACTAGGTCCTTAAAATACAGCATATCAAAAATATTCTTGCAGGACTGTACTACTCCTATATTGAAAGAAACACATTCAATCAGTCGTCAAAAAATGAAGATTAAATGCTCTGAGTAAATAAGCTAAATTCCTCAAAATATGTCTCAGTCTATTATGAGAAGTCTTTATCCCTCCTCAGTTATAAAGGTTTATGAGAACACTCTAAAAAACTTTTGATAATATCAGTAGGCTCCTTAGCCTCTATCAGTTATATAATCATTATTTGTTTTAACTGTTTTTATTTAGCTCAACAGAAGTTCAGTCCTATCTCATGCAGGTTCTCACTATTCTAATTGCAGCATTTCCTTCTGAAGTTCAATGAGCAGCATGACTATAGTTGTCAGGTGTTACTCTTCTCTCATTTCTTCACTCATATGGATTTTTTTTCTTGATGCAGTAATTCCTTGTAGTAACCAATTGTCTATCCAATTAGTTCCATGAGAACTTAACTCTGTTTCTTAATGTATACCAATCTGACGCAAACCCACCACTCACAAGTGTTAGCAATGTCCTTCTAATGTCAGCAAAATCTAGTTATCTCCATGTGTGTAATAAAAGCAGAACAGAACAAGATTTTTTTGTTACATTATCTCCACATGTGTAATAAAGAAACACAGAACAGGAGGGGTTTTATAAACAGATGCTTAAAAAAGAAACTAGAAGAACGGACCTTTTTTTTTAATTTTTATTGCTATGTTTTTGATGTACACATTCTTTAGTAGATTAGTTAGCTGCTAATATAACAAAGAAAATCTTAAATACAAACCTAATAAAACATCTGATTATCTACATTTTTACTTCAAATGTATTACAAAGAAGAAATTATCCATGAGTAACTCTGCTTCTCTGTAAATACTAGATTCACTGAATTCCTAATCTTGGATGGAGAACATGCCCAGCATAAGACAGGACAGAACATGAAAAATTTCATCCTTGAACACCTTGTACTTCAGTTCCATTTGAGAAAAAGACAAGCAGCAATGCAGTTCTCTTCTCGCTCTAAGTACTTTCCAAGTGCTTAACAAGGAGGAAGAAGAGTTCCTCTAACCTTAATTGTTGCCCAATTTATACCTGTAAACAAGGTTTTCCCAGAAAAGTGCCTCATGAAGAACATCATTGATGCAAAGAGAACGTTGCACTAAGTCTATCTGAAACAAAATGGGCAGTACAACTACAGCCATTGCTGTGGAAAAGTGCTGTCTGCTGGAGTTCTTTGTGGTAGTAATTCTTTCTGGTAGCCAAAGATAATCCATTCAGTGATTTTCATCTGTTACATAAATCCTTGCTCTGTTTTGATCTTATACTCTAAAACAAATTTCATTCTTGATGTAAAATTAAGAGATACACACACAGAAAACCTCATCTAAACACCTTGTGTCTCACCTTGATGAAGTACAGCTCAAAAGTTTCCAAAGGAATTTGACTGAGTAACAATGTCAAGATTATCTAATATTGTATTCTACATGCTCTTCTTCTAAAATACCTCTAGTGTTGCATATAAACCTTATTGTATACAAGCTTGTAACATGTACAGTTGCAAGACCCTGTCTCTAAATTACTTGCAAAAAACCATGGAAGTTCCCCAGACCACAATTACTGAATACCATACAGCACCAGCCCAAACAACATGCCCCCCACTACACACACATAGACAAAATTTATAATAGGCCAAAAATGAGATAAAAGGATGCAACAAAACTGGCCTTGAGAACAAAGTGGTATAATTTGAATAAAGATACTCTGTCAGCTTATTCTAAGGCGGCAGCCAAGATCAGGTGACAGAATACCTGGCTTATTTTCCTGATTCTACTTTTCTGAAGATAAGCAGAATTATGAGCAATTATTTATGAGCATTTCTCTTTTTTTTTTTTTTCTCTAAAAACACTCCTATGACTAGCAGGAGAACCCAAGATTCCATGCAAAGATCAGAAGGGGAGGAGGGCAAGTTTAGGTTTTAGACTGACTGACTGAAATACAAAAGGTTGAATCGATGTGGTTTATTGCAAGTAATGTGATTTAATGCAAATTGTACAAGTTTTAACACAATACTAAGAAATAAAGAAAATATTACATCAAAACTGTTACTATTAATACTAATGACATGAGTATAGTTTTCCTGCCTTGGCAGAGGGTGATGCACTAGATGACCTTTTGAAGGCCTTTGCAGCCCTACTCTCTATAAGTATTAAATTAAACTGGAAATACATCAGGGCAGTGACTCTCACTATTGAATTGGTGCTAAATCAAATTAACCACCAATAATAATCAATCCTTATTTAGCCTAAGGAATTGTCTTTGTCTGTCTCTCGAATTACAAATCTCAGCTAAAGAATTCTACCCAAAGCCAATAAAAGCTGGAGTTTGAATAGGTAAGTAAATTAATTAACGGAATCAAATCACTTAATGTCTCAACCACAACCAGAGCTAATTATAAAGTTTCCCTTTTCCACTCTGATCAGTTTTCATAGGTACATATTTCCTTCTCTAAGGTAGAAACTAAATATTCTTTCTTCACAAGTCCTATGCAACAATTATTAGAGATTGAGGACTTCAGCAAGTACTATTGTAAAGTGATATTTAGTAAAAATTGTATCTGGATCATTTCTTGCTTTCCCTATTTGTACTACAAAGCAAACATAAACAAGGTAATACAGAGGAAAATTCTGGTATTATTGTAGATAACGACCTAATTCTTATTGATTCTTTCCATGACTTCAAAACATCGTTCCCTATTCTTGGACATCAGCAGAAAAGTATACTTCACAAAATTAAATGGAGAATGGACCAACTTTAGCTCCAGAAACAGTTCTCTAATAGTTCTACACACTGTAGTTTATAGCATGTACTTACAGATAGATAGATACTATAATTTGTAGATTACACTATAATTTATAACTCAAGCTCTAAAACATGTTTCCTGCAGCAAGGCAAAAGCTGCAGCTATATTAATGAAGTTTAGTACTACTTACCCTTAGCAAGGTCATCCATATTTTCCCTCCCTCCATTGTTACAGAAATTATTTTCACCTGTACAGCTGTTGCACTAAGTCTGTATATCAGCTACAACAGATTAGTTATGATGCCACACTGTTTCTATTTTAGAAGCAATCAAAAGATTCACAGCCATTTTTCTGACTATTTCCATAACATTAATTAAATTGCCACTGTGATTTTGCAACCCTGCTCTAAAATCAATTTTAAGAGCAATGCTAATGGGCTGCTTTTAGACAACTAGTCTCAGGGACAGATGTGTCATTACTCATGCCTTGAAATCTTCCTTTTTTCAAAGCCACTTTTTCAGATAGAGATGTAAAGCTGCAATTTTACATTGAGATCAGGATCTGCTTTGAAAAGGCACCTTGAAGATACCCCAGACAGAGAACAGCCCAGCCTCATAAAAACTTTGTTCAAAGAGGTCAGGAGTTATTAAGTGAATTTCTTTCCTCTGGTAACCCGAAGTGAAGCCTCCAGGACAGAGTTACCACAGTAAAGTAATCCCTTCTTTTCTTAGAATCAGGTTTTGATGCAAGTCCAGAGATACAAGCTGTAGGGAGAACACACGCTATGTTTTGTTTAAAGGAACTGGGAACTTAAATCTACACAGAAAACATTTCCAACATTTCCAAGCCCACTGACAAGTGGAGGCCAGCAGGAAAACATCAAGGCCTCTGAATGACTGTGTATAGACATAATGTCAGCACTGGGAACATTGGCTGAGGTCAGTGATCTACAGTTCTGAACCCAAACTGGTGAACTGTGTTTCCGGGGGCAATGGTAAGAAGTTCAGTTGTTTGGCTGAAAGTTTAAGAAGAGAATGTCAGCCCCAGAAAATAAAGGGCAGAAAAAGTAAACTGCTTGAAGAGAGATGTATAAAACCAAAGCAAAATTCAAGGAAGCCATGAGAAATGGAAGTCAGCTCCAAAAAGCAGAACTCCAAACATATCACTATCCTAATGGGGTCCAGGGAGAAGCTGTGAAGCACTAGCAATTGATTTTACGCTGGTGCTTCAAATGACCACAATTTTGGAGAGCAAAGGACTTTTGTTCTGACTCACACAAAGCAGCTGATACAAAAGAACATGTATCCAGCCAATATCATTTCTTTAGAAAGAGACATTGAGCAATAATAGCATTTTACTTTGAACTGTACCAAGAGCTTTCTTCCCGGTACAATTTTTACGGGAATAGCTGACTGCAATTTCAGAGAAATTTCTTACAAGCACTGAAATATGTTGTGGAGACCTAGGGGGAGCGAGAGGAGGGGGATACTTCTGATAGGAGATGTGTAGCTAATAAATATCCTGAAAACATGTTTTTCATATACACATCTGCCTTTGGTTTTATTTCAATCACCATGTGTTCTATTTAATTCCACAGGATAAAGACAAAGCTATGCATAAAAAAAAATAGGAAATATTTGTCTTTGCTCCAGTATCTATGATTTAAAGTTGAATCCATAAGCAACAGGGCTAAATAGGAATATGCTTACTAGTAACTTCGCCAAATGTCTTTTACAGTTTTAAACAGCGACACTAAACTGTTCATAACACTTGCACAATTTCCAGTATCCTCTGGAAACCACATCATATTTATTCATAGGATGTTGAGCCATTTTGAATAATTTCACACATATCAATGTCCATAATTGTTTCAGGCACTCCAATAGCACATGCTTGATTACTGGCTGTTAATCCAGAGAGATTGGTTTTTGTCAACACTCCCTCCACATTGAATAGTTATCAACTGTATCATTTATTTTCATTATCTTCCTGTACACTGACTATCATTTAAAAGTGTATTGGCTTTTGAAGCTAAGCAGGCTAACAGTAGCCCTCTAACATCGTTTAAAGGTAGCATGCTCTTTGTTAGCATACAGTGTTAACATAATGGACGACAACCATATTTCTCTGCTTTTTTATCACTTTTCAATAAGTTATCTGAGGAAAAAACCTAGGTGACTAACATCATTATTGCCCTTGCAGAATAGTAAGAGTCGCAAGGGCCAATTTGATGCAAGTACAATGCATCCGTTCCCTGGTAGGAAAGATGGGATTGAAATCCTGAAAGAGTTCAAACCTGGAACCATTTAAATAATCTTAGTTTGTTCGGTCTTCCACAATGTAGTAATGCAGAATTTCACAGCTATCCAGAGCAGAGACAGTATTTCCCATTTCAGTTATGCTATCCTGTCAAATTAAGACAGGATTAATTAACTCCTAGATTCCTTCTCTTCATCATTCATTCCCATAGCCCTTGTTTCTTGATCAAGTGGCAAAGACTCCTGTATTTGTTACCAAATGTACTGCCACATCATTAACATCTGCTTGGCAGAAGGCAACAGCATGTCATACATCTGTACACTTAAAGCCTCAGTACACCAGAGATTTAACACAACCACACAATATCCATACTACTGCATACCACATGTACATACATAGCCTACGTGCTGGGTAATACAGCACACGCATTATTGTGTTTCCAAGTATCTTATTTACACATATTGCATACATATAGGATCAACTTTGAGCTTGCCCAGTTTTACGCTCAATAATTGTCAACTTCAGCTAGGAAACTTGTGAATTTTATCTCAATAAACCCTACAGGATTGGCTTAAAAATATAAGGTTCTTCTCATATTTTCTGTAGCATTTCTATTCAGAAATTAAGGCTTTAAAAAAAAAGTTTAACTCCAAAGTTTAGTGAATAGGAATAAAGAGACAACTTACTGAAAACAGTCCAAAACTGGCAGCACAGATCTCCATAAGAGATCATTTGATCCGGAGAGCCAGACACAATCCCTCAAGTATCCTAATAGGCTTATGTTGCACATCTCTTCACTACACAGCTGTCCACAGCATAGATATCCTTATGTCACAATGATCAGGGATTGTAAAGAAAATAATAAAATCCAAATGGCAATGGTTTCACAAAAGATTACAAGACTATTACTGTTGATATACTAACATCTGCATGAAAAAGAGGTATTTTCCTTTCTCTCTCCTCCTACTATTCTTAAGCCTTTACTTTAAATGCTTTTTTTCCTGGAGTTTGTTCAGATTGTGATGACAAACCTGGTATCACTTAAGTATCCAGGCAAACCAAAGACAGATTGAACTGGTGCAGCAACATACAAAGTGAATCAGAAATCTGTTCTTACGCCTACAAAGAATGAGTGGATCTTCTATCTTAATGAACCCTCACTTTTCAGTCAAGGAGAATAAGAAAAGACAAACTGGGAACCTCTGTGTCTCATTAGAAGCAAAAAAGTGACTCCAGCACAGCTCATCAGTGTTTAAAAGCAATCATTTCAGTATACTGCCAGCTCTGCCTTTTCACTTTTCATGCTGAACTGACAACTTTTACTCCATCCACACAGAGGCTGACAGGTGGAGCAGCAGCTGAGCAGCTGCAGGCATTTGGCTGCCTGTAGCTTGCTGCTGGTGGCCGAGAACTTCTCTTCACTCTGGTGTTCATCTCTCTGGAGAACCTGGGAAGTTAGCAGCACAAAACTAAGTCTCTTCTACTGCAACTGCACCAGTGGTGCAAAAAGAAGCCAAAAAGGTTAGAAGGACTTCATCTATTCCCCATTATTTCCAAAAATACCGATATGCATGTTTCCCTCTTGAATCAGACAAGCAGGACAGAGAAGACTATTGTCTCTGAATGGTATGACAAAAAAAAAAGCATGTTGAAAATCCATCTCAAGCCCAGGTTTCATATTAAAATGTGGTTACATCTGAGCCATAGCAACCTGGTAGATCACAACAGTTACTCCATTTTCAAGCAGACAGCTCTTTTCAAAAATCTGGACCAAAGCTGAGGACTGTGTTTTTGTTCTCTAGCATGATATCTACTCCAGTCTACTAGAGAGTTAAAACATAAATCCCTGAAAGCAAGAAAAAAAAAACACCCAAGGCAGTCCTGGTGCAGAGCAGGTAGATATGATATGCCCTAACTATACTGTAAGTAGCCGGTAAAAGGTTCATAGATGTGGAGAGGCTGCACCTTTCATCTCAGCCACCTTCAATGCCTTTTCTGCTACTCTGTTCCTAAACTCTTATTAGAAACCTCCAGGACAGCTATCCATTCAATCATCTGTGACACATACATCTGTTCATTCCACTTGCAAATGTGCAATACTGACAGAAATAATTGACTGTCACAATATTTACTTCCAAAACGAAATGAAAAAATGTGAATCCAAGAGCTGTGTTAAAACATAGCTCAAAACATGATTTAACCTGTCCCTGAAAGTAAAAGAAATCCTCTACTCCAATTAGGGGAACATGGACAGGGATGGGAATCAGGAGATCCTCAGCTTCTTTCCCACTTCTGACATTATACTTTGTTGAAGGAAGACTCCAAGGAGGAACAAGTTTCACTGCTGTAGTTTTTCCTTACTACATGTTAGTGACTTGCTGAATTTCCCTAATCTAGCATGTAAGTAGACAGCTTTATATACAAATATAGTTACTGAAGCTTTTAACCTGAAAGCAAGTACTGAACATCCACCCCTCTCCAGAGCCAACTTTTGCTGGATCTAGGGCTAGAGAAGCATATAGCCTAGAAAACTTCTGCAAATCATCCTATTATCCAATGTTAACAGAAATAATAAACTGAATACAGTTCAGCTATGTCCGCTTGTCCATTTTCACAGTCTCATTTTCACAGGGGGACACCATTTTGTACAATGTCGTACCCTAAATGATCACAGAGCGCCCTGTGATGGTTGGCAGGGCCAGCTGCCCCTTCCCATTCACCCAGAAGTATGCCAGCACAGGAAGCCCCTTCCCACTATGCACACAGGACCACTGTTTTGTTTCAGATGCCATTTTATGGTTGGGAGCTGCCATTTTGTAAACAGTCATAACCTGTTGTGTTTTCATGTGATTGGCTCTCAGTCCCCACATCTTCCTCACTGTCAGGAGAGGGGTAGGGGACGTCAACAGCCCTTGAGATGGCAGCACTGGAGCAGCACCTGGGGCACAGTCCTTCACAGAACAGCATCTCCTCCTCTCCTGCCCTCTCCTCATCACAGCTCTACAAATCCATGCTAAGGCATTTTAATTGCTTTCCTACATTTAGATTGCTAAATTTAGTTGTATAAAACGTTACTGATAGACACCAGGGAGATTCCATTCAGTGCTCTGGTGGCTACAACTCACTGTGTCAGGATGGGATGAACCCAGTCCTAGAAATACAGGTTTTCTTTTGTACTTCAGCGCTAGAGATGACATTTTATTTTGACAAATAGGGCATTTCGTCTCACACATTATAATTATATAAAGGAATGTCAAATTGCTTATTGCAATATACATATCTTTTAAAGACTCCTTGAAATATAATGACTGCCAAATTACCCTGGAGGAAATGATGTTGCAACACTGTAGCAACAATGTAGCTCAATGAAATATCTCTGAGGAAGGAGAGACTAATATATGTCGAATCGTAACTGATTTCAGTCTCTCAGACTTACAATTTCATATCCACAAGCACCAAGATGTATATAAGCAGTCTGCCAAGCATTCTGTCCCCAAAATATCTGTGTCCAGGTAGTCTGTCCAGGATTGGTTGCAATTACATGGAGGACAAGGGGCATGGGCATCAGTTTTCAAGTTGCTTCCCACGCTTCTTGGGTTTTTCTTAGGAGTGTGCTTATTTTGGATGCGTTTCATCCTCCCCTTCGGGAGCTGGCAGTGATTAACCTCTCTGTCCTGTCCCACTTCTGCAGGTCATCAGGATATAGTCACTGTCTCTTTTTCAGACCTGCTTGTCCTGAAAAATTTCAAGTAAATGTGTGCTGGTATCTTAATGAGCTGCTACCATAGGAGTCAGCAACACACCGGATTTGTATAGCCCTTCTCCTCCTGGCATTTTCACCCATGCTTTCACATTCTATCTCCCTTCATATCAAAATGAATGTTTTTAATGATTCTCCATAGGCCTAGAAGATTCCTTGGTTTCTATTTTTTAATACATTGTAGGAACTTTGGTACCTGCTGGCAATAAAATGACAGCTGTCCTTTATGACTCTTAGTTTTCCTCTGAAAAGTCTCCTAAGCTTATGGTACTGCTCCTCAGTATTTCAGCATTATATTATAGTAAACTTTCCACCTTTCTGCCTCAGAATCACAAAAGAAAAAAAGAATTCACTTCTTTCTATGCAGTCATTTTGTCTATAAATTCTAATCTGATCCAGTGTTCACATTCTATTTTATTTGATTCTGGTAACCTTTATGGTGGGCCTTCCCAATTTATCATCTTCCATTACACCCATTACATTATCTGTTTTTATGCAAGACAGATTGGAAAAAAGTTTGCTATTGATAGAACAGACAGAAAGAAGTCTGTTGAGTAACAACAACAACAAAAAAAGTATTTAATTTAAAAATAATATTCTGAATATTCCTTCTGTGAATTGTCATAATACCCTTTCACTGACAGTCCTGCTATATATTTGTCAAGGTCTAACTTATTGGCTAATCAGAACTTTATTGGTTATAATAGAGATGTCACCTGACATCAGACAAAGATCTCGACCCAAGTTCTATATGCAGCATTTGTGGTTAGGAGTGGCAGCTGGCTCTCTCCTCAGATTGCATAGCAATTGAAATCTCACATAGGAAGTTTTAACTGTTCAGAAGTTCAGAAGTTTATTAATATATACTTCTTCTAAAGTCAACAGTATGAAAATAAAGAATAATCTGTATGTGTTTGATAAAAATGTGTTATAATAATTGTTTTCATCAGAATATTGAAGTTATAATTATGCTTAGGTTTCATCATAAGTCTTCCAGACCAAAATGCCTTCAAATAAATACTATAAGATGATAAAAACATTCACTGATAATGTTTAGCCATGTAAACAATAACATTTTTATGTGACCATTAAAATGTGAAAAAACAAAATTAAAAATAATCATATCATTCAAACAAACAGTTTCAGGAGTTCTAAATACATGAAAAACTTCAATATTTACAAGGAGATTTCAATGTTTTATTCAACTCTAGTCCTTGTATTTTTTAAACTGCTTCCTGGTTGTCTTGTGTAAGCTATAAGCATCCAAGTTTGTAAGCCAAGTCGCCACCTGACTTCTGTTCAACCCATTTTTGTTTGCCTTTTAGCAGCTTCTGAGAGGACTTAGCACCATCAAAGCTTCTCACCTCCCCAGAAGCATAGTTAACTTTTAACAGAACTGGTGGTGTAGCCATCTTTACCAACCAGCAGCTACTACACACACGTAAGAAAGGAACACTGGAGCATCAATTTAAGTCATGCACAAAGAAATGTTATTACTAGGATATGAGGGGAGATGGTTGTCTCTCAGGCTTCTCCAGCTTTTTCTCCTTTTTCCCTCAAATGCTGCTGTCTGTTCTACGCCCATTCTCCTCCCTTTGATTGTTACAAGCCCAGACAGGAAAGCGGATAGACCATGGCACACCTTGGTACTTAGCTGGAGTATTTGAAACTGTCTATAAATTAATTGAATTAAGGATAAGGAAATACTTATAGCACCAACCTGTGCCCCTTAATGGTCCTACAGGTAAGCTCCCCCACAGCCATTGTGAAAGGGAGATCACACCACCATTACCCGCCTTCTCTGAGTTCAACTTACCTCAATACCCTTGATTTCTGTTGATTGGCTGCTTTTTTCTGGTTCACGTGGGAATTTCAGGAGCCACTTTGGAGTTTTTCCTTATTGTCTCCACATACATGTTCTTCTGAAGCAGGGATTTTGCATTTTCACAGGCGCTGTTGCCTCTGTCTTCCATCACAGTGCTATGCCCCATAGCTCACCCTAGTGGATGGTGATCTGGGGCTGAGGCTGGGGCTGGATGCAGGGCCTCTGGGAGAAGCTCACTGCTCAGGTCTCTGCTCTGCATGTGGCAGGGGTCGTGAAGGGGATCCCTGATGACCTACTCAGATGTGTCCACAGCCTTTGGGCACAATCCGCAGCTTTTATGGCCCTCCACTCTTCTGGTGCCCCCTCAACCCTCATGAACTTCTCCTCACTCCAACATGCAAGGGCTTGTTCAGCAGCCTTGTAAAATGAGGGCCCTCAAACTTGCCTTACCCCTTTTATCTGTTTTCCTTCTATTCACATTAAAACTTTACTTACTACTTTCACTAGCTGTCATTAAAGAAGGTTTTGTACATTATATACCCACACTTTTAGGTATATATGTATTTTAATGTATGTACTTTTGTATCTATGTGTAATTACATGCTATATATACATGCATACAAATACATACATATGAAGCGCATGTATAAGCAAATAACATCTATATTTATGCATATTTCTACACTCTTTTACATGTAAACCTAAATATAGAAATAGAAATTTATTTATAAATGTGCATTTTTCTCTATACTAGCATTTTAAGGTCCAAATGGAGAGCTAGTCACAAACTCGAGGCCCTGTCAGAAATGGCAGGTCCTTGCCATAAAACAGGAGCTGAAACAACCTTGCGGCCCCAGTATATTTAGTGAAAGGAGAGTAGACAGAAAGGGAAGGCTTGTACTGACCAAGGCCAATCCCAGGGCTGTATGATAGTGCCACAAACAGCCATCAACCAATCACAAAGCAGCATGAAAAGGTGTGGGCTACACCGCTATACAAAATGGCGGCTGTCTGCCACAAAATGGTGGACTGAACAAAATGGCGACCCCTCTGGGTGTGTAGCAGGAAGGGGCTTCCTGTTGCGAGGTAAATCTGGGTAAACGGGAAGGGGCAGCTGGTGCTGCCAGCCAATCACAGGGCACTCTGTCATACATACATACAAGTCAGGTATGACATACATATGCATCGTACACGTGGGACATGACATTTTACAAAATGGAGACCCCATAGGGACACAAAGAGATGGAGTAAAGAAACCACATGACTGGAAAAGGGGAGGGGCTTCTGGTGCAGGTAGGTCATGTGATGGCCAGAAGGGGCTTCCAGGGGACATTGAGCTGGAGTGAGGGTGCCTGAGATGACTTTTCTTAGCTAAAGACTGTGCGTACTCTGCTTAGATCATGCAGGGCAGTTGACCCCTGTTTTTCAGTTCTTAGAGGTAGAGCTGGGATAAGTTAGGAACAGGAGAGGCATTGGGTTTAGGAAGAAGAGGATGGTGAGCTCCAAGTATCACAGAGGTAAAAATGCAGGAAGCTCTAAATTCACGAACATTTTGTTCATTGGCATCAAAGCTATTAAACAGTGAGGGATTTATTTCAGCAGAAATAAGGGAAAATGCTTAGCATTCTCTTACGGGAAGACTCAAAGCTATTTTATATCAAAGCATCAGTTTACCATTAGCATTATCTGGCAGAATGGGACACATATTGCAAATGCCTCTTTTCAGAAGCTAGAATGCAATTCCTGAAATGGATCTATCACACCTTATTTTTTGTAATATTTCTTAGTAAATTAGGAACATCTAGTTCTAGGGAGGATTTTTGTTATCCCAGGGGAAAAAAAAAAAAAACCAACAAAACAATGAACTATTCTGAAAAGCAGACCAAACATTTTAACTTAACAAAAGTACCCTCTTTTCTCATTCTTGCTGTGAAATGGGATTACTCTGACAGATTAACAGGTAAAACATTAAATTCAGTGTTTTCAGTGTACATGCAGTGAAATTCACTTCCATCAAGCAAGCTCTTTTCTACCTTAGTCAGACATTATCATAGAATAAACTGTTGGAAATTTTGATGAGGTCCAAGCAATTTCTAACTTCCAATAAGTTCCATAAAATGAGTTAGAATACAGTAACAATACAGTATAGTACAATAATTCCACCAAAAAAAAATTATATTTATCCTAGAATAAATCTGTATTAGCCTTTACTAAATAATTTGTGTACATCCACTCATGTAGTTCATATCTAGCTACATTATCCAGTGCAATATGGAAATCGAAAGAATTCTTTGTACTGCGACTTTAGTATTATATATTTAAGAGTGAGCTCTGGAGTATAGAATATTTCGGTCAGCTAGAAGCGTTTTGGAATTTATTCAAATCTGAACTGAAAATATTGGAACAGATTTTTAGATTTGATTCTTCACTGAAATAACAAAATTTATGTCCAATCTGATGTTGTGTCAGGTCATATTGACACTGGACCATGTGTTACCAGCAGTTGTTTACAGAAGGAAAAGGCAACACTGATTTCTGTTTTGAAGCACTGTATTTTCAGTCATTTACTTCCTGATTATGGCTGTGAAACTACAAACTTGTGCATTTATTTTAGTATACAAATACTCTTTTTCAGTGTAAAACCCTGTATTCACATGCTTATAAGTGAACAAAAGTGTCTTTATGTGATTCTATAACTGCTGTGTTTTCTACAGATTACCTACTTATAGGCCTCATTGTGTTCTCCTCACTTCAAAGCCAACCTACAAAAAATATCCTTTGAAAACAATGGAAATTCCTTAGATTCACAGAGCACTTCAGAAGGTTTTACTTAATGCTATGACACAGTTGACAGCCTTTGATCAAAGAACTTCCCAACCTAACCTTGTAAAATATTCAAACCAATCTTTTTGTTTCTGCAGTGCATTCGTGAAATAGTCTGCTAGCAGTGCTTGAATTTTAGACTTTTTTAGAAAATCTTGTTGATTCAAAACCAACTCTTTTTTCTTTAAAAAATCATAGCTATAGCAAGCACAAAAAGATTGATATAGAAAAATTGGAGTATTATCTATATTATAAAGTTTGTCAGTAGCTAATAATTCATTTAAGAGGTCTAAAACCTTGATTTTCTATTACTCGGGTTTTGGGTAATCTTTTAGGAGTGGAATTTTCCATATGCTCAGTCTTAGCTTTTTAGTCAAATTGATTTGAGTTTGGTAATTTTTCTATAAAACATATTTTCCATTGTGAATATATGCACCAAACAAAGGCATATATCCTATTTTTCCTTAGAATGTTCATATTAAAGTGCTTAAACCAGAAACTTCACAGATAGCAAAATTGTCAAAATATCCAACCAGAAAAGCAATGTAAATGGAGAAAACATACAGAGTATTTTTAACATTTTAAATTGAGTGTAGGTAAATTTTCACCATAGGTCCAATCTAGTAAATTTTAAAAAATAATGAAATGTCTCTCAGATTAAATTAAATTTATGTAATAATAATAATAATTAGCAGAAAATATATCTAAAGCAGGAAATTGGAAGAAAGCTTCTGGCCACTGAGAAATTAATTTTTAGGGCAGTTTCCAAGCTAGATAGCATGAGAAAAGGAGCTAAAATGTTTTAGAATTATGCTTAGGTGGCACATGGAAAGGATTGCATGACAAAATTGGAATTACAAGAAACAGAAAATTAAGATAATTAGTTAAGTAATTGTGTGTATTCATTGCTTCAGCCTGATTCAGGTCACCCATAATCTTTATCAAAACATGTAGTAACAGGATGTTAAAATTTTCTTCTTTTCTGGTTTTCTTTCAGTGATGCAACATGGTTATGGATTTTTGTTTTTATTATCAGTCCCATGTTTGTTAAATGCTGGGGGGGATTTCATGGCCTGGGCAGGGTGGCAACACATAAAACAGATGATCTGTATAATTTTATAAAACTGCATAATTGATTCCTCTGACAACATCCTAGACTCAACCACCCAGGTAGACATGCCTTCCAGTCTTATGTTCCACTACTCTCAGCATGGCCTGCATTAAGACTTCAAACACTGTTTTTTTTTCTGTTGGGGGAGTTTTGTTGGAGACAGAAGAGATGGGGAAGGAACTGTTGTATTCATGGTGGTGCATTTCAATCAGTGAGTGATAGTAGTAGGTAACTCCCTGGTGCAGTCAGGCCAACATGCCAACTTCACATGTCGTCTAAAGGAAGTTTGCTGTTTGCCAGGGTTTGCCCAGAGCTGGGACGTTGTGGAGAGACTGCCAAAGCTTGTCCAACACTATGACTATTGCCTCCTGCTCCTCTTCCATGTGGACACCCACGATACTGCCAGAGGCAACCTGGAGAGTATCAAAAGACTACAGAGCTTAGGAGTGACAGTCAGGGGTATGTGGGCCCTGGTGGTAGTCTCCTCAGTGAGGAGAGATGAGATCCACCTCAGTAAGTGGGAAAAAGGAATCTTTGCCAGCAGGATGGATGTCCGGGTAAAGAGAGCTGGATGGCTTTAAACTAGGAACAACAGAGGAGAGGTCAAGAGCTACCAGCAGGGAGTGATGGTCAGAATTAACAAGCAAAAGGCCTAGGCTGATATGAACAGAAGTGTACGCAAAATCAACAAAATCGGGCTTAAGCTGTCACCTCCATCTTTTGCATTTCAGCAGGGAAGTGCCTACAGCGTCCCAAGCTCTTTTGGGGAAGTCAGCATGGTGTAGTGCCTTTATGAAGGACCTGTTTGCAGCATGGGGAATAAATACAAGCAGCTAGAGATCTGTGTGCAGATACGATCCTGTTGGGATCAGATGGACATGGACCTATACAAGGTAAATAAGAAAATTGCCATCATTGTTTGCAGTAATTCACAGCAATACAATAAGTAAGGAATAAGATGTCTTTTATAAAGGGAAGTAATGTCTGGCAAACATATTGAGGTCCTTTGAACTGGACAAGCAGCATGCGGGTAAGAAAGATCTTGTTCATATAGTCCAACTGGGGTTTTGAAAACTGTTTCACTGAAGATTCTAAAAGAAATATAACAGTTATGGGATAATATAGAAGATTATTCAATGATTATGTGTTCAGATAAGAAACAAAGTAGCAAATGGTTGATTTTTCACAGTAAAAGGTGGTCACCAGTGGTTTGTTGGAGGGATTTGTACTGGAGTAGCAAGTTTCCTGATAATATCACCAGTTCAGCTGTGAAGACTGATGAAACTCAGGAGATGCCCATAGGTAAAAAAAAAGATTGATGAATTCTAAACTGTTTCCACTCTGAAGTGAGCTCTCAGAGTTAGGATGCATCCATCCATTTTGTAAAAACAAAATCTTGTTGTTCAGTAGCAATCAGTAAAGCAAACAATGTTGAGAAGAAGAGTGAGAATAACATTATACCATTACAAATGTTACAGTGCACCCATTAGAAACTTCACAGGACACCCATATCTAGGCTGTTGTGTAGAAATCCCTCATGGTCAAAAGGATTTATTAGATCTGCAAAATTTTCAAGAGAGCAAAGATGATCTAAGGCTTAAAATGGCTCCCTTAAAAGCTTATGATGTAAGCATTTATCCTTCAAAAAAGACAACGATTTTAATCAATTATTCACTATTTCTTCCCATTGAAGAACTAGGGGACAACAAATGAATCTATCGGACAGTAGGCTAAAACCAATTAAAAACCAGTGTTTCTTCACACAGCATATACTTATATAGTACATGTCACGGTTAAACCCTGTGAGGCAGCTGAATCCCACACAGCGCTCACTCTCCCACAGCAGGATGGGGGAGAGAATCGGAAGGGTAAAAGTGAGAAAACTCGTGGGTTGAGGTAAAGACAGATTAATAAAGAAAGCTGTGTTTGCAAGGGAAGAAAGATGAAGAATTCATTGACTTGTTCTAATTGGCAAGCAAGTGTTCAGCCATCTCCAGGAAAGCAGGGCTTCATCACATGCAACAGTTACTTGGGAAGATAAATGCCATAACTCTGAACTTCGCTCCTTCCTCCTTTCTCCCCTCCAGCATTTATTGCTGAGCCCAATATCATATGGTGCAGGATACCCCTTTGGTCAGCTGGGGTCAGCTGTGCCATCTGTGTCCCCTCTCTACTCCTTGTGCACCCTGAGTCTACTTGCTGGCAGGGCAGTATGAGAAACAATGCTGATCACAAATCCAAAACATGCCACCATACGAGCTGCTATGAAAAAAATTAACTGTATCCCAGCCCAAACCAGTACAGTATAGCATGCAGAATCTATATCACTGCATGCTGTAAATGCTAGTTTCATGGGAGTCATACCTGGGCTGGACAAGTCCAGGAGGAAGACATGAGAGACTTCTAAATATCTACCAATCATTTTTTTTTTTTGTGGCAGAAATTGCTGAAGGGTGATAAAGAACTCCTGAGAATGATCATACATGCTTTCCCTCTGCTCCCCTGCTGTGGACAGCCACTGTTGACCACTGCTGGAGACAGGACAGGTAAGCACAACTGACCTTTAGTCTGACACAAAGTGATTACTATTTTTAGCAAACCTGCACACATTTGCAAGCAAATTGCAGTCTTACACATTGACATAATATAATAATGATCTCTGCTTAGTTCTTTATTCCTAATAAATCCTAGCACAAATGACATCTCAATTACCACATTTCATTACAACTCTAAGATAATTTTTCTCTTTTCCCCCAACTGAGTTCAAAACATGCCTTAAAGCACTTCTCATAAAGAAGTAAAAAATCTTTCTTTCTCAGTAGGATGGCTCAAGGGACAGTTTGAGATCCAGTTAAAGAAGGAACTCGTTACTAATAAAAAATGCTTTCATTAAGTAAGGTCTGTTGGTCTGTTTCTTTTGTTTCCTGGGTACTATTGTTATGTTCTTCAGTATTATAAACTTTTATTAGAACAAGCATGCCTCTCTAATCCTTGCAGATAAAACAAGGTCAGAACATGGACAGTTGTAACATCTGCATGAGTTAGCACTCAGGGCTCTGGGATGTGTGAATTGCTTAATGGGTTGTTAACTCAGATGTGCACTGATAATAACTGAAAGATCAACTTGTCAACATTACTTATTTGGCCACTGATCAAAGCACTATAAGAGGATAAGGGAGATAATATGAAGGTCAGAATCATTTTCTGTGGGATTTCACTTTAGCACATGCATACTGTTACTCCCGACTAGGTTACTGAGAAAAAAAACAAACAATTAAGAAACACAGGATGAGCCAAGAGCACAGAATCAGTCGTGGAACACCATTCCAAGCAGGGAACCAGTCTGACGCTGTGCTGCATTTAAAACTCACTGGTGAGCCCAACAAGTCAAAACGCACAAGATAAAATCTTGTTCAGGGCTCCAACTAGGTTCTCATTTTGGTGTTTCATGCGTGAAACCTAATCTACAATTTCCTCGAGTTCAAGACCTACTATCCTAGTAGCATTCACTATCGAAGTTCTTACAGCCTGGGTATGCAAGGAACTCTGCAATAAAATAAAACAATGGCTGCCTGGGATAATTTCATCTAGTATAATATCTAATATTATTTTGAAGGCAGGCATAAAGCAAAGACGAAATAAGTTTCATTTAGTTTCAGTGCTCCAATGAAATTACTTAAATGTTACTAGATGAATGTTTTTGTTTCATTATGTAGGTTCCTGTTTTCATGATTTTTTTTCTTCTTTTCAGCAGAATTTTGTTATGAAAAGAGCTTGATGAAAAGAAAATAGGAGAGGGCAGACTGTGAGGCACCAACCTTGAGGCAAAATCATCCTCAGGAATCTACGAACTGAATGTGACAATGACTGAAACAGGCACAATATTTGCATAAAACAGTTCAGTCTCCTGCAAGCTTTTCACAATCACTATTTTATAAACAAAACGTCACAATTGTTAAAGTGAAAAAGATCAAAAGTGCAGAAGTTTTCCCAGGAAATATAGCACCCAAGTATGACCTGTTACACTCTATCCAATAAATTAAAACAGAAAACTAAAGCCACAAAAGTTGGTAAAAAAAAAAAAAAAAAAAGTAAGTTCTTCAGTGTATCAGTGGGTTCTGTCAGTTACCTTTAAGGAAAGGAGAAAATAAATCACATGCCAATGACAACAGCTTATCTATAAAAGAGGTGTTGTATGTATTCAGTTTTTCTACTTGGAAAAACATCTTATTTTTCCTACATCAGTGGTTTTGCTTCTCTTAGATGGCTTTGCTAGAAGATACTGTAATTCTGCTCAAGTGTGTTTTATCAAGTTATTTTTTTGGCAAAAAGAAAAATTACATATCCAATGTGTCAACAGTGATTCGTGGGCTATAAATGAGCAGACACAAGTTTTAGAGGTTTCTAGGAAAACCCAGGGTATGTGGTATTGAGTTGTATCTGTCACCTTGAATCCCTGAAGCACCAGGCATGTTAAAACAAAGCTTCTGTCCTACCACGTTGTGAGATCAGACATATCTGAACAAATAAATCACTCTACTACACAAGAGTATCTACAAAACATGGTTGTCACCTAGTGACATTTATTAAGCAAAAAACTGGCAGCTAAAATACATGAAGCTGATGCCAGTCATTGGGAATATGCAACTATTTATATTTAAAAAGACATATATGTCAAAATAGAAAACATAGTGTGATCTGGGATCTCACTGCCTGCTACAACTTAAGGAAAATGCTGAAACATTCCCTTCTAATGGGTAACAATATTTTTAAACAGTGGAATCAAAAGGTGTGGTTTCATCATCAAAAGTTGTATTTTAAGGTAAGAATAAATTACTGACAAATGGAAAACAAATCCTCTGAATTTCAAAAGAGCACCAGGTTATTCCCAAAGAAAAGGATTTTTCCAGGAAGAATAAAATCAAGTCTAGCTAAACAGTTACTCTTCCATTAGCACATAATACTGTCCCATGGATGCTACCACTGGACTAAAAATGAAGGTACTCAGGGTGCTCTTTAGCATTTTAGTTCAGATCATAAATGCCTTTTGTTGTGAATTTCTGATCATCCCTGCTGACGTTCATGTTGTGCAGCAGTCTTAGAGCACACAAATTGCATTGCTTTCAGAGGAAACTAAAACAGAAGCTGTGCCCCAGAATGACATACAGCTGGAGTATTCAAAACAACAGCCAGTGTTCGGTGCAGAGCAGAGCCAGTCTTAAGTAACGCAGCACCCTGCAGATAAATATGATGTGGGCATTGGGTGCTTATCATCGCCTGGTTCACTTTCTGACCTGCTCCAAGAGCACTATTTGCTCATGTGGATGTAGTGTTGGTCAGCCAAAATGGAGGTACACAGACTTACCTATTTCTTTTCTTATACCCTTGCATGGCCCTAAACCAATGTTGCAATAAATTACATAACAATAAATCGCAAGTGCAACCCCCTCTCACATACATTGGAAGAGTTCTGTAAGGAATGCCAATACACTGCAAATTTAAAAACCAAGAACATTAATAACATGATAGAATGGAAAGCCTATCTCTTATTGCTCTCACTTTCACTAATAGTGCTACTGGTACTACTGGAATGACATGTTTAATATAATCAGCTCTTTACAAAGTTGGAATTGCAGTATATACCTTAGACAAGATAAAGTATTTTACAGACTAAGTTACACACTGAGAAGAAATCAGTTTGCTTCCACACATTGAAAACCTGGGGAAGATACTTGTATACAAACACCATTTTAGTGCACGTGCTCCTGGAGGACATTCTTATCCTGCAATACTATTTTCCTGCCTCTGTTTCCTTGAAGGGTTCACTAGAGGTAGGAATTATCCCTCCATTTTAAGTGTTACAGTCTTCTCCCAGAGGGACAGTGTACACTTGATCAAAACTGAATTCCTCGATCAAGACTTTGGCCCAGCAGAGATTTTAATTCACTCAGTAACAGAGAGGCCAATTGCTATAGCCCACAGATTCCTTATTCTTGAAGAGCACAGAAAGCAATTATCTAGGTCATAACTAATTCATTTGAGCAAGGAGGCCAGACTTCCCATATGCAAAATGTTTCCATTCAAAGACAGGTTAGGCACCCTTTGGCAACCAGGTTTCCTTTCTTTTAGGCCTACTACCCAGCCCAAAGGCAGCAAATTTTACCTGGCTGAGTTCTACACTTTTAACTCCTTGGTAGTTTTTAAAAGGTTTGAAAAATGTCACAGATTGTGGCAAACAAGGTGTAAGACTGGAAGGATAATTGACTTCCAGATTACCAAATTCTTCTAAATAATACTTTGAAATCATAAACAGTAAGGAGGTTGAGGACTATGAACCTGCCTGACCAACTTGGTCTCTTTCTATGACCATGTGACCCACTTTCTCGATGAGGGGAAGGCTGTGGATGTTGCCTACCTGGACTTTGGTAAGGCCTTCGACACCGTCCCCCATGGCTTTCTCCTGGAGAAACTGGAAAATCATGGCATAGACAAGTGTACCCTCCGCTGGATTAAAAACTGGCTGGGTGGCCGTGCCCAGCGAGTTGTGATTAATGGAGCAAAA
>JAOTQQ010000023.1:75250783-75285457 GCA_026546715.1 Gallinago undulata
GTTTGTTTTTTTAATGTGGTTGGACTCAATGATCTCAAAGGTCCCTTCCAACCACTAAGATTCTGTGATTCTGTGAATAATATCTTCCCCCAAACCCCAGTGTTTTACTTAATACAAAACTGTTAAAAGAGATGGTTGTGATTTAATTTAGTATGGATTCAGAAGTAAGAGTGCCACCTAGTGAATCACTGTTCCCATACTCTCTAGCTCCTTGTTGAATTTATGGCAAATCGCCCACCTGCGTCTTTGAACTGGGGGTAGAGTATTTGGAAGATGTCTTCTTATTTTTCTATGCTATAGCTTATAGCATAAACACAAGTTAAGAGCTTGATGCAGGAATCACTGGGGGAAGATTCTATAGCCTATGTTATTCAGGAGGGCAGACCAGGTAATCATAAACCATCGTTGTCCTTAAAATCTATTAAGGTAATTCATTTTAGCTGGCAAGCTCTGACAGGCTGGAGGAAAGGGATATTCAGCAGTGATGTTAATATATATTCTTTTTCTCTTACATATGTGCTGGTGTTACTTCATCTCGTGAAATTCAAATAGTCCTTGAGGACAGGCTCCATCTTTCTCCATAAATGTACCTAACCCAGCTGGTAAGTCATTCATTCAGAGCACAGATGGGAACAGCGCAGATGCTCTCTAGTCTAACTTAAATAATAATATTCCTGTTGAATTTCACCAATGTGCAACACATAAAACACTGTGAATTACTGTTCGTTATTCACCAGACGACTACAATCAGTAAAGCAAAATACTCCAAAGTCTGACTAATATTTGTAAAGGAGAAGTCTACACTGAGTCAACAGCAGTATACACTCTGTCCCTAAGGGACAATAGAATCCTCATTCTCTCTATTCCGTCACCTAGTACATACTTTTCTAAAATTTATTTTTTTTAATTTCTACATACTAATTTCTAATCCCCACGTTAAGTATCTCGGAGATGTCTCATGGCGTTTCAGCCAGCCAGCAAAATCTTAGAAGAACAGATTAAGACACACGGGGGTAAATGGAGAAAAGGAAGGACAGCAGGAAAGGGGAGCCAAGGCCACCCCACGGGATTCCCTTTCCTTCCCCACTCTGCCGACTCCACCTCCCTGGCCATTCCCTTCCTCATGCAGCCACTTCCCCTGACCAATTCACATCTGCCCCTTATATCACCCCTGCTAAGCCCCCCAGACGCCCCGCAGAGCCAGGCCAAAGGCTGTGGAATACACTGGAATGCATTACTTTACCCTTAAGAAGGAGGTAAAACAAAGTTATTGCTGAGGGAGGAGCAGTCCCTTCCCATATTTTTCATCCTGCCCCTCAGCAGGGGCTGCAGCCTGTGAAGTAACAGATGGGGCTGGACCAGCTCTTCCAATCCCCATCTGAAGGACAGGCAGTCCACGACTCTGCATGTTGCCACCCTAGTTAGCAGCCGAATTTGCTTAAGTCTCCAGTGAGCTCTGAATTTTCCCTTCCTATAACTACACACCTTGTTCAAAACGGTTCTAATAAGCCAATATCACACTCATTCTTCTCCTAGAAATGGTTACTTGCATTTTTATGTGCTTATGTGCATTCATGCCTCTGTCATCCATTTGGATTTATTCCCAGAGCTGCTTTTCATTTGACAGACATTGTTTTCTGTAATTTTTATACCTTCTACCCATGTTTATGGGAGTGCCCCAGAAGGGCCATTTACGAAAGAAGAAAAATAACATTATCTTTGTTTAACACCAACTGAGACTTGGACACAGAGGTTAAGTGACTTACCAAGCAGAAGTCATTGGCAAAGCTGGAAATAAGTCAGTTATCTTCCCTCTTCGAACATACTGCCTTCTAGACTGAAAAAAAAAACCCCACTGCTGATTGCAGAGGAACAGATCAAATGATAAATATCACTGGTTCCAATTCTATTACCCTATTAAGTAAATCTTCACTTGTCAGGTAGAGCCATTGGTAACTCACTGTCATTAGTTTCAGCTCAGTGCTCATAGCCTGTAGGAACAAAGGTACTACATTGAACATCCATTTAAAAAGCAATTCCATAACTTTGAAATGCCACTGGTTTGCCATCACTGATTTTGTAATTATTTCAGATCATTTCATAATATTTAGGAAAAACTGTCTAAAAGTAATTGTATTACATGCAAGTTCATTTGGGAAAAACAGGTACCTTCAGCCTGAAGCTGTTTTTTCTTTACTGAGATGGCTCCTTTATGTCTAATTTTTATTAAACGGTAGTGATCAGACAGATATTCAACATAAACTCAGAAACTAAACATTAAAAAAAGTGCAGTAAAGGCTACAAATCTCAAAGCAATTCAAGCAGAGAATGAAAAATGACAGATCAGGTGGTTACATTAGCTGCTCGCATAGTATATAAGTAGCATTAATACAAGTGTGGACTTCTAAATACATTCACAGAGTAAAAAGCCCCCTAAACAAATTGATCAGATTAAAATCCTAATTCTGGAGGTGGTCTGTGGTCTGAAAATCACTTCTGGAATTCCATGAAACAGGAAACTTGAGAACCTGTTGACATTTTTTGATTGTTGGTAGCCTCAGGAGGACTCAAGGCCAGAATCCAGTTTCCTAAACACATGCGCCTATGATCATCCAGCAGACCCAAAATGCAACATCAGAAGATAGTCATGGGACTTGGAGAAGACGTGTATCTTTTGTACGGGCCGAATATTTGAAGGCATTCCGAATGGTGCTAGAAGCCTAGGCTTACAGAAATTAGTCCTGCCCAGACTGCCAACTGTGGTTCTCCACCTGACCCTGCAAATTGTCCTGCTCCTTCCAGCCCCAGAGCTTGCCACACAGAAAGAATCCAGCGTCCTGTTTTTTTTCTGAAGGATAGCCAGCTACACCTGCCACACCTTTGTGTACTCCCAGCTCTTTTCCTGCCTGAATCCATCCAGGCGAGTGGACTGTCCATGGGTGGGAGAAGTCCAGAACCATAGTCAGAAATCTGTTGTTTTCCAGTGCAGGTGGGTCTTGGATGTATCCTGCACCTTAAGTGTATTGCAAAGGCGAAGAGAAAGCCACAGCAGAGGATGTGCTGTTGGGGAGGAGGGGAAAGAAAAGAAAGGAAGAGTCTGCAGCTGGTACGTTACCAGCTTCATGCCATGCAAGAATGATAAACTGCAGTCCTGCCAGAGCTGTTTGAGATAATACCCAGGGTGTGGAATGCATTCATTGTGCGCAGTGTATCATTTCCCTGTCAAAACTGTAGCTGGTTTCAGCAGAGGGAAGGGAGGGGAAAGCCATGTGCACGCTCTGATAAACATATCTAGGAAGGACAAACTTCTTCATGTGGCACATGTTCATTTCTTGCCCAAAATTACGATCATTTATGTGGTGAATGGACAGCAGTCTCATAATTCTTTTGCTAGCAGCAAAAACTTTTGGAAATTATAGTAGCAGCAGAGAACAGTCTGCTAACTAAAACCACAAGCATATTTGCTTACCAGATCCTACAACAATCTCAACTTTTATATTTTATTTTAGAAAAATGTTTACTGGTGCTGCCTTGATCCCTTAAAAATAACTCACCATGCCCAGAAATCTCTATACTTGTAGAGCTATTTATTAGCATTTTTAGAGCATATGAGTGGTATAGGCTAATGGATTTGTCAAAATCACTTGTAAAAATATCCCCATATATAATATTATTTATTTTTAAACATAATGTGCAGATTTTTTAATAAGGGTGATTACAGTTAAAACATTATGGAGTCCTTTATAAGATGAATATACAGCAAATACAAATTTATACCAATTTCTATGTAAAGTACAAACAGTAGGGGACTGCTGTAGTCCCACAGAGCCCACTTTAGTCCAGTGTTAACACTGATAGATTTGAGAGAAGAGTGCAAGGATAGTTTCAGCTTCCCATCTACTAGCAAACCCTGTACTCATGCATAACAGTACACAGACCAAACTGACATATAAGGTGACAGAGAAGCAGAAAAAACACAGCAGAACTATCAAGATATAAGCATCAGAAATATATTGTCTAGTTACAGCTGCTTTTTTTCCGTATGTAAATGAAAAAAACCCCATACATACAAGAGTTCATTGCAACCTTCTGCAACATGGAAGAAACATATCCTGAATAAAATGACAGAATTTGGTATAGGGCTAGATAGAAATGGATAGATAGGATCAAGAAGATGATGAAGGGACTGGAGCATCTCTCATACAATGAAAGTCTTAGAGAGCTAGGACTGTTCAGCCGAGAGAAGAGAAGGCTCAGAGGGAACTTATAAATATCTGAAGAGAAGAAACAAGAGGCAATGGACACAAACTGAAACACAGCAAGTTCCCCCTGAACATCAGGAAACACTTTTCTCTGTGAGGGTAACCAAGCATTGGCACAGATTATCCACAGAGGTGGTGGAGTCTCCCACCTTGGAGATATTCAAAAGGTGCCTGGCTCTATGTGACCCTGCTTGAGGAGTGCTAAACCAGATGACCTCCAGAGGTTCCTTCAGTCTCAAATATTCTGTAGTTTTGTGAAAATTTTTTGCAAGGATATTTTTTTCATCTTATTACATCTACATTTTAGAATAAACTATAAACAGCCTAAACTAAACATAAGCAACATTGCACTTTCAAGTTACAAAATAAATGGCTTGAGTCAGAAAGGCTAAAGTTAATCCAGGCCTTTTTCCTGTGGGACATTTGCATTCAGATGTAACCTTTCAGGCGTGAAAACATGTTTTCTTTCTACAAGTGAAATCCCTCAATCATACATTGATCAGGCAGTATGCAGTGAATGAAGCAGTTTTAAAGCCAGTAAATATGCATTTCACTCAGTACACATCATCTGTCTTGGCTACTAAGGATCTATCCATGTAATCCACTTTCCTATAGAATTTTATTTAAACATACACTGTGTTCCTAAAGAAACCAAATGTTTTTATCCTCTGTTTCGTTCACTAATATTTCCACAAAAAGTTAATTATGTAGACCAGGTCAACAAAATTTCTTCCTAGGACATTAAACTTGGTACACAATGAGCAAATGACAAAGCCCTTTAATTTGTACACAACTAAACTGACTAGAAGATCAGATATGCAAATCTACAACTACAATTGTTTTTATCCTAGTGCTGAAGAGGTATGAAATGTGGGGATATATTTCATATGTAAGTACAAGATAGGTAATACAATATTAGCTTAGGTTTTAACCATAATGGGAATTTCCCATAATCTTGCATTCTATTTCCCATATACAAATGCCACTCAACGGAAAAAAAAAAAAAAAACACCAAACCCTTGTTATTCAAATAGTTCTAATTTAAAGCATGAAACAAGTATTATACATATGACAAAACTTGTTATTGAGCTGTAGAAGTATAGTTGTTTAGTGTACAGCATACATAATTCATTGGTCACAGCAAAACTAGAAGGCACTTTTAGCTGCTCAGCATCTGAACAGATCTGTTTCCCTGGTATGTACAAATAAAAGTAAATTGAAATTACCAATATTTGAAAATAAAGAGATAAACTTGGAACTTACTTCTGGAAATCCTCAACATACAGAGCTTCCACTGAGCCAAAGGAATATTCTGATTTATAGAATACAGAACAGATTTACGGGGCTTGGTTCTGTCAGGAACCTGAATTTGAGAAGTAAGTTTTGAAAGTGGCACTTCTAATCAGTATTCTGATAAAAAATGTTAGCCTACTGTGAGAACGTCATGGCTATAATAATTACAGTAACTTAGACTCAGTTTTTAGTAAGTAGTGGGAAATATATAAATAAGAAGGAGCATCTGCAGAATATTTCATAACTAGGAAAACCAGAATGAAATAAAGTGTCTGTATGTCACAGAACTCCAGTGGCATGGAAAATTAGGCCCACACTACTAAGATCTTACAGAAATGTAAGATCACCTCTTCCTGATAATTTACAGACCAAACATGATACTGTTTAGTCGGCATATTATTTTATTCTGATCCAAGGAATGGAATTTATCTTATGTACCTTGAAAGCTAAGAGATGCAGTCAGAAAACAGCTTGTTTTATTCACACAGAATTTTCCTTTCTGTATTGTACTTGCTGTCACTTCTAATCAGTCCCCTGTGTCACACTGAAGAAAGAGAGGTCCTCTAAAATTCAGCATGCGTTTGCAAGGTGTTGGGCCATTACAGCTAATAATACTCAATATTTTTTTGCAGCAGCACCTAGAAACCAACAAGCCAGATGCCCCTGCTGAGGATATCTCAAATATCTTTCAATCTATACCTGATTCTCAAACAAATTATAAATATGCAACTTGTTAGTCATTGCTTGTGTCAGTTGCTCTTGCCTTTTCAGTTTTACTGCTCTTTTCTTGAACGTCTTTCCTCTGTTAGCAAGCAGCCTTCCAGAACCATGCTGTCCAGAAAACTGACCATAATGTTCTAGGGTTTCATGTAAACCACACTGTATTTAGCTGGATAATGTGAGGATGGATTTAAATTTGATGGATTTGCACTCTAGTTTATGCTTTAAAAAGTGGTTTTTTTTGGAAGGGGGGCTCACCTATAGAACAAAACCCATCAATTATTTACATGACTATCAGTGACTCTCAAATCCAATGTCTTGGCACCACGGGGGCACTGACTCGTCAGGGATAGCAACCACATTATTACACCTGCAAGAAGGAAATATTGACAAGAGCAGCTGTGACATCTACTCCCTGCACAGACAGATATACCGCAGTCAAGATTGGAAAAAGTGAATTAGAATTATGTATTACCTGGACAAAGGAAGCAGGGAAAAAACCACAGTTAATTTCTACTTTACAGTCATAAACTAAATGGGAATAGATATCTACAGAGAGAAGAATTAAAGAAGTTCCACTGAAAGGCCTGATGGAGAACATCTTTATAGTGAAACAGTGCTAACACCCTTTTACGGATAGATGATTGCCATCACATGATTGAAATGAGCAAGATTTAAATACCATATCAATAAATATAAAAGGTGAGCAGAGCATTTGTTTCACATGCTGAATAGATAATTTTATCATTTTCAGAGGAATACTGTCATGTTCTCTACATTCATAACTGTTGAAATAGGTTCTTAGGAAAAATTAAAGCAGTTATAAATCACGCGAACATAAGACCCTCTGATCTAAAATAAAATTCCCGATAAAAATGATAGGTGCAATATAAATTTTGAATGAGTAAATGTTATGTGAACTGAAACAGCACTGATTAATTCCAAAAGCGACTTGGGGAGTGGCTTTCATACTTGTTACACCAGCTACTTGCTCTTGAACATTAGCAGTACAAACTCAGAAAAATCTCCAGTGGCCTTCTGTTCAGAGACATAATTTTGCATTTGCAGTTGATTCTCTGGATTGAAATACAGAGTTATGAGCATCTCTGGCCTCTGCATTTAGCTTGCATTTGGATTGCCTCTGGGCTGTATAGCTGCTGCAGGTGTGTGCTGCACAGTTAGAGGAGCACCAGTTAAATCAGATCTTCCCATTAAGGCAAATCTTAACACCGTCCTTTGTGTCAGCTCCCTGCAGCGCTGCGGTGCAGAGAGACAAGGAGGACAAAGCAACGCAGCTGGTCCCATCACCGAGCAAAATAAATAGAGATACCTGTAGGTATTAGAGATTCGGCTGTAGGGTATTCGCAAAAGGGGATCAAACACTTGGAAAATTAAAAGGCATTTTTAAACGGCCCCAAACTGATCCCGTAGCACTTCCCAGTTATTACTCTGGCAAAGCTCTAAATGAAAAGTTGACAGAGGTAGTTGACATTGTCCGAGGTGGAAGGGGATAAAAATAACATTTGCAACCCATAGCTGATGACCCACATACTAATAAAATGTTTTCCAGTAACATGGAAGAAAGTAACTGCCTTAAATCCTATGGGATGAAGCTGTGCACTGTATATTGTCCCCAGCATGCAATAACACAGTCCTGCTATAAGTTATCAATATGTAACAATCTATGTTTGAATGGACCTTCCAGAGGCTGGAAAGTGGAAGTTGAGGCTCTGATACTCCCTTTAAGAGGAAGGCAATAAGCCAGTCCCGTGTCTAACTTCTGAAAATAGGAGCTGAGATAATTTGGGGTCCCTTTCCAGGAAGAGAAATATACTTAGAAGGAAGTGTAAATTGAAGAGGATTACCCTTCAAGAAATCTATGTCAGCTGATCCCAGCATCTATATAGGAATAATTGTATGAGTTAAGTATGCTTTTCTGTTTTGATGACCGCTAGTAAAGAGAATAGGTTCTATTCAGTTCTTAACAGAAACAACTGCATTGAATTTTCTGAAGGCACAGGAGCTAAGCCCCTGTACAATTAATAGATATTGAGAAAACATGGATTGTAGAGTGTGATTCAGGTGATGAGGCACCAACCCTATATCCAGGTTAAAGATATTGAAAATATCTTAATTGACTCACTGGAATACGACCACCAGTAGAAATCTACATTTTAAACACAAACTGAATCCCACTCCAGCCTTATTGCCAGACATTTATGCCATATAGTAGAGGTTCAATTTCCCTACACAACTAAAGGTAGCTCTCGTTTTTGAAAGGAAAGGGGAAAACAGGAATGGCTTACATATATAAATTTACACCCAAGAGGAACAGAAGTCAGGGCATTTAGAAATTTGGCAATTCTACAGTTTTAGATAATAATTCTTTGGGTTTCTGTGAGCCTAAGTTTCTTGATCTCACCACACAACCTCCATGGTCTCAATGACAGATAAAAAATATCTAGAAAAGGTTCTCATCTGGACCTAAAAGGTCTGCCAGACCTTGAACCAGTGTGACCCAACCCAACATGTCAGTGTTTTGTCAGCTCTGCAGCTGTCATCACCCATTAGATCTAAGCCAGCAGCTCCAAAGTTCTGTAATTATAGTGACATATACAGTCCATGAAAGTGATATACTGAGGAAAAGAGAGGCTTTCTTTTCCATTATCATGAAGATAACAGAAGGTACAAAAAAAAAGTGTGTGGAATTCATACGCAATGAAAGAAAAGTTCAGTGAGTTCTGGCTAAATCACAGAGCTACTGCTCTGACTGTTCTTTCTAATAAGGAAAACATGAAAATCCACACAATGAAATGATAAAAGGATGCAATGACTCATTACCACTGATTTGTCTAGCTCTCCAGTCAAGAACATACCTGAGCCATTTCTTAACTCCAGGCTGATTGCCTGTAATGTCAAATACATTATGTGGACACATTGTCCCATCTAGTTGAGTACCAGTCACATGATGGGCCTCAGCTGCTGCTTCTACCAGAACTTGCAGTCCTATTTAGGTCACGTTGTAATGCAGGAATCATCAGTACCCTCGCAAACTTCTGAAAACAGAGAGCAGGTACACTAACCTGAACACATGTATATCCTACTTTAGACCTGATCAGTCCCATACTGAGCTAACGAGGGTTTTTCTGTACGATCCTCATGTATTGAGCCAACTTGGTGTGTTTAAACAAAAACATCTCCGTATTATCAACACTGTTTTCAGCACAAATCCAAAACATAGCCCCATGATAGCTACTGTAAAGAAAATTAACTCTACCCCCGCAGAAGTAGCACAGGTTTACACAAGCCTACTCTGTGCACAAAATACTAGATATATTGCCAGTAATACGTGAAATTTCAAGTTATACTAAATCACCTTTCAAGCAATATATCATCACAAAGCATTTCTTGAGAGGCTGATAACAATTAAATGAGTTTATACTGCTGGAAAATAGTCTGTATCTGTATGCGTATTCTCGTTAAACTGTTATTCCTATTAACATTGATATACTTGGAATACATTACCCTCTGGCAATAATGATCAATTCTGCATCAAAATGAGGAACAAAGACTAAAACTGTGAACATTTCTGTGACATACTATCAGTGTTCTTTAATTATATTCATACCATTGTTAAATCTCATCCCAAGATTAACAAATTGAAATTAATGGTATAGCTTTATGAGTGTCAAACTAATTGTGGAATGAGAAACTACCATCTTTCCAAATATTCAGCTCATTCAAATTGACAGTCATCGCAGAAATTACCAACAGTACCCTTTAGGACCCTAATCATCTTCCAAGGCAATATGAGAATAAAGGGCTGATCCTCCCACTAGGCAGATGACCAACACCTCCTTTGACAGAAAATTGATCACTCATCCTAAAACATGCAGGAGTCTGTCTAGGACTAAATAAATCTTTAGCAGACACTAGCAACTTCATCAACTACTGCCAGCACCTAATCTTCAGTAAGCAAGCTAATCAAGAAACAAGCAATCAGTGTCTCTTGTCACCTGTCAATGTTCCAGACAGACATCAGGAATGCTGCAGGCCGAGGCAGCACAGGAGCACTCTTTGCTTTGATAGCTCATCTCCTCCAAGGCAGAAACAGAGGCAATCATTCATAGTTATTCTGCACCGTTCAATATCCCTGATTTTTAAGCAAGTTCATTGCTACTCCAGGGAGATGCAGGAAAACATAGATACTTCTCAAAATAACTGGAAGAATCCTCCATTTTGTACTAAATTCTGTTGTTCATTCTTTGCCTCAAAAAAAGTAAATACGGAAAATATTTTCAACACCTGTTACTTTTTTGTGTGCGCGAGTGTTGATGATGTCCACAAAAAGGTATGGATAAAACTGTATCACTTTTTCATTTACAGTCATTAATTCATCTATGGCCAAACTACTTTTCCCAAGTATAAAAAAAATATGCTTCCTTAGTAAGTAGACCCATGACCCAGTTCAGTTTTACATTTGCAAGAAGCTTTAATCTTTAAATATCTTGTATCTTACATCATCAATTTTATTGCACTGGAAAAGCAAAATTTTCACATTCCAGTGACATACAGAGATGTATGCCTCCAGTCTTGCCTTTAGTCTCCTCTATTGTGCTTGAAATTGAGATATCACTATGGAGAGAAAATTAGTTCAAACCATTTCTATAGGTAACTTCTTGTTATTTAAATTGTATTGACTATAACTCTTTAGACCCTTCAGACCTGGGAGAACGGGGATTATGAGAGCGAAGACAAAATGATAGGAAGATAATAAAATAGTCTGACCAGAAGAATCAAAGTTTAAACTAAGATTGTTATGTTTGCCTTGTAAGTGAAAATTGTAATCAATCTGGCGGAAAAAAAAAAAAGATAAAAATGGTTATTTCTCTCTGCTCTTTTTCCTTTTATCTCTTCTGAACTTTCAGTTCGAATCCAGGTGGTTCAGACCTCTGGCTTTGCTCTCCATGCATTTGAGGAAAAGGAAACTTACCGTCAAAGATGGGGGAGCAGCCAAAAAAAAACTGACAGGAAAAGAGGAATTGAACACACCATAGGCAATAATAACTGTTGTTGTTGTTGTTGTTGTTGTTACATAAACAAATTGTTAGTTTTACCCTTCAATCCTAATTAAAATCTGCAAGGCTGTGATCACATTGCTCCCAAACCTCTTGCAGAGAAGCTGGAAATTATTTTTAACATTTTCCTTAAAAAAGAACTCTCTAAAATGAAAGCGACATGTACACAAATGTCATAATATTAAAAGCAAAGAATTTGATTACATGTTCAACAGAGACTCAGAAATATTTAAAGTAAATTTTAGTAAGGTGCATAAAAGTCAACATAAGCTATTGTTTACATATTAGTTAAAACAGTATGTAAACTTTAATTTATTGTCTTGAAGTTGCTTCAGAATCAGCAGAATGCTGCCTAGAGAGCCAAAGCACACCAGATTTTGGCTGCAGAGTGTCTGTCTAGTTTACTGAGGTTCCTAGGGATTTTCTCTGCATCCGTATCTGCAATGGTTTCTTGTATACAAAAGATACATAAGGCATTTGTATTTGTACTTTAGAAAAGGATAGGCCATTGATAATTGTCACCATTGGCAATTTGAAAGATTTGTAGTTCTTCTGCAACATCAGAGAATTGCACTGCTGTCCGTTTTCAGGCTCAGATGTGAGTAAGACAAGATGGTGGCAGAAATGCTGTATTGCCCCCAGGTTTTCCATAACTCTTTGTAAACTTCTGCATGTTAAGTTCCCTAAAAGCAAAGACTTAGACATCATAGCTTAAAAAAAATAATAAGTGGAAGAGGTTATATAAATAAAACTTTGAGTGAGGAACATACACAAAAATCCATTGGGAATTCATTTATAACACTGCTGATCCATAAAGCTTGACGCAAGTGATCCAAGGAAGAAAACTTTCTTTCTAAAATGCGATACTGCAGTTTGCTTTTAAGGCTACGGTCTGCTCAGATGGTTTTTAAAACACTGACCCATTTAGGCTGCAGTACCAATCCCTGGAAGGATAAACAAAAAATAAATCCCAACACAGGAAGAAAAAAAGGCGTACTCTTGTAAAATCTTTGTAAGTGCTTTCTGTGCCGACCAGTCTCTGACCACCTGTGTTCTTCATGAGCCCAGTTCAGTAGCAGAAAAGCGTATAAACCCCATAGAAACCCTGGGCCACTAAAGCATCCAGAGCTATGTCAGATACTGAGCGCATTCGTTGCTATCAGTAAGAGCATGCCCTGAAGTACAAGCTTGCCAGGGGTACAACCCGAAAGCCACAGTATGAGGCCACCCCTTAAAGAGGTGCCCAGGATGGCAGAGTAGGTGCTGAGAGGCCAAAGCAGGCAGGACTGGTGCAGGCAAAGCAGGCTTGCCAGAAGAGATTATTTCAATGGAGTAAAAAACAGTGGGATACCTGGTGAGCCTAGAGAAGATCATACAGACACAGCACAGCAGTTACAGCTTTACACGCAATCCATAGACTGACTTCTATTTCTGTGGAAACAACACCACTACAATAAAATTATAATCTGTAAGCAAGAGTGTGTATATATAGTGGGGCACTGGTAACTGAACCTAGGTTTTTTTCCCTTGGTTTGTTCAGGTATTCAGAAACTAATTAAAAACACTACCTTTCTTGTTCTAAAATGAAAAGTGTCTCCATTATTCCAGGAATCTTGTGCTAAATCAGAAAGAAAACCTGACTTTCCCATATGCACATTGTACTAGCCAATTGCTTAAGATACCCAGCCTGGGAGGGTCTGGAAACTCAGAAGCATACTTATCTAATGCCTCGTGCTTTTAATATTCCTACCACAACGCATGAGTTCCCTGCCCTCACTTTTTTCACGCGGTAGGAAAGATCCATTCAGGCGAGAAAGCAATGACTTTACATAAGTAGAAATTAGAAACAGGATGATTGCAAAGGGGCTGCTTGGGCTCCCGAGACAAAGAGTGAGAGGGGGAGAATTTTGGCCTTTGCAAGAAGTTGCCAGGTATAGTCAGCTCAGGGTGTTGCCATCTTTAACTGCCACCAAATTCTCACTCATTTTGCCAGTCTTTCCAGTAACACTGCCCAGTCTTCACATGTTCCTCAGACTGAGAAATAGCAAATGAGTAAGGCGCTTCAGCAAATGAGGGTCAGAAGGACAAACTGCAGTGCAGTGACAATAACTCCACCTTATAGTAGAAATCCTAGAAAAAATATGACAGCATGACCCCATTTATTTCCCAGAAGTAAAAAGAAAAGGCTATTTAAAATAAACACATTTTTTTACTACAGAAATTGAAATTTGTTGTACAGTACTTAAGCGTAAACTTATTATCTGTAGCCCTATTCTTAAACACAGAGCAACATTTCTATTTTCATTTCAATATCTGATCTGTAGAAACTTCTCCCTTTTCAGTGTTTGGCTAAATGAGGCACCAAAAAGAAATAGTCAATCTTGTCAACAGCAGTAGGAATCTAAATGTATCCATTAATTAGTTTTATGATGAGCATAGATACCAGTACTGATTAGCTGATCACCTCATGAGTGCTTGTTACGTTTATAATGAAGCAAATCAAATAACACAATTTGTATTTGGGAAACTGGAAAAGCTGAGACAAATAGTCACTGACATAAGCTGGCAAAAATCAATAGTGCTAAATTTGCACCTCTGTTCCTGAGTGGCAGTAGGTGGTCATTTGGTTAAAGCCAATTACATTAGTTAAGCTGATACACTGCAGCAGTGAAAGCAAAAGTCAGAACTTGTTGATTTCTGAAGTTTTGCTGGATTTCACAAATCACTGCGTGGTGTCAGCAACAAGGACACGTGAAACAAAGATGATGATGATAATACTTGCAGCGCTTCTGATTGACAAGCACCAGTCTACAGTAAAGAGTTTTGTTACTTGGATGTCAACAACCGTTTTAAAGGATATTGCCGCACTGAGTTGTGTCATGTTTAAAGGTTTATGCTGACAGCTCGGTGGTTGTGCAGGAAAATGAGGTGGCACACGCTATGGCAGAGACAAAGCAAGAATAATGAACATCTGGATGAGTTAAACCAAAAAGTCTCCTGATGAAGATCAGCGATGCTAATGATGACAATGCTTCTACTGAACACGAAAATGCATACAGCCATTTAATCCCATGACTACTGCAACAGGTAGAGAGAAATACGTCCCTGAGTATCTCTGACGAGTATTATCAATGAAAAAGAATGTGAGCTTTAGAAAAAAAAGATGTTCGCCGAACCTCTGAAAAAAAGAAAGAATGAAAAGTGATGACTGATGAGCATTTTCTACATGCACCAAAGACAAGATTTCTGCATGACAAGACAAAATCACATGGCCTGATTTATTGTATGACAGAGGCTTGGGCTAAATAAAACAGTTAAAATGCCCTAACAGAATATTCAGCGACGTTTGAAGAAGGATAGGGATGGCATCTCAGCTTAATGACCTTATTCTTCAGTAAAAACTGCATGAAAATGGAATTATTATGTGTTTTTCCCTGTACTGTGGTGAATAAAGCAAGCTATAAAAAATTAGGTGCATAGAATCTGAATGCATAATGAAACCAAAAGGATTTTACTTCTTTCAAGATAGGCAGATGAGCAGAAAAAGAATGCTAATTCTGTGTTTGTTCTTCTTTCATTATCTTTTATTTCTCAATACATCCTTTCATAAAATCTCATTGTTTTTTTCGGGGTTTTTTTTGTTTGTTTGCCTGTTTTAATTTGGCTAGTTTTATCACTTGTTTTATGTTGCTGGATAATGTTTAAGTACAGTCCTTAATGGTCATTTCATTCCTAGAATTGCTGCTGAAAGCTTGGTTTGTTGCTACTCAGGGATAAGCAGCTGTGCCTGATCCTCCAAAAGATGCTGGTGCTAAATCAGCTTTTAGAAGTGGAATGTACCAGGCATTATTGTTTAAAAACAATAACTGACATACTACCTTTTCACACAGCAATGCTCGAAATAAGTCAAGTTCTGGCAACTGACACCGGAAGGGAGAATGACAACCAAAATTAAGGAACATTTTCAGACACTGTTCTTCCACCACTCATATCTGAGAGTATTTAACTATTGCTCATCTACCAAGACATTACAGAATAAAAACTGTGACGGCTGAGGCTACCGAACCCTGAAGAACTAGAGAAATAATGATCAAACCTGACACCTTGCCTGTGCACAGACACAAACCAGGGAACCTGGTGTTACAATAAGTTGCCTCTGGGTCAAAAAATGTTGATGTTTGGAACTTCTGTTTCAGTAACATCCATGTAATCACAGGCAACTGACTTTAAGACATTTCACGGTAATTTTCTCTTTAGATGATTTGATATCATGGTATACTGGCTCGAGCCAAGTCATTAGGTAACAATATTGCTTTTTTTCTGTGTTCATAGAACTAAACCTAAGGGGGAGTTTTTAATGTTGCCATGGCAATATTAGACAATGCATTCAAAAAATCTTTTTGCATTTTTTGTTTGCCAGCTTGTTTTTTGCAGAAGAAAGCATTCCAAGACAAAAGGCAACAATATCTCAATCTATTGAGAAGCAAAACCTCTCCATTAAATTTGCTCTTCCTATTGAAGAAATAAACTATGCAATTTACTTTAAAAATAAATATTATTAGACTCAGTCAAACGGAACCTAATGTGAAATACGGAAGTCATACTGAATATAAACCCTAATATTGAATTGTAAGCAATTTTCCCTTGTAATTTCTAGCACAATATTGTAGCCTTGTAGCCCAGCAAATAAGGAGCTGCCATTTCTTGAAGCAGGTCACAGACTTGGCATTAATAACACAGGCCTCAGGATGGGTCAAGCTTTGTCTGGACTAATCTCGGCCTACCTGAAGATTTGTTTTAACAGAAATTACCCAGTGACCAGGTCACTACTATCTACTTTGTTGTAGCTTCTGCTGGGCTTCATACAGTCATACAAATAGCTTCTATTGCTGTTGCTGTATTTTTTAACTAATAAATAGTGAGACGTAGTTATGTTATATGCAATAACTTACCTCCACCCTAGTAGAGCTAGTTAGCTAGTTAGCTAGTTAGCTAGTTAGCACCCTAGTAGAGGGTGGAGGAGCTGTGTAGAGGAGCACAGACTTGTGATGATAGGGGAAGCCTTGAAAGTACAGGCACAGGAGACACCAGAGGCCACTTGGCAATGGTCATCAATTACTGGTCATCAAAGTAACGCAGCCTTCAGAGCTGGGCAAAACCAGTTTTAGGGGTGACAGAGTAAAGAAGTATCTAAGACATGTATATTACATCAAATACTCTAAATTTGGATGTAACATTGACTTGAAGACTAATGGAGAAAGAACCAGGTGCAAACTGTTTTAGCAGACACATAAAAATGATGCCAGTTGGATCCTAGAATGAGGCTGAAGGCTTCACCATCATCACACTCCTCCCAATGAGGGACTTATAAAGCTGATGACTTGCTGTAAGACCCCGAGGGACAGCAGAAGATTGAGCACAACACCAAGGAAAGGGGTAGCTACTTGAAAGTTTGTGTCTGTATTGTTTTAACTGTATGTAATTTGAACTATAAATATCTTATGCATTTATAGCTTTCACGATTTGTTGCATTTAAATATACTTTGTTTGATGGAATGTATCTTACCAAGGCACTTATGTCTTATAGTACAATTCTAAGCTGTCGTTATTTAACACTGAGAAATTTTCAGTTTCAGAAGAGTGATGAAAACATCCCACAGTGTTGGACCCACTTCCAACCCTTGCACAACCACTCATGGGGGTTGATTTTCTGTTGGTAACTACATATTCATAGGTTATTCATTAGCTAGTTCATTAGTCCACTAAATGCATACTTTGTCAATATTGTGTAGTGCTGATTTTGTAATCAAGATATGATGTGAGACAGTCAAATGATTTATAAAAATGAAAGTATGTTACATGCAAGCAGTTCCTTTTAGCAATCAAATCTGTAATATTAAGGAATGAAATCAAGTTTGTCTCACATGACATTTTCTACGAACCCACAGTGACACACATTAATTATTTTTTAAATAATTCACTATCAAAGCAGTTTTTTATTCATTTTTATTTTGAGGATAAAGTTTCTTATTCAGTCATGTCACAAGTTATCCATTTGTTTAGTCTTTTGGAATTTATCCGCTATTCCAAGATTTCTTAAGAATGCGCATCAGCTGGTCAGACATTCCTTTAATCATGTCTGCTGTAAAGATTACAGTATTATTGGCAAAAACTTATTTTTATTTTCATTTATGCTTTTTTCAACCTTCTGGACTATGCTAGTTAGCACAGTGATGTTTCTTCAGCATTCCCGATTACGTCTTTTGCCTATTTTGTTCTCCTAAAGTGGGTAATAACCACTGATTATAATGTTCTAATCATGCAAATCAACTAATCAACTTTTAGGAATACCATTTATATCAAATTTCTTCTAATCAATGAGAATTTCCAATTCTTCTTCCTTATTGCCTTCAAGCAGCAGCATATGTGCTATGGCAATGTGTTCCAACAGCCCCAAAACCCAACCACATCTTGGGCTGCATCAAAAGAAGTGTGGCCAGCAGGTCAAGGGAGGTGATTCTGCCTCTTTACTCCACTCTCGTGAGACCCCACCTGGAGCACTGCGTCCAGCTGTGGAGAAGAATTGAAAGAAGGTAGATTTAGATTAGATATTAGGAAAAAATTCTTTACTGTCAGGATAGCGAGACACTGGAACAGGTTGCACAAAGAAGTTGTGGATGCCCCATCCCTAGGAATTGTTCAAAGCCAGGCTGGATGGGGCTTTGAGCAACTTGCTGTATTGGGAGGTGTCCCTGCCCATGGCAGGGGGGGTGGAACTAGGAGATCTTTAATGTCCCTTTCAACCCAAAACATTCCATGATTCTATGGTATAGGAATTCAAAAATACATTCTTTCCACATCTGTTGACCTGGATCACATCCTGAGTTTGTTTATACCACATTTGCCTTCTTACTGTTTCCTTTTTTATTTTCGTGTTAATAGCCTCGTAGTTACTCCAGCTAATCCGCAACTGAGAAGATTATCACTTTTTTTCCTGTGAGAAGTAAAACTGCGGTATTTATAAATCCAACCATCTCTTAGGATAAATGTTCGACAATCTGAAAACTTCCCTTTCATACCAGCCATGCAAACAGTGGTCCCCTCTGGTATCTTCTGCCTTTTCAGTGCTATTAGAATGACTCTAAGAAGATTATGTGGGCTTTTGTCTTCTGTCTCCCTTCAAGATAACTGAAGCTTCCTGAAGTGCGTAGTTCCACGTGAATGTCATGTAACTAATTTCGATGTGCGTCATCCCTTTACTAATATCTCATAAGTATCTGGTGGATTCTCTGTCCTCTCTTTTCAACTCTTTTCAGAGTCATGAGAGATGACTGCTTCCACTCCTGGGGTATTTGATCTCTTTCTATAGCTGCTTGCTTCATGCAAAAAGGACATGAGTCAAGACATTCAATAGGCTTTTGTTCTATTTTTCCAGAAACAAGGGATGAGTTGCTGATAATCTGATGATCTAACACTTGTAGAGGAAAGTGAATGTCCTTCCAGGTAAGGAAGCACACTATCTACAACAGTAACATCTCTTATGTTATAATGTGAACCATGCTTATGACTTCAGAAGCATTATTCATCACTGATTCTTATAAAAATGTGAAACACTTTATTTGTGGAGAACTATAAGATTATAATTAAGAAGTTGCACTGTAGTATTAGAGAAATTGAGGCATCAAATGTTTACCTGCTGGAGGTGTAAGAAATCATTCCTCTTCTAGTATCTTAAACGCCATGTGGCTGATCTTCGGCTGGTGAACATTTATGGCATGGTACTAGCTAAAACCTAAAAGGATCAGACTGTTATTGCAGATTTCCAGCAGACAGACCACCCAGTTTAAAGCAAATGGTAGTCAAATGTAACAAATAAATAGACAGCCTCCTATGTCTACCCTACCTTAGCCTTAGTTTCTAAAGCTTGATGTGATAACAGCAGCAAGTGATAAGACTGAAAGTATAGCTCATTAGGCATAGAAAGTAGTAAACAGAATTCTTAGTAATTTATAGGGCATGTTTTCAACTCCTTTTACCCATGTAATTTTTGCATAAGTAATGTATAATACAGTGCCCCTGTGCCAGAGTGCAAAATGTAAATTCGGCATCACAGTCCCTGAAGCAACTTTGTCACCAGTGTGATCGCTCATTGTTCTGTGATTAAAATATAGAAAACGTTTGATCAGGCGACAGAATACATGATGAATAAGATGGGGAATGGGAGGGAGCACAGGGAATCCAGTAGCCTAACAGAGGTGAAGCTGCTGCAGATCCATGTCCCCAGGTCCAACTACCAGCAAGGCTGAGAATATATTTCTGGTACATAGAGCACACATATATACCGCATATGTACATGGCTGGCCACAGACAGACAAACAGACACACACATATAGCACTCACACAAACAGCATCAATAGGCTCATCCTGGTCCTCTTTCTGGCTGAGGAAGATGAAGGTTTCTTAGTGTGAAACATATATATATATATATATATATATATACACACATATGTAAAGCATGGGTCTCTCCAGCAGCTGGGCTCAGACAGTCCGCCCAGCAGCCACCCCTAGATCCCAGTCTCCCCAGTCGCTAGCACCTGAATATCTAAGCCCCTGAGGCCCCAGTCCCACTCCAGATGCTGGCACCTCACTCGCAGATAAGCTGGGGACTGGGGAACCACGGGAGTCCCCAGTTCCTCCTTGGTCTCACCCTTAGAAGCCCACCTGGCTCCCTGGCCATGGCACCCACTCAATAGCTAGCCCAGCTTGCTCTTCACTAGTGCTCACACACTCACTTGCACACCTGCACTCACTCCAGCACCACATGACAACCCAGGCCCTCCGACTCCAGTGGCTGGCACTTCGGCCCTCATACATCCACACAGAACAGAGAGCCCCTCAGCCAGGAGAAGGTTTAGAAAAGAGACTTTGATAAGATAGGACAGACTGCACTGATCAGGACATGACCAGACAAGTGTACCAACCTTGTTTTCCTGCCACTGGAGCTATTTTCCCATAACAGCTCCTCCTCAAATCACTTAGATTCATCTCTTTCCCTGCCTTCTTTCCTTCTCTAAATATCTCATTATAAGTCTCACAAAATCCCCAAATGCTCTTCCCCTGCACTCTGTAATGTGTCCCATACCCCTATGCAGAGACCCTCTCAGTCCAGAAGGTGCTCCAGAGACTCATCTTGATGGATGTCACCCTGACCCGTGGCTGAAGCTCTCCTGAGATGCCCTGGCAAGGGCCTGGACAGGGTGTCCTCCGAGTCCATAATCCAGGTACCCCCACCAGCCACTGTCTCTCTGTGCTCCCTTCTGTGTGCACAGATAAATTTTATACTACATAACCTAAAAGGAACATAGCCATGTGACCAAAAAGTAACATATCCCTCCTGTCCAACTAAGTATTAACATTTTAAATGTTAATAGACCACTCTGTCAAAGGGTCTTTCTGTTCAGTTCACATGACAATTGTCTCCAATATAAGTAATTTGTTCCCTGAATAGTCTTCAAAAGGGAGAAGGGGCATGATGATCACATCAAAAAGATAATCATACTTATTATGTGTGTTAAAGGACACATGGACAATTCTTACGAATCCTTTATAAGGTACAAAGAAATAATCTCAGCAGGAACATCTCAACATCTTTTTCAATAGAAGTACTTTAAAAGTCTTTTGGCTAATACAATTCCCATGAATAAATAGGTGAAAAACTGTGTTATCCATAACAAAAGACTTACTATTCAAAACTCTATTTATCGATTACTTTACACCAACCATCCTAAGCCAGATGCGAGCACACCAGCTTCGGCAATTTACAAAGCGCGAGATATTACTCATCTCATATTAGGACAACTCTGTCCTTTAGTGTCCTCAGGCAGCACTCTTCTAAGTATCTCCCAACTTCACTTTGTTTTTCCTTTTCATTGACAATTCACTTTCCAAACAGGGCAAATGTTGACCTCTGTGTCTGATTAGATATGTTGGAATATTCTCTTCTTTTTTTTTTTTAATAGGTTTTGAAATGATTTGCCTGAAGTCATTCTCTAAGTTAGCGACTAAGCAGGACTTAAAAAATCCTAGCTAGAAATTACTCTATCATGTCTCTGGTGCTTCTGGTAGGAACAGCCTCCTCCTCCCCTGCAATATACGTGACGTGAATAGCACCATCCCATCTTGTGTCAGCAGAGCTTTCAATAACAACATTTTGGGTTTCTTTAGACACTTCATAGGCCTCTGAGAAACCCCCTAACATAAAAAAATGCACAACAATAATCTGGGTATAACCTAAAATTACTTTTTAAATAAAAACTTGTCTAAAATGATGAGAGTTCCTTTTTCTCTCTTTGTCTAGATATATGTATAGACACATGTCAGCATTTTTTGTAAGCAGTGAACTGTTAAGCTACAGCAGACCCTTGCCAGTTCCTCACAGTTTCCAAACCCCATCACATATTCATTTCTGAAACAAACCCTGTGATCAAAATCTGACCTTTTTTTTTCTTTTTTTCTTTTTTTTATGGTGATATGCTCAGTGACATGAACCAGAATGGCAAACATCTAGCAGCATAACTGACAGCAGCCTAGCACCTGGCACAGAAAAAGATGTTCCACTTTCAGCAGAGCTCACAGGGATATCCAGCATCCTGCCGTGAGGCTGTGGGACTCAGAAAAAGCAAGCAGAAAATGGAGTTGAGATGACATTTGCAACTGGAGCTGATTGAATTCTGACTCTGTCCCAGTTTCAGAATCTGGGAGAATGCTCTTGTTCATCTTGCCTTTTGATCACACAAATCTTCTTTAAAGGGTCAATTACCAGTTAAAATGAGAAAATGATCGTTCTGTCTGTGTCTGGCCAAAACAGAAACCTTTTCTTTCTTTCTTGAGAAAATTTGGCTGGTGTTCTGAAGTGACTCTGATTTAGACTAGATATAAGAAGGAATTATGTTACAATAAGGGCAGTGAAACACAGGAACAGGTTGCTCAGAGAGGTGTTAAATGTCTCATCCCTGGAAACATTCGAGGTCAGGTTGGATGGGGCTCTAGTTGAAGATGTCCCTGCTCATTGCAGGGGTGGTTGGACTAGATGACCTTTAAAGGTCCCTTCCAACCCAAACCATTCTATGATTCTATACTAATCATTGTTTAGTCTTGTGTGCCTAACAAGTAGAACATCTGTGTTTAGATAACGCGGGCCTGTGATAGATTCAGAGGCACCCTATCGAACACGCTTGAGATTCCTGAGCTGCTGTGGGAAAGATCAAAGCGCAGTGGTAAACTACACCTGCATGAACCCTTGATAAATGGGAGAAAACAGCAGGTTTCTTGATCCTCTAGCAAGGTCCGAGCTCCGTGGTGCCTGTGTGCCAGCATGCGTGCTTCTGCCCGGGTGCTGCTTCATGGATCCCTGGGTTGACAAGGTAACAAAAATAAATTTACTCTTTGCATTCATCCACGGTTTTGTGGTTGTTCCTGCGAGCCTGCCTGTGCTGGCTCACACACACCGAAAAATCACTCTGTTAAAGCAGGGCAACTGGGTGTGTTAAACCTAGGTACATTCATATCCGGTAGAAGATAATAGGAGTAGATTGAAGGCAGAGAGCAATGCAGTAGAACCAGTAAAAATGGAGATGATATATCCCCTTTATATAGCCTGCATTACATTAAAAAATGCTCAGGTCTCAAAAACAAATATGAATTATGAATTTTTATGCAGCAGTGGCTACATATTTTCTTATGCATATTTTCTTCAGCAGTATCCTGTTATGATATGCTGTATACTAAGTTTCAAGAACTCACAGACCACTTAAAAGATCTTTGGGACTTTTAGATAAAGTATTAAAAGCTATGGTAACAAGATAACTGTAAAGAATTATATCTCAGTTGAATAACAGCATCTCCAACACACCGACTTTTGCTAGCATTGCAGTTGTGGTCATGTACAACATGATTACTTTGTAATCATGTGCAATAGAGACTGGATGCTTTCTGAGGAAGCCACATTATCCTCACATAATAACATTGATTTAAAATTCTTCTCCCAGTGTTGGTAGCAGTGGCATCTGCAGAGAGCACTTTAGTTCTGAATGCTTGATCCTCTCATCACAGATGAGATCAAAAGTGAGTCAAGGATGTCTGTCAGGTTCATCTTACAACTTCAACAGAGGCAGAATTTGTTGAATTTTTTGGAACACAGTGATTTAATGAGTTTTCTCTTGTCAAAGTAAAGACAAGGTTATTCTAATTACTAGTCCTTTCTTTTCTGAACCTGAAGTACACTGCAAGTAACTGTAAAATTCATGGTTCACATATTAGTATGAGTTTTTAGTTGTTAAAAAGAAACAAGTCAATTCAATAGCCCATAAGTTACAACATATTTGCAGATAATAATTCCAGTGTCACCACCTGGCAGTACTCACAGTGACCATAAACTAGGGATCAGGTCTTGTGAGTACCCATTGTTCTCCATAGGAAAAATCCTTAACTCTGAATGCAATGTTCCTTGATTAAGAAACACATAAAGTGAGAAATAAAGTAGCAAATTCACTCATGTAAATTTGCATGGCGTTTCACAAACTTAAAATCAGATACATTCCTTGCTTTCCAGATTCTACAATTTTGGGTCTACTTCACTGAAACTTTTTTCTAAAATTTGAGTTAGAACTTCTCGCATGGCTACGCTGGAAGGATTTGATGCAAAAGGCAGAGAGAGACTTTTTTACGCCTTTTTATCAGACCTCCAAGAGGCATAGCAGTCAAGCAAAGGGCAAGACATATTGAACTGAAGATTCAGATGCTAGAGTATTGAAGCGCTGCCAAAGATCTGGTACTATACAAAAGAAAATAAACAAAAAATTATTTAAGGCATGGCATCAAACAGATGAGGTAAGAAGAAAGAACAACTTTTCTCTAGGACATAACTTGGACATTAATTGGGCTGAAAGTCAATTCTTGGTCCTATATATGGCGAGTTCTCTTTTGCCCATAAACAATATTTTGAGTGCAACACAAAGCTACAAAGCTTGTGATTTTAGGAGACCCATGAATGACCTTGCAAAGCCAAGTTATATCTTGCAAAGCTTTATAGAATCCATCCTGGATGTCTCTTAAAAATAAAAAAAAATATATATATACCTTTCATTACTAAGTATCCCTGTAATGCTTTTTGTCTACAGAAAACATTCAAATTACACTAGCTTTTGTCTGCAAATGGAAGTATATACATTGCCTCAGTATTGCCTCAGTCTCTACGGTAAGAAAAAATGTCTTGGTTTAGTTAGGCTGGAAATTTGCCTTTACCGGAAGGACATTTCAAGAAGTCAGAAAGGAAGGGTAGAACTGTAGTGTTAGTTAAGTGACAGCTTTGACTCACAAGCCTCTAATAGAATTTCCTCCTACCTCAAGGAAAGTAATATGCTAATGACTAATCATTACTCTCCTGATAGATTCATGCATTAGAAATACGAAGTATTTATAAAACATTCACATTTGCTTTGGTAATACGGTTGGAAAATTATGCTACAAAAATTTAAATCCTGAGGTATCTAGCATCAAGTTACAGAACCTTAATTACAGTACTTACTCTTTGCTAGTCCACTATGCAGATTTTTAGTACCGACTCAATAGTGGCAAAAAATCAGGATTTCCAGTGTTTAAGACTACTCAAACACTCTATGGACAAGAGGTATAGAAACATTATAACCAGTTCCACATGGCTATCTACCAAATCCGAGATATATACTCTTTATGGTTCTTCTAAACTGTGCACATTTTCTTCTTTTTAGCAAGGGATGGAGTATGTACTATCTTCTCAGGAGTGTGTTTTTGAACATCTCCAACTGTACAAATACACACAGAGGCACATAAAGTCATGAGTGCTTGCCTTCTTTTATACGAGCAGAATCCTTGCTAGATTTGCAGAGATGAAAGCAGTTCAGTGATCTGAGGAGACAGTGCTGTTACATGCTTCACAAGACAGAACACAAGACAAGACGCTTGAGATGACAGAAGGCAGAAATAAATCATCTGAACGTTAACAATTATCCAGTTGGAGGCCTCTTAAGAGTCCGGTTGTATTTGCATACACCCAAGCATGATGGAGTGAGCATTATTTTTCTTGCAATTTGGTTTTGTCTTGAAGTTAGCTCTCGTTGCTTACTCTTCTTTTCCCCTCTCTGCACAGCTTGGTCTTTAGCATCTTTAGCATCATTTTATTACGGTGCTTTTAGAAACCCCATTGCTCAGGAACACCTATGACAATGAATAACCGTGGAAAAACACGTAAGGTCCATAGCTGTGTACAAACGTGCTTTGGGAGGCAGTAAGTGTGCACAGATGGACGAGCCGGGAAAGATGATGGATGGCTGACAACCAGGGAAACCCGTGTCCGGGAAAGGTCACTGACGCAGGAGGAGAAATTCCGCCGGGAACTGCCCTCACGCTGTACCCGATCACGGAGGGGAAAACTAGCGCTGGCGGCCGCAACACCTCAGCGAGACGCGGTTTTCTACACACAAAAAAAGGCAGCGGCCGGAAGTAGCGCGGGTAGGGACGGAGGCACGGCCTGTAGGCCTCTGAACGGCGCCGGCATTCCGCGGCGCCGAGAGACAAGAAGGTATAGCGGGGGGGAAGGGGAAGACAGAAACCCATCCTGGGAGCGGAGAGTGGAGAAGGGATGATCGGTGCGGGCCCGGCCGGGCCGGGACACAGCCACAGCCAAGGCCGCACACCAACAGCGCAGCGCCTCGCCCGGCCTCGCCCCTCCTGCTCATTTTACGGCAGTGTCGCGCCGCGCCGTCTCTTGGCGGCAGCGGAACCGGCAGGCCGGAAGGCAGGTGCGCGGCAAGGCTCGGGCGGGTGGGGGTCGGGCGGCTGCGCGGGGCGGCCGGGGCTCGCCGAGCCCGGGCGGCGGCCGGAGTTCGCCGCGGAAGGGGGTGGCTGTTGCGGGCAGTGAGGCCGGTGCTGGACCTTGCCTCCCGCTGGGGTGCCGGCGGCGGGGCCAGCCGCGGCGAGCGGTCGGGCGGGCAGCTAGGGTGCCATGGCGTGGCGGCGGTGCCGGGCCCTGGCGTCTGCAGGCCTGGGCCTGGGCCCCAGCGCGCAGCTCGGCCGGCGGTACAAGGTCTCACTAATAAAGTCCGGGTCCCGTTCTCCTCTCGTTCTGTGTCTGGTCTTGGCCTCGGTGCGGTTGTTGGGACGGGGATAAGAGGAGTATTGTCAAGTGGACAGCACAGTTCAACAACACAGGTGTTGAACAGGCCTGAATACTTTCAAGTACTTACTACTGCTATTGGTAGATGTAAAGTACTAGACATCAAGAATGAAAAAAACAGCACGTGGCCACGTAGAGTTGTTTAACCTTTCGAGTACTACTTGCTGTGTTTTGGTTGGTAATGGTAAACTGACAGATTTGCTTGTAAAATGCATCACTGCCTTTTGTGTTCTAAGCCTTACCCTTCAGGAGAGTGAATCCTCTTGGAATTCAAATAATACCTGTATTTAAAAACTGAGTTCTGAATTGAGATTTTGTTGGTTTTAATGTACTAACACCTGTATAGATCCTATTCCATCTTCAGGCTTTTTAAAGAATTGACTGTGGAATAGCAGTATTGAAATGGAACCAGTAATCTTCACTTTTGCAGAGAAGAGATGTAATAGTCAAGCATAGTTATTTTCTTCAGGATAGGGTTGACTTGAGTAGATGAGTAGAAATAATATTAGAAATTCTGGAGGAAATACAACAAGGGCTATGTAAGTCCATATGGTAGGTTGCAGAGTCTTTCATCTTAAGACCATGTTAATTGCATCAGTGAGGTGCTGTGTCCAAGTAAACACACTGCTTTTCAACAGACCCAGTAATAAAATAATTTCCTTTGGATCTGACTTGCTTCTGGCCATGGCAGAGTAAACTTGTATCATCCTGGAATTAGGCATGTAGATATTTGGAGGAACTCTCTTCGCATTTAGATGGTAACACTGCCCAACTCCCAGCTAGGGCCTGTATGCATTGTATAATTTAGTTTACATGTTAGACCTGCTTGGTTTTCTTGAAAGGCTAGCTTGGTCTTAGGAAGAGGTGAGGTTACCGGTTCCATTGAATTAGCAAGAAGATAAGAAATTGCCAGAACAAAATATTGACATTTGACAATGTTGTGTTTATAAAGCTTATTTTGAAGCTAAACCTAAAGTAATATCTAGGTAGGCTTTCTGTTTTTAAAATTAAGAGCACACACTGCTCTTTTTCACCCCTTTGTTTTCTTCTTGTTCTTTCCTTTCTGCAGCTGACATAAATGTATTTGAAACATACCAAAGTGTTTCTCCTTCCAATAACCTGTTTAGTGTGATTTTGTTGTAACTTTCCTAGTCTTCTACATTGCTGGTCATTTTTGTTATCCTCCATTGCATCTTCCTAAACCTTTTCGTCTTTCTAGAGACAGGGTGTGCAATAAAGACAACAGTACTCTAATGGTGTCTTTTAATACTGACTAGTGGAAGGACACCTTGGTATGTTTTAAGGCCTCACTCTTGTCCTTAAATATTTTTTGCTGTCTTTCCATATTTCCAGCATGACAGATAACATGATGATTGTCTGTTGCTGGAGTCTGTAGACGTATTTCTGCTAAACTGCAACTAATGTATTGTTTCTTGGCATTCTCTGTTTTTGTGGTTTCTTACTTTTGCTTTAATGTAATATATGTTGCTGTGCATGTTGGATATGGTTCCTTCAAGATAATTCTAATTTCCCCCCTAAAAGAGTTGCAGTCCTTTACATCTCAGTATCATTTACAGATTTAATAAGCATAGTCTTAATTCTTTTGTCAAGAAGAACATTCAGAGTTGAAAAATCTTTTTTTACAGAATTAATATAAAATTTATCCTTTTTAAAGTACCAATATGTTATTTCTGCAGGTTCTTATTAAACCACAACTATTTCTCTGAAAAAAGTTATCCTTTATAAACACTGAACTGATCTCAGGCTGGTCCGTGTTCTGCCTGTGTGTTTGTTTCCTCTTATCTTACATAGTTATGGGAGGTGGTTGGGGGAAAGGCACACATTGTCTTTCACTGGATAGTTATAATGTAGCATTTATTTGGAAGCTGTTAAATGTGTCACTAATTCTAGTTTAGATTAGTGTTTTGAGTACTGAACAGATTTCTCCCCCTACCCCAAAAAAAAATTTGCTGGAAGTTCTCATTTCTCCAGATAACAGCTTAATGTCTTCCTGGAAAATTGCTTTTAGTTACAATTGTTGGAATTGGTTTTGAGCAGTTTCCAGCCTATGTGGTTTTTTAAACCAAATTAGACTCTCATGTTTGGAGAAAGAAGAAAAACCAAAATCTACTCTCTAGTTTGAAAGCAGCTATCTTATTAAAAGCAGTTTAACAAATGACCTATAAAGTGTAGTTAGAATTTTGTTAGAAATATTGATAGCTGATCTTCTGAACTAAGAAGAGAGCAAAAATAGGGTTGAACTGACAAACAGATTTAGAAACATTAAGCTCCTAAACCCCAAAATTTAATCATCAGAATCTCTGTTATCTCATCCAGTAACTCTGTTTTCAAACAAAATGTTTGTCTAGTGTCTCTCTACTGCAGCAGCAGGTGCTTAGGCGTTGTACTGGGGAAAAAATAATTGGAAAGCAAATACAGTGATGTTTTACTAACTGATGCTTTAGGGAGGGAGAAGTTGCTGGCTCTCTCCTTTTGTTGTATGCTGAGTTAGGATTGTAGTTTAGGGAAATGGATTATACACCTCCCTAGATTTTCCCATAGTTTGTTCTATGACATGTATTTACTCTGAGCCATCTGTTACTTTTGCTGCACAAAGGCATGTTGGAAGTTTGGCCTGAAAATAAACCGAATCTGATATTACAGGCCTGAATTGTAATCATAAACTGGTCATACAGTAAGAATAGATGATCATGGAATGATGGGTTGGTGACTGAAGCATTTATCAAGTGATTTGTAGAGTAAATTTCAGTTTTCCACTTACAAATCAGATTCCGAGGAAGTTGTGAGAATGAATATAGATGAGTTTGTACAGTAGTGACTTACATGAATTCAAATATTTCTTAAAACAGAGACAGAAATATTTAGATCTGTATCAACCACTCGTTTTTTTGAAACTGGTCAAGTTTCAACTGCTGGATGAGTTGTTTCATGAATCTGCATTTGGCAACTGGATTCTGATTTTTTAATTTTTTTTTTGGAGAAATATGAAGGCATTATTCTTAGCTGCCACTCTGACGGGGAATGATTTGTCCTGTTCTTGAAAGATTAAGGGAGAGTGAAGAGGAACTCTGACAGTCCTCTCTTGCATTTCTTTCAAGAAATTTATTATTTATGGTGAGTTGACCCTGGCCAGCAGTCAAATGCCCAGCCAGCCTCTCACTAACTCCCCTTCTGCTGCGAGATGGGGAGAAAACAGGAGACGTGTAACAGTTGCTTGGGCAAACACCACAAGCACAGATGTCGTCTTCCCCTTTTACTTCTCCTTTCCCTGAGTTTTTTATCTTGAACATGACATCATATGGTATAGAGCTGTGTTGCCTCTGCAGCATGAATGTAAATAAAATGTTTGGTTATATAACTTTCTTGTTAGTATGGCATTTTTTTTATAGAGTCTTCAAAAGATTCTATAAATCTGAACAGTTTGTATGTATGCCATGCTAAATACAATACTTATTCAAAGGCTTTTAATTGTTAAATTAAAGAATCTTGACAAATATGTGCATATTTCTTAGCATACAGTACTATTTTTCTAAAACATTTTAAGAACTTTTACATACATTCTAACAGAACACAACCACATTTCTAGAAAAGTAACCATTTAATAAATTGCACAACTGGAAAAGGTCCTGCTTTCTCCTCCTCGTATTGCTAGAAACATAATGGGACTCTTTTCCTTTTCGCTATATTAGCCAAGAATGGTAACATTATACCTCAATTTTTGTTCTCCTCCCTGTTTTCTCATGGAATAAGCATGCATTTCTGATTCTTTACAAGCTTGGTGAAAAGATTCGGGGTCTCCTCACTGTAGGAAACCATACAGGTATCTTTCTCAAAGTACCTTCTTGCATGTATTGCCAGCACCGTAGGCAGTCAGCCCAGGGAAGGTTGGCAGCCGCTGTTTCCTTTTATTCTAGTGCGCGTGAACTGTAATGCTACAGGAATGCAGCACTACTTTCTTTTTCTTTTTTTTTTTTTTTTTTTTTTACATTCTAACTCTGAACTGTAATAATAATAAATTATTAATTTAGAGGCTGCTATTTGCTGGTCACAAAATAGCTGCTGGGCTGTTTGAAGTGCCTGTGTGGCATGTGAGCTCTGAAGAGAAGACAAGGGACTCTGTTTCTAATAATATTAATTCATGGGACTATGTATCTATTCAGTTCTTGAGTGCTGTTTAAAGGTGATTGAAATTAGCCTTTTTTTTAACTTGTGATAGAAGGGCCTTCCTGAAGAGGAAGTGTGCATGTTTTCAGGCTGTAGGGGTGTACTTAGCAAAGGTGCTCCTTGTGTTTTGTCATAAATTTTTAGGCTGAAATTTTGGCCTTTTTTTCCCCTATGTCATACCAGTGTTAGAGAACAGTGTGTCCAGCTCTGGAGCCCTCAGAATGGGAAAGGCATGGACCTGTTGTAGCAGGTCCAGAGGAGGCCACAAAAGTGATCAGAGGGCTGGAGCACCTCTGCTATGAGGTTGGGCTGAGGGAGTTGGGATTGTTCAGCCCGGAGAAGAAAAGGCTCTGGAGAGACATTATTGTGGCTTTTTGGGGGCCTACAGGAAAGATGGGGACAAACTTTTAGGACAAGGGTAATGGCTTTAAGCTAAAGAGAAAAGATTTAGACTAGATAAAAGGAAGAATTTCTTTACAATGAGGGTGGTGAGAACAGGTTGCCCAGAGAGGTGGTGGATGCCTCATCCCTGGAAACCTTCAAGGTCAGGGGTTGATTTCACTAATGTTTTGAGGTGCTGCGTTACAGGAGAGCACCATTTCATGTTCTGAAAAGGCTAATGTACCTGTAAAGTGTTCTGGGAGAAGGCGGTGAGCTGGGCGACCACGAAACAACTCCCCAGCATAGTTTAGAAGCCGTGCTAGAATAGGAAAAATGGTTTTGGTAAGCTTTGTTTGTGGCAACCTTCAGACCTTTTGTGGGCTTCAGTATGGTGGAAATACAAATAAGCCCCAGTGGTGGCAAGATTACTTATTATCACGTTGTGTAATGTTTAAAGGACAGACTTGATCAGCGCAGAATGATATTTTATAGCAGGCAGCACACAGCAGAGAAACACAGATTCTTTCTGGTTTTGCCCTCCCATTAGAGCTCAGAAGATAAAAGCTTTTATGATTGGGTTTTGGATACAGTAATCCTGTTTATGCATGCTGATTATTACCTGTATACATTCTCATTCACAGGTGGTCACCCAGTTGTACCTCTGTGCAGTAACTTCAAGTTGGTTCTTCCATTAAAATTTTATTGTGCATCTTTAGTAACTGTTATAAGCAATTCTTTTACCTCCTGAAGCTGAGTTGCAAAGAGTCTGGCAATGCCATCTCTGTGGGCAGTAGTTAGCATTGGAGGCTTTATCCTTGTGTGTGCTTGTAGATTCAAACTTGAGCTGCTGTTCGCTACAGGAATGTGTTACAGACACCTCTACCTTGGTATTATCTGTATGTATTGCTACAGCAGTTATTTTAGTTGGAGTGCATCCCATGTCCTCTCAGCCATCCTTGGTGAGATGCAACATCTGTTACTTGGTTGTTGTCTTTAAAGGTTTTTTCTTTCTCTCTCATATCTATTGTTTGTCATCCTCCTGTTACTTCCTTCAGACACATACAATCGTATTTACCTTCCATACAGCTCCTGCTTTCTCTTTAGTGACAAACATTTCTGGAATAGCGTAAGATTAACACCCTGGGATCGTTTTTCAGCCTCTGTTGATGGCATGTATGAAAGAGAGAAACAGAGAGAGCACTCTATTAAGCTAAAGCAAAAACAGACAGCTCCACCCTCCCTTGTATTTGTGCCTTATGCCTGGTTTTTAAATGAACATGTATGTTATGTATGTTGAAATTGGAGATTTGCTTCTAGTACTTCTCCACATAGAATGGTTAGAATAGGAAGGGACCTTAAAGATCATGGGCAGGGACACCTCCCACTAGAGCAGGTTGCTCAAAGCCCCATTCAACCTGGCCTTGAACACTTCCAGGGATGGGACATCCACAACATCTCTGGACAACCTGTTCCAGTGCCTCACTACCCTGACAGGAAGTAATTTCTTCCTTGTATCCAATCTAAATCTACCTTCTTTCAATTTTAAACCATTACGCCTCATCCTGTCACTACACTCCTTCATGAAGAGTACCTCCCCATCTTTCCCACCCCTGCAGATACTGGAAGTTTTGCTATAAGGTACCTCTGGAGCCTTCTCTTCTCCAGGCTGAGCAGCCCCAACTCTCTCAGCCTGTCTTCATAGGAGAGGTGCTCCAGACCTCTGAGAATCTTCATGGCCCCAAGTCTCTATTGCTTGGAATGCAGTTTGTCTCTTGCTGCAGGAAATGAAAAAGTTAAGTAATGGGATGCAAAAATACAAATATTTCTCAGTCTAGCAATTGAACTATGTCTATGTTCTTGGAAAAGAAAGATGAGTTATTCTGAAAAAAAGGTTGGTTTAAAGGTTGGGGTTTTTTTTCTATGTGTGTGTTTTGTGTTGGTTTTTTACATGTTTTTGGCCAAGCCAGATGTTTGACATTACACCAAAAACCTTATTGGGCATAATCACAGGGAATGCCTCTCTGGCTGATGCTAGCAGGAGCAACGTCAGGCAGCTGGTGTTGAATCCCATGGGCATGGCTAAAATTGTGTGTGAGAGAGAATCTGGAAAGGGTTAATAATCTATTGAATGCATGGCTTGCAATTCCGTTATTTTTTAGGGTTTTTTTTTGGTTTAGTGACTTAGATAATTAAGATCCTGAAATTGTCTGTGATGGCACACTCAGGCACTGTTAGGCCTTTTCATTACGCTGAAGCATTTGTTTGAATTCTGGTGTTCACTGAGATGAATACCCTGTATCAGGCAGCCACTATTTCTTCCCGAGTACATATTCCTTAATCTTGACATCTCCCTTTCAAAGACTGACCTGGTCTTGACTGGAGATCAGCAATATTTTGACCCAGACAACTTGAAAGAATTCCAGTGTGATAGCTGAGCCTTTTGCAGAAAATTAAATGTCTGAAAGTGTACAATTGTTACTACATCATATAGCACTGCTTATAAAGGTGCAAAGTATGAAGTTGGAAAATATTAATATTGTAGTATCCTGCTTTGGCCTGCTGTTTATGATTAATGTCCCAGACATTATTAAACCACTGTTATCCCTTGCTGTCAGGTTTGATGCTAGGTGCTGTATTAGTGCTGTTTCCATCAAACATGCTTGGATAAGAAGTTTAAGTGAATCTAACACAAGTGTCCCCATTGTTATAAAATGGCTTTTTCATCTCATGTTTTTATTTGTTTCTTTAAAATGGCAGTGGGCAATACACACCAAAGAGAATGTGGGTTTTTTAAATATTGAGATTTATTTGTAAATGTAAGATGAAGTTTACCTTTGTGTTAATGAAGCTGCTAAGATTAGTTATAGCAATTCTAAAATGTGTTCATGTCACTAAAATTTAATGCTTCAGGATTTATTTTTATTTCTCTTGCATAGTAGTGTAGTATAAAATATTGTGTATGTGTGTATGTATTTTAAATGGTTTAATTTGTCCTCATGGTCTTTTGTGTTTGATTTAGATAATAATGTGCTAACATTTATTTTGGTGTTTTTTAGAATGTATTTAAAGTGCAAAAAATTACTGCACTGTCCCGTTATTTTTTCTGTTGTCTTATGGCTGGGATATCTTTTGCCTCTTTAGCTTCCTTTTCATTTGAAATGTTTCCATTTTCACAAGTTAAACTGATAATGCCATTTGATCTAAATACTAAGTAATCAATAGCAACCTGCTATTTATTGCCAATGTCTAAAGCCTCTTTTTCTTTCTAATATTCTTTGATTAGATTAGTAAACAGTAATAACTTCTTCAGGTTTTATAAAGGAGAAGTTCACATAGACGACAAGAAACTTGTTAATAATTTAAAGAATTATAGGCCATATAGGCAAAGCCTAGTGATGTGGCTTAATATTCCTTAAATAGTGTAAACAGAATGACTGCTGTGATGTTTTAAGGTACCTCAAATCATGGAATCATCTAGGTTGGAAGGGACCTTAAAGATCATCTAGTCCAACCATCAACCTAACTCTGACAAAAAAAAAAAAAA
>JAOTQQ010000023.1:75285557-75435874 GCA_026546715.1 Gallinago undulata
GAAACTAATGAATATGTATGTGTAGTGTGCATATATGCTGTTAAACTGACCCTGTCTGGCACGCACATTTGGAGGAGTGATCCCCTGTGCGTCCAGCGCTGCAATAAAGGATACCTGCTTAATAGTCATCCCGACTATTGAGACCTGATTTCGTCTTTCACGGCATCAGTGGAAAAATAGAAAGTAAGAAAAGGGGAATGCTAGGGTACTAGCTTGTTTTTATACAGAACTTAATTTTTATGAAACTTGACATAAAGTCATGAGGAGCTATGTATGCACCAGACACTATGACCTAGAAGTGAAGTAAAGCAAAACAACCTACATTATATCTAGCCTAGTAAAAAAGGCATGATCTCTCTTCATAGGAAACAAAATGAAAACTTGTCAGATTATTGTGAAATGCAAAAGCAAGGTTCTGAGTATTCTGAGCAGGAATGACTGGGTTTTGAGATGGTCCACTGGGGTTGCGGCATCAAACTTTTATCAAACTAAGCTGTGACTGTAACTAAATTGTGATCAGATCTTCAAAAGTTGGTTACAAATGTGTTTCGACTACCAGTTAGTGAGTGCTTCTACTTTTTTCAATTGGATATTTTCATTTTTACATTTAAGTGAGTGCAGAACTGATATTTCCTATAATGATGTTGCCCATTAAGGCTAAGGATATTTAAATCCCTTTTTAATGTCACTTTGCTAGTGGAGATCTGACTCACTTTGAATATTGCATCTTGTAAGTTTGTGTTGCAGTTGTATGTGCCTTCCTAACTGCAGTGAGATCTGTGCCATGTTAGGCAATGCACATATATTTGAGTGGAAATTCTGCTCCAAAAAACATGCAGTGTTAAGGAAAGGACGGGAGTGACAAGGTAAAGAATGACTGGTTTGCCTGTTTTATGAAACTGTCATTCAGCATGTCTGTTCTACAAAACACTAATACAGAGACACTTGAGCTAAGGCTGTGTTCAGGCTGTAAATTTCACATGATACGATGGAATATGTTGTGGTAATACAGGCTTGCATCATATAGACAGTAGTTTAGCCATGTTAATGTCAGGCTGCTTCTGCATGATATGATTATACCATTTTCAGTTCTAATGCTAGCTTGCATCTGTTAGATATATCTTTGTCACCTCTGCTGTGAAGCATCTGTTATATGTGATGTGACATCATTTTCAGGATTTATATATACATCCTCCCTATAACATCAGAGCAGTTTGCAGTATAGCACTTCAACGGTTCTCTGGAACACAGAGGACTGAACTGAAGTGCTCTCTTCACGCCTAATTATTTTGTGCTTTGGCACTGTGACAAATACTATAGAGATTGGTAGTGGCAGGTACATTCATCTGTATCTTATAAGTTATCTTATTAAACACAATGTGAAGTTTCAGAGGGGAACATAAAGCATTCAGAGTAGGTAGTCGCTAGGCTACTGATAACAGGTTGTTTACCTGAAGGATTCTAACTAGAAAATAATGAAGAAAATTCTGTCGAGATCTTCCAGTTATTCAAATGTCCAGGCCAGCTGTCTGGAGAAATTGGGAGTGAAAAAAATGATGGGAAATAAAACAAATTCCTGTTTAAGACAGCAGTGAATTATATGATAGTAACTTTCCAAAGGGAGAATTTAGTAGGTTTTCATTTGTTTGAAAATCCAGCTTCCCTAAAGTGTCTAAAAGTTCTAATAAGTGAACTGAGACTAGAGTAAATCATGATTTTCTGTGTTCATGTTATTTAAGAACTCTGATTTAATTTTGATACTGTAAGTTTAATTTAGTTGGTTAAATGAAACTAAATAGGAACATAAAATTTTCTAAATGGTTTTAAAATATTTTTTCGTTGATTGCTTCGTTTCAAATGTTAAGTTTGAAAGTTTTGCTTCAAAAAAAAGACATTGCCTGCTTCATCAAGTACAGTTTTAAAAGGAAAATATACAGTTGCTCAACTCTTGGTGGCATCAGTAGAATGCTAAATCTTTCATGTCTATGGTAGTTCTGGTTCCAGAGTAAGAGAATGATATGGTTCAATCCCAAACGTGTAAAGGCAAAAAGGGAAGAGGACCACGAAAAGAAGGTCAACACCCTCTTGCTGAGAGTAAAAGCTATTCTGTGGATTGTGTGACCAGACCGTTGAATTGAGATTGAATTGATGCCCTGCATCTGAAAACTTCAATAGTTTTATTTTTCAAATGTTCCTATTGTGTCTTCCAAGTCAATATAAACACACTATTGATCATTCTTAAGTTTTATTTTATTCTTCATTTTTGTCATCCTGTAGCTCACTTCAAAGAAGAAAAGTTTCAGGATTTTAGGTCAATACCTTTTCTATTAGAACAGTTTAGCATGTGATGCCAATAGTCTGCCAACTCTTGATCTGAAAATCCACAATCTCCTAACTGAATATGAAAGCAATGTAACTTTAAATTGACTTCCAATTCACAGTGAATCATTTGGTAATGTATGTGTATAAAATGTAATTAATGTAATAAATACAAAAAAAAGCTTGCTTAGAGGTACAGCGCTGGTTATTCATGAAAGCAATCATCACCATGTCTTACATTTATTTCTTGAAGAGAAAATTAAAATAGATGAACACAGCTAGCCGCACTTAAATATTTTCAACTGCTGCTGAGCTTAGGATATTTATGAAACAAGATAAAAACACTGCAAATCAGTGTATTCCTTTTTCTCAATAAAATAAGAAGGGACCATCCCCTTTCCACCCACAGGGGAAGTTTTCTGTTTCTGATTACACCTTTCAGAAATCATAGCAGTAGAAGCTGGAAAAAGCCTATAGGAATATCCTACTCCACTAGTATAGAATTGTTAAGGAAAAGGTTTTGATATTGAGTATTGAAATTGTTTCATTTAGGTTTAGTTGTTCAAAAGGGCTATGTTTTTCTAATTGTGATGAGAGTTGATTGGGACTTTCACTATGACATTAATGAACTGAATAAAAGGTATCTTTAAAAGTCTTTTATTTCAGTTGGGTTGATCCCCACTGTCACTGCTAATCCTCTCAGCAGACTTATTTCTTCTAGTATTTAACATCTGATTGATCAGGTTGGTCATTTCTTCTGCACAGCAATTAAATACTTGTTTAATTTCCCAGTAAAGTTTGTCAGATGTGGTTTTAGGATTTTTATTTTTTTTTTTAATTAGACTGTTAATAAAAGCTGGTGAAAGGAAAATACAAAGAAAGTCTTACTAGCTGCTAAATAAATGAACACTGAGCAATATTTGCTGCTTTATCACATCTAATACTAGTTTAAAAAGTGCTTATTTAAACTACTGAAAATTAATCTGATATTCACACACTGTTAAAGAAGGCAGCTTCAATTTTTTTAAACTGGGGCTGGCCTAAATCCAAGTCTATTGCCACTGGAAAAGAAATCAAAGACCAAGAAGGGTCAGATAAAAGAATCTGGCTTTGTTATTTGTCTTTCAGAAAAAAAAAGGTGCAGCAGCATCACAGTAGAACTAATATGCCAAGTAGAAAACAGTAACTTGCATTTCTTAGGTGTCTGGTTTCATTTTTTAATTATACATACTTTTCCCATGCACAGCCCTTTCATGTGAATGCATTGCTTCTTATAGTTCTTACAAATTTGTTCATTTTAGTTTGCAGCAGCAAAAAGAATGGCTTAGGATATAAAGCCCAATTTATTATTTTTTTTATAATTTCTGATAGAAATTGCGGCATTTTCTTTATCCTTATGCATTTCCTTTTTTTTTTTATTTTTAATTACACTTGTGATTAAAGTATTTTGAGTCCCTTTGCTTACTTGATGGATCATAGGGAGCAATTCATCTGACTAGTCGCCAGGAATCTGCTTTGGGGAGAGTTGTATTGCTCCGTAGGTGGCACCGAGTGCATTGAGTACCTTTCATTTGCAAAGATAGACAAAGGAATTTTGGGGAGTGCTGTTATTTATTAATGAAAGATGCTCTTCTGTTTGGCCTGTGATGTTCAGGAGTGCAGGATGAGAACTGTGGAGGAATGAAATTTATATGTGATTCTTGGACAAAATAAAGTCTATTTTTACTGTTCTCCTGCCAATGATTACAAGGTGGAAAATGGACCACTTCTGTCTAGCCCTGACATGAAGTTCAAAATTTGAAACTGTTGTACGACTAAATGAAATTATGACCATTTCTCACCTGTTGCCAATGTGATGAACACAGAGAGTAGCCATCTTTCATGTGTATTAGCAGGGAATATCAGAATTCCTTGGTTAGAGAGAGATACATGTGGTGGCACTCATGAAATTTAAGACTAAATGAGGAAGCTGAAGTGTTACGAGACATGAAAGCAAGCTTTTTTTTTTTTTCTTTTAACTAGAAAGATCCATCAACTGTTGCCCCAAGTAAGTGCCTGATTACCATGATTACTGTTCCGATTACCAGGCCCTGATAACGATCAGCATGGAAATAAGAGAGGAATAGAGTGATGACCTGGTTTTAGATTTTTATGTTAGTATGGATGTACTCCAGCACTTCAGATATGTGAAAAATGATAGTAAAATTGAGGCAACAAGTCTCCCACAAAGTTGAATCCAGTGTCATTCCACAAGTTCCTGCAAAAAATTGACACTTACTGAGCTCCTAGTTAGTGATACAAGCCAAGAGTCAAGCCCTCAGATTTATCAGGGGGGATGTGCAGACTGTGTGGAGTCCAAAGAATTTCCCTAACCTTGAGCTAATTTTCCTAAGCAAGGACAACATGCCCCATTTAGGGCTATGAAAGGCTGCCAGAAGCTGTCTGTAACAGATGAAGTTTGGGTACACAACACCACCATAATAATCTCAACATTATATTTTGTTCCGTTCTTTTCCCTATGTACCTTTAATACTGGGTTTTGATTTCTGACTGCTGTTATTGTTTCAGAAGAGTCATAATTACTTCCTGCTTTTGTGCTGAGATTTAAAATAGACTATTCTGGCCCCTGTCCCAAAGGAGAATATATTTGGAAAGGTGTTCCAGGCAAGGTTGTTGAGGTTACTCCGGAACCAATTACATACTAGCCCCAGGGAAACAAATTAAAGAAAAACGTGCAAGATTCTGTGGAATAGTCTGTATGTATTCTCTAAAAATATCCTAGTCGGGCTTGTACCTTACTGGTTTATTTAAAAAATAATAATGTAATAACACCTAGCAGCACAGCTCTAATGAAATATTCATTAATATTTCAATTGTAAATCACTTTAGAGAAACTTATATAATGTAAAGATTTGTTATTTCTTCCTCACTGGTAGAATAGTAATCACATTGATTTAAATGCATGGATGCTACAGCGAATCAAGCAGTGTAAGTCCCTACCATGCCCTGCTATATGGACTCTCCATGTAAACACCATGCATAGGTGCTCAGTGTCTGCAAAATCATCCATTATTTAAAGATCATTAAATGTCTTCAAGAGAAGTCATTAAATTTCAAAAGCATGCATGCGATGCGGAGCTAAAGTGTTTCTTTTCAGTGATGGAAAGGGAGGGATAGTATCCTTGTTTCACATGCTGTTTCACCATCCTCCCATTTAATTAAGCAACATATGTCAATTAAAATAATGTCGAATAGAGGTGTATAATTAAAAGTTGCTGATTTCACTGAATTTTAAAGACATCAAATTACTTGTCCAAATTGTTACTTCATCTGGAAGAGCTTGTTTCCTGCGTAGAAACGTTTATCTATTAAATGATTTGCTGATGCATACTTTACCAGATAATTACTGTCTTCTTAAAGCTGTCACGTCATTGTGCACCTGCATTTAAGAATTCCATTAAAAATAAATAAACACAAACCCTCTACTGAATTGATGCTGCATCAAAGGAATGCACAGGTATTTTGATATCGTCATTAAATCCCTCTGAATTCTGAAACAAGTCAAACTCTCTAATTGTCTCCTATTTACAGTAGATATCTCAATAGTGTTCCTTCAGCTGGGCATTACAAGAGTTTCACTTACGTCTCTACTCCCCACTCAACAGTTGTTAATTGCCTTGTTCAGCAATTAAAGTAAGGTAACAAAGCCCTCTTTTACTGCTAGATGGAGCAGCCTTGTTTTCTTATCCAACCAGTCTATAGCCTCTGTCTCCTGTCTGTCCCTGGCATATGTATGAGCAAATGCTCAGCCATATATTGGTCAGATCAGTACATTGGTCCACTGAAAACGAATCTTGCCTATATATATGTATATACAACATACAGATGTATTTCAGTCACAGACCCGAGTGAAAGCTATAAAGAGAGCTCATCCAATTCACTGTGGGTTGAATGGTTCCTGGTGCTGTTGCAAGAAATTCTATAACTCTCATTCTCTTCCTCCAGAATAACTGTAAGACAAATCTGCCTACTTTGAAAAGCGTATTATGTTAAGGGCTTTCTTTTGATATGCTGTAGTATTTTTTTGTAATGGAATTTTGACAAGATGCACTCTAGTTTGCACCAAAAGATGCAAGAAGTATTTACTAACCTAAAAGTTTTTACCAAAATCCATTAAAACTTACTGGCCACTGTTTTCAGTTATAGACTAAGGAAATGTATGCCAAACCATTTTGTAACATTTCAGAGTTCAAGGGCCATCTGGATGATACCTGTAGCCATATGATGTCATTTTAGATAATCCTATGGAGAGCAGAGTGTTAGACTTCAATGACCCTTCCAGGCTGAGATATTATATAATTCTATGATTCTATTATTTCAACATCAGAATTGTTTTTACTAAGAAAATATTGCAATATATAAATAACAAATGTACTGATGTTGCTAACATTTTCATATATTTATTGTTCAGAGAAAGATTTTTATATTCTCAGAAATTGTCAGCAATGCTCACCAAAGTAAAAATAGCAAAAACCTCTTTTTTGAACAAGTATCAATGAAGACAGCAATCTAGAATTAGTCATGCCTCTTAGATATACTTGTGCTTGGTAGAAGTACCAGTTTATGAAACAGGCTCAAGACTTTAATGATACACTTTGATTCTTATTTCATGGAATTGTAAAATCATGGAATCATTTAGGTTGGAGAACACCCTTAAGATCATTGAGTAACTGTTAACCTAACACTACCCACTCCACCACTAAACATGTCCCTAAGCACCAGATCTACATGTATTTTAAATATCTCTAGTGACTCAACCACTTCCTTGGGAAGCCTGTTCCAGTGCTTGACAATGCTTTCAGTGAAGAAAATTTTCCTAATATCCGATCTAAACCTGTTCTGGCTCAACTTGAGGTCATTTCCTCTTGTCCTATTGCCTGTTAGTTGGGAGAAGAGACCAACCTCCATTTCTCTACAACCTCCTTTCAGGTAGGTGTAGTGACCAAACAGGTCTTCCCTCAGCCTCCTTTTCTCCAAACTGAACAACCCCAGCACCCTCAGCCACACCTCATAAGACTTCTTTTCTAAACCTCCCACTGGCTTTGTTGTTCTTCTCTGGACATGCTACAGCACCCCAATGTCTTTCTTGTAGTGAGGGGCCCAGAACTGGACACAGTACTCAAGGTGCAGCCTCACCAGGGCCAAGCAGAGAGGAACAATCACTTCCCTAGTCCTGCTGGCCACACTGTTTCTGATGCAAGCCAGGATGCTTTTGGCCTTCTTGGCCACCTGGGCACACTGCCAGCTCATATTCAGCTGGCTGTTGACCAACACCTCCAGGTCTTTTTCTGCCAGGCAGCTTTCTAGCCGTTCTTCCCCAAGCCTGTAGCGTTGTGTGGGACCCAAGTGGAGGACCTGGCACTTGGCCTTGTTGAACCTCACACTATTGACCTCAGCCCATTGATCCAGCCTGATCCTTCCTATCCTCAAGCAGACCAACACTCCCGGCCTACTTGATGTTATCTACAGACTTACTGATGGTCCACTCAATTTCCTCATCCACATCATTGATAAAGATATTAAACAGAACTGGCCCCAGTACTGAGCCCGTGGGGAACACCAGTTATGACTTGCTGCCAACTGGATTTAGTTCCATTCAGGAGTTAAATGGATTTAATATCATATGTGCCGTGTGATAGCACTTAAGATGATCTGCCCCATAACCTTCCCTAGAACCGAGGTCAGGCTGTCAGGCCTGTAGTTCCGCAGATCCTCCTTCTAGCCCTTCTTGTAGATGGGGTCACATTTGCTAAACTTTTGTTCCTTCTAGATTGTTTTACTTTTCAATCTTCACCAAACTAGCAATTAATTAAATTTATTAATTCATATAAATCGAAATAAATTCACTGAAACTTAGGTATACAAGTGTGTATCTTGCCAGTCTTTTGAAACCCACGGGCATGCAATTTAGCAAGTGACTGCAAAAATTAAGGAGTTCTGATAGAAAATCAAACTCTTATAGAACACAAGTAAGTCTTTTCTGAAACCATCTGCACTGTTTACATTTGCAGTCAAAAGCTCAGATATTCTCTCAGAAATTCTCCTGCCCTATATTTCTCAATGCTGGTGTCAACAGCAAGGCATTGTGATAGCAAAGAAAAGAGGTAACTTCTTTCAAGGAAAGAAATCATTGATGGTAATTAGTATAGTCTCATAAGAATAAACTGTACCAGTTATTAAAAATTGAGAGTCTCAGCCAGATCTGATCTTTTGCCTGCCTTCCTGTGTTCTTAGTGGAAACTTAATTATAGAGACATGTCTGATTAGTTCTCTCAATTAGTGGAGGATTTTCTGGACTCATTCTGCCCCATAATGAATCCTTATATAGTTGTTTAAAAAAAACAACAAAGCACTTTCCTACATTGTCCTTCATAGGTCAATGATTGATTGCTAATGGGATAGAGAATCAGACCCTCCTCCAGGTCAACAGTACACAGCTGTCCCAGGTGGGTAGTGATTGTGTCATTACAACCCGATTCTTGTTCAGTGTTCTGTCAAAAATGAGATTTTTGTGTTCAGTCCATTCTTAATGGACAGGTGTTACAAACAAATTGGCATTAATTGTTGGCTGTCTCAGCAGAAAGCCAAAGGTATGAAATGAACCAGAGGATAAAAGCTGTGATTGCAGAGATGATTTCTAAACAGACAGATTTTGATATGCTTTGGAGGAACAGTGTGGAGAGTTTTCAACATGAGCAGCAGCAGCTGTTAAGTAGACAGAAGGCTTGAAGGTCAGCCATCTCAGTACACTGGGTCAGACCAAAGGACCATCTAGCCAAATAGCTTGTCCCCAGCAGATGCCCTCAAGAGAATACAAGAACAGAGGAAATATAGAGAATTATTTATAGTGTGTATTTCCTGCTCCTCCAGTAATTTCTGGCATAGGGGCTTCCTGTTACATATGCATAAAATTCTTCTTTGGTTTTATCATACTGTATTTTACCTCTAATTGATACCCTTACTTACTATATAAAAAGGGCAAGTAAGCTACTGTTTCCTAATCCCTTTCTCTGTTGTTTATGCTTTTACATACCTTTATCATACAATTCCCGCCGCTGCTTCTTTTCCACTCTAATGAATTTTTGGTTTACTTAATCTTAATTATTTGCATGGAAACCATTCCATACCTTTCAACATCTGCTTTTCCCACAACAGCAAGGTCTTATTTTTAAGGGTTGATTGCCTGTTCATATCTCATTACAATATGGGGAAAGTTAATATTATCTTTCCTCCTGTGCATTGCTATACATTTATCTACTTTTTTTTTTATCAGTCCTCTTGTCTCTCACTCATTCAGTATCATGAGCTGCTTCTGCAGCTGTTTGGAGTTTGGTTTTCTTTTTAGCATTCTTTGTTACTTGTGCATAGTAAACTTGGTCAGTCTGGTGTTCACCATCTTTTCCAGATCATTAATTAATATGATGAATGGAATATCTAACTGTGGGAGTCGACTGATAGTGCCCCTCCACAGGCAACACTGTTTCTTAACTGCTGTGTTTTGCTTGCGATATTTTGGCTAAATATTTAACTGTGTTAAAAACCTTTTGTAAGGGACAAAGTTTTTGGAAACCCAAGTACGCCTTAGCAATTGGTTCTCGTATTAATTAACAGTTTTGGTCAACTGTGAAAGATTTGTGAGCCGTGACCTCTGTTTGCAAAAATTGTATTGACCTGCTTCTTCCTTGGTTTGTTATTTTTATCCATGTGTTTAGGGGATACATCAAAGAATTTGTCTCAGATCAAAGTGTTAATAGATTATAGGGCAAACTGAACAAAATGAGCTGCTGGTCCTATAACAGTATTTTGTTTCTGTGTAATGATCTTATGACCTCTTTTGTCCTTAAGAAAATGAAGAGGGGTCAGTCCAACTTTTTGCTCTACCTTAAACTGGTTTGTATAATAGGGCTTAGTAAGAAACAGACATTTGAAACTTGGACTAGTTTGACCCCTTTGTATCCTTTCTCTGTTCTTGGTTGTTAATGTTCAGGTGATGCAGTAGGGTTTCTGCAGGTGTAAGTAGTCCAGACCTAGGGGGAGAATTGCTCTTTCTAGTGTATTTTTCAAATATCACAGCTTTGGAATTTTCTGGAGAAGCCACCTTTTCTTTAAGAGTTTACATCCCTTGTAACAGCTTAGCGTTTTGGCAGGAATATAATTTACTATCATAACTTTGAGGTTAATAGATTTTGACCACGTGGTTTTGCCTATTTTTCCTCCTTCAAATCATGAATCTAATCAATAGCTATGATGTCGATTTTCTAAAATTCTGATCTTTCATTGAGATTTTTTTTCTTTATCTTGGTATCCTACTAAAGCATTTGATTGAAGTGTAAGGTGTCAAATGGAAACATTAAATTGCAAGAGTGACCCAATCGTGATTTTTTTTTTTTTTGCTGAAAAATGCTGTCAAATTGCTTAGAATATTACTGAATATTCTTATGCAACAGCCTACTAAAAAAAGTACACAAGAAAAATACAGGTGTTTATGTTTAAATTCTCTAAATGTTTTCTGTATCCAAAGGGTTGAGAGATGGAAACAACAGGTGAAGGTGCTTCAGGAATTTTTATGTTCCTTTATTTCCTGATTCTTGAATTTAAATTCAGTGGTCATATTCAAGTATTTATGTTTACTGTAATAAGCTACCGTGTTCTTTATTCTCAGCAATTTCAGTTTCCAGACAGGCACATTAGATTATGTTGATCATTTTCAACTGCAGATTGCATGTGGTTCTGTCAATTATTTTAATTTGTAGAGCATGCTAAAATATGCATCAGATTCTTCATGATGTAATTATTAAATTTATACTACACTTTGGAGACACTTTAGCCTTTGGGGAATAATTCTATGAAATAGAGTTAGTCTGTGTGCTTGAGTATGAAATATATATACTGCAACAATACCAGGAGATCTCAATCAAATGAAAGCTGGATTGTTCTAGGGATTGCAAATACTTTAAATGAAATTCCTTTCCCCAAAGAGATTGCAGTCTAAAAGATTCTTTAGCGTTACCAAGTCTGGCAATTTCATTACAATTTTTTCATTTACTAGAAAAGTGTCCCTCAGTCACTAACTCTCAGTTGTCCTGTTAGAATGTGAAATTCACTACTTTGATTTATTTAAAGAAGTAAATAGAAAGAACAGCCCTTGTTGACTGTAAGAAAGAGCTTTAGGGGTGAGGGAAATATTAACCCTAAATCCTTACATGCAAGAAAAAGAAAGAGAACAATTCCCAGAGTGCTTTTTATTTTGAGTAAATTCTATGGCTTTTGAACACCTGGGCATAACAGAGCTAACGTTGGGTCATTCTGTGATTTATTTGCTTTTGTAAGTATACTCAGTGCATATTCACAGCTCATGTAAAAAGAACAGCTTTCAAATCCCTTCTCTTCTGGAAAGTTCCTTGTACAACCTGAGAAAAATATTTTTTGTCCAGAGACAGAACAAATGCCTAACTTTGACCTAAATATCTGTGACTCTGAACTCTTCTCAGCTGCCTCGCTGTAAGTAGTAGTGCTATCTTTACAAAAGTGTGAAATGCTCAGGTGTCATCATAGTGTGGAGATACAAGTCCCAATAAAAACTTTAATCTTTTTTATGCCTTCTATGAGAAACTCCTAGATTTTCTATTGTTTATTTAATAAGCACTTTTTTTAAAGCTCATAGTCATGGTCATAAATCTGAATTGGTACACTAAGCAGTGGTTTCCAGTGTTTTCTAATATTTTTCTAATTAAATTGATTTTTTGCTTATAAACACTATTTTGAAATCATTTGCAAACAAAGCTCGTTACTGTCTTTGAAAATTTGGGCATAGTTCTGTACTTGCAGTCATTGATACAATTATCTAAACCTCTGGATATTATTTCACTAGGGAAAAACTGAATAATCTGTAAGCGTGTAACAACTAAGATGTATATCTTTCTGCCTATCTAGGCTAATTCCCCTAGTTTAATTTGCATTTGCACACTTTGATTTAATGCTATTTTCTGTTGTATGCTTTTGTTACATGAAATGAATAGATTGTAAAATTTTATATTTTCAGTATTCTGAAAACTGGACATCCCTTACTGCTTAGATAATGTCAACAATTTTGCACTTCCAGTAGAAGAACCTAAAGCAAAACTTCAAAGATAAAATTTCAAAATTCATCAGCCTGTATATGATAGTGATAACACAGAAATCTACTATTATGGATAAAAGTCACAAAGCACAAATAAGAAACCAATCTTTTCTAATGTAGTCTTTACATTGGATATCATTTGTGTCATTTTCTCTGATGATTGTTTGACACATGTAGAAGAGTACAGACCAAATTAATTTAAACCGAAAATGTATTTTATGTTGCATTTAGAGAAAATTCAGGACATTTATGTCTAAAAACTGTTTCCTTTTTATTATAAGATATAAATATAAAGAAAAATATAAATATCTTTAAGGCAATACTGAAATTAAGTCACAAACATAATATCAAAATAGCGTTCACTTTTATATGAATGCTTCTTTTTATTTCTATACTAAATCCTGAGATTCTTGAATAGTTTTATTGCTATGATTATTCACTTCTGAGACAATTAGAGCCAGAGATGCATATTCGTGTTTTTTCACTAAATTATCTGATAAACTGCACTTACTGATTCTCATTTATTCTGTACAGGCTCCATCATCACCTTCTTCACCTATAGCTAATGAACTAAAATACGAGAAGCGCTGGCTAGACACCTTATCAGTTCCTCTGTCAATGGCTCGAATCTCGAGGTATAAAGCTGGAACAGATAAATTAAGGTTTGTAACCTAAAAGGGGAAGCACTGGGTTAGCTAGCTGTACATAATATTTTGCTGTGGGGTGTTGGCTATATAAGAATTCTTTGAGTGGAGATTATGAAAGTCTCTTCCTATTAAAAACTATACAGTTCATCTTCTCCTGAGATCAGTGGCATGCACAGTGATTTCCAAAGACGAAGGAAAAACAGACAATAAATATAGTTCCTACAAATATGTTTCTATAATCTGTTTAATCTTGGGAATTCAGTTAGCATCAGCAGCTAGTACAGAGGTTAAGCTTGGCATTACTTGAATTAATTTTTATGGTACTGAATTTCATTCTGTATCTCTAATAGAATATTTCCATATTCCCAAATTCTAATATTATCAATTAATGCTCCATTTTCTTTACAAATTATAACTGTACAATCATGATGACTATGCTGCATATCGTTTTCATATAGAAACTCATATTAACAAAAGATTTTCACAAAGTATATGGTACAAAATACTGTATTTTTGATTGTGGAATCATTTTGCATCTCAGACACCTAAGTAATGGTTCATAAAGTAACTATTGAAGAGAATGTCAGAGGTTCTCGTACTGGACTTCAGGACAAATGAAAATGAAAGGGAAATTTAGTAAAGCTTCAATAAAAAATGTGCTTGAGAATGGTTTAACACATCACAGCATGCATCAGCTTTTTTCTGCACACCCTATGTGTGGTAGTACTGCCTCAATTCTACCAGCATTTGTGGCCCAGTAGTTTGCAGTTCTCCATATGTATGAGAACAGGAGCTCATTCACTGTTGTTATTTTTAATTTTCTTTATGGGTTGCCCTATATTTTTTTTACTTCCAACTGAAAATATTCTATTCTATTCTATTCTATTCTATTCTATTCTATTCTATTCTATTCTATTCTATTATTGTTAATAAGGTAATTAGAATATCTGTTGAAGCATCAACTATGCAGTTCACATGCTACCAGGAGGTACCAGATATTCGTGGGTATACCTTTCTTGATCTATGCCAGATTTGTTACCTGTTTCCTGAAGGTTACCTGAAAACCATTATTTTTCTAGTAGGACAGTTAAGCTGCTTTTAATTTAGAGCAGTTAGTCTCCTAAATCAATTCTTCTCTCAGACTTGGTATTAAAGCATCACAGGTAATAATTATTAAAAAATTTAATAATAAATATTAAAAATAATAATAATATTTAATAATAAATATTAATAATTAATAATAAATTTTCTGGGACAGTTTTAGGTTATTCCACAGTCTTTGTCTGAACTCTTACTTCCATTTTATTTAGTCTCTCATCACTTCTTCCACCACTTTCTTCCTTCCTACTTCAACTGACCAGTTCATGTTGTCCAGCCCTTCCCAATCTGTCACAGGCCTCCAACAGCTTAAGGCTTAGAAACTCTCCTGTGAATTAAGTGAACAAATTGGTATGTTCACATTTAGACCAACTCATCATCAACTTATCAGTGTTCTCAAATTCAAATGATAAGTGGAAGAAGGAACATTTAAACTTCTGAGTTCAGCTATCATCCTCATAGTTTGAAGCAGTTTCACTCTTATTCTGTGCACACTGTACATTAGATGGAGCAATCCCAAGAGATCCCCAAAGCAGTAGTGCTTGTATTTTGAAGATTCTCTGAAATAAAACATCTTCTGGTATTGTACTGGGTCTGGCTGACATGGAGTTAAATTTCTTCATAGCAGCCCATATGGTGCTGTGTTTGGTTTATTTGTAAAACAATGTTAAAGACACACCAGTGTTCTGGTTATTGCTGAGCAGTGCTTTCACAACATCAAGAAGCTGGGAGGGATACAAGCTGGGCAGCTGACCGGAATTGACCTAAGGGATAGTCCATGTCATCTAACATGTTCAGCAATAAAAACTGACGAGAGGGGCTAAAGGGGAGCTAGCCATTGCCTGGAGACCAGCTGGGCATCATTATGCTTGTGGGAAATGATGAGGTTGACTTTGCAGCACTTGTTTTGTTGTGGATTGGGTGGTTATTTTTAATTCCTCTTCCCTGTGTTTATTAAACTATCTTTATTTTAACCCAGAAGTTTTCTAACTCTTCTTATTCTCCTTGCTGTCCTGCTGGAGAGGGGTGGGGGGTGAGTGGCAGTGTGGATGCTTAGCTGCCGGCTCAACACATTGCAGATATATTTTTCTTGTAAGGTTTAAGAAGCTTAGTGCTTTTAGTCTTGGAAAGACATATTCTCTTGTGAAACATCTCTCTCCCATATACATTTAGTATACACAGCACTCCTTCATTACTGGTGATTTTTTTCCTTTTTTTTTTTATAAACTCTCAAAAGGAAGATAAAATCTTTTCATAAAGTCTGCTACCATCCCCTGATAGTTTAGTTCTACTAAATGTTCCTTGTTTGTTTTGGTAAACCAACAGGAATATCTTTATGAGCACTGAAGGAATACCACCTTGAGATTAACTGTGGATGAGGTATTTCCCGTGTTCTTCCTAAAGGTGTTTATTTTTGACTGGGGGATACCAGATTGCTCTTCTATTCCTTCCTCCTCTGAAATATAGGTACATATTCTTGCTGGTATCTCACTTGGGGCATAAACTTGGGGGAAACTTTTACGTTTCCCCATGTTCATATAAATGTAAATCGCAACATTTTTTTTTCCGTAATCTCTCTAAAATCAAATGCATGAAATAAAACCTGCAAGCAATTACAAGTATAAATGGTGACATCAGTCTAGGTAACATCCTCCTTTCAGTCATATCTACACATCTCCATTCCCTTTCCAATTTCAGCCATCAATCTGAAGTCATTTGAATGAGTCCAGGACAATTCCCCTGAACGTGTCATGGATCCTGATGACTAATTTGCTAGTTTTGCTGTTCTCTGAATATTTACTTGGAGTCTCTCTGCGTATGTTTGTAGACAGCATGCCTACTTTTTCAGTATTAAATGAGCCTGTGCGTCTATGTCATCCTTGTAACTTTTTGTCTCCCTCATGTTCTTTGTCATAACTTTGTCTTGTCACAGTTCTTCATAATATATTTTCCTCTCAGTTATCTCAGTTGGTCTTCAGAAGGTTCACTGGCACCAGAACAGCCAGGTTACTTTTTAAGTCTGTGTTGAAGTATTGGAACTATCTTCTGTGGTTTCACATACATAGCTGTGTGCCTTCTCTTCAGCTAGATGGACTGTATGAAAGGCCTTTTCCCCTGCTTCCTACCTGAATTAAATTCAGAAGTCTGTAGTGTTCTTTCCACCAAAATGGTCTACATCTCTTTGACTTTTGACATTCCCTTCTAACTATGCAAAATATTATGGCTTGGGAAAGGATATTGAAGCCTGTATGATTATTTTGTCGTTTACCCACTCAAAGGTAACGTACACTCTGCTTTCTTCAATCCTCCTTTTCCAACAGAAAACCAGCTTTTTCAAGTGAGAAATTCTTGCATTTGTCTACAGCAGACCTAGCATATTTTTTTACTAAAATCAATCACAAAGTGATTGTTTTAATATACACTATTGTATATTGTATGTATAGTGCCTGGAAGTTTAGCTCCTCGAGCTGTTCTGACATGGTAAACTGCTGTCAGACAGTCTGGGTGGCCCCTCAGACCTCATTCACTTTTCTTCTCCATTATATTCATGATTTTTTCATATTTTCAACATTCTTTTTCTGGTGGTGTAAATAAGCTCTGACTTTCAGATAACCTTAGGAGCAACAAAACCCAAAAAGATAGTCTGTTGTAAGGTAGATCGGAGTCTGATATGTTACTGAAGGAGACCTTCTTGTTGCCTTTACTTTAAAAAATATAGAATATGACAACGTATGGCATGTCAGCAACGTGCTCAATATTTTGCTATTTTTCAATTAGAAGCATGTTATATAGCTAGAGTTCTCTGTTTGACTGTAATATACTTTTAATGTGGTTTAAATCAAACCTAGTCTAATGTAACCAGATTAGCCTATATTACTTTGTTTGTGGTTAAACTCTCCAGTTAAAATTGAGTATTCCAGTAACTGGCAAAAAGAGCATACTTTTAGCTCTTGTGTCATGAGATGGCCAGGAGCACCTATATCTGTTTGATTTTTATTCTTTTTTCTTTATAAGACAAAGGAGTTACCTTTGACTTTTCATCACTTTACTTCTCCCTCTTCCCCTCCCCGCCCCCGGAAGTCTTAAGACTAGTGACTTAATGACACAAGAGTATATTTTTCATATATTTTAGATTTTTTCAGCACCATAGATATGAACAGAAGCAAGAGACAATGGGATGTATTTTTTACTTTCCTTATACATGAAGTAGTATGAATGAAAATACCGTAGAGTGGAACTGTGAAGTGTGTTTGTCCATATCACCAAAAAAAAGCAAAAAAATCCCCCAGAATATTGTAAAGAAAAGATAAAAAATGTACTAGATGTCCTTCTTCTCCACGCAGAATCTTTCTGGTTATATCATTAGAAGGTATGAACATGGAAGAGAAACATTGTATTAACTACTGAAATCACCTTTAATTAGTGTATTTCATATTTTTGATATGATTGTCTGAGTATTTCTATGCAGCATGCCGATTAGTCTTCTTGATTAGTTATTAATTCAATAGTTTTTTTAATTCACTTGCCTTTGTAATATAGCACCACTACTTCTGTCATTCTACATGTTTCACCATCCATCAATGTCATATTTTTCTGTTAGAGCTAGCGTAATAGATACTGTGAGAACTCTGTTCCTGTGAATACTCTTAATTGCTAGCTGGTAATGGAAACATTTTTTGCGTGTTAAGTTGAGGATAGCCTAGGTCACTAAATGTGATGTAAGTTTAACTATATAGCTATTTTTATTTGCTGTATTGGCTAGAGCTTTAAGCGTAGGTACAATAGCTATAACCTCTCAAACATTTGAGAGTTTAGAGACTGAAAAAAAATTTGCTTATTTGGAAGATGGAAATTAAATTGAAGAAATGAGTAGACTGGAAATAATTCAGCAGCTATGAGCCCATGTACCTATGATCCCAATTAGAAAACAACTTAATTAGATTTAGGTGTTATTTTCTATTTCTTGCTATTCTGTCCATTACAATTACTACAGAGCGCGGTGTTATTTTTTTTTAAATGGGTTTTTTTTTGTTTGGTTGTTTTTTTAATTGGCTCACTTATTTCTTAACAATCTTTCTGAAGGATCTTATTTTCCATTCTAACGTTTCATGAGTTAACCATGTGCCTTTAATTAGATAAATGAATTGGAAAGTAAGAAATGGAATTGTGAGAAAGATATAGGAGTTAAACATAAGCTCTCCAAGTTACAAAAAAAAACTGAATGACTATTTGCTCACAGTTTTACATAATGATTATGTTGAACATGAGGGTAAGAAGAAGAAGTATATACCTGAAAGATATCACAGTCAAACATATGGAGCCATAGGCTGGGAGACAGTGGCAGAGGATTTAACATCTGATAAAAGGTAAGATGAAAAAGAAAGTATAGGTTTGGAGGGATATTATTAATAGGGTGCCTTAAGGACAATTTAATGATGCAGAAAACAATACACTAATTAAAATCATTGGTGACAGAATCAACATCATCAGTACAGAAGAGGAGCACAATATGTTACAGAATGATGAAACTGTTGGAAATGGGATGCAACACAGTAGTACAGAGTGTAGGGGGATGACATTAAGGATTGTTAAATAATTTTTATTAATTATATTTATTAATTTATTTAATTTTTCTTGAGTTTTTTTGTTTAAATAATTTTTCACAGGAGCCTAGTGGAGCCTTTTTGGTAGATGGCAGCAGAGGAAGGCAAAGACTGGGTACAGGAGTTAGGAGTTACTGGGTAACCAGAGAATGGTTCTGAAACATCGCTGTCCTGCAGGCTTACAAAGGAGAAATTGATATTTTTGTGTGTAGCCCAAGAAATACATCCTACAAGTAAGAGGTATTAAAACCATTATAAAAACACTGCTAAGGCCCCATCTAGGATCTGTGTACAATTCTGGTTATTCGAATTAAACCGTAAAATTTTCTGTTGGAAATTTTCTCTTTTCTCAAAGGATACTGTTGTATCACTTGCTGTTTCTATTTTTAGCTGTAGTATTTTAGGATTTGGCAACTAGGGTTACCTTTAGCACTTAAGGAATTTCAACTTTTCTATTCTGCATAGAGTTGAAAAGTGACATTCGTTTTCAATTACTTTTAGAACTGATAGCCTTGTAATAAAAGATATATTTCACTGTGGGCAATGTTTAGTGATTTCCACCATGCATATTGATTTTTGCACTATAGTTACAATGTATTAAAACTAGTTTGGCATCTGCCTGTATGGGAGTTCTTTCTGTAATCTTTGTTCTGAATTTGTTGATCTTCGGAACACTTCAGAAATCACTTTATTATGTCTTTAGGAATATGATGCACAGGACAATCTATTGTGCTTTTACTACATTATTCAGATAATATGTGAAAAGAATAAGCCATGGAGTCACTGGGTTATTATTTCTTTTAATTGTGTTATGTACATTTTTTGAAGGACTACCTGGAGACTGCTATACGTGTTTTTCTTTAAAAGTATCTTTAAAATAAATGCTTTCAGTAAGTTTGTCAAAATTCTGCTCAAGCAGCAAGACAATCTGGAAATCAGCATCAAGGGATCAGGCAAAGGTTGATCAGGCTACAGAATATAAATAGAAAGATACCTGAGAAGCAACCAGGCATTTTGCAGACCTGTCCGCAAGGAGAGTCTGACTTACCCTTGGCTAGAATAAGGTGCTAAAGCAGGGAAAATCAAGGTATAGGCAGGAAAACCAAACTAGGCAGGTAGGCAGGAGGTAGGCCACACAGGTATAATAAAAGATCAGCACTGAATATTAACTATTAGAGAATGGGACTGCTTTAGAAAATTGACATAAAATGTTTTGGCCAGAAATTAGACATACTTTTGGATGCAATAAACTTGCAGTCTAAAAATGTATCAAAAATCAGGGACCTGAAAAACAAGGAAGTTTCTTTGTGCTCTAGGGCAATATATTCATATGCTTAAACACCCTTTAATTCTGTTTATAGTTGTAAAATCTGTGCTGCAACTAAGTCCACAGGCAAAATGAAGCACTTCCATCTTTTCAGGATGCATATACTCAGGAAACATTTCTGCTTTCCCCCAAAGGTGATGTGTTGCTCTGGAAAATTGGTGTGACACCTCATCACCCTTGTTGTAGGAAATAGCATCCCAAGACAGAATGGTGAATCACACCGTGGTATATTGCCAACAAGCAGAAAAAAAGGCAAAATAAATCTTGTCCCCCCCAAAAGATAAACATACTATTACTCTCAGAGAATTGTTCATATTAATATTACCACTGAGTTCAAAGAATTATTTTTGCTCATTTATTTCTGGTAAAGTTGAGACTTATTTTGTCTTTTCCTCTACTTGCTGACAATTTACTAAATTTTAATCCACCAGGATTAGGTCAGCAAGACTTTACCCCTGGATGTCTTCAATAAGTAGCCTTGAGTTTCTGCAGCTGACATGCTTTGATACCAAAATAAGAAAAAAACATGTTCTGGAGTGATCTGAATGTGTTGAAGTCTTGTGTGTTGATCAAATCTGTCTGTATCAGCATGGTAGTAAACTTCAGATAAAACAACTCCTGTCTTACAAACATCTAGATTTTTATTAAGGAAATACAATAAAACATTGAGATAAGTCTATTGGGAAGAGGGTTCCACATGCTACAGATACTGAAAATTGCCTAATATTTTTTGCTCAAATTCATAGCTTCCAATAAAGTAAAAATTCAGTTTTTCTTATTTCAGCTGACATTCTTTTAGAAAAATCTTTGGATTTAACACCTCTTGGGTAGCTAACTGCTCTGTATGGCAAAATTTCCAGTAGCCATTTTATGCTTTATTGATACTAATTAATTGTTGAAAAGTGTCGATGTCGGGAAGAGAACTTAAGTCTATCAATGCCTATCTTATGGCCAAGAAAGCCAATGGCATCTTGGCTTCTATTAGAAATAGCGTGACCAGTAGAAGTAGGGAGGTGATTGGCCTCACAGGTGCTGAGTACAGGGGGACACACCTGGAGTATTGTGTCCAGTTTTGGGCACCTCAGTACAAGAGAGATGTCAAGGTGCTGGAGTGGGTGAAGAGGAGGGCAACGGAGCTGGTGAAGGGCCTGGAGAATAAATCATACAAAGAACGATTGAGGGAGCTGGGACTGTTTAGTTTGAGGAAGCGGAGACTGAGGGGAGACCTCATCACTCTCTACAACTACTTGAAAGGGCACTGCAGAGAGGTTGGTGCTGGTCTCTTCTCACAAGCAATTAGCAATAGAACAAGAGGGAATGGATTGAAGCTCCAACAGGGTAGGTTTAGACTAGACATTAGGAAGAAATTCTTCAAAGAAAGAACGGTCAGACACTGGAATAAGCTGCCCAGGGAGGTGGTTGAGTCACCATCCCTGAATGTGTTTAAGAGTTGTTTAGATGTGGTGTTGGGGGATATAGTGTAGGGGAGAACTTTGTAGAGTAAGGTAGATGGTTGGACTCGATGATCCCAAGGGTCTTTTCCAACCAAAATGATTCTATGCCCATCTGTTATTTTGCTTGCAGGAAACAGCTACAAATTGGGAGAGAAGTCTGAAAATAAGGAATGAGAGGGTAATTTGGCCAAATGTCTAGAATTTAAGAAAAGCAAACATTCATTTCTGGTTCTAGTTGGAATAGTCAGTACAGTAACAGCAGGGATAAACTGCATTTTAAAATGGGCTTGCAGCCTCAGAAAAAAAAAAAAAAAGCTAAGACGTCATCTTATTTTGTGGTGATGAAATGACTTCATAGCATCTTGAAACCTCTCAAACTTACTATTTGGTATTCAATGGAAAGCTCAGCCTTGTCAGCTAACAGGAATAGGTTGTGCCTCTTTAGTTTTGTTTTTTATGTATTTATTTATGTTTTCAGGGAATGGAGAAGGGCATGCTATTTAAGCCTCTAGAGTTTATTTTCTTCTGAATTCCAGTGTTGTCCTGGTGCTTGCATTGATTGTTTCACTTAAAGCAAAAATGCCGTAGCATTCATTTTAAGATTTTATTTTAGTTTCAGTATTTTTTTTTCACTTGTAGCCTTATATACACAATGTTTCTCAGACCATAGTGTGATACATGTAACAATATGTTATGGGATTTGTAGAGGAGAACTACTGTAACTGAAGGCAAGAAATAATCATAGTAAAGATGAGTAAGGTTGGGAGGAAAATCGCTGTATTGCTAACATGGACTTTGTGGCTGGCTGGCAAATGTTAACTCTGAAAATCCCTACTTCTTTCTTTTCCTATTTCATTTAATTCACTGAACTGTCTGACTATCTCCCACACATCAGAAGCCTTGAAAGAGACAGAGCTCCTGGAGAAGGATGTTCTGGTGTCATTCTGCAGGGGCAAAGGAACAGCTCTGCAGGAAAGGGCTTGGGGTTCCTGGCAGACACCACATTGAGCATGAGTCAAGTGTACGCTCTTTGAGTGATGAAGGGTAACTACATGTGGGGCTGCATTAGTAATAACATAGTCAGCAGATTAAGTGATTTTTTTTTCCTCTACTTCACATTCCTGAAGCCACATCTAAAATAGTTGAATCTAAAATAGTGTGTCCAGTTTTGGTCTTCCTGTGGAAAAGAAATTTGTATTTTAACCCAGTTAGTGAGGAGCCTGTACTAGAGGACTTGCTGGATTCCTCACAATCTATCTGATTCTGTCCAAATATCCTGGCAGAGGAGCATTCAGAGTTTTAGATGCATTGGTTTGAATCTTGTTATCTGTCTTTTATAACCGATGACCATATTTTAATGGGTAAAGGACAACAGGAGCTCTAGTGCGTTCTGCACAATTGCCAGCACCACATTTCTAATTATAAAGGCTTGATTAATGTTTAGAATCATAGAATCGTCTAGGTTGGAAGAAACCTTAAAGATCATCTAGTCCAACCATCAACCTAACTCTGACAAAAAAATAAATAAGAAATAAAAATCACTAAACCATATTCCTGAGGACCATGTCAAACTGTCTTTTGAAAACCTCCAGGGATGGTGCCTCAACCACTTCCCTGGGCAGCCTATGCCAATGCTTGATAACCTTTTCGGTGAATAAATGTTTCCTAATATCCAATCTAAATCTCCCCTGGTGCAACTTGAGGCCATTTCCCCTTGTCCTACCTCCCGTCACTTGGGAGACGAGACTGACCCCCACCTCCCTACACCCCCCTTCAGGCAGTTATAGAGCACGAGAAGGTCTCCCCTCAGCCTTCTCTTCTCCAGGCTGAACAACCCCAGCTCCCTCAGCCTCTCCTCATAAGGCTTACTCTCCAGACCCCTCACCAGCTTCGTTGCCCTTCTCTGGACCCGCTCTAGCACCTCAATGTCTTTTTTATGGTAAGGGGCCCAAACTGGACACAGTACTCAAGGTGAGGGCTCACCAGTGCCCAGTACAGGGGGATAATCACCTCTCCAGGTCCTACTCACCACACTGTTCCTGGTACAGGCCAGTATGCCATTGGCCTTCTTGGCCACCTGGGCACACTGCTGGCTCATGTTGAGCCAACAGTCGACCAACACCCCCAGGTCCTTTTCTGCCAGCCAGCTCCAGCCACTCTTCCCCAAGCCTGTAGCGCTGCCTAGGGTTGTTGTGACCCAAGTGCAGGACCTGGCACTTGGCCTAATTGAAACTCATCCTGTTGGTTTCAGCCCATCGATCCAGCCTGTCCAGATTCCTCTGCAAAGTCTCTCTACCCTCCAGCAGGTCAACACTGCCACCCAGCTTGATGTTCGCAGTTCATCTATGAACTTACCTGAGGGTGCACTTGATCTCCTCATCCAGATCATTGATAAAGATGTTAAAGGTGCCAGTACCGAGCCCTGTAGGACACCATCCATGATGGGCCACCAACTGGATTTGACTCCATTCCCCACCACTCCCTGGGCCCGGCCCTCCAGCCAGTTTTTAACCCAGTGGAGAGTATTCCCAACTAAGCCATGGGCAGCCAGTTTCTCTAGGAGAATACTGTGGGAGACTGTATCACAGGCCTTGCTAAAGTCCAGGTAAACAACATCCACAGCCTTTCCTTCATCTAGCAAGCAGGTCACTTTGTCATAGAAGGAGATCAGGTTTGTCAAGCAGGACCTGCCCCTCGTGAACTCAGACTGGCCAGGCCTGATCACCTGGGCGTCCTTCATGTGCTGCGTAATGGCACTCAGGATGATCTGTTCCATCACCTTCCCAGGCACTGAAGTCAGACTGACAGGCCTGTAGTTCCCCGGATCATCCTTCTGACCCTTCTTGTGGATGGGCATCACATTTGCTAGATGGCAGTCAGTTGGGACCTCCCCAGTTTGGCAGGACTGTTGGTAGATGATGGAAAGTGGCTCAGTGAGCACTTTCACCAGCTCCCTCAGCACCCTCGGGTGGATCCCATCTGGGCCCATAGACTTGTTTGTGTCTAGGTGCTGTAGCAGGTCCCTCACCACTTCCCTTTGGATTACGGGGGCTTCATTCTGCTCCTTGCCCTTATCTTCTGGCTCAGGGGTCTGGGTACTCATGGGACACCCTACTCCACTGCTAATGATTGAGGAGAAAAAAGGCATTCAGCACCTCAACCTTCTCCTCATCCTTTGTCACTACATTACCTCATGTATCCAATAGTGGATGGAGGCTGTCTCGAGTCCTCTTCTTGCTACTAATATATTTATAGAAATTCTTTTTGTTGTTTTTAACATCCAAGGCCAGGTTAAGTTCAAGCTGGGCTTTGGCCTTTCTAATCTTTTCCCTGCATAACCTTACTACACCTTTATAATCTTCCGGAGTGGCCTGCCCCTTTTTCCAAAGGCCATAAACTCTCCTTTTTTCCCTGAGCTGTGACCCTACCTCTTTGTTCAGCCAGGCTGGTCTCTTCCCTCGATGTCTCGATTTCCTGCTCACAGGGACGGCCTGCACTTGCACTTTTAAGACTTCCTCCTTGAAAAATGTCCAGCCTTCCTGGACTCCTTTGCCTATAAGAAGTCAAATACTAGAGGCAACAAAAGCTGGTACTTCAGAATAGCATAACTGCAGATTTTACCTGTGATTCTGTTAATGTTATGTTATTCCATCATTTGTAAGTGAAGAAAGATTTAGGGGGGCAGCAGGCTTGTTTTGTTAGAAAGTATAGGAATTAAGTATGTTTAAAAAGGGCATCTCTTTGACCATAAACTCTCCAGCACTTCAGTGGAGAAGAGAAAGAAACAGTTCTGTTATTTGCCTATAGAAAAAACATAGGAGATCCAGGAGTGGGAGGAAAAGTTTAGTTGGTGAAAATATGAAGTGGAAAACTTCTTTAGCAATGTTTGTTACCTTTGTAATATTGCTAGCAGTTTTTAAAAATGTTTCCGTTTAATGAATAAAAGCCTTCTAAGATTATGATCCAGGTTTACTGTTAGGTTTACTTTCAAACAATAACGTTTGAATGGCTTCATACCCAAATTCTGTGTATAATCTGCTTTTATGTTTTACTTTCTCTCATAAAAAGTTTCAGTGTTAAAATCACACTTGCTTTTAAAAGAAGTAAAGTAAGCTTTAAAAGTTATTGCCTCTCATTTTCACAAAGCTTTAGAAAGGTGGATATTGCTTTTTCTGCTTTACAAATAAAAGCTTGGTGGAAAGTTAAGGTCTTTTTAAGAGGCAGGAAATCTGAGATGGTGCTAGGAATCATCAAACTTCAGTTCCTTTTCCTAAAATTAATTAGCAGAATGGGCCCAAATTGTCCTTGCTTGAAGGACAATTGAGGGGCAGGGGAATAGGTATTTTTACTATGTAAAGTTGCACAGATCTTAAGGTTAAATTTCCATTCCACTTGTCCCTCTACAAACATGAAATGTTACCTGTTCTCACACCTTTTTCTTGAGGGGGAATGGGCAGAAGAATGGCAAAAGTTCATCTTGCATCACTATGAGGGCCCTGGTAAATAAGATTTAATCACTGCTGTCTTTTAGGTACTTGTTCCAAAACCTTAGCAGGGTCATTTTGTCGGTAGTGCAGATGTTTCAGATCAAGTTGAAGGCAAATGGGTATATTTCTGTCAAATCAGAAGGAATTCTGTATTTTGAGGGTGGCGAGACACTGCAACAGGCTGCCCAGAGAAAGTGTGGATGCCCCATCCCTGGAGGTGTTCAAGGCCAGGCTGGATGGGGCTTTGAGCAACCTGGTCTGGTGAGCAACCTGGCCCATGGCAGGTGGGTTGGAACTTGATCTTTAAGGTCCCTTCCAACCCAAACCATTCTATGATTCTTTGAATTAGTTACCCTTATGGTGGCAGTGGGAAGACAAGCAGTACCTGATCCACTGTAAATGCAGTGTGATGCAGGCAGGTATCTACATCAACGGGCTTTATGTGAAAGTAGGTAACTAATTTTTGAAAAAACGAATGTAAAATTAAGCTGCATCTCATAGGGCCACGGCAGTTTTGGCCCAGTATTTACAGCTGCCTCCAGGATGTTGCAGAATAATAGTGTAAGTTCCTAATCTTTACCTTGCTTTTTACATTAACAATAGAATAACTGCATCTGTCCCCTGCCTTCTAATTGGCTATTTTTGTTTTCTCGTCGTGCCCTTGTGAGTTTGCGCATCACAGGCCAGAAGTGAAGGGCATGAAGGGTTTGCCTACAAATGAGGTGCAGAAGCCTTGGGCAACTCTCTGCCAAATCAGCCCCCCTGGGGACCAGCAAGTTCTGAAAGCATGTAAGCACTAGTGGTACATCATTTATTACATTTGTAGGGCTTTGGGGCTGGATTTGGCTCTTTGGCCAAGCTTGTGATTCGAGAGATGTGCCCTTACTTGTCCTCTGGGATTCCATGTTTTTTATTTCAGACTGTATTAATTACATGATGAATAAAGGAGGGAGAAGCACTCTTTTGAAACTTGATTCCCTAACAAATGGGCCTGCTGCAGGTGCTTTAAAATCTCCAAAAAGTGTGTGTGAAAAGTGAACTTTAAGTGGTTTCAAACTTATAAATTGCTGTGCATGTTATTTCAGAGGACAATTAAGATGATATTATTATAGTTATGTTCTTACGTTACTGTAAAGAGTCATAATTGTATAGAAATAAGTATTTGAGTGTAGATATAAAATAAATCGGCAAAATGGAGTGGTCTTTAGTAGCTAATAGCAGTGCTGTCATTGGAGCAGTCAGAGAGATTTACAGTTTTCTTGGGTTCACACAAAAAAGGTCAGGTTAGATTCCCTCAAATTTTGGACATGTTACTTCTGTAATGGTGGCTCTAATGTTCCCCGGCTGTTTTCACTAGGAGCGATGCTGGTATGACCTGCATGTCATCTATCCACTGAACATCTCAAAAGCCCCAGTGTGGCTTGGCTCTATCTGCTTCTAGGCTTGAGCATGTCCTCTCTGTCCCCTTCACAGTTAAAGATTTTATATTTCCACATTTTGTAGCTTCAGCATTATAACATTTGTCTGGGAAGTATCAGCTGTTGTGATAGCTTTGCTCAAAAAACATCTTAATGCGGGGTGAGAAAACAAGCAGACCTGACAAGTCAGTGACATTTCTCTCTCTGTGACTGGAACGCTGCATCTGGATTTGATTTTGTGCTATACTGCAAAGTTGATAGCTAAAATACCAGTGCAGTCATTAAATGAAGAAAAATGTTAAGGATAATTGGATTAAAGCTGTGAGTTCTGTACAGTATATGACTGGGGGTGGGGATGGGGTGGAAAGTCATTTTATTAACTCCATTTTAACTTCTTTAAATTCTGGATGGCCGATGGCCTTGCATGCTAAGAATGATGCAGATCATTGGGTTTGTAATGGTATCATTAGTTGTTTCAAAAATAATCTAAATCTGTTTCTATCTGCTATCATCAGAAACTGGAGCTGTGCATTAGAGTTCATTAAACAATTCAGCTGTGGGCACCTTTCAAAATTAAACAACTTCGAGAATAGTTTCAGTAAAAGGCTTGGAATGAGTACAAGTTCAGATGGAGAGCAGCTGTGTTTTACTGTGTGAGCCTGTTTCACACAGGAAATAAGATGGTGCAGAAATAAGCTGTAGTCCTGGGGAGAGTGCAGCACTGTGTGTGTGTTTGTACACTCCCAGTTCTGAGATGAAAACATCTCAAGGCATACTTTTTTTTTCAATTTTCTGCTAGTCCTTTTATTCCCTTTATCTCTTACAGCAGTTCAGAGCAACGTGTATTATGATCTTTTTTTTTTCCCCCATGGTAATTTTCTTTCCCTGTTTGCTGGTTAAAAATGTCTGCGTGGTTGTCAAGAAGGATGCCCCTGTGCCAGCGCCAGTGGCTGCTGATGACCTGAAAGCTCCCAGAGTGGGCTGATTCGGAGGAAATCTTCCCGTGGGTTGTAATCACTTACTGCTGTTGGGAGCTAAAGTTCAGTTACACAGATTTCACTATAATTCTCTTGTGTTAGTGGTGCTAAAGGAAGAATTGGCACTTTGCCTCGTTGCTGGTAACTTTTCTTTAGGGAGGAGAGAGAGAAGAACCTGCTGAGTGACCTCTGCATGTTACCATACCTTGCCTGCGCTCTGTGTCTTTCACCTCCCTTCTTGATTATCAGCATTTTGAGAGATATTTTTTTCTTTTTTTAAACTTGTTTAATTGAAGTGCCAGCCAAGTTCTGCTCAGGAAAGTCTTTCAGGTTTGTGATGCAAGTTTGTATTTATAGCATTAACAAAGCCATGTTATTTGTTTTGTTCTCATCTAGGTGCTTGAGCTGGGATTTGATTTCTCATCCTATGGATCACTGAATGAGTAACAGATGGCCCTGCCTCGTCTTACAGGCGCATTACGCTCCTTTTCAAATGTCACTAAACATGAGGATTACAGTGAAGAATTAGCTGATTTAACGGTAAAGGTATTTTTTTTTCTTTTCCAAAGCATAATTGTAAAGTATTAGTGTGTATATAGTACGAATTGTTTGCTTTCTGCAGTTGCATTGCTGTTTAATGGGTAGGCAAGCGAGACTGGGTGGAGTGTGTATAGTTTCCTGTCTTTTCCCTCACAGTATCTTCACTCAAAGTCAAATGTGCTGTAGCTTTGTGATTTATGTGCTATATGGATAGGGTTGCTTGGCTGCGTTAGTACAGCCCTGTTATTTCATCTTTCAGGAAGTTAAGTTGGGCTGGGCTGGTATGTTTTTAACTCCGAGCTTATGCAGTGCTGGGGAGCCAAATCGTCTTCCTTTGAATATTGAGTTCACCTCAGACTCTTGCTGGGGGGATGCTTAGAATAAATTGATACTGAATTGAGATACAGTTGTTTTTGTTTTTGTTTTTTTTCCACCAGGAAGTAATGTGTTAAAGCAATAGATGCTTTGTGGGAACACGTAATGTGAAATGAGTTTGGAATCTTGGGAGCTGTGAATCTCTTGAAGTTGCAAGAGTTTGGCTTCAGGGAGAATTCTGCCGTAGAAAGAATAAAGTAGTGAGAGAGCATGTATGTGTGTATTCTCTTTTTTCCTTACAATCAGGAAAGAGTGTAAAGAACAGATAGTAGGGAAACTGAAGGCATTTGAAAGGGGTGGGTTTATCTGGTATTTAATTTTAAAGGAACCTCCATATAGTAATTAGAAATTAAAAAGAGAAACAAAACCAAAAACATTTTGCATTTTCAGATTAAAAGATCAAAGCTACATGAACAATTGCTGAAGTCTGATCTCACTTGGAAGAAGATAGTAAAGTTTGTTGATGATAATTTGGACAAAAAAGAGCACCAAACTGTAAATGGCGATTTAAAAACTATATTACAAGCTGCAAAACAAATAGGTATGTTTTCATTCTCTTGTAGTCTAATAATATACTGGCTTGTTGGGTTGGTTTTTTTTTCAAGCTGCTTTCTGCCTGCATACTTTGCATATGAGTATAATTTTAGTTCTACCTTGATGCAAGGCTTGCCCTGAAATATCTTTGAAACTCCAGTTAATCTGATATGTATATGCACAATTTGATCTTCTGTGGTTGTTTTTTTTTAAATATAATTCTGTTGTTATGTGGAATTGTTGCTTTTTGATAGTATTATATGGTGTGTGGTATGGTTTGTGATCGACCTTCAGTAAGCAAAAGCAACAGCTTCTTTTGAAGTGGCAGTAGTCTGAGAGAAGAACAGTCTTGGTGTTACCTCATTTAATTTCATGTGATTGCTACAATGAAAAATTGGGACTGCTACACAGGCAGGTAAAAAAACCCTAAAAAATGTTTTCTGTTTGAAGTGTTTGGTGTTGAGGAGAGAAGTGAATAATAAATTTCACTCATCTGGAATTAAGATTATAAAACTGAAATGGATTATGGCAAAGTGTGAAAAAATATTTTTGATTGGAAACTTAGTTTTTGATCAACAGACTAAAACTACTAGTTTAGTACTTTTATCCTGACGCAAGTGACTTTCAATAATGATGTGTATTTGTATGTAAGGAATATGAGTGAGGTTCATGCAACCAAGCTTAGGTCTATATTATTTTTTAGATGTTGGATATTTTTTTTTCCGGTGATTCATACATAGCTAATGCTTATAGGGAAGCTGAACCACCTTTTTCCTTTGGGATATATTTATATATATATTGTATATGCATATCTCTTTGTCACATATCTTCCATATGTAGGTACCTAATTATCCTCTAAAGATCGCTTCCAGTCCTTTCTGTGAATTTTTTGGTTTTTCAAAGTGCACCATAGGGAAATTCAAGAGACGTATAATCATATGGGGTTGGAAGGGACCTCTGGAGATCATCTAGTCCAACCACCCGACCAGAGCAGGTCTACCTAGAACAGGTTGCGCAGGAACTTGCCTAGGTGGGTTTTGAATGTTTCCTAAGAAGGAGACTCCACCACCTCTTTGGGCAGCTTGTTCCTGTGCCCTACCACTCTCACAGTAAAGAAGTTCCTCCTCATGTTTAAGTGGAACTTCCTATACTGAAGTTTGTGCCCATTTCCTCTTGTCTTGTCACTGGGCACCACTGAAAAAAGACCAGCCCCATCCTTCTGACACCCTCCCTTTAAGTATTTGTAAGCATTGATTTGATCCCCCCTAACTCTTATCTTCTCCAGACTGAAAAGGCCCAAGTCCCTCAACCTTTCCTCGTAGGAGAGATGCTCCAGGCCCTTAATCATCTTTGTGGCCCTTTTCTGTACCCTCTCCAGCAGTTCCCTGCCCTTCTTGAACTGAGGGGTTCAGAACTGGACACAGTACTCCAGATGGGGTCTCACCAGGGCAGACTAGAGGGGCAGGATAACTTCCCTCGACCTGCTGGCCACACTCTTCTTGATGTACCCCAGGATGCCATTGGCCTTCTTGGCCACAAGGGCACATTGCTGGCTCGTGATCATCCTGTTGTCCACCAGGACTCCCAGGTCTTTTTCCTTAGAGCTGCTCTCCAGCTGGTCAGCCCCCAACCTGTACTTGTGCTTGGGGTTATTTCTCCCCAGGTGCAGCACCCTACACTTGCCCTTGTTAAATTTCATTAGGTTTTTCTCGGCCCATCTCTACAGCCTGTCCAGGTCTTGCTGGATGGTAGCACAGCCTTCTGGGGTGTCAGCCAACCCTCCTAATTTTGTGTCATCAGCAAACTTGCTGAGGGTACATTCCATCCCTTCGTCCAGGTCATTGATGAATATATTGAAGAGGACTGGACCTAGTACTGACCCCTGGGATACACCACTTGTTACAGTCTTCCAGCTGGATTCTGTGCCCCTACTCACAACCCTCTGAGCTCTGTCTTTCAGCCAGTTTTCAATCCACTTAACTGTCCATTCATCTACCCCATATTTCCTAAGCTTTGCTGTGAGGATGCTGTGGGAGACGGTGTCTAAAGTCTTGCTGAAGTCAAGGTAGACAACATGCACCACCCTTTTCTCATCTATCTAACCAGTCATGCCATGATAGAAAGCTATCAGGTTAGTCTGACATGACATCCCCTTGGTAAATCCATGTTGACTACTTCTGATAGTTTTCTTTTCCTCTATATGCTCTGAGATGGCACCCAGGATGAGCCGTTCCATGACCTTTTCAGGGATGGAGGTGAGGCTGACTGGTCTGTAATTTCCTCGGTCCTCCTTCTTGCCCTTTTTGAAGACTGGGATGACATGGGCTTTTCTCCAGTCCTCAGGCACCTCAGCCGTTCTCCAGGACCTCTCAAAGATGATGGAGAATGGTCCTGCAATGGCTTCTGCCAGCTCCCTCAGCACTCTCAGGTGTATCCCATCTGGACCCATGGACTTGTGGATATCCAGCCTTCTTAACTGATTTCTAACTTAGTCCTCCTCCACCAAGGGAAGATCTTCCTTTTTCCAGAAAATACTGCATTTTTAAGCACCTTCATTTATACATGAGGTTTCAAGTTTCTCAAGCTTGTTCCATCTGCTTATGCTGGATTTCTTTTGTTCCTTCCTGTTACGTTGTGGGGGAAAAATGCCTTGTGACTTATTTTTCAAGTCACATGTAACAATGTTAAAGTAGTTAAGAATCTTCCCACTGATTTCAGTAAATTTTTTAACAAGCAGAAGACAGGGACATAGTAGAGCAAATATATAGCTGCATAGCAGAGGTATACAGAGGCAGGCACAACACAGTTTTCAGAGAATAGCCAAGTTGACTGTGCCAGAAGAGCCATTTGGGGGATTTAAAAATTGAATAATATTGCTCCTTTTAAAATAGAAAGTTAATTTTAATAGTTCTTTTGAATTAGCCATGCCAGGGGTTAATCATGAGTGTTATCACTTCAGTCATACTGTTCTCCTTTGCTGGGGTTCTGCCAGTTGATCCTAATATAACTAAGGAATTGACTAGATTGTAAATCTTCACAGTAAGCTTTTAAGATGTTTTTAAATTTATGCAATCTTGTAAGAAATGCTAATTATACTAAAAATGTTGGAGTAACCTACCTAACTGTTTAGGAGACACTTTTTAAACTTCAAAAAAATTCCTGCATTTTGTTCTCATATAAAACAAACAAAACCCCCGAATGCTGACTGGTTTTGTTTAGCTTATGCTTGATGACTTTTAAAATTTTGGTTAGTAGTGACATTTTGATTCATGATATGGAATTTTTGCTTATGTTTTCCTTGAGTACCTTTGAATATTTGTATGAGACGTAATTTCGTGTTTTACTCTAATACTGTATTTTTTATTTGCATAATGTGATGTTTTGTAGATATAAATCTAACCTCATGCATCTATTTGCTGTAATTTCTTTGGGCAGTTTTTTGAGCTAACACACATTTTGTAGTCATTCTACTGGGAATTACTACAAGAATGTAGTAATTCCCAGATGAGTTCTATATGTTTAGTCTGTTATGAATATTCAGATTAAGCAATGAATAAACAGTGAGACAAAGTGGAAATTTGTTACCTTTAAAAAGCTCATAAATATACTATTGTGAGTTTAAGACCTCAGGCAAGGTTCTCCTCTAACTTGCAAAAAAACCCCAAAGAACCTTCGTAATCCTTAATATGAATTTCTAGTAAGTAGAAGGATAATGAAGACAGATGCTTTATTATCTTATACCTTTTATAATTCAGTACCTTGCAACAATTGCTACTTCTTGTTATGGTGTTTTTTCATATCTCTGTTGATGAGACTTGCAGCAAGAAATTGAATACAGTTATGTTATAGGCAATGAAAGAGAATTAGTTTGAAGTGTATGAAGTTACATTTGTTTTTGGTTTTGTTAACAGTTGGAGATGAAAATGGACAAGAAGCAATTGAAAGTGGAGCTGTTTTTCTCTTTAAGACATTTCACAGGAAAAACTGTGTTGGCCATGATGAGACAAAGGCGATCAAGCAGATGTTTGGGCCATTTCCATCATCATCTGCCACTGCAGCTTGTAATGCCACATGTCGGATTGCTTCTCACTTCACTGAAGAACAGCTTACAGCCCTCTTGCAGATGGCTGAAGAGCAAAATGGTGATAACAGAATGTTCTTTGGTAAAAATATAGTGTTTTCATTTGACATGCATGATTTGGATCACTCTGAGGAGCTGCCTGTGAATGGTGAGGCCGATGCACAGAACATTATAAGCTTAGATTATAACAAATTTCTGAATAACCAGCTGAATCACTTACAGAATCACTGTGATGAGAAATCTCATCTCAAGTCTTTGGAAAAAGTAGATGATTCTTTTTTATGGTGTGAAGTTGGAAAGTATCTGAATGAATCTCAAGGGGGCACCCCTGGAGGGCCGACAACGGAAGACCTTTGCTGTACTTTGTACGAGATGCTTGCTTCTACCAAAAGTGGTGATGAACTTCAAAATGAGGTACAGTAACTTATTAACTACACTGTGTGTATTTGAACATTGCAGAAATACACAATTATTTCCTATTGCATTATGCCAATATACTTGATCCGATTGTTCTCTATGTGTTTTTTTTTTTTGTCTTGAGAAAAATTGCATTGGTAGCATCTTAATTTACCAAGCAGAAGATGGATGCAGCATGAATTTTGCTTCAAAGTCTCCTTTCCCTCATAACAGGCTCTTTTTTATATTTTATTTTTTTGGCCATTTGCTCAACTTCTCCATACTTTGTTTTTAAGCAGCAGCAATTTTAAGCTACCGTTTGAAAGGAGGAATTAGAAAATCATACTGAAGTTAACTTTCTTGGGCAGATTCCATTTCCCATTTTTCAGAGCCTTCCTGTTGCTGCAAGGAAAGTTGGAGGACTGCACAGGTGGTGCTGCTTTAAAACTTTGTCATATCTCTGCTATTTCTTTTGATAAGGAAAGGGGTTGGGTTTAATACAAGGGCAGACGAAAGCTTAGAAGAGAGAGGACAGTTGCTGGGAGGCTGGAGTTGAAGGATACTTTGTCAGGAAGTGTAGTGACAGGACAAGGGGCAACGGGTTTAAATTGGAAGAGGGGAGATTTAGTTTAGATACTGGAAAGAAATTCTTTACAGTGAGGGTGGTGAGGCCCTGCAACAGGTTGTCCAGGAAGTCGTGGATGCCCCATCCCTGGAGGTGTTCAAGGCCAGGCTGGATGGGGCTTTGAGCAACCTGGTCTAGTGGGAGGTGTCCCTGCCCATGGCAGGAGGTTGGAACTAGATGATCTTTAAGGTCCCTTCCAATCCAAACCATTCTATGATTCTGTGATATGCATAGTGGTAGAAGGGGAAAGAGCATGATTTTTCCGAACTTGCCTTGCTTTACACCCTGAAAACCTCCAGTACTTAAATTCTTTAACTTTTCAGAAAGACTTTACATGTTGAAAATTTGCTACAGAAATATGACTGATCGTACAAATAGACAATCCCATGAAAGACAATGTAGTGATGATTTGCTGGAATTTTGCCATTTTATATAACTATGTGTTGGTATCTATTGTGTAAATGTATAGTTCCTGAAACCATGCTCTTGTGTTGTTTGGTAGTCAGTAGATCAAATTTTGGCTGTCTTTCGAGCTGTTTTCTGCATAAGAATATTTTCTTATAAACTTCTAATTTGACAGCTGAAATATGAATATAAAATGAAGTTGATCTAATTTCTACCACATTAGAATATATTTGAAAAATATATTCTATGCATGTTTCATATTTTGGGTGGCTTTATTGAGGGAAGACACATAGAAATAGAAGACTGAACAGGTCTTAGAGAAGATGCTGGATAAAGAAACTTGCATATCAAATGAAACATAAAAAAGAGTACCTTCATTTGCTATAGGGATCTGGAGTTTGTTAATTGTACAGAGATAAAGATTTCAATTTTTTACTTTCTAGATAATTGAGACTTTTCAGATAGTCACAGGGTATGCAGAAATAATTCCATACTCCTGCATAATGCCTACTTGATGACTTAGTTTAATTTGTAAAATGTTAAAGGAGATGCTTCAAGCCGTTCACTTAAAGCAAGAAGAAATATCTTTATTTTTATTTTGCAACTTTATGATCATAATGGATTGCTAAATCAATTGGCAGAAAGTTCAAGCTATCAGTTTTATGTACATCACCAATGAAGAATTCATTTCCTTTGGCTTTTGGAACAAAGACTTTCTGGCAAGATTTCTCTCTTGATGGCTTTACAGGAGTTTGAATTTGATAACGTGAAAAAAGTGTTTCCTCTGCCAATGTACACATACCTTTCTGAAGGTTATTTAGCAAGAGTAAATCCTTTTCTTTGTGTTACTAGAGAGAAAAAGGATTTTTTTTCCCTTGAGCGTCTTAAAGCTATATCTTATTTTGGATTTTTAATAACTCTTAGTAATAAAAAAAAAAATTGTCCCCATTCCTTCTTACTTTGGTCCCCAAGTTGTCTTTCCTTGCAACAATCTTACGAATTCATTGTTCATTGCACAAGCAGGGGTCCGGAGACAGTGAGACTAATTTGAACCTGATTACCTTTTGTTAAAAGGCTGCTGGCATTTCTATTGTGCTCTCTCTAAGAGTAGTCGTGACTCGAAAATTTATTCTGGGCTTTGGATTTTACCATCACTTAGGAATTTATTTTTTTTTATTACAGCAGTTTTGCTGGTGAAATCATTAAGAGCAGATGGTGCTTTTAAACCTGAAGATAACCCATTTCTAGAACTAGGTCATAGATTCGCTGTATGCGATGGTATAACAAGTATGTGATTGATCATGCATACTGAAAATCTTACATTAATTGGGGTGATGCATACATGCTCAAGACTCTATGAAATTCTTTTTTCCTTTATAAACCAAAAAAAAAAAACCCCACCGTTAATATGGAAGGATAATTCTTTGTAAATAAAAATCCAGATCTGTAAAATGCATTTTCATATTTTAAAACAGCAGCTGTGATTCTTCTTCTCTTTAGGAAGATATTTATTATTAAACAAGAAAGAACATGCTGGTGGTGAGGATATTGGCGAGTGGACTTCATTAAGACAATTTTATGTGAACCTTAAGCAAAGTTTATTAAGATTCCAGATCACATTAAAAATATGATAATTTTGGACCACTTCAGGGTGACACTGGTTTTTTTTTGAGTATATGTGTAGACACACCCAAGTATGCTCTTTAGGTTTTTATCTACTTAATGAACTCTACAAGGAATTGAAATGAGCTTCTTTCTCCAATGTCATATAGCTTATGTTTAAAGTGGTTGTTGAGGTAGAAGAAATACTTTGTTTTCACTATTTAACAACGTTCCACACTTCCTTTGAGACAGTTTGTTTATCTGGCACATCACTGGTGACTCTTAATTAGAGGAAAATTGATTCTTATGCTTGGAGTGATATGGGAGTTGTAACTTATTTTCGAAGTGTTTAGGACATGTGCTTTTCATTGGGGACAGAAAGTCTAGTAAAGCAAAATGACAGCTACTGGAGCATGCTTTTCACTGTATGTCAGGTCTTGTTGATGAGTATGAAATGGTAATGATGTGGTAACAAGGCCAAAACAGGAAGAAAAAAAACGATGACAGACTATAGAGTTTTGCCCAATAACCATGGTGCTTTTTTATTATTTTTTTTTATTACAACTTAGTATGCAGTGCTTTCCTCAATTTGAGTACTCAATTCCTTGTATATGACACTTTCAGCATGAAGACTTGAGGCATCTGGGAGCATTTTAGCAACTTTGCCACCTGACCCCCCTCCAAGGATAACTATGAAGTAGAGGAGTTCAGTCCCCATTGGGTTACACCACGCTGTTCTCAGAGGGTGTGTCTGTCTCTTCTGTGAACCCTTGTCATAGTTTATCTGCAAAACTTTTTTTTAATTTCATTGTGGAGATACCTTAATCTATTTTCACACTAATGCAGAGGTGCGTTATCCCTTTATCATTACAAAACAGGAAGAAATTTCCTATGGAGTTAAAATAACTAGAGGAAAAAAGGAAATGCCATCAGAATTGTGTTGAGATCTAGTTTATACTGCATAGATTATGAAAAATTGTGCAATTTATTAATCTCAGGCCAAGGTAAGAACTTTGCCCAAATAAAGTTAAGAAACATTAATGTCATTCAGTGTATTAGGTTAAATGGTGTTTCCCAGACAAAATCATGTTAAATGCTGTATAACACTAGGTGTGATGTGAAACACCAGAACTGTTTCAAGAAAATAACATTGCAAGTATTAGTTTGCATATTATGTGAGTTGCACATATGTTTACTTATGTCTATATAAGATACATTTATTTCCCTACAAAATAAGGCACAAGCAGTATACTGCTAAGGTTCTTTTGTCCGTTTTATAGCTGTGACTGTCTCCAGCTCGCTGCATTAAAAGGTAACATATACACATACGTAGCGTAGCATACAGGGCTTCTGTAAATTAAATACAATCCAGCTGTATTGCAGACTGTCATAGTGAGAAACAAACCTTCCTTTTTATTTCATTTCTAAAAATAATTCATTATTCATCAGTCCTGTTGGGAAAGTTAAGATATGGCTTCTTTCTTGTCGTAAGTACCTGAGGACATTCAGGTAATGAAAATAACAGTAAGAGACCAAAGGGTAGTAACATGGAGTGTGAAGGTGCTGATTCCTCCTTTCGAGGGTCAAAAACATTCCTTTCAAATCAAAGTAGACCTGAAATCAGAAAAGTAAAAGTTGTAGAGTATAGGTTTTATATAATGGGGGGTAAAAAAAAAAAAAAAGAGGTCAAGAGTTGGGCAGCACCTCTTCCTTAATAGATCCATCCCGCAATATACTCATCATTAGAGCCAGAAGGTTACAGCTTTACAATAGAACTCACTTCTTTTCATGCTTATTTCAGAATGTAAGTTAATAGATGATTTTGTTGTTTCATTAAGTAGGATTTTTTTCAGTGTAATGTTTATGTGTCTCTCAATGCTTGATGTAGCAACAGGCTTTTAGACAGTTTTCCCCAGGCTCTGCTGTGTGAAGCTGTGTTGTTTCTCAGGCTTCTGCCTGTAACTTTTCTTTAGTTGTCTTTGTCACTGGTGGCAATATAATGATTATTTTTTTTTCCACTTGAGTTCATCTACATTGTTTCTGTCGCCTGTCCTAATCCCACCACAAATATCTGCCAATATGCTTTGCTGGTCGAACCTGTAAATGCTCTTGGGATCGAGAACAAGGGGAACTTAACTAATTTGTCAATTCAACGGACTGGCAGGAAGCTCCTCTGTGTCTGCCACCAGCCTTTCTGCAAAAGAAGTACAGAAGAGCAAAAGAAAGCAAAATCTATTTAAATTTTCACAGAATCTGGAAGGGACCTTTTCTGTCAGTGACACAATATCTTAAATTAAAGAAGACTTATCAATAAAAGAATGTGGGAAAGTTTGTCCAAACTTCTCCTCTGAAGACTGCTCCAGAGTCTTGTTGCCTGGGTGGTTAAAATGAACCCTTGTTATCTGCTTTCTAGCTTTATTCAGGGCTGGTTTTATGATCACTTTTCCTGTGTTAAAGTTGTCCTCTTTTTTTTTAAACCAATTTAAAAAATGAGCATCAAAGAACTACACTTGTAACTTTTTTCCAAATGCTGCTATGCCTTTTCAACGCTGCCTTTCCTTTCATTTACCCTTCAGGCAGTTCTTTGCCAACTTTTAATTCTTCTATTAATGCTCATCTTCACGAATTTAACAAGTCCTCATGTGGAAAATTGCAATGTTTGAAATGAAGTCCAGATGTGAGACAACTGCTATTTATTCATTTTCTAGATTAATGAAGTGTTAGACCAAGTGATGTATCATTAGTAAGCCCATGCTACGTTTATGCCATTTTCCAGTTACCTACGTGGTTTTTTTTGATTTTTTTCAAAATATAGCCTTTAAACTCTTCTCCAATCGTATTTATATTTTTCTTATCCACAGTGTTATTGCATTTGTAATGTGTACTCCCTGACCTACAATTTCATGTGTCAGGTTTTGAAGACTTATGAAAGATTATCTTGCACTGAAGCTGTGAGAACAGTGAATTTTGTTCCTAGCTGCGTTGTGATCATTTTTATATCCATACTTTTTTTACTTTAACCACCTTATCCTTATATTGAAAATATTTTTTCTTTAACAAATTTTAATTTTTAAATTGAAATGAATTCAAGTAACAGGTCAGTAATTAACACTCTCAGTAATTAGGAGTCAAAATTTCCCTTTTGAAAAAGGGAAATTTATGCTGTAATAAGGGACAGTCACCTGGACTGTGGAACTCAGAATGGAAAACATGCCTGGATACTTTCAAAAGACACTAAAATTATTTCCTGATGTAGGGATATGAGCCAATTAAAAAAAAAAAATCCAAACACATAGCAGGAGATGAGGTTTCTTTAGTTTGCTTTTTTTTTTCCTCTGCAGTCATCTTTTCAGAAGTCTTTCCAATCTACCCAGTCAAATCTCGTATAGCATGATAGCTAGAAACATACATGGTTTGTTTTAAGTAGGAAGCTTGCATATAAAACTCTTATTAAATGATGGTTAAAGTTAAATGAGGAAAAGAAAAGGTTTTCACAGATTATAAAGTGTTTTCCTGAGTTAGACAAGTGTGGATTTCAATGTGTTTTCTTGATAGTTGAAAACTAAGTTGTTTTTCTTAAACTGTGTATCTTTTTGCCTGCAGTGATGACTCTTTTTAGAATTTCTGCATGTCTGAACCAAAACATAGGGGACAAATTTGGCAATAGAAGTAGCAGCCTCCCACTGCAGTTTGCAAATCATAGGGCACGTCATTCATGGTAAAACATAACCAATCTGTGTTGTTAAATCTCATCAGAATGTAAATTAAAGAGCTCAGCAGTCAACAGATCATACATTTTTTTTGCCTAACCCTTCAGTTAGAGTTGATTTTTATTTTTACCCTTTTTTTTCTTTCCCCTAGAAAGCTTTTTATCATATATCTCATGAACGCTATAGAAAGATATGTATTTTATTAGAGCATAGAAAGCCTTTGTGGTTTGATTTTTTCTTTTTTTTCTTGTATTGGCTGCTGAATTAATTTCCGATCTCATATTAATATTGGGTAGTAGGTTACTGTATAAACTGATGGGTTGATAAAGGAGATAAGACCCCTTAAATTTTCCTGGATAATGTTCACTGTTGTGTTTGTATTTTTTGAGGGGAGAACTCCACTCAGTGTTTTACAGTGCTGCAAGGACAGAATATTTTGGGTAAATATCACCTTCATCTATCATAATTATCTTTCTAAAAGCCCCACAGTTCTTGGATTACCATCACTTACTTTTTCTGATGATGTCCCCTCTTATTTGAACAAAGCTTCCTCCCCCCTTACAGTTGAAAAAGTTATTATTGAACAATGGTGATGTTGCATTTCACGTAATAGTCTGATCATGACAAAAAGTGTATGTAAGACTAACTTCGGTCAGTATTCGGCTCTTATTCTGGATAATCCATGTCGTCAACTAAATTTCTTTTAACCTTGGTGTCAATACTATTTTATTGATAGGTACGCTTTTTTTTCATTTTGCTTATAAAATGGAGAGGAAGGCAAGCAGCACAGAGCAAAAACTATGAAAACTGTCTTTGGTTATTACTTAAATGGTTAGGCTTTCTTAATTAAAGAAATTCTTTAATTAAATCGCACTTGTGCTTTTTACTGCCCTGCTTTGAGCAGTAAGGTGAACAAATAAAATCTGAAAGGCGTAGGGTGGTGTCCGCTATGGGCATACTGGACTGAGTCCAGTGAAGGACCACAGAGGTGGTAAAGGGACTGGAGCATCCAGCATACAAGAAGAGACTGAGAGTTGTGGTTGTTCAGCCTGGAAAAGGGAAGGCTCAGGGGGATCTGATGTGATTTGATCAGGACTGATGGTGAGGATGTTTCCTGCCTCTCCAGGGCGAGAGGCAGTGGGCATTAACTGAAATACAGGATGTTCCATGTAAATGCCAGACAGCTTTGTCATTGTGAGGAGCGTGGTCAGACACAGAAGCAGTTTGCTCAAGAGGTTGCGGAGTCTCTGAAACCAGAAACTAGATGATCTCCAGAGGTTCCTTCTAACCTCAACAGTTCTGTGATTCTGTCATTTCAATTGAATGAATAGAAGTAATTGGGGAAACTTATTCTGTTATATTGACTCCCAATTCTGTATTAACTTAAGTCTTCATTTTTCTAGATGGATTTCTTGCATTAAAATCAAGCGTAAACTATCCCTTATCTCAATACGTTCTTTTTAGAAGTTAAAAAACTTCTTGTTTCATAAAAAGTTCCATGTTAGTAGAATCCCATAATATAAATAAGTGGAATGGCCCTTTAAGAACTTGTATTTTAACCTCATGTGTAACTTAATTAATGAGTTATGTTATACGGGAAATAAATAGTCCTTGTGTTGCAAGTAATCTCAATTAGATCTTAAAGTGACCTTGATTTCAGATGTGTTAAATTGGTCTCCTAATTCAAGTATCTATAAATAATGGACATTTGTTGCTGAGAGAAATCATTCATTTAGTTTCTTGCATTAAGCAGGAATCTGTAATGGTCATTATTCTCTTAAGAGAAAATACACACAGTGTTAATTTACATGACCAAATTTCTAATACCCTTTAAAAGCCTAACATTATTTATGTGAATGTTTAAAATTTTTTTCTAGAGTAAGCTAAGGGAAATCTTATATTGTGAAATGATGCTGAAATACAGTGCAACAGGAAAGAGCGTATTTTAGAGCTTACAATGCAAACCAGCTATAGAAGGATTTTTGAATTCCTACAGGTTGCACACATTTGCTCACTACTTCAGGTAAGAGAATGGAAGAGCATACACAACATTGCACAAAATTACATTACTTCAGAGTAAGACTAAACAAGTGCGTGCAGTTTTTGTTTCCTACGAGTGACTTAGGTGCTGTTTGTCAGTAGGACGCGCTGCAGGCACTGTTCTCCATATTCACTTACTTCTTGCTCGTTACTTTCAGTCAGAACTTTAGTGTTAAGTTTTACAAATAAAAGCTATATGTTCTACCTTTTAGTAACTAAAAATTTGATGATCTGAGAAACATTTAACTCATTTCTAAACTTGAGATTCAGTTTAATAATTTTCAGGTCTGTATTGAGAGCAATTCCCTGAGGGGTCTGAATATGTAATTTGTATTAGGAGCTCTGAACTCTTCACAGTTCATGTTACGATACTGACTGTGACAAGTGCTTTGACATTTCATTTTCTGCAGACTTGTGTGGCGCTCGGGTTCTAGTATTGAGATCATTCTTCTGACATACTGTGCAGGCTCCAAGAGAGATGCTTTAGAGAAACAGGCTGCATTATCGGTACAAACACGGTACAATCAGCTCTGACTCAATATTTGACTAACACTTTTGCTTGGCTCAGAGGGCAAGTGGAGCTTGTTTGCAAATGCTGCGTAGCCATTCCCCTAGTTACAAGCTGACCTTCTCCATCAGAAAAGTGCAGCATGTGGGCATGAAAGATGTGTACTTTTCTTTCCTTAAGCAAGATATGACATGAAGCATCAGCTTTTTGCTGCTTTCTAAAATGTAGGTATTAGACTTTGCAGATGCTTACCTCCCCCAAATATCAAACATGAATGTTCTGCTATTGGAAACTTAGTTTGACTTGTCACTAGCTCAGCACATCAATCTAATTCTATGTGCTTTGGTGCTCCCAGAAGGCTCTCTGTTCCCTGTCAAAGCCAAAGCTTGGCTTTTCTGTTCAAGATGCTGCTCTACTCTTCAGGCTTAGGACTCCCAGCTGCAGCTTTTCTAACCCATCTGAAGCAGAACCATAGGTGCTCCAAGAGGCCCAGTGCAAGGCTGCAGTTTTCCCTGCATAATTTTCATCAAGCTATTATTATTTGGTGTAAAAATGCGATTTGGCAGAACTCGAGGCCGAAAGAAGTAGTTCTAGTATAGAACCTTTAGAAAATGTAGTGGGAAACACTTTTTGAAATATAACAAATAACATAATGTACTGAGGCATAAGTAAACAGTATAGTTCATTAGTGAATGAGAAAATGAAATTGACTAGAAAATGAAGTCAGTGGTGAAATGGCTGATATGATTGTCCAAAGTTGAAAGAAATGGGAAAATTGAATATATTTTGAAATAATAGTTAAACACACGTAAGTGCAAAGACAAAGCCTCTAGGAATAAATACTAGCATTACTAAATTCAGTTGGAGATTTATCTTTGATTTCAAAAGGGTTTTGTTTTTATTCCTTGCCTTAGTCTCTGCTTATGTTTTTAACATGAGGTGATTTTAACAGAGGTGATTTCTGAACTGTGTGTATATATATATATATATAGCTCATATTTTACATGCACAGCCAGCAAAATAACACCATTACAAAATAGGATTGCATGAACATGTATTTCTATGTGGCTTGGGTGATTTTTGCAATTTAGAAGAGCTTCCATGTTACGTTGCCGCTGCATTTATATGAGACTTTCCCACAGAGGAACTGGATGTCAGATTACACGCTCACTACTCTCTACTGATTTTAACTAGTTTAATCCAGTGAGTTTTACACTGTTAATCAAACGGTCTTGAACAACTGGTATAAGCAGATGTAGTAATAACTACATAAAATATTTAGCAAAAATGAATACTCATGTGAGCAGTGTGTAGTCATACTGCAAGTATTTTGTTGAAAGTGGAAAATAAATTTAGATTGCATTTTGTGTTTTTTTCATAGAAACTTTTACTGAGCAGCTTGTGTCAGAGCATGAAGTTTTTTTTTGGAGGAGCTATTGTATTTATTGCTTATTTATCATAAGAGACAAAAGATGTCTTGAAAGAGCTTTCCAAAATGCATTAATACAGGGAAAATCTTGGCTATTTTATGCCAAAACTTGAGTGTTTCAGGAGTATATTTTGGTCATGCTGCAGAAGTCCTACAGGCCCCTATACTTAGCATGTTAATGTCGTGCTGGGGCTAGGCATGGACTCTGCAGAAAAGCAACAAAAGCATTCTGTGCTTCAGCATCTTGCATTACTATACATTATATATCATATAAATGTGATGTATTATACAGATAGGCATATATTGCAATCTTTTATTATTAGGTAATGTCTATTGAAACCCTAAACTTGTGGAGATCGCGTTTGTGGCGGCTATATGCAAGAGTAGCAAAAAATCATCGTACTTTCATTTGTTATGTAGAAGTCATTATTAAGCCTTTTTTATTATTGTTAAATTAATTAAAGAACAAAACCAAACTGTGGAAGTTAGCTGAGTGAAAGGATTTTTAAGTGGAATTTCACAATAAGAAGTCTACTGACTCTCCTTAATCAAAGCAATCAAACGTTAAATACCCTGGCATTCTTATAGAATCATAGAATAATATAATTGTTTGAGTTGGAAGGGACCTTAAAGTTTTGTATTCTTTAAAAAATGCATATGCTGAAAACAAAAATATTCATCCAGGTATGTAGATATTTAAATGAAAAACAGAAAGCACAACCAGAAGATGTATTGACTGAACATATTTTAAATCATCATCATCTGTATGTATATATCCCATTGTAAAGACCTTCTTAAAGATCTTCATTGTAAGCACTGCAGATACTTCCAGTGTTACAACCGCGTTTAATGGTTGATTTTAAGTGGAGAATGTGTTAATATAGACTGCCTATTGATAGAGAAAGCAATTTCAGAAGATGACTTCATTGTTACTATGTATAGGAGGTGCTAAAAAATAATTGGAAAAGGGTTAACAGGAGGTCCGTAGTATAGGAGGTAGCATGTGAAATAAAGCATGGAAAACTGAGGAAATGAAATGTGAAAAAATAATTGCCAGTCTGGCTTGATGCAAAGAAGTAGCAGTAGTAGAAACATATTTAGTGTGGGAGTAATGCATCAACGGGCTGTGGCTTGCAGGAAAAGGCACTCGGAGGGAGGGAGGGGATAGCAATAGACTGGCAGCATAAAACAAACATTTTGTAAATATTGGCTTTTCATCTTTGTGAGGAAAAATCCCATCAAGAGTTTCAGTTAACTTTCAGATTCTAGGCAAGTTTGCTCCCAGTGCTAGCATAGCTTTTACAGTAACCAAGCAATTTTAACTGTTAAAAGCAATGTGCGTGAGCATCAGGTCTCAGATCTGTTACACACAGAGCAGTTGTCTGCTACTTGTGAGACATTCTTCAGAATGCTGTAAACTACCCAATTGCTCCATTTGGACATGAAAATTCCATTGCCTTTAAGCAGACATGGTGAATCAGGAGTAGTTTATTATTATCTCAATAAATATTCAGTATCCATTTTTAGGTAGGGCATAACTAGACTACCAGTGCTCTTTGGTAATGGGAATTGTCCTGGGTGTATCAGAATGTCTCTATTATATACTTTCTGCTTTTGGTACTAGTTTTTCATTATCACTGAACCACCCGTCATTTGGTATGTTTTTTTGCAATATTGAACAAAGTCTGAAGTGATAGTTACAATGTTATCTACAAACCGTCTAAGGCAATTTTAAAGTTATGAATGGCTAATTTTTGGTGACAGAAGGAAATGGAGGTACTTACCTGACTTTCAGAAACGTTCCATCTTTTGCTGCTGGAGAACTCTTCTACCAGTCCTACCAGTGATTGTTACTAATCTAGTAGCGATTGTAAAGTTCCTAAAAGATTAGGAAACCTATCTAGGATCCTTGTCTGGATGTTTACAAATGGTTATGAATCCCAAGCTTCAGTATCTTAGTTTAGAGGTTTGTTAGAAAGTATGGAAGAGCAATATTTAGTAGTTTTTTCAGGTATCTGTGAAATAATAAAAAACAGGAAGTGCTCATAGCTAGAGTAATTTTTTAATACCTCACATTCCTCCTACTTTCTATTCTGTCATTATTTGCCTTTTTCCTCCACTGAAGTTTCTCCAGAATTTAATCTCCAAATCTCTCTGAATTCAGTATGGCTTCTCTTTTGCCTTTGGACAATTTAGAAGACTTTTGCCAGGGTACTTTTCTGAGGACAGAATGAATTTCTATTGGCATTGCTACTTCATGTAGCTTTTTCCTAAAAGTTAATTTACCAGGTTTGTCTCTTAGTAACCATCAGACGTAACCATAACCTACAAGTTTACTGTAGGAGGTTGTTTGCATAGTTGAAAATAAACAAAATTCAAATTGTCCTTAGAAATTATTTTTTCTTGGTTAAAATTAATAAAGAAGTATGGTAGTTCCTGTTGTAAGGCTTGTTTAAGAGAACAGGTCAAAAAGCTACTGCTTAACATCCATTTTGAATTAAAACCAGCTAATTTAAATGGCCATTGCTATGTATATGCAACTTCACATGAAAACTTTGGATATGATGCTATGTTGATCTAACTTAATCTGCTTTTTTCTTAACGTATCATGAAATTGTACTGTTAGCTGTTAGATCTGTGCATGTGTGTGCATCCTTACACCACAGATATTTTCATGCGACAGCAACTTGTTTGATAGAACATGTTTGCTTTTAAGCGCCAACGTGGCTCTTCCTTTTGTTCAGTAAAAGGACTTTCTAGCCCTAACAAATTAACATCACAAAGCTTATTCCCCATTACCTAGTTCGTAAAAGCAGTCCCCATTATGGGAAAGTACAGGGATATGTGGATCACCCCTGTGGTGTTTTATCTTCATCTTATCATCAAAGCTTCGAACTTGGCATGAGACTGGCTTTTCAAGCTCATATTCTCTTTGTAATTTTATTTAAATTACTAAGAATTTTATATTCAGACATACAAAGCTTGGGTCTCATTATTCTTGACCATGGAGCTTATCTGCTGCCCTTTCATGCAAAGAAAATAATCCAGTTATTTTTGATACGATTCTCTCTTTTTTTAGTTGTGGCCTTCTTTTTTTAAATCAGAAGTATACAGCTCTGTTGATGTCCAAGGACTGTTGAAACCCCAAGGATGATAGGAAACTTTATCTTTTTGTGAAAACAGAGCCATGCTGTCTCCCTTCATAAGAAACAAAATTGAATGGCGTCTGAGTGCCGGTTTTTGAGGATGTAATGTAAGAAATTATGAAAGAACCACAGAGAGAACCAAGAGATGTCAGGCTTCATCCTCGTGCTAAGAGCTGGTCGTTCTCCTTCTGGCAGTAACTTTTCCTCTTTCCTGTCAACTCCTTCAACGTTGTACTGAGAGAAAGCTGCTTGTATCTTTGAGGTGGTATGAGGCTTGATCTATTCACAATCACTTTTGAATAAGCTTCAATATAGCATTAAACTTAATGAGATCTTTTTCTAAGAGTGAGCCAGTCTGTAGCTGATAGAACTTTTTAATTTTTATTTTCTTTGAGGTGGAGAAGTTCTTGTCACATCCCCATGGAGACATAAGGAACAAACCCGCAGCTCCTTGAGCTCTAGTAGTCACAGGGCCGGGTTTCCTGTGTCTCTCTCTGTGTTGTGGTTTCCTATTGGAAAAATCCCTATTTCCACGTCGTCTGCAGCTTTGCGGGCCCGATAAGAGCTTGTGCTGGTGCTTGGGTGGGTTCCTGCTGGGCGTGTGGACGCCACTGGGCTGGTGCTGCGGCCAGGCAGAGGAGAAGGGCAGGAGGCACAAAGGGCAGTCATGGAAATCAGTCTTCTCTGCTGGCCCCTTCAGATCTCTGAAAATTTCTCTCTCTGTCAAATTGGAAAATACTGCAGAGGCTTAAAACTTGTGTGTTTGTTCATGCGGTGGTAAATGTACACAGGGATTTGGTAGGCCTTGTTTCCTTGGAAAGCTAGGCTAAAAATCCATCTTTCCTCCACTGAACCCCTTTTCTTCTTTTCTACGCACACCTAAAGGAATACAAAAGGCTATGTTTCAGAAAAAACTCATTTTGTTTTCTTCTCACCCACTCAAACGCGTGGGAGCCCAGGGAGGCCACAGGCTGGGGCTGGTGGAGGTAAGCAAAGGCCTGAGGCACTTCGGCCTCTTTCCCTGGGACAGCCTGTTGGGCCAGGCAGCCTTCCACGGAGAGCTTAATCACTGTCCTAATTGGGATAAAACTAACTTTCAGTATTAGAGTGCCTTACTACTCTTCATCATCCACCTCCATTAAGCAACATGAAGGAACTCCTTGGCTTTTTGGGCCTTTTCTTGTATGTTTTCACTACGCTTGAGGACAGCAGAAGCGCTGGACTAGAGGCAAACAGCTCCATGCTTGGCCAAGTCCTCTTTCTGAGCAAGTCGGGTTTGGGAATTGCTGTGCTTTAAGAATAGCTGCAGATTTTTGTCTTTTGCAGAAAAGAATTCTGTGCGAACCACCACCGTATTATAAGTATCTGAAATCATCAGTCCTAAAAAATTTGCACGTTTGCTTCTGATACAGAAAATTCTTCTATAAATGTATGTTTTCTGCTAGATAAGGTGAGAATTTCTTACCCCCGTATCTGGTTTGCTGTCAGTACGGAATGAAATGACATCTTCTGTCTCCTAATCAAGTTATATTGTCTTACATATTTTTAAAAAAATTTTTTCTTCAGGAGAACTTGGGTTTGTATTACTGAAATAGTGGTGCAGGCATTTGTCTAGTGCCTTTACAAATACTCATTCAGAATTTGCAAATTTCCCCTCCCTCTATGGTTAGAAAAGTGGCAAGTGCAGCAATTAGCTAATTTTAGGTTTGTTTTCTTTCTTTCAAAATTCATAAATAGCTAATCTCAGAATATTTCTGAAGGTAAATACTAGTTTAGGAAATCAGTAACAGCAAGTCTTTCTACATTTAAATTGGTCTTCAGGGCTTTTGACATTATTTCTAATTACCAAAGTCTTTAGGCTAAGCAAGCTGGTGGAAGTCGCCTAGTAGCTACATGTTTGAAATTTTTAAAATTATTGCCTCTGTGTAAGTTTCTAATTAGTAGTGTTAAAACATTGATGATGGTGGTGATCTCTCGAGTCTACTTATTGTCACTTAAAATATTAAGATGTTTTACTAAGGTGCTTTTTGCTTTTGTGCTTGTCTCTTTGCCAAGTACGGTAGGCAGCTTTAGTTTATCAGCAGGTTTAGTTTATCAGCAAGTCACCTTCAGACTTCTTGAAGTGACTGGCACCTGTGGGGCAGGTGCAGTAAAACGGGGCTTGAGAAGACTCTGTGCAAATATCCTAGGTGGAAGTGGTTCCTAGGACTGCAAGATCCTATAAGATCTGTATAAGTGGATTTCACATGCTGGGCTGCGTATTCAAAAATGCCAGACTTGAAAAAGGAAAAGCAGATCTGAGAGCTGAATGACTTTTCCCACATATTGAATGCTTGTATTTAATATCTAATACGATAACAGTGGTAAGAAATTATGCTTTGTTTGACTTTTCTTGCTTAAATCAACCTATAAGAAACATGAAAATACAGAAAACCTGATTTATCTTTTCAAACCATACGTTCTTCTATAATATTTAGAAGTAAGAGTTGTTAGTCCCTTACTTTTCAGTAGCATGATAGTAAATAGCAGTCAGTGTATGTATTATATCCGTAAAATTTGTGTTGAATTTCCTCATGCAAAAAAACACTCTATCAATGTCTTTGTTCTTGTTACTGAATCTTTTAAACAATAGCCAATATCAGTTTTTCTGTCTGATATTCTTTGGGTAGTATATCCAGACAGATTTTGCAATAAGTCTGTACCCCAATGAAAAGGTCTTGCCTTCTCTATAATTTTTGAAATGAAGCAACCACTTCAGTTACTTAGTAGCTACTACAGCAGAAGAAACTTGAGGTCATGCTCTGGAGATGATTCTTCTACAGCTGTTTGAAAACTGTGCCTATAAAGCAAAATCATCTGCAAACAAGCCACTAAGTGCAGGCATATAGCAACTACTTGTGTAGGTGGTACTCTGCAGCCTAGACCAGCTGTTAGGCTGTAAAGGTAGAAAGATACAGGGGACAAGCACTGGTTGTCTGACTTTGGTTTACTGTTTCATTTATTGCTACAGAGCAGTGCTTAATATTGAGAGTCAAGCAAGGTACAAGGACCATTCCTAATCTTTTTTTATTTGCACTTGAAAAAAAAAATATTTTCTGGATATGTATAGGATCCCTTCCCACCTCATAGAAGATGCAGAAATCAAGAAAATGCCTTTGTGGTAGCAGAGAGTTTATGATGACATAGTAATACTTAACAGTTCTGTACCTCATATTTGAGGTCGCAAGGCCTCCAAGGCTCCTTGTAAGTTGTGCCTTACAGAATTGAAAAGTCAATATTAGCTATTTAACATTCAGAGTAAAATCTTGTTACATTCTTGAACTGAGTTCAACAATAGAGATACACTTTTTATGGCCAAGCCTTCCTTGAAAAAACTGCTGTCTATCTGCAAGGCTGCTGTCTTGCTTTTCCCATATAACTAGCATATCATTAGCATGGGGACTTTTCCTCACCTTTCCAATGCAATATGACACATCTTCCTAGATTAATTACTCATTACACTTTCTTCCAGGTATTAAGGTTGTGCACATAAAAGTGAATTACAAAAATCATTCAGACAAATATGAGTGACTATATGTCACACTCATCTGTGTCTTTGTGGTCACTGAGTAGCAGCTGAAGTCATCTGGGACCTTTGTTATTGAAGGCAGTCATGAGTGCCTTTTGGGCACAATCTGTTACTGACTTCAAGGAACGTAATAGTTTGGCTGGTGTTCAAGAAACTGCTGATTGATACACAGCCTATCCAACTGTTTTCCATTGTCTAATTTATCTCATAACTTAATAAAAAGGCAGCTATGAATATCCACTAGATTCCTTTGCCTGCTCTCAGGGTCTCGAATGTTGACTTTTCAGGCCAGGATATATAATAATCTATAAAATCTGAAATGCCTACACTGAATACAGCATTGTGCCCCTGTGCCACTTTCTGTGTCAGATCTCTCACAGATTTTTGTAAACAAAATTGCGGGGATGTTTTTTTTCCTACTAAGCTGTCCTGGAAGGGTCATGAGCTGGGTAACGATTCATCTGAGAAACTATTTATTTATTTATTACATGCACTGTCACACATTGTTTCATATTTTCCCATCAGCCACGTGAAGTCATTAATGGTATTCAAGTTACAGTCTCAAGTGCCAGGAACATGTCTGCCATTCAAACCCGCACCATCTGTATTTCAAGGATATATCTCCCTATTGTCCCCATGCTGGAATGAGCACTTCTGTTGAGATGAGTGGTGGAAGCTCAATATGTTAGAAATAAATATGGTGCTAGGAAAGTGTTGAAAATATTTCCAAGAACTTCCTGTTACTTTGGTAGTTTTTTCATTAAAAGCTACCATTAGGCTGTCATCAACATTGTCCCCAGCCTTACTGTCCTTCTAAGATTCATTGCTTCTCATTGGCATTTGAATGCTAGAAATTTCATCCTGCGGACTGTTGGACTGGATATCACCCAGCAAACTCCTGGATTTGATTAATGGAAAGCATTTCATTTGGAATGGAGCATAGTAATCAGCCTTTTAAGCTACATAAATTGCTAGGAGTGCATCACAGTTTTTCAATTTGCCTTTTCTTGTCTAGAAGAAAAAAAGTGTTTAGAAGCAAAATGTATCCAAAAGTATTTTCTCAACAACGTAAAACGTTTGAAGAAGTTTGTGTCTTCTGTAGTGAATATCAGGAGTTTCTGTGCAGTTTACACTAGATAGTTGTCCAAAGGAGCAATGCAGCTCATTGGGAGTTAGTGCTATACCACTTTGAGAGGCTTACGAGTAGGTAGGATTTACAATTTGCCTCAAAACTTTAAGCTTTCCATTTTGCATAAATGGTTACTTTTGTTTTTCTTTCATTGCTGTTTGTGGAGTTTGATTTTTTTTCTAGACATACCCTGCACTGTATAGTGGGGCAATCGCCTTAAACTCCATGATGAGGAAGCCTTATTCTGTGCAGTAGAAAATGACACAGCCTCCCATGACCAGCAATATGTTTGTTTTTTGTAAATCAACATGCAAAGCAACTTTAATAAGCAGTCGCTTCAGCATTGTGCCTCTAGCTGAACATTCAGGCATGAGACCAGAGACTGCAGCCGCCAGGACTGCGTCAGCATTTAGTAGGTACTGGAGGGTGTTGTTAATTTTGCACTTTTACATCTGGTTCAGCTGCTCCAGCGTGTGCTGATAACTTCAATATATACTATCACAAATTAAAACTTCTATAGGAAAGGTATGTCCTGGCAAAAGAAAGCCACTTTATTTCTTGGTCAGATGTTTCTGTGCCTTGGGGCTTTGTTTCTCCTAGTAAGCATAAGGCGGTTCAACACAGCTCCTGATTTTCTCTTTCCTGCTCTTTGCTTTATAGAGTCAATCTGTCACTATAAAGCATAAATGCTTTTCAGTATAAGATTGATAGCAGGAGTGGGGTGGTTGCTTTGTACAAACTTTGACACCTCTTTCTTTTTTGAGTAAGATAAATTACACGGAGTTTTGTTTAGCTTGAACTCCTGTTTTTTCTCTAAACTTTGGTCAGGATTATTTGTGTAGCGTGACTATTAATATTAAACATACAATTCTTACAGTGCACAGTGTTTTTAAGAAAGCAAATTTTGTACTATTTCTGAAGATAAACTCAGCATTCACTTAATTGAAGTTGGATCCCAATAAGTGGTAGTTTTTTTCCAAATCATACTGGTTTTCATGAGTTACCATAGGGTGCAGCTGCTGCTTAGATCTTTAACTGTATGTATTGTTACAGAAGTTAAGGTTTTGTTTAATTTGTTGATTACTCTGAAAATTATGCTTAAAAACTCCGCTGAATGTCAGCGTTTTCTTTAAATGGTAGAAAGTCTTGTGAATGAATCCTGACGTTCTAAACAAATGAGAAGATAGAGAATTACAGTTTGAAACATCAGCATTCTGTGGTAGTTATTAATACTAATTGGGAGGAATTATTGGGAATAATTGGGAGGAAGCAACGGATTACTCCTATAGTGTGAACGAATCTGATGATTAATAACATATTGGTCTTGCAAGTCCTTAAGTTTAGTTATTTTCTGCTCTTTGAAAACTTTTTCTACTATTGTCACTGCTTCTACCATCAGTGGTAAGTAGTGACAGATCTTGCTCTTTAACTTACTCTTCATCTCTCAGCACTTCTACTTTTGCCTTGGTTTAGCTCTCAGCGGTTATTTTCCACCCATGATCTCTGGCAGGCTTCTAGCAGGTGTGAGAGGCACCTTGTCAGTAAGAATAGGTTGTTGCTTCTGGTTTTCTATAGACTTTAGCTTTTTCCCCTCAGTCTTGAACAATGAACTCAGTCTGAGCTGTTCAGAAAGTTCTGAAAACTTCCTTTCAGACGCCAGCAAGATGATTTAGGTGATACAGATAGTTCTCAATCTGCTTGGTAGCAAATGAGTACCATATTCTGTCCACTGATCAAGAAGGCAAAAGGCAGTGAATTTTACCCCATGAGCATTGCAGAGACTGTCATGTGTGATGCTCTCAGTTCGGTTCTCTTTGACTGGTAGGCTGTCTGGAGAGTAAGATGCACAGTTTCACCTTGGTGCTCTTCTTTCGAGCCCCTAGCTCTCTGGGGATGCAATAATACTGTGTTACTGTTTTTACTTCATGACTCTGGTCATGAAGTAGAACGCATCACGTAACATTACTGCTCTGTACGACTCTGACGTTCTGATTGGTTGAAATACTTTTCATACAGGTGGTTTTTGTCTCAGAATATATTGGGAAGACAGTAGTGGAAAAATGTCTTTCTGTTCCAAAAAAAAAAAGTCATATATTTCCCCTTCAAAACTCATCTTTTCTGATTGATGCTTTTGTAGCTAGTTCTTAACAAGTTCCGGTGATAGAGATGCTTTGGAGACCTGGAGCTGAAGGTCTGCATTGGATGTATTAGGGCTGGTGTGTTGTTTGCGTTCTGTGGGTGGTGGGGTGATGGTGTGTTTTGGGTTTGGGGGATTCTTGAGAGCCACATGGTAAGTCTGAATATGCTTACACTGTGTGTGCTCTCTCAATGAGAAGCTAGTTTTTAAGCCCAGATCTGGTTGAATTGAAAGCATTTCATTTCCCTGTGTTGCTGGTATTCACAGTCAACAGGGTGTTAGCAAATTTGAGGCAAGCTTTCGGTTCCTTATACAAGTAAGATATCTCAAATGCGCTTCTTTTCTTGTTGCTTTTATAATTATTTTTTCCTCCCTGCCTTAATCATTTACCCATGGAAAATACCTACTCCTCAAATTTGCCAGTACTAATTTGCCACTTTCTTTTGAAATATAAAGGCAAGGTTTTCTTACATCTTTAGATAATATTACCTAAAATGTGGCAGTGAAGTGACAGTGAATAGCTATGTAAAAGACAAGAACTAATGACCATTGTTAGTGGAGGCTGGATAAAAAGAAATCCATCATAGCTTGATATCCTTGACAGCAGAATTGACATCTAGCCAGCAGTTCCCTGTCCTATATTTTTGTAGTTTGTTCCTTCTCTCTGAATAGAGAATCTTCTATTTGTCCACATTTATCGCATTCTTTTTTTTTTTTCTGCAAACTGCTTCTCCAATTTGCCATCATTGGTTACTCTAATGAAAGAAATGCAAGGCTTTATACGCTTCAGAGCTGTTATTTCATGATCTCTGCAACTTCTGCCATCGCTAATTTGTACAAACCTTATGTTTTTCACAGAAACTCTGAAGGCCAGGAGTAACACTTTTTCTTTTTCTTTTTTAATTTTTAAATGACAGCTTATATTATGAAGTACAGATTGGCCCGAAGAAAAGGGATCATTGATCTGATGCCCTTGGCACTGTTCAAAATTTTGCAAATATAAGAAAAGGCAGCATAAAGTTATTTCGAGGTGTTCCCAGAGGGCAGTAGGCACAGATAACCACAGAAAAACTATGTTAAAGAGTTGGCAAATTAAATACAGTACAGTAAGAGACCTCTCTCTCCTTTGTACAGTTAAAACAGAAGTACTTGAATCCTGCAGTGCTGAAGTCTTACTCTTTTATCGAACATCACATCATAACTTTTATTCTTATAACCTGAAGTTGTATTTATAATATAAGCAGCAAGCTTCAACGGCACTAAGGAGAAACTGCCATGTTTTCCTTTTGAGAAATTGAAAAAAAATGGAGAAAAATTGTTTCAAGCAGTATTAGAAATCAAGAACAGGTTCTGAATAGCTTACTGCTCTGCTGTAATGCTTTGATTTTTGACAAAATAATTATAGATAGGATGGACAGGGAAGTCTTTTAATATTTTGGGTGGGTTTTTTCCTCATTAAAAACAGTATTATGTGTAAAAGATAACTTTAAATAGGGAACTATTTTTATCTGTCCTGCTGCAGCAGAACCATTTGCTTAAGAGAATCACTGGGCGAAAATAGTGCTTATTGGTATGGAATTCTACTCAGGTATATATCACTTATATTGTGTGTTTGAATTGCACACACTCACACACACAGTGTTACGTGTGCAAATCATATAGCCTGAAGTTGATACTAGCGTCATCTTAATTGTTTCTTCAAATTCCTGTTGTACTCTGCATCTGTGATTTTTATTTTTATTTTTTTCCCTGTAGGATGTGACTGAAAATGCAGTAGGCTATATCTCTTGTTCACAGGAATAGGAATAACTACCTATTTATCTGACTTTTCTGAGAAAACATTGGTTCTCTCGATTTATCTGCTTAGATAAGAGGAATAAATTTGCAGCATAGTTTATGTAAATAACCATAAAGACAGACACATAAAGTTTAGTCTTGAGAAGAGTTAAATTTTATACAAGAATCTTTAAGAGAAACATCTATCGAATAGACAAAACCTGCAGTTTTTAAATATTTCCAGCTGAAAACTTTCTGTAATTTTCCCTTTTTGCAATGGAGAAGCTGGTGAATACTAGCAATGGTACCTTTTGAGGTTTCAACTCGGCTTGAAGTTGAATTTCATTAATTTGTTGAAATACTGCAGTCTTATTTATAAATTTACATTAATCCAGACATAACTTATGACTTTGTTTTCTTTGTAGTTATTTGAACTTCTAGGCCCTGAAGGTTTTGAACTCATAGAGAAACTCCTACAGAACAGATCTCTGATTCTGGAAAGATCATTGACCTGTTCACATGATAACAGGTTCCAGACTCTGCAAGGTAAGCGACTACAAATTTTTGAAATAAATAATAAAAAAATAAAATACATTCAGTAGAAACTGAACTATTATAGTTTTTCTCCTATGTTCAGATTTTAGTTACACATTTTCTTGTCATTTTGAAGTAGTATTTTGGAAGATTTTATGAATTTATTCTTCATTATGCCATCAATAAAATCTATCACAGTAATTTCGGCTATGTGGAGGCATAATATTTTCAATGTTACTCTTTTGAGACAAAAGGAAAGCATTACTGATGATATGCTTTTTTCACTGATGAGACAACTCTTGATGAGATAACCCTTCTTTCACTGTGGTAAAGAAAATGATATTTGAGTATTTTTTCTGAGATTGAAGATGCTCTGCCCTAAGTCCAGGTTACTATTTCTAATAAGGATTTTTTTCTTTTGTTGGTCAAGATTGTATTTCTAATGGAGATCGAAGTTTTATCTTTCCAGAATTGCATTTGAGGAAGAATATAATTTGTATCTGCAGAAATTTTGTTAACTTTGAGTAATTTGTGTCGAGAAAATAAGCACAAGTCAAGGAGCTGTACATGTACTGCATTTTTGTAGTGTGCTGTATTATTTGATTATTTCTTATGTCATTTACTTCCACAGCAGTAAAGGTGATTGTTGTGCTTATCATACAAATCAAGTAACAGTTCTTTGCCCTGGTGCGTTCAGTCTGAATTAAATTTAGTCAGGGAATTACATGCATTATTGTCCCTTTTTAATACAAGAGAGAGACAGTTAAAGCTACAGAGATGATGGCCTTAACATGGACATTTTGACAGTTTATTAGAATTTTTTCAATGCTATTTAACAAGTTATTGTCACCTTATCCAGTATGCATGCTGTGTGATGTAGGAGTTTCACAGTTACTGTAGGTAAAAACTAAGCAGCACAAATAGTTCAAAATGTCAGTCAAGTGGGTTTATTTGATGGAAAAGAAAATTTTCAAGTTTTTGACTTCAGACTTTGACTGCAAAAGTACATATGAAGCATAATTCAGTCATATTCAGTCAAACATACATAAATTAATCATTTCTTTGCAGAATTTTGAAAACAGAAGTTTAAAATCACTGATAAAGTTACAAGAAAAATCTCTCCACCCTATTGCCTATATAAGATGATGTTGTGTTTATGGTTTTGGGCAGTAGTGGTCTTGGGTGGGCAAAGGTGACTGGGCTTTTTGGGGTTTCCTGCTCCCCTGGATTGATTGTTTACTGTCTTTTTTTGTGGTTCTGTTTCTTCTACATTAAAACCTGCTGCTTGCCCACATAAAGGGAAGGAGTCCTTGTGGTTGTATAGAATAGGATTTCTTTTCTGACTTGTTTAGGGAAAGTGCATTGTGAGTGTGCTTCTTTCAATACAATCATGTTACCTAGTAAATATACGCTAATTGTTATGTGAAGAGGCTGTTTTTAAAAAAAAAACAAACCGGCTGTTTAATCTGTTTTCACACCATTCTACTCATCAGTGTATACATATGAGAGGAGAGATATGTGGCATTTCCACTGCTGATAAAGTCGTCATAAATACAGAAAAGAAAAAAAGTGCTTCCTTTTCCCAGTAGCCCATCCTCTTACTTTGGGGTGTGGAATTTTTGTTTGCTTAACAGTGGTAACTTTAAATGTCCTACCTTTGGGACATGAGCTGGTGCTTCTTTTAGATTTCTTGAGACCAACTGCTGCACGGTCATCTAAATTAAGCTAAGTTACCTTCAGAAACACATTCCTTATCCCTCTTTCCCCACCCCTTCCTGGACCCTCCCCGAAATCCCCCCAAAACTAAACTTTAGAAGAAAACTGAGGAAAAATAGATGGAATCCAGTACTTACAGAGTAACATACCTGTTACCATATTGCAGAACAGTGCAAGAAGTTTATAGGAGAAAACACTAAGCCCAATTATGGTTGTCAAGTTACAATTCAGTCTGAACAAGAAAAGCTGTTAATGAAACAGTTTCGTCGGGAAGAAAAGCGAAATGCCAGAAAAGAGAAACAAGCTGGGGAAGACGGAGAAGTTTCTGGAGAAGGACTAATGTGCTTTGATCCCAAAGAGCTGCGGATGCAAAGGTAATAAATGCCAGAAGTCGAGAAATGCTTCTGTTGTAATTACTACTTCAGCATATCATAATAGTTTATTTTCTTTTAGTTTGCTTTGGTGATTAGGTGATTCTGACTTCAAGTTACGTTTTATTACGAGTGTAGAATTTTTTTTAATATGAAAACCTAATTTTCAGAGAAAGAAAGCAGTGATCTGCTTAATGAGACTATTCTTGATCTCATCTGTGTGGGCTGGAGATGCAGATTAGAGGGGTAGGCCATCTTTCTTAGTTCCTGTATGCAGACTACTTGCTTAAGATTTATGAAGTCGGTACTAAATCCATCAGAACTATCTTTCTTTTTTTCCTCTCAAGATTAATGGGTGCTATTTTCCACATTGTCTGCTAAAGGTAGTGGGAGGAGTAGAGGGAGAGAATAAAGAGCAAATAAGCTGTTATATTTCATATTGAGAAAAATGTAGTGGGACTGGTATTTAACTGTGAATACATGTTGTTGTATTGCTTAAAAAGAGGTAAAACTGCATTTAGGAAAGCCTTGCGCATACTGGATTGCACTTCTGGTTTTTATCTAAACGGTGTTTTATAAGGATTTGGTTTAACTGATGCCAGATGATAACACTTCAAAATTCCTTTGTTAATTATATTATGCAATATTTTTTTCCTTGAATTTCCACAACTGTTGCTCTGACTTTAATACACTACATTCAGTTTTTGTGATGGCTGCCTAAAATGGGCAGAATTATCACAGTTATTTTTCTGCTCACAGAGAACTAGCACTTTTGAATGCTCGAAGTGTACCGGTCCTAGGTAGACAGAGAGAGATGGACTTTGAAAAAATTCATTATCCGCATGTTTATGATTCCCGAGCTGAAGCTATGAAAACATCAGCATTCATTGGGGGTGCAAAGGTATGTATTTGGTGCACAACCCTTCTTCAACAGTCTCTCTTTCCCAGTGAATAATGTGAAGCAGGGATCCCTTTGTTACTTTAGAGATTCTCCTCTTTATCAGAGTCCAATGTATGAAGCATTTTTGCAGAGGGTTTTAAACGCTTTCATATATTCTGTTTTTATTTTGACTCTAGAAGAAGTAATCTCATTCTCAATTAATGTATTTGTGGGGTTTTTTTTAGGGTCACTTAAATAATTAAAATACCATTTTTTTTGGTCTTGATATCTTTTTGAAACCATTGAAATGACTGTAATAAAATGAATGCTTTATGAAATTCTAGACTTAATGGCTTCTGAAATTTAATAAAATAGACTTACCATTTTTGTCTTTTGGGGACCATTTTCTGAGTACTAAAAGTGATTATTTTTAATTTTGGGGGTTCAGTGCGACCTATAAAATGAATCGGTGAGAATGCTTTTATTTTGGATTCATTTTTTGAAGGAAAATGATCAATCATTGTTTAAAGTGGGTTACACGTAATGACACTTTCTGTTTTTATACTTCCAATTAATTTTCCTGTAATACTATTATAGGTGTTCTTACCAGAGGCAGTTCAGAGAGAAAACAATAAAATGTATGAAGAGGTGAGGATTCCCCATAGTGAACCAATGCCTATTGGAATTGAAGAGAAAATTGTCTATATTAAAGACTTAGATGAGGTGAGTAAACCATTTTGAAGATACTAAATTATTTTTTACTTTGTATTACAAAAAAAATTACTGAAAAAGATTGCTAATTAATATCGTGGTTTGTGATGTGTAAATGTACCCAGTTAGTTTCTTCACTACTAGTTTTGAGAATATTTGTTGGGGATGTATTTAATTGTTATAATGCCTTTCATGATGATTCTGATTCAAGAATTTCCTGCTCTATACTGCTTGTTCATGAGTTGCAATTCTCCAGTTCTTTTGGCATTACAGCTATTTATGGTTTTGAGCTGTGACTTGGAACACTGAAATGAAAAGATAAGATTATGGTGATTCTGTTCTCTTTCTGGAGACCACATGGAGACTTGATGTGCATTAACACTTCGGCTTGTGACTGCACAGTACTGTTTTGCAGTCCATGAGACTAGTCTTGTAGTATGATGCTGTTGTGGTGTTATAGACTACATGGAATGCGAAAGCTTCTGGAGTAGTGCTTCTTTAAGCAGAAAAAGGCAAATGATTATTAGCAGAACTTTGATGATAGAAAATAGAGGAGAAAAATACAAGTAAAATAAATGTTAACATTTTAGCTGATATTGATTTTTAAATGATGAAAAAGCTTATGCAAGGGAACTAAATTAGTTAATAGTTACAGTCTAGAACTTGCAGTGCTCCATCATATGTACCTGCTTGCTTCTCATTGTATATGACAAATCTGTTGATAAAGGGAAGATGTTGCTATTGATTTCAACAGGGACATAAAGAGCAAGCTATATGTGCATATGAAGAAGGTCTTAACATTTCTTAGTTCTTCAGCAGTGTACAACATGGTAAAATGTTTCCCACCTTTTCCACTGTGGGAAAACAGGAAATGATAATATAAATCTAATTTGGTTACCCAGAGCACTTTATTGGGGTTCTGAGTAAAGATTATGCCTTATGTAAAGATTTAACTCTTTTAAAACAGAAGACAGTTTAATTTTACAATTGAAATCTATTCTTTTCTGCTTGGGTGACAGTAACTAATGCCATGTTTATGAAGTGACTGACAGCTTAACTAGATAGAAAACTTGAGCTGCTGCAGCTGTAAAATGCGACATTTTATATGACAATTTTCGCATGACAGCTTTTTGCAATGAAATGTCTTTCTCCTAAGCAAAATACTACCTACTAATCTGTAACTTTTTTTGCAAGAAGTACCAATATTTCAAAAGACAAGAGCTTTTTTTTTCCAGAAAAAAATGTAGTTCAGATGGAAAAATAAGTACCCAAAAGACATGGTTTGCAGATATTTACACATGCAATGTTTAAAATTTATGTTACAAATGCATCAGTTATACAAATTTCACAAAAAATTCTTCTGCTTTTGTAGGTTGTGTATCATCAAGAGGTATACTTTTTCAGTTTTACAGTGAAATTCTGAAATAGAAAAGTTTTTCTTCAGAACTTTTCTATATGTTTCCTATTACATGAGATCGAATCGGAATGTCAACAACAAACATGATTTTGAATGTTTGGGTACTTGTGTATATAATTCCTACCCCCAAATTTGATATCAGTTTGCAACAAAAGATGACAAATTTACTAATACTTTGTCCAACTGCAGGACTGTCAGATCCTATTTCCGTAAGTGAGACTCAGAATTAAATCTTGCTGAATAACACCTTTTTCTTATTCAGGTAAAAAGGCTGACATTGCCAGTGTGTGTATTGTTTAAGATATACCTGGTCAAGACATAAGAATCTTGGTTAGGGCAAAATTTGGTTTCGCTTTCTTGGTATTGCTGTTCTAGTTCTTAAAGCTCATAAAATCTTTGTTCGTGCTTAAAATTTTTGCCAAAAATCTTTTAGCTTTCTCCCTAGCATATATCGTAGAATCAAAGGTGCTTATATGATAGTTCTCATATCTCTGTATAGATATGTTTGTAAGATTATTTAAAATATAAATAGATTTTCAAGGAGGAGAACTAAATGTAAATGTAGATAGATAATAGCAACGCCTAAAGGCACCTTGAGGAAGTTGAGAGTTTTGCTACTGTTGACTATTATGAAATGCCATTAGTAGTAGGGTTTTGCTGTCATTCAGTTAGTTTAAATGTTTTAAAATTCGGTTTAATGAGTCAGTATACATGCAGCCAATAGCAATAAAGGTCCCAAGGAAGAAAAGCTCAGAACAACCAAATAGTCTATTGTTGCCATTACATGGGGATATATAACACAGATGTCCAAGTACTTGCTGTTTTATGGAGAAGTCTTGATGGTTTCAAAAACTGTTAAATACTCTTCTTCCTTTAAGTTTATCTGTTTAGTTTTCATCTGTGCTCTGTTTCACCAGTCCCATTTCTGTTACACTTCGGTGAGTTTCTTGCCTTGCCGAGAGCCAGCTCTGGCTGTTTCCCTGCCTCAGGTACTAAGATCTGTTAGTCCCGGTATTCAAAGAAACAAATGGTTTGCATTTGCTAAGGTGTTTCTCCTTGTAAAATTGTCTTTTTACATCCAGAAAATAGATCACTTTTCTACTTTCCAGGAAGAGTTTTATTGACTTACTTTCAGGCTGAAGCATTTAAGTTCTTATTTGCCACAGAGCCACTGTGAGGAGGAGGAGGTGGGGCAGGTCAGCACAGGTTGGGTCCTCCCTCAGCTCTTAAAGCTGGGAGGTGTCAGCCTGCTGGGGAGAGGATGGCTCTTATAAACTGCTGATAACCGCTCTGGAGATACTTTGCCTACACAATAATGATAAAAGACAGTGATCCCTTATTTTTCAATATACTTTTTTTTGGTAATAACAGGCTGTTTTGTAAGGTCCAGCTTTCTTTTGCTTGCTGTGAGAAGCTGTGACCAGATAACAAATAAAAATGGGTCTGCACCATAGAAGATTTTGAACTTTCCATCTAAACACCCTGTTTGAAACTTGAGGGACACCTGTGGGACGTACAGGTCATTGCTTCAGGTACAGAGTACTGCAATTTTTGTACAATTAGAAAATTTCCTGGGCCTTCCTCTGGGCTCTTCTTCATTTGAGAATTACCTTGCCCAAGACTTGAGAAGGTAGGTAGGCAGGAGAACTACTGTACAGCTAATGTTTTCGTTTATTGTGTTGTAGAGGGAAGTGTACTTCTGCTTGATTTATGAAAAGGTTTTAGTGCCTGGTATAGATTTCATTTTAAGGAAAAAAAAATTATACCATTGATAATATAAATAATCCTACATCTTGATTTGAAAGTTTCCAGTGGTACTTTCACTCATTCAAGGTTAAAGCCTGAAATGCATCAATTTTCCCAAAGGACTGGAAAGAAGTAAACTTCACTATGAATTGTGACCAATAAGAAAGAGCATGAGTATGATAACAATACAAAATAAAATTAGTTCTTCACTAATGCTTTGTATCGGGTATGTTGACAAAAGTGGGTCTGGGAATATACAAAGACAGACGGAGAAGCTGTGCTGAGTAACAGAGAAAGTTTCTTTAGAAAATGCAGCTGGTAGTAGCATAAGTATTCAAATAGGCAGCAGAGGTGGCAGTTAGTGGTGGTCATGAGACTAAGGACTAAAAGTGTTCATTATTTAACTGAATATTCACATTACCTATCAGGTAAAAATTCTGCTTTTCAGCTACTAGTTTGCATTTGTGTCACCTCTGCCTTTTAACAGACAAAGGAGCTCTACAGGAGAATCTGTAAGGTATAGGCATAACATAATGCTGGTAATGAAACTAAGTTGTCAAAAAGTTTAATTTACCTTTAATTTTCCCGTTAAAAGACCAGAAGGTGAAAATTAGCATTAAATGGACTAATTTATATTCTTTCAAACAAATGCTTCACTTTCAACCGAGTATCAATGCAAGAATTTTTGAAGTGTCATAGGAGCTTCTCATCTCCTCAGTCTGTATATTTTCATCTAAACAAAAGTAATTATAAGGACTCTGTAGCTATATCCCATCAGTTGTGTTATTTTGAACACATTGTCAGCAGTTTGGATAGAATCTTTGACCGTGTAGCATGCATATTGCAGAATACACTATTAAATTTTATCTTCAAGGCTCTTAAGGTCAGTTCTGAGTTCATGATAAGGAGTTCATTTGTATTTTGAACTTAGCCAAAAGCTAAACCTCTGCATCATGTAAGCTGAAATAATCTTTCATTTTAAATGTTTTTAAGTATGAGTTCAAATTACTTGCATTTTTCTCCTTTTCTTAGGCTGACATAAACATAGGTTGGGAAGAGATGAGAGGAATGTAGTCCTCTAAGTATTAATTTTAACAAACCACATTTTAACCATATATAGACTAATTTTTTAACTTGTTTCTTTCGTACAAATATAAGGCAAAAGGAAAAAACTTCTATGAACCAATGTCAAAGGGAGCAGCAATGCCTTCAACTAGCACAGGCATTAACAGGAGGGTTAATTTATAGGATTAGCAGTGTAATCGGGATGCACCTTCCACTGCACAACAAAATGAAGAAATAACACATTTTAGCTAGGTTTGGCACTATATTACCTGAAATCTTATGGCTAGTATTTTCAAAGTAAGTATTTAATGTAGTTAAATCCTCCTTGCAAAGGATCAGAGCTTTTCTAAAGTGTTTAAGTTCGCCATTAGTTAAAATATTCCACAAGCAGATTTTTCTAAAGCATCATGGAATCAGTGCCTGGAATAATCCAGACGCTAAGCTGAAAATCATGACACAAATTTTACAAAAAAAAAAAATAATCTGTATTTTTATATCTACCATTCCTACCTAATCCCATTATGCACTGCAAATATGAGATCAGGAGTGGCTTAACCTTTCACAATTTAGCAGCCATAAAGGCATAATATAGCATCTGTCATAAAGTGCTGGCATTAGCACCCTCCTATTATCTGTGTTGTTCCTTTTTCTGCTTTGTCACCCCTGCCTTTCCACACTGTGATCTGGACTACTTTACCTCCTGCCAGAGTCTGACTCCACCAGTGTCATCTCATATTCTTTATTTCCTATCCTAGCCCTGTTGAGTTGGGAGCAGGAGCTACTGGTTTGGGTGGAGGGTGCCGTGCTCCTGCTCGGGAACATCTTTAGCATTCAGTGGCAGACGGGGGTTGCACTGTGTCCCACAGGGGTCGCAGAGGGGAAGGGTTCTTCCTTACTGCAGGGCAGAAAATCCTACCCCCAACTTGATGTGTAGATCATTGCTCTTCCTGGCACTTTGGAGAGCTGTGTTTTCATAGAATCATAGAATGGTTAGAGTTACAAGGGACCTTAAAGATCATCGAGGTCTAACCCCCCTGCCATGGGCAGAAACACCTCCCACTAGACCAGGTAACTACAGTATAAGCACACGCGGTTTATAAGTAGCTGGTTGGTCACACCAGTTTAGCCTGAAGTATTGTGGTACAACTACTTGTGGAAGTGGCATGCTATCTACGCTGTTTCAATAATGAGAAGTCTAAAAAATGGAGTAAGCACAAGCTTAGATTTATTAGCTTTGGCTGCTTGACATGCAGCTTGACTATTACTGAAATATATTTTTTGTATGTACTATAAAGGTGTTTTTGTGCCAGCCTTTTTGCCAAATAAATGTACCTTTAAAGTCATAAACTCGGGTCAGGGAAAGTTCCTCTTCAAGAATGTGAAAACAGGTTTTATCTAACAAATTGCTGTTGGTGAAAAATTACTTCAGCTTTTTACCTAAAGTGGGTATTCAAGGTAGGATTTATTTCTTTGTTTCATGTTATTTCCATTTCCTTTTACTCGCACTACTTAATGGTCTAAATAAGAAATGTGTTTTTTTTTTTACCCCTCTGCATTATGTGAAGGAATTATTACAAAATCAATATGCCCTTTTTTCCTATAATGTTTTCTTAGTTTTACAATTGTACAAAGTAAGTCTACTAAATAGAAGTATGGATGTTTTTGCATAAATTACATTTTTCACATTCAGAATGGTCGACCATTTATTCCAAAGTTGATCTTAGTGTATATTTCAGTTGCATATTTTTCCAAACAGCAGTTGACAGTTGGATTGAATTGAATAGTATTGTAATTTTATTGAAATCTTGTCATTAATCCCATTAAGTATACTAGTGAGTTGCCTGGAGGAAAGTTTACAAGTTCTGTAATTGAAGACAAGGAAAAAAGCCACGTAGGTCATGATGCAATGTTTTTAATAGCCAGAAATTTATATTAGGAATCGCAGTCTGTCTTCATATTTTTTGAGTGGGGGTCCAAAGAAGGAAGAATATGTGCCATAATAGGTTAACAAGAATATTGCAGTTAAGATTCTACACTATTAATCTTAAACCCTAAAGGTTCTGGCTTAATTTTCTTCAACATGTGAGTTAATGAGTATTTTTTCATTACTTGAGAATTCCAGATACAAAATTTACAATTTCTGCATTGAATTGTTTGAATATCTAACTTATACTCAGCTGAGGCTTTTGTGCATTGCTTTATTTAAATTGTCTGAGTAAACACTCTTGCTTTCGCTGAAAGCACATAAAAATAAGTGCTTCATGGCAAACCAATAGTTTATTGTCCGTCTTGTATAAATTTACCATCTTCTCTGGTAAGAAAATCCTACTTCTTGTTAGAAATAGCTTATGAACTCCTCATCAAAAAGATCTGTTGCTATGATGTGCAGCCTGTAAAGTGGTATTCTGGTCTTAAGCAAACATGTGCTGTGTTCCTGGCTACTAATTCACTGTTGGAAGAAACTTGCTGTACTTGTATATAACTCATTGAATGTAATATTTCTAAAACATGTGCCTCGATTGACCGTGACTTTGCAATTTTTAGATATCACTGTATGATTTCCTGAACGGTAAATAGTTCTTTTCCTTTCAGCAATAGAAAACATCTTCCCATTGTGATAAATCTCTGAAAAGTATTTTGAAAAATATTCTTACTTGATTGATATAGCTTTTAATACTACAAATGGCACCATGTCATTTTTCTGGATTCATAAAACCTTTCTATTAGTTTGAATGCTAATATTCTTTTGCCAGTAAGGTGCTCTTCTATTCTTCTGTTGCGTCCAAGATTATTTAATTCTGGATAACACCTTTAAAACAGAACATATCTAAATAATTTAAAAAGAGAAAGAGACTTGATATGGTAATATCAAATAGTCTTGATGTGGTAATTGAAGTAAAGGTACATTGCAGTAATAGCAAGGTTTTATGAATGTTGTAGTACAACTTTGATTTAATTGCAGAATGAAATGTGAAAGTCTGGATTTCTTAATTTAACATGGCATGTGGATGTCCCAGCTCCAGTGAAGCAGACTTCTAGGAGGAAAGCTTTGGAAGATCAGGGATTACAGGTACCCCTTTAGTAGCCTTGAGTCTGAGCAGTTGAAAACTAACACCAAAAGGGAAGGTTAGGAATGAAGTAGGTAGATAATAAAAGAATAAATCATCAAGCAATGCCTGAAAAATGGGTAATTTTGTCTGATAATCTGAGATTATTGTTGTATACATGGTTCCACCTATATCTACTTTCTCCTGAAATGTGCGTATTTTTGCATCTCTGAAACCTGTATTAAAATATATAAACTTGGTTTCCTGTAACATCAGAATAAGAGCTTTTGCTAGTGCTGAAATGAGAGTAAAGAATGTGCTATCTCAGAAGAGGTAGACTGAGGATAAAGGTTTTCTTTCATAAGGTAGCAATAGCAAAACACAAAGAAAGGAAGTGTCATCAGTGATAGTCATATCAACGCTGTTCTAAAAATAAAAAAGCAAGAAATAGAGATTGACATTTTTTTTTTTTTTCTGACAGAACCCATAATAAAACTTCTTTTCCCAAGATACGGATCCCAGGTGTGTGATAGCTCTTAAGAGCTGAACAAGTATTGGATACGTTCGTCTCATAGCCGTTTCATGGGTTTCCTCCAGAGCATGTTATTTTGTAACATGTATAGATTTTTTTAAAAACATTTTGAAAGGCAGTGGTACCTGGCAGTAAGGATTGTAGTGTACCCTTAGCGTTTGAAAACTATGATTTTTGACATTTTTGAGATGTATTTGACACTATTATAGTCTTTGGGAGGACCCGTCTCTTAACACAGGATGGGAAATTGAAACTATATTCTTTGAAACATCTCTGCATTAGGCAGGTGTGACATGCCTGGAGTCTTTGCCTTAATCCGTAATGCTTCTTCCATTCTCCATCCAATATTATCATAGATATAAAAAAGACAGTAATATAAAATTTTTAGATATTTTAGAAGTGTATTTGTAAAATATATCTTTCATATATACACAAGATACACAAGATGTATACAACACATATATGGGTGTATGCATATATATGTTTCCTGTTAATGTAGAGTTGATTTTTAAAAACCCATTGCTTTTTAACACCACTATTTTATATATCCTCCCCTTTGCCTCCCTCAGCTTGACAGACTTTTTTTTTTTATTTTTAAATGGAAAAAAAATCTGTATGCAAAAAAGATAGTCAAAGCAATGTATGTTCCTTATATAGATATATGTAGGATGCAAAAAAAGTTAGGAAGGTGATAAATAATTGGAGAGAGCCAAGGACTGAAGTATGATCTTATGTCAGATTTTATGAAGGACAAAAAAGCAGCACTGAGCCAGGAGCCCGTACATATGGAAACAATCTGTGTTAATCCACTGTTGTGGAAGTAATGCCATAGTTCACCTCTTTTGGGATGGCAGAGATGAAGGTAAAAGAAGCAAACGCATTACGTCGCTTGGGAGCTTCAGAATTGGGTTTTATATAACTGCTCAGATGGAAGCCTGTATTTGCTTATACTACGTCTTCCTTCATATGATGTAGCTTTTATTTTTGGATGTTGTGAATTGAATTGATGTAATGTAATAATTGAAAAGCAGATTATTTTTATACAAATTGTAAAAACATTCACCAGAGAAGTATAATGAAAACAGCCTTTTATTATTGTCTCCTAAGAATGGGCAAGTAATGGAGGTACTTTCTTAAAATTTTGGGTTACAGGGATTATTGGAGAAATTCATAGATAACCACTTGCACCCGTATTTTGAGATTGGCTATTTTAAATCAGGAAAATATTGTACAATGCAACAACTTGCAACATAACTTTTTTCTTATTCCAAAATAGTTATCTGTCATCAGCCTGATTTTATGGTAGGCTCACAACAGGTTTATTTGCTTTGGTTTGACATCGGGCAAGTTTAATTCCTTTAGAATCAGGCTAAATGAAGGTTTCCTTTGCAGTATATGCTGTCTTAGCTCATGTAAACACATTTTCAGGTGACTTTTTGCAAAGGTGAAAAATTCTCTTTTTCTTTTTGGCCAGTAGGCTTCTCCTTGCTATTCAGCTATAACCTACTGCCTTTCCTTGCCTTGTAGTATCTTAAAGTTGACTGCTTAAAACACAGTCTGATTATTTGTTCTTTAAGTTGCCTTTGTCCTAGTGTCATGTGCAGTTTAGTTGAAGACATTTTGTAGTCTTGTGCTTTTATTCATTTTAAGAAGGCTTTTGTCTTTTTTTTTTCTTTAAACATCGGATTCTAAACGCTATTAGGATAGTATATTGTATAAAACATTATAGCTTGCCTTATTTTTGGTGTGGGCTTATCTGTTTACATCCCCATATAAGAGCCTTTTAACATTTTAGAGGTTTGACAGTTTTGTTACATGAACAAGCCACATTTAAGACACCAGAGATGTTGAGGATGAGATGCTATAAAAAATGGATAAATATGCCTTTGCTGTGAGTTGTGTTTTTATGCGCATTTTTACTTTCTAAGGCTTGATATTAGTGAAAACATATCTGAAAAACACTGATAAATATAGATACAGCAAGAAAAAAATCCTTGTGAATACAGGATTTTCAAATGTCCTTTCATTAGTGAAGTTGTAAATGAAACAGATCTTCTCATTTATAGATAGTCTGTTTAAGTACTAGTCATGTACAACTTTTTCATTGAAAAGAGCTCTGTAAAATCTTAGTTATTCTTTCTTGGGCAGTGTAGTTTTGAAGATGAGCAATTCATTGATGATATGGGGTAAAATCTAATAGTGAGAGTATCTGTGCTGAGAACATAATTTCTTTTAGTCTGTTCTTTAAAACTAGCATGGCTGTGTATGATACACTAAGCAAAACTTGCAAAAAGATACTGTCATTGGAGAGTTGCATATTCGTACAGTTATTTGGCATTTTGGTCACTCCTTTTCATGCAGATAGTACATATGAATAATGATATGTGCTTTTTAATAATAACATGAGGTAAAATTGACTGCATCTGATTTGAGTAAAGTGTTAAGCCTATTTCATTTTCTACACAGCTGCCAAGCGTGTGTATATTGTGTAGTGCTGTCTCTGAAACGGTTGAAAATCTGATGGGAACACTTACAAAGGCAAACCAGTAAAGGGCACCAGCTGCTGAAAAGCACCTGCTGAGCTACTGTGGGAATAGATGCATCTGCCTGTAGCTAGAAGTAATTTAGCAAAGTACCTGCTTTTACCTGTCAGGATATTAATTTGTGTAAAGATTCAACCAGTGAAACTAATTCTGAATACTTAATTGATTAAAAAAAAAAAAAAAAAGAAAAACTGGTTTGTTTTTTTTTTTCAAAAGAACATTATTTCTGAGCAACAGGAGTCTGTGCAAGCTTCTCTTTCTCATAACTATTTTTTGTTTTAATAAAACCAAACTCTGATATGGTAGCTAAAAGTCTCAGCTACACTGTGCATAGTGTCTTACTAAAGGATGCAGTCACTATGGAAGAGATTACGCTACTGAAGAGCAGGTTTCCAGTTTTTGTTTGGCTTAGTGTCAGAGATGGATCTCAGGGGGTTTTGTGAGAGTATATGTTTCTTTTTTCATTACAGCATATTTGATTCATTGTGGATTGTAAAGCACACAATTTTACTATTAGAAGTCATTAGACACATTTCCCAAGTATGTCATACCTTTTGTCTGTCAATACTTGAAATTTTATTGTTCCCACACGTTTGTGACCTTACCACACAAGTTCACCATCCCTCGCCTACCTTCAGTTTTCCTATGACAGTTCACGTGGAAAAACTTCTGTGAATGCTGCTGGTTTAGTTGGGGTTTGGGAGAATAAAGTAGCTTTGTTCGGGGGGGGGGGGGGGGGAGGAAAGACCGTGCTTGTAGTCTTCGTTTGTAAAATTTAGGATAAAGTCATTTAACACCTGTATTGTAAAAGAGTACTGCCTTTTTGGTTAGCAGTAGTGTGAAATTAACTGAAATAGAGAAGTTGTAGAAAGATTATGACAGCAATAGTTGTTCCTCTGGGAATTTTCTTCTGTTTGCCATTCTTTCTTTTCTACTTGATGAGTTAAAATTATTACTAGTTTCAACTGTAATTACCCTTCATAGCACTCTGTTAGTTTTTTGTTGGGTATTATTTGGAAGAAATAGTGTATGTCGTGTTAACGGCGAGCTAAACAGTTTGAAATTGTTGTCCTGAAGTGGCTTCTATGTTAACAAGTGAATGTGAACAGATAGAACTGGTGCCTTTCTGGGCATAAAATAGTATTGACTTAATTAGGGCTTATTTGAAAATAAAATTACTGAAAGGTATATGTACTTTAAAAGTATATAATAGTATGAAGTGCTGTTACCCTTCTCTTAAAGACAGGTTTAAATTTGCTTGCAAAGGAAGACAGTAGTTGGGTTTCAAAGTGTGATTTTTGAATTGACTATATATTGAGTGACTTTTATGCATTAAATTTTGTAAAGTAAAGCCAATGACCAATAAAATCCAGAAGCCATTCGGGGAGACATGTTCTGCCACAGTGCAGCTGGATGTAGCTCAAAGAAATACGGCTTTCTGGTTCACAGCGTTTTTTCCTGTTAATCACTGTAACATTTGAAATCCAATTATATCTACCTGGTGACTTTGCAGCTGTTATGTTTGTTGACCTCATTAAATGGTCATAATAATTGAAATATTTAAATTGAGAAAACAACTTGTTAAATGTTCATTTTTTATTCCTTAGGGAGACATATTGATGTCATTGACTGAACGTATAGAGATTTTTTGGTATAAAGCACATGCAGATATCTAAATTTTTAGTGAAAAAACTCAAAGTGGTTTTAGTAATTTTAATAATTAAGAGTGGAGAGTGAGTAATGTGCTTCTGCTGCATCCTGTTTAGGGGATAGCCATTTCTCAATGGAATTTCATGGTATGAGTGGAAGAAGAATGCAGGAGTCTGCTTTACTTTGATAGCATACCTGAAAGCAAGCTTTTGTTCTTGGGAGTAATTGGTCTTCAATTTAAAAAGAAATACAGAAAATTCTAATTAAATTTATACTCAAAACCAAAATTGTTTTTCATTTTTAAGAAATGTAATCTCAAAGTGAGAATTTTCAAAGATGAGGGAAGTGTATGCTATTTCTGATATGCTGTAACATTTGAAAGATTAACTATCACTGAAAATATTTTAGACAAATTATAGTTTGCCTGATTTTAATGTTTGTCTTTAATTAGCACAAGTTTCAGTATTCTCCTTGAAACATGAATCTCTTATCTAGAATAAGAATTTCCCAGGTCTTTCAGTAATAGAAATGGGGCTAAGGTTGTCCATCAAGGGATTGTTAGAAATCACCAAATAGTTGTAAATGTTTTTAAAAGGTTTTGGGATAGAGGAGATACATGACTAGAAAATTGACTTTATATCTGATAGGCTATTCATCTCAGACTTGCAGTTTCCATTAACCTCAAGATCACATGGTGCCTGCTAATATAGTGGAAGTTTTAAAACTTTTGAAGACTTGTAGTTATTTGAGTCTACAGAACAACAGGGAGCAACAAGTAATGTAAAGGCTCTTAAAGCGGAAAACAGAATTTGTATGTGTGTTCTGCATCTTATTAGAACAAAATACTTTTTCTGAATTCTAATTGGAAAATTGGTATTATCCTGCCACTTAATCTTTCAATTAGAATATTGGAGCAGAATACATCAGAGTGGAGTTTCTTTTCATAATTAATAAATAGGTGTGCTTTGTATAATAATTACAACAATAATTGTAGAAACCATTTCCTCTGCAGCATGCTGGAAATTAATCTGGTCAAAGAAAATAGGAACTTTTCATTTTCAAGAAAAAAAATAGAGGAAGATTTTATTTAACCATTTATAGGAATTATTTACCATTGAATGTAATATAATGAAGGAAATTTCTGTGCAAATATTTTTCCTCTGCTTTTGTTCCCTGAGTCTGAAAAAGATGGAGATTTTTTCTATATTTTTTTTCACCATCTGAGACTATATAGGAGATAATTTCCTGTGTTCCTGATTCTTCTCCCAGTTTCTTTTGACACCTGTGGACTTCTGTCCTTCTGGTCCTCTAAGCATGAGACTGTCTCCCTGCCATGCATAATCCTTAGATGGAGACTTTTTGGCTTGTTGTCAAATCTATCTTTAAGCTACATAAGAAAGCCTCTCTCAAGTTTTGCATCAGTAAAGTTGCCTACACCAGAAACAAGTCTGTTTAGCATATCAATAGCTACTGTAGCAGCAAACCAAAAGGTCTGGTCCAGTTGTAACCTGCAATATGTGTCCTTTTCAAAGTACGTGTGAAAGCTCTGTTAAATCTATGGTGCTGTCTTCTTCATCGGCTTTTCATTTTTTTTTGTGATTCTGTAGTTTTCAGTGGCTTTATTTTCTATTAATCTAAATCTTGAGAATTGCTGAATGGAAATGCCTGGAGGCACCCCTTTAGAAAGTTATGTGACTTTATCCTGACCCGTACCTCAGTCATTCACATAAGCCTGTGTGATATGAGAGGGTCTGGACTTTGATTCCTTTTGTCTGATGTCTGTCTCTTCATTATGGTCACCATTTTCCAGGTTTGCCCAAAAACTACTTGCTATTTTCTGTCAGTACTCCCCACCCCTGCTAGATTTTCCATCATTTCCATAGAATGATTATAGTTAGAAGGGACATTAAAGATCATCAAGTTCCAACCCCCCTGTCATGGGCAGGGACACCTCCTACCAGAACAGGTTGCTCAAAACCCCATCCAGCCTGGCCTTGAACACCTCCAGGGATGGGGCAACCACAACTTCTCTGGGCAACCTGTTCCAGTGTCTCACCATCCTCACAGTAAAGAATTTCTTCCTAGTATCTAATGTAAATCTCCCCTCGTTCAGTTTAAATCCATTACCTGACTAGGTTAGTTGCAGTAATCACACCTTTTTTGAGGTGAATATATGCTTTCATCAACACAACTTACTGCTTAGAGATAGTTTTTGTTTTTTTTTTTTTTGTAATGCTAGTAGTGACATATTCTTTCAAAACTGCAACAAGAACATGGAAAGAAAAAATTAAATTAGATCTCTCTTGATATGATGCAGTTGTTTCAAAATTCTGCCAACTAGTTCAGAAATGGTGCTTCATGCAAGAATTCACCTTTCAAAAAGTAGTTTGTCTGTAGTTTCATATCATATCATAATGTCTTTATGTGGGAAAATTTAGCTAAAACCATTTTGCATTGGTTGCGTAAAAGGGCTTAAGTTTTTGTTCTGTGTGTTACTAGAGTAACTTTTTTCTTACCAATGGCCAGAATTTAGGTAATTGATTTCACAATGCCCTTGTTATCTTTCCTTCTTATCTGTTGTTTTTTTCCCTTTTTCTTGCAGTATCTATATTCTTGAACAACTAGAAAAGGGTTTTCTGTATTAACTCTTTGTTTACAGTTACTTCTGAGACAGTGTACCTCTAACAGTGATTTATTTTTTTTCTCTTTCCTTTTAAAGAGATGCACTGTGTTTTCCCAGGGGAATAAATTAAGGGAGCAATATGCCATCAGCAGAGCTAGGAGTCTGTTTTAGTTGTGTACAAGTGTAAGAAATTATGAGTGTTCTCTGAATTGAAAACAACCAAAACCTGGAGTACAGGCTGTGGTGTATAAACATCAGTGACACAGTTGTTCCCTCTAGAAAAGTCAGGGAGATTGTGGTAGTGGAGATGTCAATACATAGCAATCCAATAGGAACCGTGCTATTAAGGGTTAGAAACATTTTAAATTATTTAAACTTCATAGAGATTTTTGTATTTCACTCTTCTGTGCTCTTAGCTTTGTATAGCATTAAGTTCCTTTTAAACTTGAAAGGAAAGAAACTCTTTTTGATACTGTTAATATGGATGAAATGTGCGAAAATTAAACTCAAATCCTTCTGTCCTCATAAAATTTTAATTTCTGATGTTATTAGGAAATGCCACAACTGTGCCCAGTTTTCCTTCTGCTGTTTTCCTACTAGCTGCATTACTTCAAGGCAATTTTTTGTGTCTAATTCTAAGAGTCTGTGTTCTGATCTCCATTTCATTGCTATGATTCTCTTGACATCAGATAGTTTTGACTTTACAATAGTGTCAAATCAGAATCTTGCCTGTGCATCTATTTGGATGCCAAAATTTATGTACATTTGCTGTGCTGTAGGAATAGTTGCTTTTATGGAAAAATCTTTCTGAAACACTTTGTTATCCGTTTCCTCAAATCAAATCACTAGAGGGTATAATCATTCTGTCTATAAACTTTTGTCATATTATATCTATGCTGAGGAACACAGCAGTTCTCCCAGTGAGGGGAGGAGATTCCCCAAGCTGTTTCCATGTTCTAACTCAGAGCAGCAAAAACCTTGGAGCTATGGCGCTTTTCCATCATTTCCATCAAACTGATTTTGGGTCTACACATGCAAAAGTCTTTGATTTTAATTTATACATTGAAAGAATATGTCTTAATGTTTTATTTTTAATACAATAATAAGTGATTGAATAATTCAGAAATCTACAGAAAAGGTATGACTGCTGCAGTTATTTCTATAGTGTATCTTGTCAAGAGAATAGTTTCGTTAATGTTGGTGGCAATGTAGCTATAGACTTAAAAGGATTTTTGTTGAAATTACTTCAGGGGTGTTAGCTCTTAGCTGTCATGTATGAAGTTAAATATTTTCCCTAAAAACTCTTGCTTTTGAATAGATCTGTGTTCTTTCTTCAAGAGAGCAGATGGTAGAACTGGTGATTTAAAGAAAGAAAAAAATAGCACAGACATGGAGTTTTTTTATTCTCTTTTTTTTTTTTTTCAGTTGGCACTTTTTTCCAAGGAAGTGCCTATGTTACCATAATGAGTAGGAGACTAATTTACTACTAGATTCAACTGCAATTTATTTTTTAATGGAACTGTTTTGGACTTCCTCTGGATTGGAGACTGGTTCCTCTCTAATGAAAATTTGTGGATGAGCACTTCTTGTTTTGACCTGTCTGGAAGTTCCACATTTCTGAGAACTGAATAACTGTCAGAAAAATAACAGTTTCAGTATCTTGGCAAACATGAAGTATGAAAGTCTGGAGCGGAAATGTTTAATCAGGATTTAAAAGCAGCATTCCAAATGAAGTAAAACCATAATAGATGTCACAGTTTGTGTGCTATGATAGCTTTAAGCAGATGTATTCCCTTTATACATAATGAACATACATACATTTGGATACTTTTTCATTCTTGTGAACTGTGTGTCAGAATCTAGGAAAATTTTGCAGCCTTTGTTTTGAATTTAATGACACTAATATAATTTGAAAGTATGAAAATTTCCCTGGCTACTGCTACTTACATACCTATTACATTAATCAGTGAACGCGGTGATAATTTTAAAAATCAGTCTAAAAGATGGTGTTTAATTCACATTAAAAACATATTCCGGAACATCTCATGAGCTGTGATTCCTTGTTCTGTAGGACGTCAGAGTATAATTTTATCCTTATGGTTCATTATCTGTAATTTCTAGGAATTTCTTCTGGCTTCTTAATCTAATTGAAGGGCTGGAGCATCTTTCATATGAGGAGAGGCTGAGAGAGCTGGAGAAGAGGAGGCTCAGGGGGAATATTGCAAGTGTATATAAATACCTGATGTGAGAAAGAATGATTAGCAAAGAGGGAGCCAGACTCTCCTCAGTGGTGCTCAGTGACAGCACCAGGGGCAGTGGGCACAGATTAAAACATATGAAAATTCGCCTAAAAACAGGAAAGCATCTTTTTTACTGTGAGGTGGTCAAGCACTGGGACACCTTGCCCAACTCCGCTCCCAGGTTATGGAGTCTCCATCGTTGGAGATATTTAAAAGCTAACTGCACAATCCTGGGCCACCTGATGTAGGTGATCGTGCTTTGAGAAGGGGAGGTGGACTAGATGACCTCTAACCTAAATGGTTAGGTTACCACTAATAGTGACATGGATAGTCAAGCTATTGAAAAATTGCTTTTAATTCTGGTCTAGTCACTTGTAGCATGTACAGCTTTGAAACCAGGTGCTAGTTCTCTGGTGCCTTTTCTTACTTGCTTCCGTCTAATGTGTTTTACTCCAAGCTTCCTTTATAGTAGATAACTCTTCAGGTAGTACACTTTGGATGAGACATAATTTGTGCTTACGTGAAGAAATTGTAATGCTGATTATGACTCAAAGCCAATCCTAAGTTCTATTTGGTATGCTTATATAATTTTCATATCTTTTGTATACTACTTGTTTCTACAAAAATTGTCCCCCTAAGTCCAATGAAATTTCACTGATACAATTTGGTGCTAAATGGAGCAGATCCAAACGTCATGTAGTTTTTCTTTTACATGTTATGAGCCTTTGCTTAAAATATGTATATGCGCTCTGAAAGACAACATTACAGTCTTTGGGGAAGGTAGGAAATTACGTTCTCAAATAGTACTCCTAAAATAATATAAAAATAATTTTAATTTTATGTTATTTATATAATTATATTTTTATTTATTATTGTTCCTAAGTCTCATGAGCTACCACTTCCATGAAAGTAGCAGAATATGGAAAGTATCATCAAGAGAGGGAGGCTGTGGAAGTCTCCAGGTGTAACATCTGTCTTCATTTCTAAGTGTACCTTCAGTAACAAACTAGGACTTACACTGGTAAAAAAGTGCTGTAAGTGTACACATGCATAACTAGAAAGCAGGGGAAACTACTAAATGTTCATAATTTGAAGGGATAACAGGAAAGTATTTATTATCATATGTATGTATATATACATATGTATACATATATATATTTGTGCGTGTGTATGAGTGTGTATGCATAGATACATGTTATAGCCAACAACATTCTCAAGTACAGCAATGGGGAAAGATGACCTAGAAATTATTTACATGCCAGAACTTCATTTCCGGAGGCTCATGGATTTTCTGTAAAGTAGCATGGATTAGTCATGCTACTACCAGTTAAATAAATTATCTTTTTAACTGAAAGTGCAGTAGAACAACTGACTGCAGATGGGATTTGTTACATCTGAAGTACAGAAGACCCTTTGATTAAAATATATCTACATTAAAATTAAGCCAATGAGTAGGGGAAATGCTGAAAGTTTAAACTTGGTTTGAATGCAGTGGATTATCTTTAATCTGGGGATTAATATTATTATTTGGTATAGTACGACAGAAGTAGTCATCATTCTGGAGCATTTATTTTAGGTAGTTTTATGCTATGAAATTTAGGAAATGACTAACATTTCTTTATTTTGGATCATGAGAAAGTTTGTTCAATACCAAATGAAAACCGGAAAAATGAACATGGACAAGACAAAATCTCTTTTACAATGAGGATTATAACAAGAATTAGGATAATTCTAAGGGAGATAACACCCAAACATATTTTCTAGAGAAATTTCTAAGAATTAAATGTGGTTACATTTTTTTTTTCTCGTATTGCTCTGGATAGATTAGATAAGACTTAGCTTTGTCTGTGACCACCAATATTGAATTTTAAAGCTGCTACTAAAATGCTAGTATTGTACCTTGAAGTTGACTTAAGACCACATTGGCCACCAAGTGAAAATTTGTGATACTGAGGTTGACTGCATCTGACAAGCTGTTTCTGTCAACTGGTGTTAATGCATAAAGTGAAAGAAGATCTCGGTTTTTAATAAAACTTGTAGTTAGCACCCTTTTGTTCTGTGCGAGAGAGGGTGGTATAGGTCATAGCAGGTTTCAGGGGTATGCCTGGGGAAAAAGAGGGAGTATCTTCTGTATCATATTTATTAAATTCTGGAGAACTACAAGGTCTGACTGATGAACTGCGTATCTAAAGTGCTAATGGCCCGTGCTATTTAGAACAGACACCGTGTTGTTAAAGCAGTTGTGTCTCTGCTTGCCTGCAGACTGAATCGTATGGACTCATTCAAGACTATTACTTTAATGACTTTTAACAGTTTTGTCCTATTTTTAAAATGCCATTAGAGCACCAACACACAAATATCCTTTTAATGAAATGACTAATTTAGAATATCGTCATTAAGTATAATCTCATTTGCTTGTAAATGCAGTAGTTGTTGTAATAGTATATTCCTTGGGAAAGAATTGGAAAGCTTACTGAACTAAAAATAAAGGGTTTACACATTCATATATATCAGCTGCTTTGAGTATCATCTCCTTTGTGGAAAGAGTTGCTTCTCGGTGGTCTTTCAAATTGATTCATGCTTATGTAAAAACAGCACCATCTAGGGTATGAAATTGTGTTTGTTGAGAATAGCTCTTACTTTGTATTCTGCTTAAATTCCTTTGGTTTGTGTAGAATTCTTGGGCCAAATCAGCTATTGAAGAGAAAGCTGAAGAATGTTGCAACTTACTCACCTTCAGTAAAAAAACAGATTCTGCCATCCAGTGGCCACCACTCTTTTAAGCAAGAAGAGATTTCACTGCTTTATCTGAAAAAGAATTGCTCTGTGGAAGTCTTGACGGCTGTTAATATGTCGGGGAGGGGGGGAAATGTTTTCAGCTTTCAAACTAAGTAGCTTGTGCAAATGACAAAAAAAAAATCAAATCTTCTAGTACGTTTGCCAGACTGTGGACTTCTGTGCATACTGTTACATTTCTGTCTGCTGCACTTTTTTTTTACTGGTTTTTAACAGCAGAACTACTGGTTTTGGATTATGCACTTAACTGCACTTACTGTTTGGGATACAATGAAGTTTTGAGGAAGGGTAATCTGTCATATTTTTTCAACCAAATGGGGAGTTGGTTTGAAGAAGTCTTAAGATACTGTTTTACTCTGGAATACCTTTTTATTGTAGCTTTTAATCCTTGATATCTTCCTGCAGAATCACCTTTCAGAGAATATTATGCATTGACTGTGTATTGTGATTATGAAGGTTGTGTATTGATTTGTCAGTGCCCGCGTTTTTCTTGTGAGTTGCTTGGAAATTAATCAGTGTGTTGAATGAACAAGCACACAACTGTAAGGAGACAGACTCACAGAGTGGCAGGGGTTGGAAGGGATCTCTGAAGATCATCTAGTCCAACCTCTGCTGCTAAAGCAGGTTCACCCTAGAGTTTGGACAGGAATGCATCCAGGCGGCTTTTGAGTATCTCCAGAAAAGGAGACTCAACAGCTTCTCTGGGAAGCCTGTTCCAGTGCTCTGTCACCCTCCCAGTTTTGTATCATCATCAACCTCGCTGAGGGTACGCGTTCTTCCCTCATCCCTGTCAATGATAAAAGTGTTGAACGAGTGCTGCCCCCTGGGGACACCGCAAGCTACAGGTCTCTAACTAGTCTCTGTGCCACTGATCACAACACTGAGCTCTGCCATTCAGCCAGCTCCCGGTCCATCTCACTGTCCACTCATCTAATCCACACTTCCTAATCTTACCTATGAGTGTGTTATGGGAGACAGTGTCAGAAGCCTTACTGAAGTCAAGGTAGACAACATCTACTGCTCTCCCCAGTAATGCCATCATAGAAGACCTGTATGTGTAAAGCTGCACATATTCAACTCTGTGACCCTGAAAAATTTCTGTTGTTCTTTTCTGACAATACTTACACTTGACTTCATTTACAAACTACGTTTCTACTTTTCTTTAAAAAAAATGCTTCTTTAAATAACATATATATTGTGCAATGTAGTGTTTTGTTAGTTTGATTCTGTAATCACCAATTGTGTTTGTCAGTTCTCTCCATAGATCCTTGATTATAAACATTGTAAATAGTGTTTAGCAGTGTGAACTTTATGGTGTTTATAATAGCTTCTAAAACCAATTAGGTGGAATGAGAGGGAAAAGGAAAAATATTACCGTTTTCAAAGACCTGTCGAGAAATCTCAGAGTGAAGTAACAGGCAAATTAGAAACCTAAAATGACTGAGGAGGCCATAAAAATAGCTGATTGAACCCTGTTAGCACTAATGTAATCAGCAGGTCTCCAGGAAACCCATTAGCACTTTAAAATGGTCTCATTCATGAAGATGAAATAAATTTTGAAGACGATACACCAAGTAAACATTATATATACAAAACTTGGTGCAAAACAAATAAGCTTTCCCCCTGCAATCTTGGAAGCAGAATAAAGTATGAAAGAACATTAATAGTGAAAAATGTTGTAATCTTGAAATTCTTGAAAATCTTAAAAAAAATTGAAGAAAGTTTATGAAAAGTACTGGAAGTACCTTCATTACTTTTTTTTTCCTCCTTCACCAAAGACACTAAACAGTTTAGAATAGATATTTGAATAATTTGAAATATGTTGATCCTATAAATACAAATGCAATCCATGACTTGAATGAAACTTGTTTTTTCAGTGTTGCATGAGAAATTTTCAACCAGAAAGCTTTGCTAAGACTTAGTCATAGTACTTAAGACTAAGTACGTCTAAATTGAAAAGAACGTCTTCAAGACGAAATAGTGTGTTAATTGCATAGCATTTTCATTGACTTCTATGTCAATGAATGTTGGTTTAGGTCCTCTAGAATAACACTGCTGTTATTAAGTCATGAAGTACATCGTTCCTGTACATTTAAGAGTAGACTATTGTCATGTATTGTGACAATGGTGTATTAGCCTAAATTTGTAATTTGCATCTCAGCCTCTTATAGGAGACTACTACCAAGAAGCTGTAGTGAAATGATAGACTAGTGCTGTTTGTCACAAAGTAAAATAGTTGATTTGAGTAGCTGATAAAGCGTTTATTCCTAAGCTTGCATTACTTGAGGTAGTAATAAATAGGGTCTTGCTCAAATAATTTGCTTGGAATCGGAAAGAATATTATTAGTATTGGAGAGACTATTACCACAGCAAATGACTGTGAGTTAACTGAAGTGACCAAAATAATGGAAAGGGAGATCTTTAGAAGGTACTTTCAGGTCTGTTTTTTACAGTGGATTTGTACTTTTGTGGTTTCCTGCAATTCAAATAAAAATTATAATCATCAAAAGTATCAGTAAAATAGTTTTCATGATTATTAGTAGAAGCAGTGCAGTAATTTAATCTGTAGAAAGCAAATAGTTCTGTTACACAGTTTCTTTTAGGTGTCTGTGGAAAAGTAACTAAGGAAAAAGCAGCCACAAAAATTTAAGTGCAGGCATTGTAACTATCTACAGCAGTTCTTTCTTGGTGAAAATCTTATTTTTCAGAGAGACAAATAGGAACAAAATAAATATTTTTGTAATTGGTGATTGGTACTTTATAAGAGTTAACCATCATTAAGATATAATAACTATAAATGCCTATATTAGCTATATAATTTAATTTTCGAAAACATTCCCTAAGTTTATTTGGAACTATACATACAAGTTTTGTGTTTCTTTTAGAGGCTGCAGTTTGTAGTAAATATTGTGGGAGAAAGGTCTGAATATTAACAATTGCACAATGGATATTTCCTCCATCAATGAGGAGCAAAGAAAAGGTTGTTACTGAATTTGTGTGTGTGTTTGCATAATTAAACTTTATTGCACAAAATTAATCATAAATCTTTTTTAAATCATCTGTTTCTTCAGCAGGTTCCTGTCTGTTGCTGTCTCTTCTTCCATTAGAGTAGTCATAGTTTGTTGACCTAAAGATTTGTTTTCTTCCAATCTGACTATTGCTGTTTTACTGAAGCTTAATTATTAAAAGCTTGTTATTTTACTGTACATTAGTTTAAATATTTATATACTTATTTATATCAGTCTTGATTAAAAACAAATTAAATGCTGAAATAGCTTGCAGCTAAAGATTTGATTGACTTTAAGAGCTGTTATCCTGCTATATTTTGTTTTCCTTATAGATTCAATATTTGAAGGGTGGGCAGGGTGGTACCCTCAGAATAAAAAACCTGGGATAATAAATCTATTGCAGCAGGTATCCTAAATTTTGTTACCATGTTTTCTATTTTTTATTATTTATGTATATATATACACACACATACACACATATGTATATGAAAAACCCAAAATATGTGTGTTGTTTGTTTTAACAGATTGGACAACTTGCTTTTAAAGGCATGAAAAGACTGAACCGAATCCAATCTATAGTTTTTGAGACTGCCTACAACACAAATGAGAACATGCTCATCTGTGCCCCCACTGGAGCTGGGAAGACTAACATTGCCATGCTGACAGTCCTTCATGAAATTCGACAGCATGTCCAGCATGGCGTTATCAAAAAGGATGAGTTTAAGGTAGGAGTTTAATGACCAAGTAACAGCTTTTTAACTTGTAAGGTAAAATCTGTTATATACAGAACATGAAATGAGGAAGTCTTCAAGGCTTTTTCCAAGTCAAAGACAAGGCTAGTTTTGATTTACTTCATTGCTGTTAAAGCTATTCTTATTTGTGTTCTAAAAATCTTATTATGCGAGTTAAAAGCTATGAAAATGCATTTACCTTTGATGCAGAACCAATTTTCAAAGTGATGAGGTTGTATAAACAAAATCCATTGTCCTTTAAACAGCTGCACACTTATCCGACAAAGATAACTACTTTTCATATATCACTATTAAGATTTTTCACTGTAAGTGCCTGGCATCATATTTCACAATAAATTGTGATTTGTAATGGTTGCCATGAAACAAACGACATTGTGGAGTTTGCTCATTTATCAAACGAGTGTCCTTTTGGTGCAGATTGTGTACGTTGCTCCTATGAAGGCTTTGGCAGCTGAAATGACAAATTACTTCAGCAAGCGTCTGGAACCACTAGGCATTACTGTGAAAGAGCTGACTGGTGATATGCAACTGTCAAAAGGCGAAATTCTGCGAACACAGGTATGCTGAATATTTATAATATTGTTCTGTGTGTGTGTACTACTATCTCTTTGTAGGTATGCTAGTCTTTTTTTTAAACATTGTTGTAAAAGTGTTGAAGCAGCTGAAATGTTCTTACTGGATCTGTAATTACACTGGTTGTCTTCTAAAATGTGACTTTCAATTCAAAGTGATTAAAACACTATATCTTTAGCAATGGGCTCATTGAACTTTTTGGTTTTTCCCATTTAGTCTTATTACTACAACACCACACTTCCATATAAACTCTGTATAAAATCTTACCTGATTTTCAGCTGGTGAACTTTAGTGGATTGTGCCCCTACTTTTTCAGGATTATAACCCAAGTGTTGAGATGTTTGTGTGTTCAACTGCTAGATTAAACATTTTAGCATGAAATGTATTGCATAGATGGCACAGGAATTTTTCTGTTTTAACAGATACTTCTTGTCATGTTTATTTCAGGCAAATATTGTTTGTGTCAATGAAACGTCATTTTTCCAAAATATTGAGATAATTTTGTATCTGTTCTTACATAAAGTTCATTGTAATTACCCTTCCTCCTCCTACCTGGCCCAAGAGACAGAATAAGACTTGATTGTATTGTCAATATGAACATTTATAAATGTAAGGTCTAGTAATTATTGATTCAGGAGAGTTCTTTTTTGCCAGTCTTAGCTTTGATATATTTTACATTTTTATGGTAAGACCAGAGAAAACTCTTTACATGACAAGTCAAGTCATCCATATGTAATTAATACTAAAGATTACCACTGCAGTAATCTAGTATGAAGTCGTGGATGACAGTCTATATGAGAAGACATATATGCATACTTATTGACACAGTCACAATGCTGGGATAACCAATAAATACTAAAGCAATATCAATGAGTAACAGCAGGATCACCAGTACCTTATCAGAATTACTTTGCAACACTGTCTGCCTAAATTTGGGGTTACAAAACAAAAACTTTCAAATAGGGACATTTTAGTCATTGAAATTATTTACATAGACCGAATTATCATTTAAAATTACCTCCTGTTTTCACAATACTTTTCAGCTAGGGCACATAATCAAGTAGGTCAGAGTTTTAATAGCGAGAGAGCATGTGTAATCACTGGCAGAACTGAATTGACAGTGGAAAGGCCTGCTCTGAATTAAACTACAAAGTTGATGAACAGGACGAATGTAGAATGGAAAAGTGCTATTTTCTCTTGCTGTCCTAGTTTGCAACAAAATTCATAAAATCTCACCTCATTAGTAAAACTCTGCTTACATCCAGTAAAGTAGTAACAAAAGAAAAACCAAGCAATTTCAGGCATTGTTAAGAAATGTTTATGGAAAATGGTTTACAAAGTTGAAATTTTATTATTCTAGCAATGGGAAATTATTAATATATACAAAATATTAATTTAGAGCAACATAGTAACTTAAGTATGGAATGACTTTGTGCTTCATTATGCTTTCTTACTTTGGTCCAAAATACCACTAGTAGTGTAATTCTTCATTTTCTTTTGGAGAAGAGGCTAAAGTCAATTGATGTATAAAAATCAAGAAGAAATGGCAAGGGGAGGCCCTGATTTTGCTTCTTTGCTCTTAAAAACATTGAAAAGGTTAAAAAGACAAATACATAAAGCCCAAAAATTCTACGGCTCTGAAATATTCATTTTTTTGTTTCTTTTCCTTGTTGTAGCTAGTCAGTCTTTCCTTATGATTAATGAGAATTGTAGGAGGTGCAGAGGAGAAATCCAGGAGTTACCGATGTAATTGCTGCTGCTGCTCTTGCAGACTCTGGAGCCCAGCAGTGGGCTTTGGTTTATCCCCGCTTATCAAAGCGCACAGGAGATACGTAGCATAGCCTTATTAGAAACTAAGGAAAGGGCACTTATTTGTGCTCGATCTTGCTTATTGCTCTTTGCATATATTGTTTCCTGTGAAAAAACCATGAGCTTTTTTTCATCAACTGTGCACTTAAACCAGCTCATCCAAGCAAGTTCCTTTCGTGGTTTCTTACCCTATATTAAATTGATTCTTGCTTCAAAATTTTATTTTACTTGTCAGCCTCTCTACTGCATTTCTCAGACAGGAATACACTGATATGCGTTACTGCTTTATTTATAGTTTCAGAGTTGCTTTGCCAATCACTTTCTAGCCTTTACTAGAATAATAGGTTAAGTGCTTGTGTTTAACAAAAACACAGTTTTCCTGTAAGAGTTAACATTACAACACGTGGATGTGTGAACACTATTTAAGTACCCAGGGATAATATACATAGTATGGGGGATAAAAGGCAGGATCATCAGCTGAAGCAGGTGCAAGCATTTGAGGTTGGCTCACTGTTTCAAAAGATCTCAGCTGATTCTTCTAGAAACAGAAAGCCTGATATAAATCTTCTGTGACAGTTGTCTTCTGCCTCTTTGAGTGGTTACATTTTCACCATCTTCATTTTCATCTTTAGGTGAATCAAATCAGTCACAATGAAAGATGTAAAAATGAAGTGATTGTCAGGTATTAGTTAGAAGTAGCACTTCAGTGACAATCCTGATTATTTTCTCCTTCCTTTCCATCCTTCATACTTTGCCTGTGTGCATTTAAATATGTGTGTTTTGTAAGTTCATTACATACATCTGTTATGCTTATTCTGATGAGGAAAAAAGGCTTTATCTGACAAATCACTAACTGTCTGGCTAATTTTACCAATAATGAAATTACCTTAAAAAGAAAAATCAAAATAATTGTTTTGTTGACTCTTCAGTCAGTCTTCTAACTGCTCCCCACATCTCGTGCAGTGAAAGCCACAGCGCCTGTGTATCTAAGTGTAAGATGTGGGATGTGTGTTAAAGCTGTAAGACACAATTTCCCTTAATGTTTTTGTGAAAAGGAGTAAGTGTGAGTATTTGACTTGTCACTTAATGTTTCAGACTGAATAGTTCTATTACCAAATAATTTGTACATAAATAAGTGCTTCACTGAAGCTGGGAACAGAAGAAAATAAACTTGTTACCAAAGTAAATGAGTTTAGATATTTTACTGGTTCTTGTAGAGAGTTTATCTTACATTTTTAAAGCTTTTTCATACTCAAAATAAAGATACATTAAGTTTTCACTTTTTTTTTTTCCTCATTAGAAACAATCTCAGGAAGTTTATTTCCTTACAGTCGATAGAAAAAAATATCGGCTCTATTCTAATAATGTTTGTATACTGACCTACTATTATCTAAGCAGGTTCATATGCTGACATACTATTATCTAGGAAACTCTGATGCTTAGACATCACTTAAACCACAATGATATTAAGTATACTTAGTCATAATCTATGGTTTGGTAAGTTGGTTTTGGTATGTCAATGTTTAAATGGAAAATATTCATAAGTAATAAATTGCATATTTTGGTGGGTAGTATTCGAGATAATATGAAATGTTTTATTAGAAGACAATGGATTATTTGGGTGATTGTCCTTATGGAATTTTTTGATGTATGTTTATATAGCTAGCTACTCCGTCTTTGCTGTATACAGTCTAGAAAATAATATAAGACAACTTAACAGTCAGTTTGTGAGCTTTCACATCAATTAACTTTGACCTTGTGTTTGCAATAAATATAGTAGTAATAGTTCTTTTGTGAAAGTTTGGAGAATACAACTGGGATTGGAGCACTATTAAATTTATAATGTAATCAAGTCTGAAGTCACTGCCCTGAACTGGGCACAGTGTATTTTAAGCTGATGATTAGCATGATGCCTTAACTTGTACAAAACAGTGCTAGCCTCTAGAGAGTTGCAGAAATGCCTTCTGGCCATAAAAATTATTAACTTTTAAAGGTAGTAGGCATCAAAAAACATGAAGAAGATAATTTCTCTTTAATGCTTTGTACATTAGCATCCTAATTCAAATGAGTGCATATAAGTGAGACTGACATTTTAAAGTTGAAATACTTTTTTTTTTTTTTTATTCATGTTTTTGCTTTTTGTGCCTCAGACCTGCGGATATAAACCGAACTCCTTTTATTGGTCCTACGTCTCTTCCTTTGCCTTGAAAGCTGCCAGACCCTAGTGAGCCTTACTCACTACAGATATGTGCTGGAGTTAAGGCCAGATTATGAGTGCTTTCTATGTTGCTAAAATTATGTAGTATTTGAAAACAAATCTTCATTGCAGGGTAATTTCCTCAACCTATAAACCTCTCTGTATCTCTGTTCCTTCCTTCTCATATTCTTGGAGTTAAAGGGATTGAGAAAATAGGGGGAGGAAATTTATTGTCTTTTAAATAAATATTATGGGAAAATGAATCAAACTATTACTGTGTGAATAGTCCTGATTCTGCCACTTCTGAACTACTGAATACTTTTTTTGGTAACTCTTGGAATATAGATTTATGGTTTTCCATTTGTGTTATTGTTCTTGTTGATCAATGCTATTAATTTTAAATATATTATTGGACCTTCTGTACTGTATACATAGTACTAAAGTACTTCAAGTACACAAAAAGACATTTACTGAAGTGCAAGGCTGTGCCTGTCAACATGGGCCTGCCAGCCTTCACAGAAACATTTCCAAAACTTTTAGGTTTCTGCTGGTCTCAAAATACCTCTTTTTTCCAGCATGGATTTCATAAAAATTTGATAAAAATTTAATTGCATGTCTGATTAAAGAAAAGGGGTATCAGAATCAAATTGTGTATCTGACCTTAGTCTGCTTTGAACATAAAGTGCTTCTAAACTTTTCTTCTTGATGCAGATAGGAATTGGGAAACCTAGAGTAGCATTCACCCATTTTTATTTTTTTAAAACTGCTTTCTTCATAAACTTTCGTAATTTCACAACTCTGAAAAGTTCTCAGGTGTTCAAATAAATCAAATCTAAAGCTTAAATTTGTTTGTGGTAGTGCCTTACATCAATGAAATACGCAGAGGCATGAAGGGAAAGATTAGGCTTTTTATCCATGCAGTTGAGTGTAAAAAATAAATATAAAAAAGGGGTGGTGGGTGGTGGTGAAGGAAGTCCAGCTAAACCTGGCTTTCATTGTTAGAAAATGGGCAGCTAGCTGTCGTATTTTGTTCTCTGTTCGTTAGCCTGTGTAAGCCAAAATCACATTGCTTTCAGAGTTGATTCTTAATGTTGCTCACAGTTTATGTCAAAGCTATCTTAACATTTTTCTAAGAAACCATCTTTCAACACTTTAGATATGAGAAGTGATATCACTTTCATTTGCCAACTGCTGAACATGTTGAGCAGCTTAAAAATATGAATGATTTACAAGATCTCAATTATGGAAAAAAAAAAAAAAGCCTACCAATAGCTAAGCAGTGTCTTTTTTATCACCTTATAAGCACGTTGTGCTTTTGGTTTTAGGGTGTCTGTGCCCATGTGGATGGCAGGGGGCGGGCTGCAGGTGCTGGACACAGCTGTTTCCAGCTAGTGTCAGTGGACCCACCACTGAGCTGAGCCCTTCAGCCAGGCTAATGGCAACTCTGTAAAAGCATAGTTAGGGCAGGGAAAAACCACTGTGCAGCAGTTGAGAGAGAGGAGTGAGAAAAAAATTAGAGAGACAGCCCAGCAGACAATAAGTTCCAAGCAGAAGGATGGGAGGAGGTGCTCCAGGGGATGGAGCAACCTGTGGAAGAGGCAATGGTGGAGCAGATATCAGCTCTGCAGCCCTGGGAGGACCCCACACTGCAACAGATGGATGAAGCCCTAAAGGAAACTGTGGCCCATGGAGAGCCCATGCAGGAGCAGGCTCCTGGCAGGAACTGCAGCCTGTGGAGAGAGACCCACAATGGAGCAGGTTTATCCTGGCAGGAACTGAAGCCCACGGAAGGGACCCGTGTTGGAGCAGTTTGTGAAGGACTGTCCAGTGGGAGAAGACCTCTCACTGGAGTGGGGGAAAAGTGTGAGGGAGGAACAGCAGAGATGAAGGGTTATGGGCTGTAACCCCTGTTCCCCATCCCATGAGACATAAAGGACTTGGTGACAAAGCAATGAAGTTGAGCTTGGGAAGAAGGATGGCTAGGAGGAAGGGATTTTTATGTTTTGTCTGTTTCCTCACTATTGTGGACTATTTTTAATTTGCAATAAATCAAATTAATTTTCCCCAAGTTAATTCTGTTTTCCCCACGACAGTAATAGGTAAATGACCTCACCGTCTCTATCTCAATCCATGAGCTTTTCCATGTTATTTTCTCCTCGTGTTTAGTTGAGGAGGGGAAACGAGAGTAACTGGGTGGGGATCTGTTAGTCACCAAGGTCAACCCACCACAGTTAGGCTTAGTTTTGGAATTACTTTTAAATAAAATTATAGCTTTCATTGAAGTTGTACTTTTGGTATTTTAAATCCAAGAGATGTTTTATTAGCTTACTGCAAATTTTATTAGCTAGTGGGTTTTTTCTTTTTAACTTCAACTAGCTATTTATACTGGAAATCAGAGTATTTAGAACAAAAGGGCAATTCTTATTGAATAGTGTGAGTAATACAACATACTAATAGTGTTTTTGAAAACACTAGTGTTGCAAATGAAAAGAGAATTTGTGTAAGCTACATTTGCATTGGCAAATACATTTGTCTGATTACTGAACAGAATGCTTTTCTTGAGGAGAGGAAATAGCCTGAAGGACTGAATGTATTTCGACATCTTGAAGATTAGCTGATTAATTATACTTGTGATGGCTTGGCAGTGAGAAGTGAAGCAGAGACCACAAAAGCATCAGAGCTGAATAGGGCAAGTAGTTCTGAGAACGGCAAATGGAATCAGGACCTTTGAGTAATATGGATGATCACTCTGATAGATTCTGTCAGCTGATAGACTCTGATATTAAGTCATGAAGGCTTTGTTCCCTATTGGAATCTGATACTAATAAAATGGAATAATGCTTTTTTTCTTACGTTCTTATCTGCAATATAAAACTAATCAAGTCTGAAACTATTTGAAGCAAAAGAGGGCTATAAACTTGAGGTGCCTTATGTTTCATCTACAGCTTTCCTTTTCTGATAAACTATTTCTCATTTCCTGCACTTTTAATAAGGTACAGAGATACTTCTAGGTAAAATCAAATAGTGAACTTGATTCCTGCTTTTTTTTTTGAAATGTAAACACATAAATTTTGTCAATTTTTAGTGCATTATATGCTGTGATATTCTCCTCTATATGTGCTTTCCAATTCATGCATGTATAAAGCCCACTGTTAGAAGCTGAATGTACATATGGTAGTAATTTACCTTATGTGTAATGTCATCTTATCATGCATGTCAACATACTCATACAAATATATTTCAATATGGTGATTAAGGATTATGAATGTTTTTTAAATCAGAATATTAACAGCTCTTCTCCCTTAACAGTTCTCAGGGTACCATATTGTACTGCGTTTAAACAGAAATAAAAATGTAGGGAAACACTTCTTTCTTCTTTAGATTGACATTGTCAATTCTTATCCCGTTCATATTACCATAGGATCTTATGAAACCAATCTGAAATGCTTATGTTGAAAAATTACATAGACTATGCTATCTAAAATGCCTTTGAAGCAAGGTAATACTATTTTATTTTCCCATCTCTTGGTGCTTCATCCCTGTCTAATCTCTTTCTCCTTTTCCAGTATATTTTGTCCATGCCTGTAGGCACTTACTCTGGTACTAGTCTTCTGTAAGTGGCCTTCATCTCCAATCACGTGCCATTTGCTTTTTACTTGGAGTTGTTGAAAACACCTGTATTATTGCTGACTTTAGACACCAGTCTGTTTTCTTCCAGGGGTAGAGTGGTTCTTTGCTCTAGAAACTTTGGACATATTAGGTGCAATAAAATCTACCAATTTCTTTTGGTCTGAGGAGATAAGCTGTCATGAAGCGGTCATCAGAAGTGATCCAGAGATTATAAAGCTCACAGATAAAGAAAAGCCCTCCTCTTTTCAAGTTGTTCATTTCAAAAGAAGAGCTGAGCCTGGTTAATATTCCCTCTTCTGGTATGCCTAGAATGAAAAGTAGCTCTGAATTCAACGCACACCCATGGCTTCAGGGGCAGAATATTCTCTCTTCATCAGCATTTGGACAGAGAGATAAAATTTACCAAGAAGACATCAAAATCTAACACAAAGAAGAGGAAGGGACTTGTCTCTCTCTTTCAAAACAAACTTCTAGAATATTTTTCAGTAGTACAACCTAACTGAAAGACTATTTCCATTCTTCTGAATATTCAAAGTTATGCACTATTTAAAATGAGACTCTTTCTTTCTTTAAATGAGGTAAAAATCTTACCTTTCAATAAAGAGAAATATCCCAAAATATTTAGAACAGAAATGCTTGCTAAGGTTATGGCTAAGTCAAGAAAGATCAAAATCTTTTTATATAGTGGGATTTCTGTGTCCCAAAGTCATCTCTATTTCACACTGTCATCTCCATGTAGATTTCCTCCATTTCAGAAGACTTCACAGTCTGAAAAATAAAGTCTTGCTCCCTCCTTCATTTTCAATGCTATCTTCAGGACAAATTATATTTAAAAAAAAACCACTATCCAACATCTCTGAGGCAGTGAGACTTGATGAGACTCCACAGACTGTTACATGTCTTTCAGTCTTACTTTTTTTCTGATAAGTGTTGTGTATTTATTCAATTATTTAAGTTCTGAAAGTAAGACTATTAAAGTAAGAAGGGATGTGTCTTTGTGCACTTGCAAATATCTATTGTATTGTGTCTAAATATTTGAAATACTGTTATTTAAGGGCCTGATATTGTCAGTCTCTTCACCAGTAAGCGGGGTAGACTCCCAGTTGATAGCAGTCTGGTGAACAGCAGCACACAGGTCCTTGGGCTGGGCTGAATTCATTTTCCTTGACTTCTGGAGGGAGAAAGTGCAATCTCGAAAACTTTTTGACGGATGAGCCAAAGGAAAAAAAGCTAGTCATTTTTCTAAGAGTACCCTCTTCAGAGATCCACAATAGAGTATAACAAAAGAGAAATGAAGATATGATCTGAATTGGGTGAACCTGCATTGACTAGAATCTGAAACTGGAAAAAAATTTTGGAGCCCTCACCCTTCCAGGTTGGGAGCACTTCTGTAACCTCACTGTGCCCATAAAGCTCTCCTCAGAAACAAGTTTTCAATTTGTTAGCATTATAGTGCTATTTCTTGACCCTTTAAAGACAAGGAAGGAGTTTTTCCATGGGTAACGTTTTTATGAATTGTATGGCTTTCCCTCAGCTTGCTTTCTTCCTTACACCAACTGGGGGAAATAGTAAAGCAGGTGAAAAAAACTGTTAAACAGAGAAGCAGTTTGGAGCCTGTAACATTAGTTCTTTGAATTCTTTAACCCTCAGAAATAAGGCAGTCAACTCTGTGACTTTCTGTGTAGGACTCTTGGTTGTCTCTGATGATGAAAACGATTAGGAAAGAAATTAATCTTTGCTTGTATAAGTGGTTTCAGGATAACTTTTCAGCAGGTTCAGGTAATAAGCTTTGTTGCTTGGTTGAATTGTTGTCTGTGTTCCTTCTGTTGTTTTTATTTCTGGGACAACTGCGTTGCTTTCTTGGGCTGATGTTACTGATCTGTGCACTCGGCACTCTACTTCAGGGTTTGGTTTTTTTTGGCATCAGGCTTCCAATACCCTAGTGGGATTGTTGGAAGACCTTCTGATTTACTGCTCTTCCATTAATATATGTGCCTATGACAGCTAAGATTTTGCCAGCGAGGAAAAAGTACTTACACATGATGAAACAGTAGCAGTTTGAATTAAAAATAGTAGTTCTTTACTAGGAACTGGAGGTGCTGCCTGTGACCTAAATTAATTTCTAGATTCATGTTAGAATCCATTTTGATTTACTAAAATCAGGCTTCCATGCTTCAGAAATTAGAATCGCTACTCTAAGACATTAATTTACATTTTATTTGAAATAATTTATTTTTCAAATGGACAGATATAGGGGTTTATTATACAACGTGCCAACTCGCTTGCTGTTAGTGCATAATGTGTAGGATTTTAGTACAGCCTTTGAGTAACCTACTTTTGTTTAATAATCAAATGCCACATATTCTGATAAAATGTGTAATTGACTGGCATTCTTTGGTATGACTCACTTGGCTAAAATCTCTATTTAGATTGGGTTGTAAGGTCGGAGTTAATTTTTGTTTTAGCAGTAAAATGTAGTTGAAACTATGCCAGATAAAATGACAGTAATTTTGAACAACAGGAAAAAAAATGTTCTATGTGCTCTGTACTTTAACTACATACGGTGTGTAAGGATATAAGGTAATTGTGTATTGCCTTTTACTGGAAGTAATTATGTTCATGCCTGACTTAGCTCCATTTCCTACAAGTTTTTCCAAATCTTTTTGAAAACAAAGTTTTGAGTGTTTTTACTATTTTTTTCCCCCTTTCTTTGGTAGGGAATTATTTTTTTAATGAAGTTATATAACTCTTAGGTATTGTACTTCAGCACTTAAATATACAAATATTCAATTTGGATGAAGAGCCCTTGCTATAAGTATATGTTCTTTTTTTCCTCTCAAGTGCACACATTTTTTCATTTACTGTAAGCTTTATCAGAATAAACTCAGTTTTAATATATCTGTACTTGAAGCACTTGCCATTAATCACTGTCTCTGCAGACGTTTGATATTATAGTGGTATTAAAAGTACTAGCGTACAAATACAAGAAAAATAATTGTGTTTTGGATACATCATTGATCCAGACTGCAACTGAATCTGTTGAGAAGAATGCTGTTGCTCTTTGGTTGTATGGCTAAGACCAACAGTGTCACCTGCAGGTGAATCAAGTAGATTTCTTGATTTTTCGACTGGAAATTTCAGACACACAAGAGAACTAGTTAAGTTATTTATTGAAAACAGGAAGATCTGGTTTAAAAACATTACAGTGAATATCTTAAATGAATTTTGCTGCTTATTCTTGTTACAAAATTAACTGCAAATATGTAATTCTAAATATTTTAAGAAGTGCTTGCTAAAAATTTCAAATAATTCTTTAATGTGTATAAAAATTTATTATGTAAAATTAAATTAGACTGAAAATGCATGTGATTTATGATGTTAAAATTTGTTACTGTTTATGTTTTTATAGAGGTAAAGAACATTGTTTATCAATGTTTCATTGTTTACGAATCATTTTTTATCAATGATTCATCTCAATTCATTGTGGCAGAAGTGAAAATGAAATAAGTCAAAAGTATTGCATTAGGATTAAAAAAAATGAATTAGTAAACACTTTTTTAATTTGTATACATAGAAGATTGCTCTTAGATTATTGCATGTGTTACTTCAATACAACAGATATTAACGATGCCAAAGTTTTTCTGAAAGTAGAATAACATACAAATTTAAATTATGTTAAGAGAGGAAGCCTGGTTGGAGCTGCTAAATTGCCCTCCCACTTCTACAATAGAGTGCTGGGGCAGCTCTATGGGGCAGCTGCCTTTAAGCTTTCTATTCCTTTTCTGTCACTCCAGTGGGACATATATATATATACATACATATATATATATGTATATATGGGTATATCAATCAGTCTCGTGGATGCTGACCAGAGAAAGAATTGAATAGCTTTGTGTAGACTCTCACATGTTGGCTAGTCAGCTGTAGTATTTAGAGACCTCAAAGTTAAGTGATTAATTTATATAAGATTCAGTAGTGGATTAAACCTATTTCTTGGGTCTTCACAGACACCAGTATTTGGTTTGTGATGGTTTTAAGAGTGTCTTTGTCATTTAAGAAAATACTTCAGACAGTGGCGTCAAAAACCAGATTTTACTTCATGTCAAGGGCATACCGCTAAGCACGAGATTTCTTTGCTGCTCCTTCCACTTACTTGATCTTGGTTTACAGTGTTTTACACAGCCCGTCTTATTTAGTTGTATACTTGCCAAGGTCTGTTCACTGCTCCACCTCTCAAAACAGATCAGGGTTACCAAATCAATGTAACATTTGTGTTGGGGCAAGGAGGAGAGGAGTGAGTTCGCGATATAGAAAGTTACGAAGACTTTTAATTCAGTTGTGTGCTAATATGAAAATATTGTAGGTCCAATATTCTAGCTGTAATAAGTTCCGTTAGCTTAACGTGTTTATGTCATGCAGCACAATTCTGGAGTTGCAATCTTTTATGCAGAAATTAGAGTGTTCACTTAATGTGCTGCAGAAAGTGTCTTGTGTGTAAGGGTGTTTTTTATATGTAGGATTATTAACCAAATGGTGTGGTGTTGAAAACAGATCAAATAGCATGTTACTCCAGTGTTTTCCACGCTCCTTTATAAAACACTTAATGAGGATATGATACTAATGAGTTTAGTAAGCTACTTAAGCTTTTTTTAATCTGGATGGAAAACTCAAAGGCTTTCAGACTTTAGGATTCTTTTGTGCTCCTGTGGATTTGTTATTCCTAGTTGATGCCTCCGAGCTTGAGGGTGGTTCATTCTGATGAGCACGAAGTCAAATGAGAGTGCCAGGAGGCCTGCAGGATGTGAAAAGGAGACATCCCAGAGGCGGGTGCAGGAGCAGATGACCCGGGAGGATTGTAGTTGCTGTTTGAGTATGAAGGGACAGGGTTAGGTAATCCAACACCCAGCAGTACATCTGAAGGGCAACAAGGCTTCCATGGTGTATTGCAAAAGGAAAACCTGGGGAAAACCACTGCTAAATGGGGCAGAGGACCTGATGACAAAGGATTTATAAAAGACTGAGGTACTTAATGCCTTCTTTGCTTCAGCCTTTATTGTTAGGTCTGGCTTTCAGCAATCCCAGGCCCCTGAAACAAATAGGAAAGTCCAGAGAAGGAAAACAACACTTGGTGGAAGAAAGACGGATTAGGGAATGTGCAAACAAACTGAGCATGACACAAGTCAATGCAATCTGATGAGACTCACCCAGAAGCCCCGAGGGATCTGCCAGAGTCATTGTGAAGTCTTTCTCAATTACATTTCAAAGGTCACGGTGATCCTCTGTCAGGAGACAGAGTGCACCCTCAGCAAGTTTGCAGACAGTACAAAACCGAGAGGAGTGGTTGACAGATCAGATGGTTGTACAGTCATACAGAGGGACCTCGGCAGGCTGGACAAATGGATCAATAGAGATCTCATTAAGTTCTAGAGTTAAAAGCTATGTCCTCCACAGGAGTGGGGGGAATACTCCTATGCAGCAGTCCAGGCTGGGGGCCTATCAGCTGAAAAGCAGCTTCCCAGAAAAGATACAGATGTTCTTGAGGACAACAAATTGTACATGAGCCAGCAATGTCTCCTTCAGTCTGGGCTGCATTCAGAAGAGTGATGCCAGCAGCTCAAAGGAGGTGATCCTTCCCCTTTTCTCAGCCCTGGTGAAACACATCTGGAGTGCTGGGTCCAGTTCTGGGCTTCCCATTATGAGAGGAACAGGGACATTCTAGAGGAAGTCTGGCAAAGAGCCCTGAAGGTGATTAAGGAATAGGAACATGTGACACAAGAGGAAAGGCGAAGTGAGCTGGGGTCATTCAGACCAGGTATGAGAAGGCTTAGATAGATGTGATCAATGTGTAAGAGTACATTGTGTATTCATGTGTAAAGACTGAGCCAAACCTTAGCAGTGTCTAATGAGAGGACAAGATACAGCGGGCACAAACTGCAATATGGGAAATTCTCTGTAAACGTAAGATAGTTTTTTTATTTTTTCTAGAAGTTTGTCTAGAGAATTTATGGAGTCTTCACCTTGGAGATACTCAAAACCCAGCTGGCCATGGTCTTGAGTAGACTCCTCTAGGTGGCTCTGTTTTGGGCAACAGGTGGACTGAAAGATTTCCAGGGGGGCCTGGCTTCCAACCTTATCCGTTCCGTGATTCTGTGAAAATCAAGATTAGTCTATTTTGATGGAATTGCCTATGTGATATTTACTGCGAGTATCAATGAAAGATGAGTAGGGAACAATTTTAGATGCCATTTTACCTGTTGCAATGTTCCTCTATAGTGACTGAAGATGACATTTTATCAAATAAATTTCAGATTTTCTTTCCCAGTGATGGAAGGCTAATAATCAGTATGATTTTCATATTTTTATATGTAAAATTAAGACTAAAAATCCTTAAAATACTTTGTCAGAATGTTAAATTCTGAAGTATGGTGAATCTCAATAAGTAACAATAAAGACTGCTTCTATTGAAGTTCTTACTAGCAAAGAATCTGAAATTGAAGTACTTCATGGTATGAACTAACTGCTCATCTTTATGTGAATAATAATGAATTTATTAAAAATACCAAATAAAATATTATTATAGGATTTTGTCTCTGAGACTTTTTACATCTAAGGATGTGATCTTCAGTAAAACTTGTCGGAATATAATATTCAAGAGTGTCTATTATCTTTAATATTTTATCTATGAAGAACTTGGAAGGATGATTTACTTTTGTTGGTTTTAATGGTCTTTTATAGCTGAAAAGGTTCTGTGTAAAAGGAATCCACGTGTCTATGAAATTACTGAACAACTGTTTTGCTCTTCCAAATACTTTTTTTAAGCACAGTAAATTTTACAGGATAAAAAAGCAGTCTTTTATAGTTAATGCAAATGATGCATTAAGTTAGACCCTTCTCCCAGAGTACAATTTAAAGGTACTCAGAAGTCCAATTATCTTTGATTTAGATGTAAAAATTGCAGAATAACAGCTGTGCCTGCTAAGTGAATATTCCTCTGCAAAAAGATAGCTTATTTGAGTAGAGTTGAAGACAGGTTGCTCAGGGAATGTTGGCCGCTCTTGGCTCTTTTTCAAATTTAACTGCTTCTGGTCATTTGAAAATGCAAGTAAATTAGAAAATAGCATCAAAGCAATTTAGAATTTATATACTCTAAGTTGTCATTTTGCATGTTACGAATGTTTTAGGTTGTTTAGCATTTATTGTGACTATTTCTGGAAAAATACCCCACATTATAATTCAAATTAATACTTACAAATATTACAGATAATTTTGCTAAATTTGACTGCATTTAAAAGTACAGCTTTTTCTATACTACTTTTTAATATAAATATACATACTTTTATCTCATAAATTACAATATTTTTTTAAATGTTTGATACTAAGGCCTCACTTTACATGTATACAAGCAATAACTATATTGAAATATACTCTAATTACAATAGAATTACATATATATAATATTAGTGTAAAGTATTAGTGTAATAATAAGAGTATTTTATTACCATAAAGTGTATAATAGCATATTTTAGAACATATAGTATTAGCAGAGTATGTATTAGTAACCTTAAGTTTTTAATATAGAGTAGAATTAGAATATTTGGGATATATACTAAATATATATTTATTTAGAATTGAAATTTGAAAGATGCTTTTTAATTGAAGGTTTGAGAATGTTTACCTTGGTGTCAATGCAACATTAAGTTCAGTTATGTGCACTAAGCTGATCTTAAAACTGTACAAAATAAAATAGTATGAGAATTAATCTAATTTGTCCTTCTGCAAAACCAGATATAATACATATATTCCACTGTTGATAAATATTGGTCTGATTTGATCTTAACAATACCCTGGTCACGGTGCTTTCCTAAACTTCCTGGGGAATTTGCTGCAGGGGTTATCTGTCTTTGCTCTTAGAAGATATTTTTATTGTTATTTTTAACAGAAATGTATTTTCAATATAAATCCTACTCAAATTTTATTACCACTTTCCTTATCTGAATTCCTTTCTTTGCAATCCACTGCTGCTTGCTTTTTGAAGGCTCTTGTAGTTACAGTTATCTCTATTCAGTCACGTTTATTTAGGCTAAGCATCAATTCATTTAAACTTTTCATAAAGGTCACGCTTCATTTATGTTTAGTCATTCTCATTTTTCACTTCTGGACTCTCAGTTGGTTTGCACTTCTTGAATTAAGTTGCCCAAAACATAATGTATTGCCCCAAGGTCATGCTGCTGCTGAGCTGAGTGGAAGGTTTATTTAGCATGTCCAAATAACAGCGTTTCTATTCCAAGGCTTCATTTTTTGAAACAGCATCGCATTTTTGGTTCATGTGCAGACTGATCTGCTCTTTCTCTTTTCTCTCTCCAGCTACTGTCTTGCCACTTGTTTTACATCCTATATTTGTTGAGATTCCTAAGTGTCAGATTAATCTCTTTTGACTTTAGCTGTGTAAAAGTTAGGCAACTTGTCTAGTTCTAGGGAGAACACTATAGAAAAAAAGACTTCTAAAGCTGATTTGTACTGAGAGGGTTGAAATGAACCAGCTAGAGGAAATCTAGACAGCTAATTTAGATGGTGAATTTCTAAATAGCAGGTAAAATAGGCAGGATTAATCTCATCCTCAGTGTAGAATCTTGAAATTGTATTACTGACTGTCATCCATTGATGCATAAGTTAATCTTTAATTTGTTAAGGCTTTTTAAAATTCTTACTCCATCCTCCAGTGCATTTACAGCTCCATGCAGCATAATGTCAATTGAAGGTTTAGTGTGTATAATCTATAGTCTATGATTAGGATTATTCCTGAAAATAGGAAACAATATTGAGGTTGATAGCTTCCGATGGACCTCGATTTGATTTCATCCTTTCATTACTGTGGCAAACTGTTGGTGTTTCCTCCGAGTGCTTAAAGGATCCTGCTGAAATCCCAAGGGTGTGCTAGTTTTTAGTTAATATAACTGGAGAATATAAATCTAACAATTATAGAGTAGGTCTGTTGCAGTCACCGTCAACACTGGTTATCATTAACACTAGCACACGTAATTTTCTCTGGAGTGTAGACTTGAAAGCAAATTTCATGAAACCACATTTGCATGAAAGCAGATGAATTGGTGCTTGGGTTGTCATTTTGTGAACAGGTGTCAGAAAATTGGCTTTTAATGCAATTTCTGTTTAACATCAGCATCTCATCTGAACCAAGAAACCTTTCTTCATCTTAAACTTAATATGCCTCTGAGTCAGTGATTTACAAAAAAAAAAAGGTTTGAGATTAAAAAAAAAACAAACAAAAAAAACCAAACCATGACTTTGCTTCCTCTTGCACATAAATCTGGGGAGGGGAAAAAACCATGAACCTGTTCAGTTAAAGGTGTTTCATAAAGGATATTTGGAACAAAATGTCACTGATGCAGTCCAGTCTTTTTTTCATGTAATATTGGATAAATCCACATTGTGGGGCAATGTTTTACAGGGTTATAACAGAGGGGAAAAAAACTGATTGAGAACAAGTGCTTCTTGAACTTCTGTCCTCACCTTTAGAGAAAAGATTATCCCTGAGTTCCAGAGAATAGGTATTTCATTACTGATTTTTTTTAATTATTTTTTTTTTAAGTACCAGGAAAAGAAACTCTCTTTCCCCACACTCTGGCTAATCTTAAAAGAAAAATAAATAAATGGGTTATAATTATACCAGCAAAAGTTTTCTGAACTTTTTATATTTACAGTTAATGACACATGCAGGACATTGTGATGAGCTTTAAAAGTGTGCCAGTATACATATGTTGGAAAAAACGATAGCTGACATAGTCTTTTATCTTTGTCTCCCAAAGTTGTGCAACCCAAGCCTGTAGAACAGAGTAGGAATGACTTTGAAACCCTATTCCTTGCAGCTTTGAGAGAAAAAAAGAAAAATGAAAGCAAACAAACAAAACCCTCACCAACCAAGCAACAATATTGCATTTCTCAAAAAATGTTCTTTTACTTAGTTTCTCCTTGTAAATTCTTATCCAGTGAACAAGCTATCAACTTTAGCCCAAATATTGCTATAATGTTGTTTAAAAACATACACAAATACACTCTACAGTCATGTTTTGTTGTTATTCTACTGTGTCTCTGTTCTATACGAAGAAGGGACATGGAGAGAAGAAAATGCAAAATAACTCTGGGAAGACTTGAAAACAAGCAGGCTGGATGCAGTGTCTCAAGAGACAGGCACTTGCAGAAAGTTGTCAGATCTGATTAAGGGAGCTATTGGCATCAATCAGATCTGACAGTAGTATATCAGAGGTTAGTATAACTGTAATTAGTGAACTGATTAACAGCACAGTGGAAGAGGGTAATGTTTTGGATCAAACTCCTTTAAAACATTTAGATCGTTATTTAAACTTGAAAGTTGAGTGGTTAATTTTATACTTTACAACATAAGAGCTAAATTTCACAAAGCATTCAAGCTGTTCTTCCTCACTCTGGTTGATAAAATAAGGTTTATACTGACTCTGAAAAGCTTTTCCCTATTAAAAAAAAAAGTAGAGAGCAGGTGCTCTTATCATGTTACTTCTCAGTACAGCTATTGTGATCCCAATGTATATTGTTTTCCATAGTTTCTCTTCAGATTAATGTAGCTACTCCACATGTAAAGCTTTCTATTCTTTTAGCAAGAATGTAAGAAACTTCAATGCTTTCACAGCAGCAACAAAAAAGAAGTATTCTGTCTGATTCATCAGCCTGACTGGGTGTACTGAGTTTGATTCCAGTTTATTTTGACTCTGTCAGAGTCCATTGTATTGAGGTTTAAAAGTAGTGTTGAAACTTATAAATGAATTTTGTAATCACTAGGACATCCACAACTTTGTTGAAAATACAAATTTTTAGATCTTACTGTACAAGCTTAAATCTGTTAATCATAAGTGTGAAACTGAGTATACAACAAACGAAACAATATAGAAATAAAGTCAGTTCAACAGGACATGCCAGATGTGTCGTAAGTACATTGCTGTGCTAAGGCAATGTGCTGATACATTGTGAACCTGTTGCCTCCCTGGCTTCTGAAAAGGAACTAAATCATCATGAGTTTCTAGGATTAAGTAAAAAAAAAATAATACTGAACAAAGTTACATTTCTTCAGTTAAAAATTTATTTGCCGTTTTAATGAGTTCTGAGCGGCAGCTGTTAGAATTTCTGTTGTTCCCTTGTTGGTTTCTAGACCTATTGTTGATTGATCATCAGTGTTAGCTGTGGTGGGTTACTAATTACTGCTAGTATGCATCAATATGATACACCTTTGTAAGTCTTTCTAACATGAAAAACTCAGTCATTCATGTTGATACTTTTTGTAAACATGGTTGTATTATTGAATGTTTCTAAGATGCTTTTCTTTACATATATGTGTATGTGATCCTGTATTGCCATTGTTTTAGACCTCAAATCCATATAATATTGTCTATTCAGCCAAATGGGCAAACTGCTCATCTGCACATCTTTGTATTGTAAAGAATCTGCTTTATTGGAGACAACTCTTTTTTAACTTTGTAAAACAGAGCATCAAATGGTTGTCTTTGATTTATGAAAATCAAAATATTTCTGTTCATTATTTATTACTTCCTACTTTCCTACCTCAAATTTTTGTTGTGCATTACTGCCCTCTGTTTTACTTTCTATATATTTACTGCACTCCCTGCCTGAGCTCCAGCTCACATGAGGTTTTGTGAAACGCTTGAATAAATCGTACAGAGTAAGAGTGCAATAAAAAGAGGAATAAAAACAGCATTAAGAAAGGGACTTGCAGGCTGCTGTTCTTGTAACATATTTTGATTAAGTTTTACTTCAGAGAGTGCCAAAATCGTAAAGTGTCCCTCATGGGGTGTGCTATCACGTATCTAATATTAAAATTTGTGAGATGCTCCAAAGCATTCCTGATTAGAAGGGGAAAATTTCCAAATTGTACGAAGCCCCAGCATAGCAGCTCTCCCTGTAGAATTGCAAAATATGCTGCATTTCAATGAGAGGCTGCTCTGGGTGATGTGTGTAGTTGTGTGCAGTTCTCTGTGTCTCCATTTCTGCACAAGTAAAGCTCTTGCAGTGAATTTGCTGCCAGAAGCACCAAGATAAACAGTAATAGCATGAATAGAGTAAACTGTGTAGTTTGCCCACCCAGCTTTGCCAAAAAGCTGTCAGGAGATGAGCAGTGCTGGCTGTGACTGAGCAAGGTTTCCTCTAGGATCAGCCACATCTTCAATGCTGTTTTCAAGTGTGGTAAGAAGAAATTATAGATGTGTGTAAAGAAGTGGGAGAAGGAGAGAGAAGACCAGTAGTGAGCCTTTAGAGGACAAATGCACACCTGGCCACCCAGGGCATCAGGTGTTTTTTATAATATTTGTTTTTCTTTTTCCTTTTCTAAGGTTACTGAAATAGTAAAATAGTAACTGAAATAGTAAAAGAAAGTGGGAAAGGCAATAAGAAATGTTACTGCAAAATGAAAAAGGAATGACTGTTAAGAGGGTGAAGCATATAAGGAATGAAATTACAGTCGAAATGTGCATTTCTTTTTGATTTAATCAATGCCTTGAGAAACAATATTGTGAACTTCAAAGAGAAAGATAACATAAATGGAGTATTTGCTATTTATTTTGCAGCTATTCTAATGATTTCAAAACAAAAAGGGAGCAGTGCTTTCATATACGTATGCTAAATAGGAAAATATCTCTCTTGTGCTGCAGGGTTGTGATGACATATGGTCATGAAATGCTTGTGGATCTTGATCCAGCTTTAGGAAGATAATTTAATTTCGGAAACTACCCATAACAAACAAGCTTTATTATTGTGATCATTTGACATCCACAGTATTTTCCCCATGTGGAAGCCTCTGAATTTGTTGTTTATAATCTTGAGCTTATTCTACAGTTTCTTTCTAGAAAGAATGATAGATAGTAATGCCCAGTGTATACAATAATATGAATTCAGACTTAACAAGTGAAATGTTTGTAAGTATGTGTTTAACATTGTATGTATTTTCACAATTCGGATATAATAAAGGCATACATATTTACATCCTATGTGAAGGAAAGATGTTGGAACTGCATGTTAGTTCATATTACTACGGCTCTGCTTACAGTAGGGCAGTGGGCACATTTATCTCTGGAATAGTGCTGATACTCAGATTATCAACACTATCCAGTCTAAGTGCTGGTACAAGGTACCCTTCCACTTTTTATGTTATAGCAAGCTACATAACCATGTATTAAAATACTACGTGCTCATGCACAGGTCATGTGGGTAATCAAACAATAGAGAATATTAGTATAGTGCTTTACTAGAAAGTACCTGCATACTGCACAATAAGAAACCGTGTAGTAAAGTGCTTGAAGCCCTGCAGGATGATGATTTCATGGGATCTATGGTGAGCTGTAGGTGCGTTGTAGTAGAAAAACTTTTTGTACTATTATAGAGTACTTATCTGTTCTTGCCTAGATGAGAACAAAGTCTGTTGCTGTGGTTGGTTCTTTTAAGTAATGGTTACGGCTAAATGTTAAGATTGACTTTTAATAGTGGTTGTTATTCCTGATGACAAGTATTTGCTGCTTCTCTGAAAAATTCCCAAAAAAAAGATGTTTTCCCCACCTTCTGTGAAAACTTCCACGTGCACACTATCTTTAACAGTTCTTGACCTAACATTTGCACAAGCCTATTAAAAAAATAAAAAATAAAACATTTTAAGTTACTATGATTCTGGAAATAACTCTACATAAAGACTTACTGCTCTAAATCATTTATGAACACGATAGCAGGAAAATTAAAACACAGAAGTGAATGCTAAGCTGAAAATGAGTGAAGTGTTTGGGAGGTGGAGTGACTGCTCTATTTGTGCAATTTTAAGAGATTTTTCTCAAAATGGTTTGTTTCATGCGTACTCTGGTTTGGTGCTTCAGAATTTTGTACACCTTTTGACATCTTTGTTATTTTCCTATTCAGAGCTTTTAATTAATCAATTCAATTCAGGTTAGTCAACTGGGATTGTTTTACTGGCTAATTCTAGTGCCTGTAAGATTGGAAATTCTTTATTTGGACTAAAAATCTAGTGGTTGATACCAAATTTTGTATTTCCTTAGAAACCTTTACTCATTAATTTTGTAAAAATTAGTTTAATGAACAGCTCACTGGCAGCAAGACCGGCTTTCTGAATGGGACTGATTAGAGCAGACTAGTTTTCAGTCTTCTGTTCCTGCTGTTTGTTGGGAGTGTGTCATTTCTGTTCTCGGGAATGTCCATATAATCTCTGCCATAAGACATTTAAGAATGTCTTTCCTTCATAATAATTTCATCAATTCATTCAAAAGTCTTGTATTTAAGTAATAGTTGAATTCTGTTTATCATGTGCATCAGGAATAAAAACTTACAAAAATCTGTTGGAAGAGAAATTGCCAAAGGTATGATTTGGCTTGTAGAGTGTTTACTTGATCACAGTATGCAAACTTATATAAACCCATTGTCAGTCCCAACATTTAGGTTGTTATAGGTTGTTAGGTTGCTTTGTCTGATAAAGCAAAAAACTAAAGTGAGAATATGTTTAAAATTTGCTATGCATACCTACTTTACTAATGATGCCTTACCTTCCAGAAAGGTTTGAACAGATGTAAGGTAGACTATTTTGAGAATCCCCTTTTGAGATAATGGAATGGGGAGAATTTAATTTAGTAACCTGATGATTCACAAGCAACTGTTCTTCCTCTTTTTTGTAATGGGAATGATATGTTGTCTGAAACAAAAATGGAACACCAGTCCCTTTCTCCAATCATCTCAATTGATGTTTAAGTTGACGATTGAGTCAATCAGTTCTTTATACATTTGATGGTATCTGGCAGATAGGAAGAACAACCTAGGTATTTTCTAATTGTTTTCTGGAAATCATAGTAATTAGGAAGTTATTTTGGGGTTTTTTTCTTAGTTTTGATTTATTGTTGTATATATGAAAGGGACAAAAGGTCCGATAAGTGTCAGACAAGCACTGGAAAACTTCCTGAAAATGGTCTTGAGGAACTTAAAAGCAGTGAATTTTGTAGGATGGGGTGTTATAACTAAATATTTTACGTATCTTGTTCTGAAATATTTTCATATATGGATATGGAATGTGTATTTGAAGGGTTTGCCATAGTTTTACCAGGCTAAGAGTTTGTGCACAAATTATTCAAGCAGAAAGCAGATGCTAATCATTTGCAAGATGTGTTTGGGAGAACTTAAAGCAGAGAAAAGCCTCAAAGGATTGCAAGTGAGCTATTGAAAAGGTAAAGCTGCAGGCTGGGCTAACTGCTAGAAATTAATGTTAAACTCTAAGAAATTAATGGAAGATCATCTGATTTCAGTGAGACCATAAGTCTTTTCAGACAAAGGAAAACCCTAAACAACAACAAACCCTAGCATTTTTCAACACGATCTTCTGAAACCGTGGTGAAAATGTAACTTTCTCTTACCATAAAGTCTGGCTTCCAAGGGGACTGAAGAGAAGCTGACAAAAATATTTAGTGAATTGTGCAATTATAGAAAAATGCATTTTCACAGTTACTCAAAATTTTCCTAATTGATGTTAAAACTATCAGGTAGTGCTGTCCCTTTTGACTTCATTTTTCAAAGTGAAGAAATTAAAATTTTTTTGTTTGAGTTCTTGCCTGAACATTATGTGAAGTAATGTAGGGATATGATAAATAACCCAAAGTGAAATGAAATAATTTTGTTTTGAAAGATTTATTTTTTTAAAACCATTATCTTTTTTGTTTTGGTATAAAATTTGAAATTGAGCATCAGTCTTCACCTAAGACAGAAGAGTTTGTGATAAGTCCATGTTTTCCCTCGTAGAAAAAGTCAGTGTGGAATAGTTACAAATGATAATCCAAAAAGCATTGGAAAAGAAGAATTGTATGTGTGGAGAGAAATTTAAGTTGACAGTAAAAATATTGACAGTTAACCCGTTTCTATTCAGCCATACCCTAATACAAAAAACAGATTGAAATGTCTTGCATGAGTTGCAGTTCATTAAGCAAATGTGACACTTTATTTTCTAGCTATTTCAAAACTAAGAGAGGTGAAGTGGTGCAATAGCAATATAAATGAACATGCTTCTCACTGTGCTGATAACTCAAGTTAAAGTGAAAAAAGAAAATATTAAAAAGATGTTTCAAGACTTGGTTACTGTGTCCTTCCCTTGCCCCCAAACAGAAAGCAGAATCCTTTCGCTGAACCTGAGTTTTGAATGTATAACTTTGTGGGTAAAAATACCTTGTCCCCGAAAATGAATTATAGAAAGAAATGCCACTACCGCACTTAAAACTAATTAGGAAACAGATCATAACGCTGCTTTGTTTACTGTTTTAACTGAAAAAAATAATCTGTAGCTTTGTTAATGTTTGCTGATAGTCAACATTTTCTCTTAGCTGATATTTTTAATTAGCGCTTTGTATATTTGAATTCAATTTATGGTTTGAGACCACAGAGCTCATTTGTGTGGGTTTTTTTGCAGGATTTTTTTTTCTCAACTGTAATTTCTATCTGCAAAATAAATATAAGAACCAATCAAATTTTCTGGTAAGACATTCTCTGGTCTTACTAAATGAGCCAATATATATATATATCTATCTTTTAATTCAGGTCATTACTTTGACTAACATTGCTGTTTTAAAATAAGATCAAAGTAAATGACCACTATAATGAATACTTTGTCATCACTCAGAAACAAATTAATGATACCATTTAAAATATGTATCCTGATAACATGACTGACATTAAAAAAAAGCAACTTGTGATCTGAACATTGCCAATTTAGATTTAGCAAATTAGATAAGTAGCTCGCATTTGTAGTATTTCACACCTTAAAGTCTTAATATGCATTGCTAAATATATTTCCTGGCTGTTTGCTAATGAATGTTCTGTGGAAGTACAGCTGCTAATTTTTTGCTGTTGACATGGCTCGTTTTAAAGTGTTAAGAGCTGCATCTGTAGTAGTGTTACAATTCAGTTCATAAATTATGGTCATACATTTTTACACCTACTATTTTGTAGGAGTACAAGCATTTGAAAAACTTGTATTTGCTAACAAAATGCACCCAGAAATATTTTAACAGAACATAGAAACACCCCCAACGCACCACCACTCTCTCAGTGACATTAGTGACTTAGTGAGTCTTTCATGTGTGAAGTGCTCCAGGACAGGAACATCTTTTTCTGTAATATCACAAAGTCTCTTCAGGAGTAATTATTGATAATTAGTAAAGGCTGATGTATTCTAATGGTAAAACAATTGGACTAGAACAATATTTTGAGGCAGTTCAGGGAAAAAAATTTCTCTGAGGAGAATAACTAAATATTTTTGGGGGATGTCTTGTGGAGATCAAGTGAAGAAAAAGGTATTCATAAATGCATGTGTTTTGTAAGAAACATTTTTTTTTAATATTTTAAAAGAAGCACAGCAGGATGTAAGCAATCGAGGAGCTTCCTTGAGTGCACAGTTGAGAACTTCCTCCTCCAGGTGATAGAGCAGCCAACAAGGAGAGGTGTTCTACTGTACATCACATCAACAAGGAGGGGCTTGGGGATGTGAAGATCAAAGGCAGCCTTGGCTGCAGTGACCACGAGATGGTAGAATTCAGGCAAATCAATTTTATTCTAAAAGATGTAAACATGCTGATGGTACTTGAGGTAATTGAATGTTCTAATGGGGAGAAATGCTATTAAATTTGGACAAGCAATTTTCAGAAAGGTTTTATAAGCGTCTGCTAACTCTGTCTGCTCTTCTTAGTCAGGCCCTTGAAGGATTGTTCATAGTTACCCAGTGGCTTTACCCTTTCTATTGTATGATTTCTGTGATAATAAACTGATTTGGGGACTAACATTAATATGCACCATTTGTATGCCTCACAGCACCACATTTGGATGCGACCTGACCTGTCTTGGTGTTTTCTTCTTTTTGTCAGTCTGGGATCTAGTCCAGCAATATTCATTTTTCTTCTTTGTACATTGTGTTCTCACAGATAATAAGATTTTGTTTGAGAAGAAAATGTCATGAATCACATATTTGGTTGTGTTTATGTTATCTGGTCAAATTTGAGGTGGGATACTATTACTACCTGGTCACCTCTTTTGGTTTATGGACATTTTAGTATTCTACCATGGCTGCTTAGAATATAGCAAAGGCTGAGTAGATGAAAACAATTGTGAGTGTAAGTTTGTGTAAGGACTTACTGCATTTCTATTTTGATTTGAAAGAGCTGCTCAGAATTTCTTTGGAGAAGGAGTGAGATGCTTACTTCAGAGTGACCACTTCATGCCTGGTTTTAAATTTTACAATGCTAGTCTCTTGAATTCTTCTGTTAAGGTCACACAAAGTGACTGCAGAGTATGTTGTCATTGTGGAGAATGGAGGATAGTTTGGCAACTGGAGATTGAACGCACCTCAGTTTTATCTGTTTGATAATCTATTACTTTAGGGATTTATGCAAAAAGAGAAGCCATTGGCAGAACATGCAAGAAATGACACCATAATAGGGGCTTAGCATTTTCACTACATGAAACAATACAGCTTGGAAGTTACCTTTTTCCAGGACTGATGGAAGTTGTTTAATCTGTTTTGCCAGTGCAGGGATCAAGATAACAAAATGTTCAACTTGAAAATATGGGAGACAGTTAGGGAGAAGGCGTTTCATAGTAAACTGGGAACTATCAGCTCAAGCTTAGGTACAAGGGAGGGTCTTCACTGTTTACTGTGCTGTGGTGAAGGTTAGAAATATTTTATCACAGATAATTTTTAGTGGGACACATACATTAACTGATTCATGCGATTATATAAGGAGTTGATTCTGGATAGCTGCTTAATTGTTTTAATGTGGAAAATTTATACAAATGATGCAGAGTAGCTTGAAGTTATTAGTTGATATTTGCATATCGTTTTTCATACTGAATCCTACTAATGGCCATCCACCACATGTAGATGCAGCAACTGGGTCTGCCTCATATATAAAGTACATAAAACTTAAGATAGCTTTGTTAAGCACTACATTACATTTACTCTCTGGATTTTTCTTGTAAATGCTTAATATTTCTCTTTTTTTGCTCTACTAGATGCTTGTGACTACTCCAGAGAAATGGGATGTAGTGACAAGAAAAAGTGTTGGTGATGTGGCACTCTCTCAGCTGGTAAAACTCTTGATTCTTGATGAAGTTCATCTGTTGCACGAAGACAGAGGACCAGTACTTGAAAGTATAGTAGCACGTACGTTACGTCAGGTAAGAGCAAAAAAATCTTCAAAAGAATTTTATTTTGGTCGAGAATAGATAGATTTTGCTGGAAAAGAAGAAATGTCAGACATGGAAATCAAAATGCTTAGGCAGCTTACAATTTATTTTACAGCTATTCTGTACTAAGAATGATGAAAGAGTTTTGTCTTCTACCTTCTCTTCTATCAGATTCCTAGGATGCATAATTTATTACAGAGCAATTTCTATACTTACAATTTATTTACTTAGTTTTAACTCACTTACTATACAAGTCTTATACAAAAGAAGGATTCAGATTTAGGCAGTAAATAAGATTGGTCTCCATGGTGAGATGTGCATTTACAAGAGGAATAAAATGTGGAATTTAGGGACGCATAAATAGGATGGAATTACGGTAATAAAATAATGTTAAGGAGAAGATATAGTGACATTGCCATTCTTTTTTTTTTATTATTTTGGTCTTGCAGAGCAATAGTATGTCAATACAAATAATCTGTAACAAATTAAAAATAAACACAATTGGTATTGTTATGCCTCTTGTTTGTAGCATGTTAAACGTTTAAAGCCTTTTAGCTTTCAGGATGCTGTTTTCTTGGTAAGATTACACTAACCTTGTTAAGGCTTGCTGAATCATCTCATTCCAGCTCCTCTAAGAGCAGAAGAAAATGATGTCTGCTGTAATCCAGTACAGAAAGTCTAAAGTTCCTGTATAAAGAATAACATAAGTAAAGTAAAGAAAGATTGGAAAGATTTTTGTTTTTTATGGAGAGTAGGGCTTTAGACTACTTCAAAAGTTTAGACTACTTCAATGGCATTAAAGCTTAACCTGTTTGATATTGTATTTTCTTTCTTAAGTGTTTTTGATAACCTTGTTTTCCTTAAGTATCTTGAAAATAAAGCATCTCAGCTTTTAGCAGTGACCTGCTAGGTCATTGTCTTCATGTCAGATTGCAAGACTCATTCATTTTTTAATGCAAACTTTTGTGAGACTTGTAAGATGTAGGCTTCAGCTGTCCGAAATAGATGGCTAGAGCTGTTTTATCTGCCCTACATTATTCAGCTTGCCATCCTGTTTCTGCTTCATTTGGACACAAATCTCCCATAGATCCTTTTTTTTTTTCCTGTCTGTCAAGCCTGTGCAGGTAACTTAAGGAATATAAAATCCGAGGCAATTATGTCTTGGGTACTGAATTCTACCCTTCATGCATTTATTGTAAGATAGCAGTATCTTGCTTCAACGCTCATTTAAAAAATAGCTCTCTAGGGTGATTTAATCTTCCAGGATTTCAAGGTTTGTTTTACCTACCAAGCTGGAGTTTGACTCATCTGGAATTGAAGCTACTCATTTGTAACCCTTCCTTAAGTGAAACAGTTGGGAAGAAAAACAAAACACAAATCTTAAAATTAACTATCTCACCACCTTTCTGAAGACCTTATTTATGAATCTTTACAAGAAGGTAGCCGAGAGGGAAAATTTACAGTATGAAAGTACACTAAAAAAAAAACCCAGTCAAAAAGAAAACTAAACTACTTGTAGAAATACTTAGTTATGCAGTAGAAAACAATTCCAGACAAAAACCTTTTGAATTGCAACCCTCTCAGAGAGCTTGGGGACAAAGTAACAGATGTTTTGTACAACTGTTTTACCTTTTTGATATGGAAACAAATAATAAGAGGGTTCAAAAATTACACTGAAATGTTATACTGCAGCATCTGAGCCTGCAAGCATAGCTCTGTGAAGTTTGCAGTAGACATCCATAACTAATTATGAAATTATTAGAACTTTTATTTCATGACTGAAAAAGATAACAAATTTTCTGATTTCAGAAGGACCTCACTGGAGTTTAGTGAAAATACTACTACAGATATTTTAAGCATAAAAATATCGCATCTAATAACCTTTTAATGATGTTTTGCAAAGAAAAAAATACTTGGTTACATATTTTTGGTTCTGGTCCCTGTGCCTAGTTCTGTCTATGAATTTTTATACAAATTCATAAATGTCATGAATGATGAATGGCACTAGAACATCTCTCTTATGAGGAAAGGCTGAGGGACTTGGGTCTTATTAGTCTGGAGAAGACCAGGCTGAGGGGGAATCTGATCAATGTCTATAAGTACTTAAAGGCTGGCTGTCAGGAGGATGGGGCCCGTCACTTTTCAGTGGTGCCCAGTGACAGGACAAGAAGTAACGGGCATGAACTTGAACATAGGAAGTTCTATCTAAACCTGAGGAAGAACTTCTTTACTTTGAGGGTGACAGAGACTGGAACTGGCTACCAGAGAGGTGGTGGAGTCTCCTTCTCTGGAGACATTCAAAACCGGCCTGGACATGTTGCTGTGCAACCTGCTCTAGGTAGACCTGATTTGGCAGGGGGGTTGGACTAGATGATCTCCAGAGGTCCCTTCGAATTCCATACCATTTTGTGATTCTATGTTCCCAGAGGAGGAACTAAACCCAGGATATTCAGCCCATCCCTGAAGAATGTTCCTTTGACTTCGACAATTCTGTATGAAACTACTCTTCAGCCATTAAAAACAAACAACAAACAAACCAATAAAAAATTCCTCTGACGATATCAGTCTAAAATATCCTTATGTCAGTTAGGCCACTGCAGTAATTGCTGAAATCAATTACATGATTTGTATACTTGTTTAATGCATCAGAAATACTATTTTTTTCCTAATCCGTAGTGGAGGGAATCAGAAAGTGATTAGACAAGTAATTCAAAGAAAAATCTATTGCAGATCAATAGTCACTTGATCATACTGGAGGCTGTAGTAACTGGGGGCTATGCTGGCAAATATTATTGATATTTTCCCAGTTTCTGTACTGTCCCTTTTGGACACTGTGGCAGTCAGTATATTGAAGTAGTTGGATTCTTAAGCTGACATGGAACAGTCATTTCTTGCATCACTTCGAGGGCAGAACTGTGATAAATTCCTTTGAATACTGCTTCCGCCTTTTCAGTAAATCACTAGTAGCTACTCCAATACTGGTGCGTACCTATGGTTTCATTTGGATGATAATTCCCTAGCTTGCATATGTGACACTCTTATGAGACAATGTCATGATTCCTGTGCAGCTCAGGATATATAATGTAGTGGCTTATACGTTTTGCAGGGCTTATTATCATGTCATATAGAAGCAGCATCTCTTTTGTTTTGTTGGAGTGTGGGAGGACACTGTTTGCTTAGATGGTGCGTAACAGGAAAACAGCCAATGGATTTTTTTAAACTGGGGGGTGGGGGGGGACACGACACTTTTTAAGAATTAGTGTTCAACTATCTACTTGGGGCTGCAACTGTGCCAGAAAATAATGTTTTGAAATCTGTATTCATACACTGTACAAATACAGTGTCAAAACAGGAATATCCTAATGCATTAGCAGGTCTGTCGTAATTTGTACCTCAAAATGCTTGAGTTATTCTTCTGTTTTCCCCTGGATGAACACTGAATCACACCACTTACTGTAAGACTTTAATGTGTTCATTTTAACTTATAGCATTTTTTAGAATCAGGTTGTTTTTAAACCTGGAAGGAGCATATATATTGGAATTGCTGACACTTTTACTCATAGCAGAATGAACAGCATATTTGTGCATGTTTGCACTTTTCAAATTTTAGAAAATGTTTTTGCAGATGTTTTAAATTGACTGTGCTTAACATTTTGGTGGGAAGATTGCTTTGAGCTCTCATATACTGTAGGTATAACATCAAACAACTTCTTTGAATCTAATTTATAACTTTGATGTTTAAAGTTTTAGTCTAGAGCATAATGCAGATGTAAAACTGAAATGCTTAAACTTTTTAATGAAACTTTCCACACTTCTTTAATACCTACTAAGCTTATTAGCTTGAAAGAAAAAAAAATGACCACTTTTAAAGGAAACTGATTTATTTTGTCATAATTATTCAGACATTTTGGTGGGTTCTTTGCTGCTTACGGGTATTTTTTCACAAAAAGCATACTGAATATTATACTTGAATGATACATGAGTTTTGATACCTCCTCTCAACTATGTGAATGATAAATTAAATAAAAGTAAATCCATAGCAGGAGGTTTGTCACATTTGGGGGGAACCGAAGCTTTTATCTTAGAGACATAAACATTGTTCTCATCACAGTCTCATTCTTCAAATATGAGTTTCAGTTGCTTTATATTTTTTATTAGACCAACAAAGTTGTTAGATAAGTAATAGGTGGGACAGCACAGCAGGACAAGCAATTGAGAAGGTTCCCTGAGTGCTCTGATGAGAACTTCCTCCTCCAGGTGATAGAGGAGCCAACGAGGAGAGATGTTCTCCTGTACCTCACACTCACCCACAAGGGTGGGTCTCACTGGGGATGTGAAAATGAAAGGCAGCCTTGGCGGCATTGACCATGAAATAGTGGAGGAATTCTCTTCTCCCTGGAAATTCTCATGTTTTCTTTCTCAGCTTTCTTTCCACATGACATCTTATTTAAGAAATTTCCCCTTCAGCCATCATGTAGTTTTTCTTGCTCTGTATCTTTAGATCCTTGTTATCTCCTCTACCTCTTTTTTTCTGTCCCTTTGGTTCCCTCTTTTCCCTCCTTACTAGAGATCAGAAACAAGCAAGTTCAGAGGTTTCTCACTCAAAGCCAAATGGCTAATTCAGATGGGTGTTCATTAAGTCCTCAGACAAAGCTCTTTATAGTTGCTGCAGGATTTGCTTGTTGCTACAAGAATAGTTCCTGAGAATAGTGACTCATTTTGCAGCTGTGGCCTGTTTTAGAATGAACCAAATTAAAAGAAATTTAGTTTGAATGGGACCATCAAACCTAGATTTATCTGTTTGGCTGATGCACACATCAGTTATATTAGTTCTGCCAATCACCCACTCTTCTTATCACCAGTTATTTTTTATTTACAGCATATCACAGATAAAATTATTGAATAGAGTTGGGCTTAGAAAGCAGAGGCATCCCTTTTAATTGTTGTTTTTCAATTATGCATTCTCTTTAAAATCTGTCAGTTCATCAGCTTGTGATAAATTTAATACATGTTTTCTCGCTATTCTGTGATGTTATTTTTAAACAGTATGGTGTACAGGCATATGCGTGATGCTTTACATGAGTCTAGATCTATCTTGTTATCTTTTCTGACAACCTCATAGTTGTGTAAAAATGACTTTTTTAAAACAACATACTTTTTTAAAACAAAACCTAATCTCTTTTTGTTTGGAAAATGTTATCTATCAGTTATTTGAATTAATCTTAAACTTTCCTATTTGCATGCAAGTGATGTCAGGAAGTCATTCTGTATGTCATTTTTGATTATTTATATGTGAACGTTTTTACATTTTTGTGATATATACAGAGAGTTTAAAAGTTAATAGTGATTGTGATGTGTTTTATGTTCTTTCATAATATGGTAAAGCAGTTAAACTGATTTGTAGAAGGGTTCATATTTATTTTTGTTTCTTAGTTTGTGAACAAAACTGAGTATAACATGAAAAGGCATTCTGTCATTCAAGAAAGACTGACATGGCACTGTGCAGGGCATACGAATCTCTTAATAGGAATATTCAAAAATGTAATTTCTTAAAGCAAAGTATTGCATACTGAATATTTAGATGAGGGAAAATAATATGATTTCTAATAGCAGTTTCTGCATGGTTACATTTTTTCAGTACCTCTAGATTTTTAAATATGTTCTAAATGGAGGACTGAGATCACAGTATTTTCAGGGTTCATTGGAAGCGGAGTAAAACTAATTTATAAAATTACTTAACTAGATGGTTGCCTAGTAACAAATGCATTCTGTGCAGAGTGTTTGAGTTGTAGATAACGTTCTATGTAGAATCTTCAAAATAGTATTAGTATTTACTGTGTGGTTCTGATTTTCCAATTTTACTGTTTTTTCCATTTTTGTTCCTAAAACTAGGAAATTACCACCTATGTGGCCTGATTGACAACTTCTTAATTCTTTCATTAGACAGTAAGCAAGATAATAATAAACAAGTAAACACTGGTGAAATATTCTAATAACTTCCTCAGTCGTTTTGAAACACCTTTAATTCTTTTTTTCTTTAATATTCTAAGAATTGCTCCCTTTTTTCACTTTCTTTTCCTTTTTTTTTTTTTTTTTTGGCTAATGTGAAAAACATAGGTTTTATGGCTGAGGCTGAGATTTAGAGGCATTCTTGGGGTAAAGTGATATCTAACTAATTACTAATATGAATCCTTGTACTTCATTCTCGTGGTTTGGGCTGGATTGGCCAATCAGAATGACAGATGCTTCCCCACCTCTCCAAAAAGAGGAGAGGAAGAGATAAAAAGATTTATGAGTTTAGAAAAAATCAAAGGTTTTTTACTGAAAATATTAATAAGTTAATAAAAGAATAAGTGAAAAATAGTAATAATAAAAAATAATGAAATATATATAGTATATACAAAACCATATCAAGCTACTGGGAATGGCAGTCACGTCACTAACAGGCACAGGGAAAGTCCTGACTGGACTTGGCAACGGACAAGAGCTGGATACTGGATCTGGAGTCAAGGATGCTCAGATCAGGATGAAAGGCAGACAAACAGAGAGTCTTCCTTGGACACTGACCATTGAAAAAAGAAGGCTGACCTGTTGATCCCTCAACTTTTATACTGAGCATGATGGAATACCCTCCCTACAGATGTGACCTCTCTACTTTTTTTCCGCTTCCAGCCCTCCAAGGGGGAAAATTACAAAGTTATTCAACTTTGGTTGTTACAGCAATAAGTATAAGCAGGAGCCTCTCTGCATACCATTCCTTGGCATAATCAAGTCTTACCACTCTGAGAGTAAACAGTTTCTACACAATATGTTGTTAATTTCAGAGTTTAGTTCATTAAAGGAGGCCTAGCTAAAAATTAAAATTACTGAACAGAAAATTGCTTCTATTTTACCTCAAACCAGGACAACCACTTTTGAGCAGGGTCCTCAGGAACCTAAGAATTCATCTTCTTGCACATCTAGACTAAAAACTAAGAAACCCTTGTGTCTGATTTTCTGTGTGTCTTGTGTTTAGTCTGCATCTGAAGGGCATACAGACTACAGAGGGTATGTAGAGAGTGTGTTGAAGTGATGCTGGTCATCTGAATATCAGATTTATTTCTAAACAGTGGACAATTCTTCGATTAGAATGTGTAAACTTGTCTGATTCACTTAATTCTGTGCTTGAAGTTGAAGAATCAAGGATGTGTTTTCCATCTGGATTGTAATTCTTTCTGTGAGTATGATATTTTAATACATGGAAATGGGAAGACTGCCAAGTTCACAAAGTTCAGGAAGAACTTCAGAAGTCAGATAAAATAGTATCTCTATGCATACTCTATATGCTCTCAAGTGGTGGCTGTAATGTAATGAAATGATATGCAAATCTTAAAACCTATTCGGAAGAAAATGATCCTGCTGTGATCAATTTGCAATCCAGAGATGCACTTCCCATACCTGGTCCTTTATTATTCACAGTGTAAATGCAGATGATGCTCGAGTGTGGAAGTTGGTACTGGATAGCTATCGTCTATTTATTTTCTTCTGTATGCATGGAATTTCATGGTGTGATAATTGTGTTCTGCGAATGTGTACAGTGAACATGCTGCCAATTCTCCACTTGCCATTCTGAATGCTTCTGAGTTAGATATACTAATTAGATATGTCAATTAAACATAGTTATGGCAATTTCATTTCTTACTTCCAGTGTAATGTCAAATCAACAAAATACAGTAAAGCTTTCAAAGAACATGATGTGCAAATACTGTGACAGTTCAGTTTTCCTAAGAAAGCCTTGTAACTTCCAAATGGTGCTTATATTTTTACTGAGATAATTAAACACATACGAAGATTAAGATGTTTGAGATTGTGTGCCAGTAATGAAGAAAGTGTAGTTAGCTGTGTACCACCAACCAGCGGCAGGGAATGTGAACAGAAAACTTTCTCAACTAAAATGTCTTTTCAGTAATTTTTAATGCAGTTTCAGAAAAAGGCTATGTGTTCACGGTGTCTCGTGTAAGAAGGAACAATCTTTCATGGGGACTTCTAGGACCAAATAATAAGTGACCCAGCACATTAAAAATATTAATGTTTGAATAGACTATATTTACAAAGGACATCTGCACACTTTCAAGGTTTACTTTACTTTTCTTTTCTTTAAAAGCATCTGAGAGCAAAACATTTTAATGCTTGCTCTTAAAGGAAAAGTCAGAAAAGTAGTTGAAAAATGCACACAGAATTCTGTTCTACAAATGTGTTAGAATTCTAAAAACCATTATGAAAAATAAAGTCTGCATAGTTATTGGATAGATGAATATTAGATAATTGAAACTGAATTATAATCACAGAAAAATGCAAAAATAATTAATATGTTATGGTTGTGTATTCAGGTAATTTTGTTTTTCTACCTCTTAAGTTTAGCACAGTTTTAGTCATTGTTTGTGAATTGCCACGTATAATTAAATGAAAGCAAAGCTCATTCTGTATATCTATGTGATGATGTGCAGACACATCAAGTTTTAGTTTACAGTTTGAATTTGATGTGAGCATAAATGGGAGAAATTTTGTGATACATTTTATCTTTCAGGGTAAATATACCTCTGTTTGCTTCTTGATTATTTACATATAGATATATATTAGTAATTTATATTTTGTGTTGTAAAGTGAATATAAAGGTAGATGGTAAAAAATAAAGAAATTTTGTTTGGATGACTTTGAAAGATGTTAATAGTACTGATGGAATGATTTAGAGTTTTAGTAGTCTTTATTTAATTATGTGTCTAACAAAATGCTATTATAGAGCAAAAGACATTATTGCCTGGTTTCTTCAAGCACTTTGACTTGATTTTTGTGACTTGATATAAGTAGAAAAATAATTGTCCAAATAATTTGCAAATTTTAGATTTATAAATTCTAAAAATTATGTATGTTCTATATACATATGCACAAAAATATTTAAAGTATAATGTAAGATATATTTTTATTTTTATTTTTTTAGTTTTAGTTTTAAAACATGCTGTGCATATTAGTAATTTTAATCACATGCTTGTGTTCACTCTACTGTGGTTTTCATGTGGAGTTTGTAATACAGGGGATTTCATCCAGCTCCTTAACTCCAGGGCAGACTGCCAGATCAGTGAAGTTAAATGGCTCCTTTTCACAAAGGTTTTGAAAGTGGCAGGTCGCAGTAAACTGTAGCTGTTCTCTAGGTGTTCTTTGTATTTTGAGAGAAACCTCCAAACAAACAGCTTACAGTTATTTGGTGTAAAAATTCATACTGCCGTGGTTATTAAGCAGAGTTCTTGTTAATTGTTTAAATACTTGAAATGCTTTCCTGCCTTCAGATAGAACTGAGCACATTTTCAAATTAGTGTTCTCGGGCTCTTGGGAGATTTGAAAAAAGATTGTTACTGAATATAGCAAAATCAAATAATGTTTTCCAGATTGGAGCTCAGTTATGCTTTCAGATGGTTGTATTTAGTACCAGGTGATAGTGACCAAAGTTTGTGATAAATATATCAGCAAGTGGTTACTGTTCTTACAGATTCAAGTTGTTTTTTTTTTTAAAAAAAAGGTGTGTAAACGTTAACTAAATTAAACTGTTATACCAGGCGCTGGCAAGTGGGTTGCATGAGCGGCCTCTGTGAGGAGAGGCCCCGGCTGGCCCAAGCTGGACACAACCGGTTCCAGCTGGCTCTGACCGACCCACTCACCACAGGGCAGGGCTGAGCCCCACAGCCAAGATGGCGGGAAAGGGCAAAACCACTGTGCGGCAGTTGACAGAGAGATAGCAGTGAGGAAAAAATGTGGGAGAAACAGCCCAGCAGACATCAAGGTCAGTGCAGAAGGAGGTGGTGCTCCAGGGGACCGAGTCAGAGCCAAACAAAACCTCACAGGCAAAAAAGAAAACTACCCACTCCCTGCCCCACCAGCCAAAAAAACTTGCCCACCAGCCAAAAAACCATGAAGTTGACTATAGCCCTTAGGTCATCATATCATGCAGCTATAAAAAGCTGTGTAAGAAATGATAATGCTTCGTCATACTCTTCAAGGTGAATGCTGCTTTTAATTCCCTGCAGATAGAAGACTTATAAAAAAGTAATCTCTCACTTGTCCCAGTGGTCTCAACATTCACATTTGCATATAAGATGTTGTTGTACGTGGGCTTTCCTTTGCAAAGCTGCTCTTTGCGTAAGTGCAAAAGGGTTAATCAGCAGGTTTTTTGTGTTTAATCGATTGCATTTGCAGTTTAAGCATCCAGATTTTTGCCGTGGGACATGTCCATTATGAGGCAACTGGTAACATGGTTTACTTCATGGTTTACTTTGTCTGCTTGATATCTGTGGAGTTGTTGGGAGTGGTTTCTTTTGGGATTTTGTTTATTGTTTTGGTGTGCTTGTTATTCGCCAGGTCTGTGGTATGGTATGGTGTATTTTTATCTTAAAACTTCAAATTCGTCTGTTTTAACTACATGGCAATTCCTGTTACTTTAATTCAAACACCTGATTCAGAGTCTGTATTCTAAGTAAAATCTCATATTGTTCTGAACAGGACTTAGCCAGGTAGAAGGTACCAGCCTTCACACATTTGAGACAAGTTGAGAAATTGCATATATGACTTTAGTTACCGTATATAAAAAGCCTTTTGATGAAAATTACTGTGAACTTTGCTTCTAAATAATAATGCTAGTAAGAAAGTTGTCAGCCAGTCTACATGGCTCTTAATATTCCAGAAGGAAATGGGAAAATTCTTGTGTACTTTATTCATTCGAGTCTTGTGTGTATAGACTTGAAAAGGCTGATTTCATTCTTTTTGAAAATTACCTGGAAATACATAAAATACGCAGGCTTTTACATGGAACAGAGTATTTCATTGTGAAGCACCATTACTGTCTCTCATTGAATGGGAAGGCAAAATATGCAAACATTAGGGGCATAATGGGAAAAAAAATAAAGTGATTCACAGCAACTTCTTGGTATTTATGTATCTTCAAAGGCACAGAAGTACTGCTACATACTGGAGAAATGTAGATTGTAATGAACTAGAATAGATTGTCTAAGAGCGTTGTTGAAAGATCTAGGCAAAAGACAAGACTTTTCAGAATTGTGCTGTGATTTGGCCTAAGGAAGAAATGATACCAAATTATCTGTCCTAGTTTTGTCTATAAATTGTACTATCACTTCTTAACAAAGCCATTTTTACTACTATTGTTCCTCCATATCAGTTAATGACTGCTAACCTTTTGGAGACCAGAAGTTCAATAAAATAGAAAGATGAATAAGCAAGATTTGATGGAATTGCAGGGTGCTCTGGTTTCTTCATAGCAGGGTAATGACTAACTCACATCTATTGTTCACCTTTTATAGAAAGTATTAACTCTGCTTTCACATTACTGTTTTATAAGAGATGTTTTAAAAGCCTCTGCTTTGATTTCTTGGCTTATAACACTTGGATCATTCAAACATTTTCTTGTTTTTTAATAGGTTGAATCTACGCAAAGTATGATCAGGATTTTGGGCCTCTCAGCTACATTACCCAATTATCTTGATGTTGCTACATTTCTACACGTCAATCCCTGCATTGGACTGTTCTACTTTGATGGCCGTTTCCGACCTGTACCACTGGGGCAAACGTTTATAGGAATTAAGACAACTAATAAGGTAAAGAATCACGAATAGCAAAGAAAGGGTTGCTGTTTGTTTTGATCGTGCTTTCTGTATGTATGTGTAGGGGAATACTGGTTTATTATGCTACAGGTGCTTTAAGAAGCATATTTTCTTCTGTATAGACATATATAATTGAAAGCTACTTTAAGATTCTTTAATTTCCTTATAATACTTGTAAATAGGTCTTGTTGCAATAGGATACAGTGGTATCTCGCTTTGCGTTACCTCCTCTTCACTAGTAAGTTTTGCTTGATAAAGGAGAAATCGTCACCCTCAACTGCAGAGTCACTGTAGAAGCTGATTATTCTGCCTTTCCCATTTCAGTTTTCCATTTTTCTAGAAACAGTGATGCTTCTTGTTTGGTTGTAAGGATGCATGAGGAATGTTGTAAGAAAAAAATTGTTTTCTGGAATTTGGATATATATATTAATGTGATATGCATTGATACCAGTTGGATACGAGTTACTGGTGAAAATCATTGCATGCTAAGCCATTAACTGTCATACGTGCACATCTGATAGAAAACACATTAAAATAGTCCCCAAATGAACTTCTTAACTCTTTGTGCTCTTGCTTATTTTGGGAAACATTAAAGCCACGGTCAGGTATAATATTCTTATTAAAAATTGTAAGTGCAGTACCACTTGACACATAAATTATAATTCTTCTTTTAATACAGGAGTTACTACACTTTTCCATAAGATTTCCTATGCATCTCACTAGCTGATGGTTAATGTTTATATAGCTCAGCTTTTAAAAAAATCTTACCTGCTATGGTTTAATAGAAATCAGAACCTCTTCAATCAAAGTTAATATTGTAGCTTAATCAATAATAGCATTTTTTTTTCTTTTTTGCAAAAATCGACATTGCCGTTCTTACTAGGTTATTTAAATAGTTCATTCCATCTGCAGTGCAGGAAAGAAACTTTACAACTGCAGGGAGCCATTTCAAGTCTATACACACAAGAATAATTTACCATATGGTGCTTAGCATGATTTGCATATTTTAACCTTCATTAATTGTTTCAAGTACCCTCACTGTTATTTGCTGTTACTTTTCTTTAATCTTTTCCTGATAATTGATTTGAATATTTAGTTTGTTTCCACTGTATGGCAAGAAAAAAAGAAAGACTCCATTTCTGCATACTCACTTTAGAATGTGTTTGTGATTAAAAAATCAACGAAATACTCAATTTATCCTGTAAAGTTTAAAATTATTTAAAAAAATGGTAGGTTAAAATAAAAATAAGCGAGGAGATGATGAAATATTAGGAGGTAGTACTTACACTGAAATATGAGTACCTGGCAGACAAAACCGTTTTGGTAATGCCATAGATGGGAGTTTGTCTTTTTCTTTTCAGAAAAATTTCATTAGGGATTCCATAGAGTAAAATACATTTTACAATCAAGATAATACACCTCATAGCAAATTAAAAGTAATAAGCGTCTTTGAGGAGGGATTCTATTCAGGATAATGCTAATTTTAAAGCTGTCAATTATTATTATTGCCAATATTAACATCCCTGTACTCTATATGAGAGAAAGAAAGCGATGTAAGAACAAAAGCATTTCTTGCAGAACATCACCCAGTGCAACAAATACTATGCCTATATCCACACTCATGAGTTGCAAGGAGATAGACGGCTGTTAGTTTGTTTAGTTTGCTTTGTCACGGTTTTCTGACATGCTTCAGCCATAAGACTTTCCAAAAATTTGGAATTGATTGGTGATTTGCCAAATCATGTGCAAACTCTAGGCAAGCTTTCAAAGGGAAGGATGGCATGGTGTATTTATTAAGCATAGAAGTTAGCCAAGAAACCTCTTAAAACTCTGTATGTTGAAACTTCTAAAGCATATGGGACGAAGACTAAATTTGGCTTCTTCAGTCAGAGGTATGTTATTGTCAGATAGTTCTCTTTATGCACGTTTTTGTTTTCCTCTTCAGTTAAAAATGTAAAGAATACATAAATTTGCATTTCTATACAAGTGTATATATACGTCCACATTTGCATTTATGCACTGCCTATATACATATCTCCTTAGTGATTTTCAGTTATTATTTGAAAAAGCCATTAATAAAAATGCTAACCTCTCATTTTCAGAATAATTTGACTGGCTACTTGTCTCTTGCACACGTGTCCATATTGTCTCGTCTTTTTATTCCTATGCTTGTAAGATGCTAAATATGCTTCTTCCCTCTAAAGCTGTTTCATAGCCGTGCTTTTCAACTTTCAGCTATTCTAGATAGATCCCAAGTACTAAATTCCCATTTTTTAATTCTTATATGCTTTGCTCTTTTAAGATATATTTCTTTGTGTCCAAGAAATCTGGTTATAAAACAACTATCTTCTTTCCACCCATGAATGCAGAAATGCAGAATGGAGTTATTGTTCTGATTTTGAACTTCATTTATTTATTTTGATTTGTCACAATCTTAATACTGAGACACGTTCAGGTAGGCACATGGTATTTATATTGTGATACATTCAAGAAATAGGGCAAAAAAGATCTTTAGCTTGAAGAGTACTTTTTATTTTAACTGAACTCTTTATTTTGGAACCTTCCTGAAACATCTTATTTATCCATAATTGGAAACTATCCATAATTGGAAACATAATTGGGAGTACATGTGCTCCCCTTCTTCCCCATGCATGACCAAACTATGAAGACATTTGTTTTCTGTGGCAAAAAAGCTGACAGTCTGTAATTTCTGGATATGTATATATGCAATGTAAAAACTATTCTTGCAGTACCAAATGCAAAAAATTAGTGTCAGGTAAGATGATGTAATAAATGGATACTTCATCAGTATCTTGTAGAAGTAAAAAGTAAGATTCCTTAATATGAAACAGATAAAATAAATAATATAACTGTGTTACATCTCTTTTATCTTTAAAAAAAAACAAGTCACTTAATAAATTTTCTATCCACTGCCCTTACTTGTATTTTATCTACAATTTTTGTGTTCTATTTGTGAATTTAAGAATAGCAAAACCATATTGTTAGGGATGGGATTCAGTATACTATAAATTTAATCGCACGATCCCGTTGTTTTTTTCATGGATAGGTAGTAGAAAATATATATAGATAGAAATGCTTTTAATACGAGGTATGATATTTGTTTTTCAGGTGCAGCAGCTGAATCATATGGATGAAGTGTGTTATGAAAATGTGCTGAAGCAAATAATGGCTGGACACCAGGTATTTATTTTTTGTTTCAGTTTGCATTCAGAACACACATGAAGACATTAGTTTTGATCATCATAACAATATATTAATATTAATTCTTGTTATTATTTTGAGATAAGTCACTTCAGAGGTGATCTCTAATCTTGAAAACAATATATAGAAACAGCATGCAAGAAAGACTAAACTGGCTAAACAATGTTAGTTTCTAGCTAAGGTGAAAATTCTTGCTACTTTATATCCATTAAATTAATTGTATACGTATGTCACTTCTTTAAAATGACAAGACAAAGTAGATCAGTGCTTTAGAGACCTTCTACTTAGATACATTTATTGATTAAAAAAATGGAATTACAGCATACAGTTATTCTTCTTAGCCTTTCCCATATCTTTCAAATCCTAGTGTCTCCTGTTAGAGATGAGGGATGAGAATTATGCACAGTGTTCAAGACATGCTGCACAAGGGCTCAGCATGTATCATTTGAAATATCCTGGGTTCTGTGTTTTGTTTTCTTTTTTGAGGAAGTAATCTATTTTGCTTTACAATAGAGGTTTCTGCAGTGAATTTTCAAGTTTGATGTTCCCTTCTACTATGATGGTGGGCTTGCCTTGTTTGTCTGAATGGTTCATCATTCTGTTATCATTGCGATCCTGAATCACCCCCACACAACATCTCTTTTTTGGCTGAACTTTGCACCTACTGGAGTGTGAGCCAGCAGTAGTTGTAGCAGCTGTGGCACCTGTTCAGAGCAGGAACAAATCCTACTGCAGTGTGATCCTTGAAGAGGCTTTTCACTGAATCACATATATATGAAACTCTTTCCCACACAGTCACACTAAGAACTGCACGTTTTATCTTTTTCACAGAAAATTCAGATTGTGTTTTTTGAAAGAGTAACAGTTGGTTTGTGACTTGAGGGGAAAAAAATATTTCAGCAACAGCTTCTTAGTCCTCCTGGTTCCCCTGCTTTAACACCATTCTTCCACTTCTCTTGTTGATATCAGTTACTGTTGTTACATGCAGAAAACTTTCATGAAGATTACATAGGGAAAAGCTGATATTTTTCTGAGTGAAGACTGTTAAAACAATTTGTTGGTAGTACCAAGGGAACTTCAGTTTATTTTCTCCTCATAGTCAATTATGCACGTATCTTACCAAATTCCTCACACTGAGGTACATTCAGTTGCTTATCTTTCATTTCTCGTTGTGCTTTTGTGTATTTTCACTTGCTGTAGATAAGCCTCCAAGCAGCATATTCTTCAAATCAGTATGTCTAAATAAGTAACATATCTTCGAAGTTGTATGGCAGGAAGTGGCATGCACCTTTCTTTCCCTCTTTTTTCCACACTAGAGAAAAAAACTGTCTACAACCATATATAATATTATTTGAAAAATTCAAATACACTAAGTTGTTTAATTATAGCAGGAGATGTTTTTGTAGCTTTCCTTGGGAATAGTTTTAGTTCCTGTACTAGCAGCTGAATGCATGAGTGTTTTGTTTTAAGGCATCAGTTACAGCTGAAGGAGGTCAAGTGAAGAACTGGAGTCTACTTAATGTTATAGTTTCAGCAGCTGACGCTATTGCTGATCTCAATTTCTGAAAATTGTATTTCAAACCAACAGAGTATATTTTCAGACAGAGCAGAAGTGCCGTTTCCTTTGCTATATAAATGTTGGTTTGATTTCAGAACACTTTGGTTAATTTGATTCAGTTGATTGTAAATGTTAAGCATTTTCTTTGCTTGAAAATGTTTGTTCTGCTGCATTGTAGAATGCTCTTAAATATACATCTAAATTCAAATCAGTTACACTGGACTTTTCTTCACAGTATTTAAAACTTGTCTTGATACTTATGAAACAAACATTCATATCCAGAAATTAATGAGATGCAAGCGCTTGTATACAGTCTTGACAATATAGAATCAAGCATATAATTTTGTATAATACAGATAATTATATAATAATATAGCATGTAGTATTGTACCACATATTAAAAATGAGTGATTTTTCCTTTTAATGAGTGCGCTATGACAAATGATTTGTCTAATCATTAAACCAACTGCAGATGTTAAAAAAAAAGAAGTGTGAAAAAAAAATAAGGTTGCATAGATATACCTATATTGAAATGCCTGCCCTATAGTGGAAGAGGAGTGAAGAGTGGAAGTGAATATGAGTAATATTACACAAGGAAGGTATTCTTTAGTGTCTTTTCACAATTTTGGGACTAGCCTTTGATCTTCTAAAGGTATCACCTTCTTCTAATTGTCTATAATTGTCCATATTCACCATAGTATGTTACTGTCATGCTCTGTTACCTTTCTTAGCTTTTGTTATTCTTGAAACTTGTGTTTATTTACATTCTATATGTGTAAAGTGTTTTTGCTTTTTACAAAGATTTGTTTATTTCTAAATATGCTTCTTTAAAAGATATATTTATACCTTCACCCCAATACTTTAGAAAAAAATTCCACAGCAGTTTTATATCTGCATGGAATTCAGAAAGCTGCTGCAATTTTATTACTGTTCAGGCAGTAATGTGTGACAGACACAGATCTCACTGGCAATACTCCAGATAGCCAAAAACCTATTTGTTCTGTTTTATACTGAAGAAAATATAAGCAAGAAATATCAGAATCAGAGGAAAATACTTTCCCTCTTCTAAAGTTCCCTGAGTCCACCTTCCTGTGGCCGCCAGACTTTCACGGTGTTGTCTCTTTTAAGTTTCCTTACCAGAGTCTTTGGAATGTCTTATAAAGAAACAATGTTGAATTTAATTTATTCTGTTGTTCCGTAAACTCATTTTCAAAGAAACCTACCATGCCAAAACCAAATAATTCCCTTTTATTGAAATCACGTGGATATGTCCCTGTGATATCATAGGTTGAAGTGTGATGCTTGGCTGAGTTATATGTTCATATGTTTTAATAGGTGTGTGTTTTCATTTTTTAAGACCGAGGCTGGTAGGAGGTAGTTGTATTCTACGGGCATGTGTTTTGACAGATGGAGAGAAGCTTTTTATGTTGATTTTTCAACAGTCATCCACTGCAAGACTTCAAGCTCTTCCTGGCTACTGGGAAATTAAGAGTTGGTGATTCAGCCTTTAATTTTGATCCATCTGCTCAAACTAATGAGATATCTCATTTGTAGGCTTCACTTTGAATTACCAAGTGCAACTGAAGCTGTAACATTTGTCTTATAGCACAGATCTCCTCTTGAGGAAAGATACAATGATAGATGGGTTGCCCTACTGAGTTTTCTAGCTTTTTTGTTATAGAAAATTTTTATCATGACTGAAGAATTAAGATCAGAAAATGTCCCAAAGGTTTCCAGGTGCTTTTTAAGTTGGTGTGCTCTTTTTGTAGGATTACTAACAATGTGGATCTTCATTATGAGGTTTTTTTGTCAGATCCTTAAGACTGCTTTAAGTGAGAGCCTGTAGTGCTGTTAAGTCTACTTTCCTGGGACTGTCCTTCTGTGCTCAATAGTAGCTGGTGTATATTTGTTTTCATGTTGTACTTTGAATTAACTATGTTCTTATAATATCTGAAAAGATGTTAGATCCTCTTGGACTGATTTGAACTTTTGGAGTTTATTTCTACCTCTTAATAAACCAAATATAAATAAACCAAAGATTGTTTAAACAGAGAAAAAGAAGAAACAACTGAAGTTACACACTGTTCATCAGAGACTATGACTCTATGCTCAGTTGCATGTAATTTATTTTTGCCAGCATTTGTCTTGTGGGATACTGTTCCCTTGAAGACTGGGTGAAGACTTGGTCATCAAAAATGATCATTCCCTCAAAGTGATTGCATCTGTCTCTTGTCAGGCAGTCACCAGTAGTGGGCCACGAGCATTAACAACATTAATTCAGCTACAGAACTGAAAAAGCTTCATACATTTTACAGCTCTGTGAGAAGGACATCTAATGGTGATGGTTTCTGAGGAGTATGTAGCACCCTACTGATGCAGCCTGTAGAGAACCTCGTGAGATCAGCAAAGACATCAACTGAAGACCATACGGATCAACTTCATTTCTAGAATTTGAAACTGCATTATTAGCTAGTTTAGGACAATGCGTATCATACTGACTTTATATTCCCAATGTATGTGGGGAAAAATACCCTTATTGTATTATGTTTTGAGAAATTCTTGAGTCTTTAAGCGTGGGTTTTTTTTCCTCTGAAACATATCATAAGTAAATTTTAACTTTATCTTAAAATTCCTGTTTCAAAAATATGGAGCTTTTGCTTTTTGCCAAGGTTCAATTGGTTACTGTCCGAACTGTTGGTTCAAGTTACTGTCCCAGGCGTTTTACTCTTTTCGACTCTGACCATAACTGCTGTTGTCTAGGTCCACATCCATTATTTCTCCTGCTGTTGCTGACCTCTTGCTGTTTTATCCCACTACCTTGGTTACCAAGAGATGAATTTATCTTTCCCTTATTGTCCCTGTCACCTCTTAACTACTTCTGCTGTTACGAATTTTTCAGAAACTTACTGTATGCCATTTCTTTTTTTTTAGTTGGTGTGATTTGAACATTCTCTCTTGATCAAAAAAAAAAAAGTAAAAACCTGAAATCACTTAAGGTTTCTTGGGATCTTGCTGTTAATTTCTTGTATTATGAATTAGAAGGGGAGTTGCTGAAGTTCTCTGAAATCTTTTGGAGGAAGTACTTCTTCAAACTGCACTAATAAAACACTCTTTGCCATATTTCCAAGACTACTCATTTCTGGTTCTGCAACCTTTTTGTATTTTTTCTTCTCATAGCTGATTCTCTTTGATATTACTGAAACCTTCAAACGAAGTCCTGTGTTCTCTTTGCCCTTGGTGTTGTTTCAGCAGGCATCCTATATTTACTGTCTGCAGCTTACTTTCTTACGTTGTTGGGGTTTTTTTCTGACCTTTAATACCCCGTTACTCTACTTGTCTTCAGCCACAGATAATCTAAGTTTCAGCCCTGATTCCTTACCCAGTGCACTCTGCTTCATTGCCATTTTGGCTGTTTAATACAGTTTTCAACTTGGAGTGCCTTCGGCATTCTCTTGTATTCTGGAACTTCTTTTCCTTTCTAAGACATGAATATCTCTGTTTTCCCACTGCTGCTGAGAGCTTTCTGTGTAATTCTGAGATGACATACTCTCCATTTTAACTTTTCTTCCACTAGCTCTGTTGCTCAGTGAAACTCCTTGAAAGTTCGTTTTCTCACCAAGCTTGGTATTTTTAGTTCATGGCAAAATCTGCCTGTTCAGTGGAATTTCTGACATATTTCTGTGGTTTTCTCATTGCTTTTGCTTTCTGGGCAGGAATTGAGGCTCAAGGTCTCAATGCTTGAGTGTTGATAAGCAAAAGATGCCAGGTTGTCTGTTGTCTGGATTTTTGAAACAGTAAATAGCTATTGAAAGCCTCACCACAATATCCAAAAGCAGAGGCAGTAGTAGTGTTCCCACATACATAGCTAACTTGAGTGTCAGCAGGCTTTGGGAATGGTAAACCTGTGGAGATATGACAACTTTTTTAAAATTAATGTGCTGGAAATCTTACTACTGGGACTAGAAGTGTAGAGGAAAACTACTTAAAACAATGAACCGCCTTAGACAAATCATCTGTTCTCAGTTATGCACTATAAGTTATTTCAGACTGCCCATTTTTGGCTTATTTCAGTTTTCTTAATAACCTTTTGAAGTAAAGTGCCTTTTTCAGGTGGTTGTTAGTTTCTGAGCTTATGCTTTTCTGATTTGAAGTAGTTGCTTAGGTTTAACTGGCTGCTGCCTCACCATTTTGCTGTTGTAGTATTGTCTCAACTGCATCTGATATACCTACGACAAGCTTTACATTTTATCTTTTAAAATGAAATTCAAATAATTTTTTTAATAAAGCCCTGTGCACTTGATAAATTTTTAATTAGTATATGTATTGGTTGGTTACTATGCAGTTTTCTGGAGATCAACCTTGCTTTGTTAATTAGTATTTATGTGCTTAATTAAAGCATTGTTCTATACCACTGTTCTGCATTTAGTTCATTAAAAGTAATAATGAGATTTTATATATTTTTTTTAAATCTTGGAATAATTTCTAAGTATCACTTTACTCTTTCAGATCAGGATTTTTGATGTCACAGATGATAAACAGCTTACACTTGAATTTATATAGTCCAAACAGGTTTTGTGCTATATATTGCACAGAAAACACTTGCTTTTTCTGTAATTTTTCTCTATTTACAGTAATTGACTTGAACTTTGCAATTCTAAGAAGTATCATCTTGTTTTTCTTATGCTATCTCAAACCAAAAAAAGAACACTGAATAGTTATTTTAAATCTATTATATTAAATTGTCAGAAGTGAATTTGACAGGTATTAATTTTGTCTGTAAAAATGATGGATTAAATTTCTTTATTATCAGTTTTCCAGCTCTTATTTGGTTGCAGAAGCCATGTGAAGATAAAAGTTTAATAAGCTTAGTTACTGCAACTGTTGACAATGCTTTTATAGCTGTGTCATAAGATAAGATTTAATAAAAAAGTGTTTTCTTCAGAGATCTCTCTGGAACTTCGTAACTTGAGAATGAAGCTTGTCCTAGTATTCTTCCTGGGTCAAATAGTGCTTGTAGCACACTTTGGACAAATAACTCAAAAGTTACTGGATTTGTTAAAATATATTCTTTATCAGGATTTTTTTTTCATTAACTTCCATCTTATAACCTAAAGAGTTTATTTCAGTCTGAGTTTTTGTAATTCTGTATCTATACAGATTGCTTCCAATTCATCACCTGGTGTAGCTTATTTGCATATGTTTCTGTGTATATGCATACATATATGTAGGTATATAGAAATACACAAATGCAGAAGCTGAAGTGGACTGGCAGGATAGCTGAATTACGGCTGATCATTTCATTTCTGTGTCAGCTGATTAAGTGAAGACTTGAATACTTTGGATAGTTTTCTTTAGAAATTCTTTTGCAGTTTTTGCACAATTAGGGCCCATTTCTGTCTATGATTTCACAGACAAACTAATTCAGTGATGGTGCACTATTTTTATGTTCTGCATCTTCATTATTTATTTATGCACTTTGTTTCCACAATAATTGCCTTTTGCAATTTTAAGGATATAATAGTTAATATAATCTTAAGTCTGAATAAATGAAACTTTGTCTCTTACTTTTTAATTAAAATTACTTTATTGATGTGCTGTGTAGAAGACACTCTTCAAAAAATGTTTATACCAGATGTTTCATGTTGTTGTCAAATGATATATACGTACTATTTTCCTTTATATTTTCCAGTCAAATCTGTTTGGCTTTAAACATTTAATACCTTGTCAACTGCCTATATGAACAACTGAAGAAATTGCTGGATATGGATGCCATAAGTTATTTTTCATTGAGGTGGCCTTCTAAATGTGCTCTATTGCTGTGCCTTCTATGCTAATTTTTGCATATATGTCTTTATTTACATAGTAGCTTGTCTGTATATATCACAAACAGGTGTTTGTGATGCATTTCTGGTTTTTCTGATGATGTAGAAAACCTGTTGATTAGGAGAGGAATAGATTCTGCATAAAGGTCTGTGGCTTTAAATCAGTACGGCTAAGAAATAAGCTAGAAAACCTGACTGTTCTGTTTTTTAGTTGTTTAGTAGATTTTTTTATGTTACTGGATCTTACACAACCACAAGATATAGAGGTTGACATGGCAATTTTCTTGTTCTTTTTAGTTGAGTAAAAGGAATGGGAACAGATGTGAAGATTTCCCCAGTATCCTCTACATTCCTTTCCTTCAGTAAAGCTGAATAGAATCTGTGTATCCCTAATGGCCCCTGGTTTATTTTTTCATTTTATAGATGGTGTATATATATATGTATAAATAGTTTTGAAAACATAAAAAGAGATATGGTAGATGTCCACTCTTACTCTGGACTGATATTTGTCAAAAACAAAACATAATTTATGATAATGTAAAAACTTATTTTATGGTGCAAAGTTATAATAGTTAATGTCAGAACAGAACAAAGAGAAATTCTTGAAAAAAAATTCTTGCATGATCTTGTTTTTCTAAAAAAAGATGTAGTGAAAAGCTGCTTATAATTTTGAATAATAATTGTTGTTCAAGTCCATTGGCATCTGCAAAAATGCAATTGTTAACTGCCTAATGACATATATTTGCATAGTAATAGACTAGCTATTCTTGCTTAATTTTCTGTACAGGAATAGATATTGCTATTTCTATTTCTATCCTGTCAATTAAAATTCAGAATAATTTCTACTACCTGTAGGAGTCAGTAAAGCATTATTTGTTTTATTGAATAATTTGCCCTCTACTTTAATTTTCACTCTATTCATTTTTTGTCTGCATTTTATCTTATATTTGGCTAATGTTACAAATTGAAGATAGCGTAGATCCCATTATACTTTTCTGAAATTAGTTTCTTTTAGCGTCCAGAATCCATATTTAAGCATTGATTCCATAACTGAGCATTTATTTTACAGGCCATCTAATGTAGTTCACAATATAATAAAACAAGATCATAAACACAAGTGCTTGCTATTTTTAAAGTAATTAATAATTGAGAACTTCCTCATGTAAATTAAATCAGACAAACCATTCAGCATGTATTAGGGGAAAATTGTATAGGTATAAATGAAGTGCAGTAAAGTTTCATATGGGCAAGTACTTTTTTCTCAGAAGCATCCTCCCATTAGTGCTGCTGCATACACACTGACTGTTCTACAGTGTAAAGGTTTGATTTCATCAGTCTCTTATTTTAATGCTACAGACTTAATGTCAAACTTATGGGTCCAGGACTGTTTTATCCATAGCTTTGGATGGAAATGACACTGAACCCCTCTAGCTTTCATTTTTATACAGTGGCAGAAGGTGTGATGCTCATGTTTTACACGAGCTTAACTGGGTGCCTCTCTGAAATGCCTGTGCACTCCTGCATGCAGCATATGAAACAAAAGGGAGAAGTTAGGGGTCTGCGCCCAGTTGGTGAGCTGAGATCATAATCAGATCAAGAGATAGGATGTGATATCTCACATGACAGAGTGCTGCAATGGGTGGAAATGTGAATGCTGGGAGAAGCCGGGAGGAATATAAAGGCACTGTGCAAGCATGCAGGAAAACCAAACCCCATGAGCAGGTGAATTTGGCAAGGGATATAAAGGGCAACAAGAAGGGCTTCCATAAGTGCAGCAGCAGCAAGAAGAAAACTAGAGACAATAATATAGAATTTTGCTGAATGGAGCAGGACACATGGTGACAAAAGACATGCAGAAGATTGAGCCACCCAGTGTCATCTTCACGTTGGTCTTTGCCTACAGGAATCCCAAGGCCCTGAGACAAATGTGAAAGATTGGAGCAAAGACTTTTCCTTATGCTTACCCTTACATAAATCTGTGCAACCTTATTGGAGACACCCATACATGTTGAAGGAGCTGGCTGATGTCATTGCAGAGCCACTTATGATAATCCTTGAAAGACGACCATGATCAGATGAGGTTCCTGAGAACTGAAAGACAGAACATGGCATCCTTATCTTCAGAAAGGAGAAGAAAATCATGTCTGTAACCTGACCAGCAGGAATTCAGTTGAGGTTATAAAGTTAAAATGAAGGGGAAAAAAAGTCAGAAGATGAGGAAAAAAAATCTATTAACTTCTAGTTAAAGAAAAATTCCTTCATCACCCCAGGCTAAAATGTCTTATTAGATATAATCCTAAAAAGTCGATTTAATAACTAACAGTTGTACGGCCATTTTTTTGTGATGGAATCTGCTTTTTATGGGGAAATCTATGCACCTTTTAAGTTATTTCTTGCCACCTGGAAATCGGTGAGACAGTAAGTTTTCAGAATGCCTATAAATTATATTGAAACAAGAAAAAGATATGTGAAGATACATATAGGTGTATTGTTGGAACTATGTGGGACTATTCCAAATGTACTTTTGCACCAAAGATTTACGCACCTACAATTTTTTTTTAAAATGTTAATAGTTCCAGAAGTTCTGCTTTGAAAACTCTGTGGTTAAGGGGCAAGATCTTTTGCTACAGATGATACAACAAAGATGGATTGAAGACAAGGAAAAGGGAAGAAAATAAAACCAGGAGCAACTAAATTTATGCTGAGAGTGATAACAATAAAGATTGTAACAAGTCAGAAAACAGAGCAGGAGGTGCATCAAGAAGGAAACTGTAAGAGAAATGAAACCGAAGAATAAGATGGTAGTTTTTAAGAATGAATTGTGGAGGTTTTTATAGATAGATTTTGAAAAGAAGCAGCTAAATAAAGGAAGGGCAAATAGGAAGAAAATTAAGAAAGTAGCTCCAATATAATGTTCTTCTCATACTATGTACATAGAATATCATAAGCAATAAAAAAGTAGGTAGAACTGTATTATTTAATATTCATTAGGGTGGGCATATCTCAAGTAAAAATACATTTACACATTGAAAGAAGTAAAAAAAAATTAAATTATAGGACAGATGTCTTTAAAAAATAATATTATTAGAGATAGATAAATGAGCAAGTACACATTATGATAGATTAGAAGCTGATGTATCCAAATAGAAATAGACTTAGATAAATAGCTATGTTAGATTTTTTTTAAATTAGATTCTGTTGAAGTTTTTTCAAAATTCCTAGTTTTCATTTAAACAGGGATGATCAGAAGTAATTTATTTGAGTGAATAATTAAATCAGAACTTAGTAGAGACAATAGTTAATGGTAATCTATCAAGAGTTCAAAATATATCACATTAGAGTACTAATTAGCTGATGCAACATTATGGATTTCTTTGTTGTAGTTATTAGTATTTTATGTTAAAATATTGTATTATGTAGCTTCATTCTTCAGCAGAGTTTGCTGGATATTTCTTTTGAAAGTACAGATGTTTTAATGGTGACACTTGCTGATTTTTTTTTGGTGTTTTTTTGACCCCTCAATCTTGAATGAAAATTCCTGGATTCAAATGCACATTATTTAATTTTTACGATGAGGAAATTCAGTCTGCTTTTAATTTGTGAAGAATTTTCAGTACAAAAGGAAGGATATTTAAAATGTCTTAATAGAACTAGTTTGTAGGCAGATTACTAATCCTTCAATTTGCTGTAGTGTAAAAGGAGATCTTAATACAAATGCAGATTATATCAATATTTCTTTTAAATACAAGATGTGCTACAATGAATGAAAACAATTGGAAAATAAATTCAAATTCTAATGTTGTCTTGATAAGTGACAGCCTGTTCAGTTTTTTTTTTTTCCCATGGTGTTTAATATGCAAAATACAAAAATCTGCTAAAATAATAGCAAGATTTCTACATTAACTTTTTAAGCTTTAGTATAGGTCAGCGTATAAAAGTTCTTATTTCAAATATGTTATTGCTGTTCTTTCAGTTACTAGTTGTGGACAGTGATCTTCATAAGTTATTGTGGTATTAGTGCGAAGGGGAAATCACATTTATCCACTGTCATCCTATCGTTTAGATCTGTTAATCAGGACATTCTGATTTTGCAGTGATTATCAAGAGCTATTTCATTTATATACTTTGCATTCTGTATATACTGAATATACTTTTCATTCTGTAAATGTTAGGGACTGGAATTTTGAACTGTGTCTCAGCAGTTGGAGAGAAAACACAATGCAAGAAAGAAACAATTTTATTATTCTTTGGAATGAGGTTAGACTGTAGTGAGTTTAACTTAGTCTAGGAGACAGTGTTATTTAATGAGGTGCAAAGGATGTTTTCAGCATAAATAGGTGCAGTCAGCACTCCTTGGAGAGAAGTTTTGAAACCTCATTAGGAATTGAGTTTTATAAAATACCTGGAGAAGGTTTCGTGCTGACATTAAGGGAGAAAATGGTTGCATAGATTGATCTGTTGATACATATACCTAACTGTTCATTTTCAGTGGAAGAAATACCTGGGTCAAGAAACGGATACCACATAAAAGAACGTGTTATAAGGAATTAGCTGGGTGAAGCCAAACAATGTCTTCAAGCTAGAATGAAGTAGATATACTTGTTTCTAAGCTACATAATTAATACCGACATTGCATTAAATAAATTCATTCCTTCATCTTAATTTCTTTGAAAGATGTGATGCAAAGTGGGTGGCAAAACCTAGGCCTTCTGTCCTCAGGAAGAGTTGTTAAGTAAAACAGAGATGCTGAACTCAAGCATTTGAGTGACCCACACTCCAGTAACAAAACAGAAAGATACATGAGAGTTTAAAAGGTGAATGCACCATTTTGGAGTTATCATAGGGAACGTTAGTTTGAAAGACACTTTTTCCAATAGGAGAAGTTAGTGCAAGCATCTTTGCTGTCCAAGGCAGAAGAAGGGTGTTTCAAGGGATTTCAAGTACTTGATTATAAATTTTCATGAATAATTTTAGACATTTTTGTCACATTTATAAGTGGTGTGGTTTTTTTCTTTCTCTTCTAAGTGAAAATATAAGTCATACTAGCATCTAGTTCCATGTCTCTAATAAGAGAAAAGTTCTGGTAGGCATTTTGAGTAATAGCACAGTTTTCAGTGCTTTGGTGATGCACTAACACATTTGAGGAGGATTGCAACGCAACCTGGAATATCCAACACCTGGGGAACACAAGCACTTCCTGTTGTGAATTTTAAACAAAGTCTTTGGTGAAAGAGTTTGATTTGTTTCATACCTCAAGAAAATTCTGGGGAGGTAACCTAGCTAGAGACATTTGCTTTCTCCTTTCTTGTATATTTTTTATCATTTAAAAGCTTTGGTTTCAGGAGAGCAGCAGCAGACGCTTTCAGCACTAGGGCTATATACACCAGAGCTAGCTTTGAACTGCAGAGTACAGATCTAATTACACAGCTTGTAGCTGTGGAACCACTTCTCTCTATTCTAAATTACTTTTTCTAACTTATTTGCATAATTTAATGCACAGAGATTTTGCCACTGAAATATAATATTCCCTGACGCGGTTAGGACAGGCTAAATTAACCCTCCTAAGACTATAGTGCTGTCTCACAACCTATTTGGTAAATGCTTACTAACTTCATTGGGGGAAAAACATTCAATAAGGTGTTATATGTCAGTTTTTAGCTATGACAAACATATTTGATGACGTACAGAGATTACAAGTAAACATTAACCTTAAGATTGGGCACATCTAATCAGCTAATAAAGCTGTCTGGTTTTTTTAATGAAACTTGTCTCTCTCCCTCTCACTGAGAAGTTCATTTTATTGTCAGCAATTTGTGCAATCATTTAAATTTAAAATTTTAATCAGGTGTTGATATGTGATGATGGAATACCTAGAAGTCAATGAATTCAAGACTACATTATTAGTTTAAATACAATGGGAGATAAATTTCATCAGAAAACATGCTATACACATCTGAAAACTAGCTGTCTTTCTCTAAGAACTGTAGAAGGGCTTCTGGGTAGAGGACAGTTATACAATGCTTATTTCTTAGTTATTGTTTGCATAATAAGGTCTTATGTCTTTCTGACTGACTGATTGCTATGATGTCAGACATTATCATACAATGGTTCTGCAAGCAGAAGCAGCAGCAGCCATATAAAACATTGAACATATAAAAAGTGTTAAGAGACTATCAGTCGTGTTCTTTGACCGGTGAATATTCTGAGACTTTTTATGCATTGGGCCATTATTTCTTTTAGTTCATGTAGTGCAAGAGATTTAATATGTTTAAAAAGTAGTTCTGTTTCGGAACACATCTTCATTCCAGAAGATTAAAATTGTGTGATGCATACAATAGAGAACAGTATAAAAAGAAGAGACAATCTGTTATGTAGGACAAAGGAACATTTCACTGAAAATTTAGATTTTTGTCTGCCTCGGACCGTTTGTGTCTGATGTTACAGAAGCTGAAGCTGCTGAAATAAGAATCTTCAGAAGTACCTACTCATCAGGGCTTCTGAATTTTTAGAATTATGACACAGGAAGCTTTGATATGATTATTAGGAGTATTGGGTGCTCATGGCTTCAATGGAGTTAACAGGAGCTTTACTTTGTCAAGTCATATATAGTAAGCAGTATGATCTCACATCTTAAGTTTTACACTCAGTGAATACACTTAACCTTAGTTTCACTTGCAAGATGAGAATATGAGGAAACAATGTTGTATACATTTTTCCTTGGTGTTATGTAATCCTGACTTGTATGATTAACCTCACAGCAAATCCCATTATGGAATTGCTAATTCTTCAGAGTAGGGTTTGATCAGAGTATGCTAGATAAAACAAGGTAATAACTAGATATTGATTCATTAATTGAGCATTGTCTGTATCACAGACAAAATGTGGCAGGTAAGGTTTTGATGTAAGAATAAAGATTAAATACAGACTCTGTTTGTTGAGGACTGGCTTCCCAATTTAGGACCGTGCTATTTGCTACATATTTTGCATGGAAGCCCAGCCAGCTCATTCGGGTCAGGGTTGGCAACTCCAGGGCTGTTTTGGTTTTTTTTTTTCTTTCAGTTGTCTTCAATTCCCTGCCCAGAACCCTGGACTGTATGATTTTATTTCTGCCAAGAATTCAATTTTTTCTAGGAAATTTCAATTTATTTTATTTTATGGTATTATTTCTCAAGGCATTTTGATCTTCTCTAGTATCCTTCATAGCTGTGCTTTTAATGTCTGCATTTCTTGAGCTCTTATGCATCTTATCTAGCATCTCAAGTAGGTGACTGCAGGTGTGCCCAGTTCTATACAACTATTACACTGGTAAATCTTCCATAGTGCTACATAATATTTTTTGTCATTTTTTAGATTAATCCTTTTTTGTCATTTTTTAGATTAATCCTTGAGTCTGTCATCATTTCAAGTAAAAAGTGTTCAGATTCCTTTCTACTGAAACATACTGATTATTTAGTGATGTATTTTAAAGTATGTTATTTGAAAGAAAAGTATTGCAGAAGTAATGCCATGTGGTCATTTTAGAAATGTTCAATGGCCTATATTTGGTTACACAATATAGTTACATTTATATGTTTGTGTAATATTCTACAGCAAAGTGTCAGCTATTAGATATTATTTCCCTAGAGAAGTTCATGTTAAAATGAGTTTCTAATATTTTTGTATGACTAGCAAAAGTTACATATGAATGTTAGTCCTTTATCTGCTTTTAGCAGAGTTTCATCCCAGCAAAGAGATTGAATCACATCTGCTTTCAAGGTGAGGTAGAATTTAGGGCAGGGAAGAAACTTGAAAAATAACAACAAATTTTTTTATAAGTCTTCCAAATACTATTTCCTTATCTTTTTGGTGTTGCTTACTGTTGTCTTAGCAGTGCTAGGACATCAAAGTGACAGTTGACTTCAGAGTGTCAGCTCCTAAAGTCTCTGCTTGATTATCACTGGAACTAAGAGGAATTTTCCTCACACATTTTCAGGAATGGGCTCTATCCAAGCATTGCAGTTGCTGTTCATTTACATAACGATTTAAAGGAAGATTGTTCAATTAAGGGCCTATTTCCTACAATCATCTTTTCTATGCTCTACTTCATGTAACTGTAGTGACTTATGATTTTGCCTGTTCTCATTTCCCAGTACAACTTTTTAACCCCCTTTTTTAATAATAGTTGTAGGCCACCAAAGTGTGACACCTACTATTTTTTTTCTGTAGCTTGTTTAAAGAAGCCATAAAGAATTATACCTTCCTGAATTAAGAGGTTTATTATAGATGCACACTTGTGTGCAAATTTGCTTGCTATTTTATTTGACTGTTTTTATTAGTATACCTTTTAAACTTTAAAAAGCATTCCCGCTTGCAGCTGCTGTTTTAGCTTTGTCTTTTTAGTCATATAACTCCCACCCACTCCAGAAAATCCAGTCAGACCACAGTTCACATGGCCTTTGATTAGGAAATTTAAAAAGGTCAGAAGAAACCAGTAAGATATTTATCAATATTATGTCAAAGCATGTGGAAATATATTAGTCTAATATGTTTGAACTTAATTAATATTAATGCTATGTAAACACCATTGTCAAAGTTCCCATTTTAGATGTAAGGTATACAAATTTCAAAATTTGATTTCAAAATTAATGCAAGACTGAAATAAAACAAAATCTAATAGATTAAATTACAATGTAAAACCCATCAACATAAAATCATAAAATTCCTTTTTGCATATGTGACTTTTTTTTCTTTTTTCTTCCTTTTATTTTTTTTTGCAAATGTTTTTACATTTCCAAATTCAGGAGTTTCAAATTTACCTGGATTAAAAGACCATTCCTATTGCACCTTGATGCCTGATACTGAATTTCCTATGTTTCTTAACTTTCTTAACATTTTTAATTAAATGGACTTTAAAAACGGTGATTGGCATTTATTCAAGAGCCAGACACTCAAACTTTTCCATATGTGAGTTTTAAGAACACAGAAGTTATCATACTTGTTTAAAGTGCAGGTTTGCCTGACCAAGTATGTGGGTCAATTTAAGCAAACCCTCGGCAATACAAAATGCTTAGGGGGACAATATAGAGTGTTTTCTCTAGTGTATCTTTCTTAGCAGTACGTGGTTAATAGACATTCAGAACTGTTATTAAACTGGAATTAAGTGGTATTTAATCACTTTTCCCTCTCTACACCAATTGATGGGGCTTAATCTTAAGTGTGCCTTGCAGTGAATCTTATTTTAATACCGGCTTTAATTGCTTCATGTACATATCTAAAGGTATAAATACTAACATCTCATTTCTGTCTCTTAGTTCAGACACCATATGTGATGGTAATAAGCATAATCAAGTGACAGTGGGGTTGCTTGGTTGTATAATACCCAGCTGTATTTCCAAACTATACTGCAGACATGGGTACAAATAATTTTTGATTAGTGCTCGACTCTTAGTAGATATTTTCAGTGAAATGTCCACAGTGTTTCTAAGGTGTCTTATGGAGTGATAGGATGCAGTTTAAAACCCATAGACATATCTGTTAGTTTAAAATTTGTATCTCCATATGTGTTTTGCATTTGTTGATACTTAATTTTATTCTTCTGTTTGATTGTTCAGTGGTTTGTAACTGGAGTATCCTCCTGGGCTTCTTTATAGTCAGTTTTTGTTTCAGCTGTCTCGCATAGTGAAGTCGTACCATCAGGACACTTATCACCTTACTATTTGCTTTCCAGATCATTTAGGATGTGTGAAATAACACAAATCTTTACATCAATGGTAATCTCCTTACTTTGTGAAAATGAACTATTTATTGCCAACAGTCATTCCCTATCTTTTAAAGAATAAAGAATTAAAAAATACAACCTTCTCAAAAGCTCTTCAAAAAGATTAAATACAATATAGGCAGGATAACCTTTAATTTTCCTAAAGCAACGTTAGTTTTTATCAGCATGTGGTGTAATAACTATTTTTTTTTTGTTCCTATCGGGATTTTTTTGTAATTAAAGTGGTTTCATTATTTGATTAAAACTTTTGCTATTTCTCATCAGCTCTGTTTCTTTCTGTCTTAAGGTGATGGTGTTTGTTCATGCTAGAAATGCCACGGTACGAACTGCTATGGGTCTTCGAGAAAAAGCAAAAAACAATGGTCATATTTGCCACTTTTTATCACCCCAAGGATCAGATTATGGGCAAGCTGAAAAACAGGTAAGTGAATAATTTATGTTAGTAGTCTTCACAGTCCTGGAATTGATATTTTTACAAGACAGTTCAAGATGGGAATAGATGAAGTGGTTTTGAACTTCTGGGAAGATATGTTTCACTCTGAAGAGACACATGGAATTGCTGAATTAGAGGAAAGGTAAATGGAAGGAAGAGAAAAAGGTGCTGTTACTTTTCGTTTTTTAAACAAAAGCTGATAAGAAATTGTGGTTTATGCAACTTGTACTACCTGACAGTAGTCTTCATGTAATCTACAGTTCAGGAAGAGGGTGTTGTGCTCTATGTTAGTTATATCTTTGGCTGTGCAGAACTCTACAGTGAAACTGGAGATGTGCAGCTCCTGTCTCATACAAGATTGCAGCAGGAAGGAACAGATGGAGATGTTGAGATCTGTTATGGACCACCTGTCCATGGGGAGGTAGTGGATGTGACTTACTAAGAGCTACAGGCAGAAGTGCTGCTGCTGGCAGACCTTTGTTTTCATGGGAAATTTCAAAGATCATCTGGGATGGTAGCATTATTCAGGCAACCGAGGAGTTTCATAGGCTGTGGTTAGAGATGGCTTTTGAATCCAACCAGGCCCCTAGTTGGCTTGCTGCTCAAGCAGAGAAGGACTGGACAAAACTGTTGCCATGAAAGACAAGTGTGGTTGCAGTAATGACTTAGTATCATGATGCGGGAAGTGGAAAAGAAATTGGGAGAGTGCTAATGAAAATGAATATTTAAGTTGTAAGCTTTGCTTTAAATGCATGATATTAATACAAAATATGAAGAAAATATTGTCACTATATTTTTCATGTGAGATGTACTTGTTATTCTAAGCAAATTCCCAAGCGAATTTGAATTCTTGTGTCGGGAAACTACAAAGGAATTTGAAACATGAAAGTGCCATGTGAGGAATTATGGAATCTTACCCAATAGAATTTGAAAAGTTCTTAAGAATTAGTACCTAGGAAGAGTACAAAGATGAGGTCAATGCAATGACAAATGAAACTGGTGATGATTTTCTTGGAAAGCAAAACCAAGAAGTATGACTCTTAATAACAGAACAGTTTCAGAACCAGAGACTGATAAGAAAGGTGTGAAGACTGTAGCAATGAATGGGAGAGAATTGTGTTCTCCAGCAGAGTTCACATAATGTTCTTGTGGCTGCCCTGAGTCTTACAATGGCTATTAAGAGCTGGTATAATTCATTGCATTCTTCCAGTGATCAGCACATGTGATATACACATTTTGTATCAATGCAAATTCACATTATTTTATTTCTTATGCATGTAAATATGACCTAGATCTTGGAGGAAAGTGTTGTTGTTTTTGTAATTATATAAATTATATGCTCCAGTGTACTTAAGGGCTTCTTCTTTGACCCACATAAATAAATTAGTAATGGGAAAAAAATAGAGTGAAGGCCTAGCCATACTAAAGCCTGTGGCAAAACATCACCAATCACTTTTCCCTACATACTTGTTTGTTCTCTTTCAGGATGCATTCACCAAACACAGTTAACTTATTTTACTTTTACTTACCAGAAAAACTAGATATTTCATTGGTTCTGTCTCTGCTACCTGATAAATACCTACAAAAGGAGTTCTTAAGATATAAAGGATATAAAGGATGCTCTCTATTCATAGAAAACTTGTTGCCATTTAAAAAAAAGTGCACATTGTGTATTGAAATTATTATGTTACAGCATATATTTTGAAGCGTATTTTAATTTATATACAGTTATCACAATAAGGATACTAATCAAATAAGACATATAGTCTGCCAAGGCAGCAACTCTGCATAAACAATCATCAATAATCATAAAATGAGTAATATGCTGGCAACATTTTGCTGAGCAATTAAGGCTAACGTATTAAGACTTATGAGCACACCAAATGTTTCAGTGATTACAGCGTATAGGGGCTTGTTATTAAAACTATTACTGTTCAGTGTAAATTTTCTTTTTCTTTTTTAGCAGTAAATATTTCTAACAGAAGTCTCTATAACAGCAGAAATCATAGAACCATAGAATGGTTTTGGTTGAAAGTGACCTTAAAGATCATCAAGTTCCAACCCCCCTGCCATGGGCAAGGAGATCTCCCACTAGACCAGGTTGCTCAAAGCCCCATCCAGCCTGGCCTTGAACACTTCCAGGGATCCACATCTTCTCTGGGCAGCCTTTTCCAGTGTCTCACCACCCTCACAGTGAAAAATTTCTTCCTGATATCTAATCTAAATCGACCCTCTTCCAGTTTGAAGCCCTCGTCCTATCACTAGATGCCGTTGTAGAAAGTCCCTCTGCAGCTTTCCTGTAGGACCCCTGTAGATACTGGAAGTCTGCTATAAGGTCTCCCTGGAGCATTCTCTTCTCCAGGGTCAATAACCCCAACTCCCTCAGCCTGTCTTCATAGGAGAGGTGCTTCAGCCCTCTGAGCATCTTTGTGGCCCTCCTCTGGACCTGCTCTAACAGGACCATGTCCTTTTTGTGCTGTAATGTATGTGCATCTTACCAAAGAGTTTTATAGTCATGTGTTTTCCAAAATTTCTAAAGATTTCAAGGTAACAGATAAAGACACAAGGTTGATATAAAGAGATTTTTTTTTCACTATAACTTTCTGCTTCCCCTCCAATAAACTCATCCTGGAATTAAACACCTGAGGCTGGAATTGCACTATCTGAAGCAAATGCAATATACATCTACATTTAGGTAACCTGAAAGTGTAGGAATTTTGTCCTTCACTGGTAATTCTAATACTGGAGAGATTTACTGGGTAAGGTAAGAACTTCAGTACCATATGGGTCTACAGATAGAGCCTACATATGTAGGCATAAGTGACTGTCACCAGGAATTATAACTGTTCAGTTTTCTACCATCAAAACTGTCAGAAAAAAAAAAATTGTTATTGTAGCCAAGTGTGGTTCTGAACTGAACGAGTCAGAGTTGTAGAAACACTGGAGAGACACACAAATGGATTCATAGTTTTTGTGAAACTGTTGTGAAATGTTTATAATGTGATATAAAGAACTGAGAAAGGCCTGAATTTCTGTTTGAGTTCCAACAATGATTTCTAACATGTTTATAGCCTTGATATGTGTCATTCTTTATGTCTAAATTGGCCTGCTTACTGCTCTAGACATAGGATCTCATCTTTTCACTAAATTAATCTTTTTCACTGTGAAAATTCTTATTCATTTAAATAATAGCAAATTGTTATTAAGGATAGGTCATGCTACTCAGTAAGTCTCCTAATGCAAAATTTATGGTTGCCACAAGAATATACTGGGAAGTGCATTGACACATACTTTTCCTCAGGTGTTTGCTGTTCAGAGAGAGAGCTGTTCCAGACAAACTTTGTCTGAGCTGGCACAGAAGTTATTATGCCTTATATTATAAATAAGATGCATCTTATGCAATAAATTGAGTATTAACATGATAAAGCACATGACTTTAAGAGCTTTTCAGGATTCTTTCTAAAATCCATTCTCATGACACGACCTAGGTTCTTTGTTCCCAGATATCTCAAAGCTCAGTCTGTAGGTGAGCCAAATGGCACCATGGAACTGACCCATCCTTGCATCCATTTAGTTTTCCTTCAGAGTCCTTCTGATTTCCAAACTGTACCTTTAATCAGTATGATAACATTTTAAATTTATGAAAACCAGCATAAATATGAACTATCTGTGGGTCAAATTTGATTTCTGAAGAACCTCATTAGACATTCTGTTAAGTCAAAGTTTCTGTATACAATTAATTTCTTAGATCGTCACTGCCTAATTTTAATCTCTTTAATAAGTGAAATGCATTTTATATAGTACTAAATTCCCAATGCCATACCATATAAATGAAATTTCTGACAGAAGTCTAACTGCATTATATCAATGCTATGTGATGCAGAGTGATTAATTTAAGCTTCATAATGATAATATCTTGTTTGTCTGACAAGAGCTATCTTGTATAAAGGGATATTTATTGGCACAGTTCCCAAAATATCAGACTGCAGGCCATTCAGTCTTGCCATTTCATTTGATGTGAAATTTAGCAATACCTGGTAGATAATAATCTTGATAATGTAATACAAGCCTTATTTTGTATTCTGTGTACAGTGCTCACTGTAATGGATGAAGAAGATGTTTAGAAACATCTGAAATCCGATCTATGACTTACAAGATTCAGTAATACCCAAATCACCCATGTTCTAGTCTAGACACAGCAAGTGTAAGTGAAGACGACTTGAATATGCAGGAGGAACTGAAAAATAGAGTAGTTAAAAGCATTGGATTCTTTGCTGGCCTTTAAAATTTGAAAGCAATTTTACTAATCCTCCTAATTATCTGTCAAATGTTTTTAAATTATTAGAAATTAATTTTTAGAGAACATTCATCAAATATTTGATGTGTAATCATTTGTTTGACATTTAATTATTTCAGAGCAAATCTTCATTTTATTTTTGTTTTACTAATAACATATCTAATATTTGATATGCCATTAAAAAAACTATAAAAATAAAATGAGGATATGTATTCAAATACATTAAGCTATATTAAATGTCAAACATATATTGAAGTTCCTTATTTGTTTTATAATTACTATATTTTTTTACATTTGAAAAATATTTGCTAATTATCTCTCAGAGAGTGGAATGAAGCTCTTTATATTTCTTTCATGGGATATTTTATTCAGGTGTCCTGCTTAAAGGTTAAAGACAAAATTCATGAGATGGTGTGGTCCTAACAATTGATGGGTTGAAGAAAAATGTGTTCTTTATAGAATGATCCTACAGTTTTAATGAATCCTGTGCTGTGGAATCTCGTATTAAGAGGGATTTAGATGGACATCTAGGTTTTGGAGAGGTGTATTTACAGAGAACTGGATTGAACAACATATAAAAATGTTACGTTCAAGTTTTTTTTATCAGTATTCCTATATATTAGAGTTAAGTGTTAACTATTGTAAACTGAAGTAAACAGTTGACAAAAAAAGTAAACACTTTCTTTTTTTTGTTTTGCTTTTCCTGACCTTTAAAAAGGAAAAATATTAGAAGTTTAATGTATATTTCTGTTATTATGATAGTTAATTTTTTGTGTCACTCCAGAAATAGGATTTGCACAGCTTTAGATTTGTAGTTCTATTTTCTATTTGTAGTTTTGTGTACTCCTGTACATTGTATGCAGTCTACTGGAATTTTCTAGTGTTTTTATTATGAATTAGGAAGTATAAAATACATGGTATAGTTTGAATTCTGTATCGACTGTCTTTCTGAAAATCAGTCTCTTATCCAAGGATTTGTCAGCTTGTCTCTCAAGCCCTGATAGTTACAGCACTGAGGGAACAAGTAACAGTCTTGTGCTATCCTGTGAAAAATAAAATGGACTTTTTTTCCCTCTAACCTATGAGCTTGATCATATATTCTGTTTTATCTATCCTGAGCTTCAACTTGATATGCAACAATGCTTAGTTTTATCCTGTTTATCGCTGGAAAGCTGCCTCATGAATATCTGTTCTACTTCCAGAAGCTGTGTTGTGTTAGTAATGGGACTCCTAGAAGCAAAGTGGGTTAGCAAACCTTTTGCTAGAATGTTCTCTGAGTTTGCCAATGCAGCTGACAGGGGTGCTGATGTTTTTGTTCAAGGAACTACAAAAAGACATTTTATGCTTTTGTACACAACTTCTCAGCAATTTCAGAGTTTTTCAGGTTAAAATTGGTAATAGATTTCATCACTGTAAATGTAAGATTTAATGCCACTTCGTACTAATCCTCCATGGAAATGCTCCGATAAACCTCAGGATAATGTGTTGCCTATAGCATCCCCTTTCATTGTTGACAGAATTTCCTATTAATACTAAATGCGCTTAGTAAGATCGTTTGAAACTGTTGTCATATTTGTAATATGATTAAGCTTCTCTCCTTAAATGAAATCTATCGCAGCCTCCTGCAAGGTAGTGCAGGATTTGCGTTCAGTAAATTCAGATCTTAAGGTAAATACATTTTTTTTTAAATGCCTTCTTTAGTTGTGCTTGCAAATATAGAAACTGAAATTCAAAGTTGTATTGTTTAAAACAATGTTTTTAATTGTTAATTTGATTTAAATCTAAGACTTTTTTTAGTGTCTGTTCAGCGTGAGGAAGAGGAGACTGAGGGGAGACCTTATCGCTCTCTACAACTACCTGAAAGGAGGCTGTAGAGAGGTGGGTTGGTCTCTTCTCCCAGGTCACAGATGATAGGACAAGGGGTAATGGCTTCAAGTTGCACCAGGGGAGGTTCAGGTTAGA
>JAOTQQ010000023.1:75435974-75459696 GCA_026546715.1 Gallinago undulata
CTGAAAGGGTTGTCAGGCATTGGAATGGGCTGCCCAGGGAAGTGGTTGAGGCACCATCCCTGGAGGTATTCAAGAGACGAGTTGACGTAGTGCTTGGGGATATGGATTAGTAGTGGATTGGTGTTGATTTTGGGTGTGGTGGTGGTGGTAGAGGGGGGTGTTTGTTGTTCATTTGTGGGGTTTTTTTGTGGTTTTTTGTGGTTTTTTTTTCCATTGGTTGGACTAGATGATCTTAAAAGGTCCCTTCCAACCTAGGTGATTCTGTGATTAAAATACATTGAAATGTCTTTCTCTCTGGGATGTGGGAAGAATATTGGGCTAATAGAGGTTTCTTGATGTCAGCCTCTGACATTACGTACTGTAATGAGTAGCAGCTCAAACTAGTTATTTGGTTGATTCTGGAGTCACAGCTGTTTGCACAGTCAGTACCAGCCTATGTGTATTTTTTTCTCCTTTAAAATTGGCATAAATGTTGATATTACTGAAAAACTAACTTATTTCAATACAAATAAGTGAATGCATTTGAAGTATAATATATTTAACCATTTTCCTATGTGTTCTTAGCTATTTCTTACATGAGAATTTGGGATATTGTCTTTCCTGAAGTTTTAATCTCATTCTGGGCAGCAACTGAGAGAAAAGCCACACAACATTCTTTTTGCCTTTGACTGTAAAAATATCTTTCAGTTAGCTTCAAAAAGAAAAATATTATTGGGTCTTTTCACAGTAGTTATTAATTGGTAGCTTCCCTGGGTAAGATGATTCCAACTTGAAATCTCAGTGTTACATAAAGCATATAGGGATATCAAATATCCATGCTAATAATAAAAGAACGCATTTCAGAAGAAAACTTCAAAACCATTTGGGAGGGAAAACAAAACCAAGAAAAATGCAGTATGATTGTTTTCATATTCACAAGTTTGGGAAACAGGACTACATTGTTTCCAGTTCAGCAGCACCACCTTTTACCCACTTTTGAATTTTGCCAGGTCTTCCTTTCACTCTGTGTAATGAAGTTCAGGTATATATTAAAAATACGTAAGATTTCTTGAGAGGATTAAGTTCCATTTTCTTTATGTTTTCTTCTGTCATTTGACAGGTTCAAAGGCTGACAATATCTGGTCACTGTGACCACTCTAGCAAGAAGAAATTATAAGATAATACTGAAGTCAGCATAGGTGCTTTCTGCCCTCATCCCTCTTCAACCTTCCTTCAAAGAGCTTGGTTTGCTCAGCTGTTTTCAACTGCTTTCAATCCCTAGGGATTGTTCCAGGCAAGAAATTTAAAAAGAAGTGCTTAATTTACTAATGACCCCCAGGTCTTGCATTTCTTTTCCAAGATCTGCCAGCTAGCTCTTGGCTGCAATATGTAATCTTGTGCAATATGTTCACAGTAAGACTGCAGACAATAATCATATTTTTCAGGCACCTTCTCTTTACAGGATGCACCAAACCGTACTGGCAAGTGGTTCTGGTCACATGCAATTTAAGTAGCTTAGTATGGAAACCATATGCTGACTAGAAAATAGTATTTAAAGTATTCTACTTAGGAATTAATTTGTCAGGAAATATTGTAGCTACAGTATTTATTAGTAGTGAAGAGGAATGATTGAAAATTTAATAAGAATTTGTGATTTTTCTGCATTGTGTGCTGACAGTGAATGCTGCTTTTTGATCAGTTGTACATTGTATTTCATGGTAATTACATCGTTCTCAGACTTGATACTGTTCAGTGATTGACATTATGTTAGAAACTATATTTGATTTCTTTTAAGGGAACTAAACAGTAAATTTTCTGAGGTCCAGTAATTGTATTGGCTTTTAGTTTTTTCTCTGGCATCACAATTGACTTATAAAGGATCCCTGCAAAAGTCTCAAAGTACTATTCTTAGAGGTTGTAAATGAAGGAGATAATGGTGGGGTTTTTTTAGTGGTTGGTCATTGCTTTAAAGATACAGGCCATCACAGAACACCCTTTGTAGTTGCCTTTCCTAAAATAAAATTCAGAACAAAACCTGCAGTTATCCTGTAGAATAAATCTGTGCTTTCTTCTAGGGTTGCTTGATGGTTTTCCTTCAGAATATCACTGACCATGTTTCTTTTGCCCCCTGAAGATTAATGTGAATTATTTTGTCTATTTATAAAGTAAACCAATAAATATATAGGATATTTTTATACTGTGATTTTTTTAGATTGAAGCTCTTATAATTGAAAAACACATGTTCATAAACACCTAATTTATAGAAAACATCACTGCAATAGAACTATCTCACACTGTCTCTTTAAAACATGATTAGAATAAGTGCAATTAAATAAATTCACCTGTTGCATAAAATATTCTGTTCACTTACCTACTCATAGATTTCCTCCTGTTGAACCCAGACTGTGGCAAACATTAGATATTTTTTCCTAAGGTACATTTAGGTGATTGATTCAGTTTTTCATGTAGAAAACATTTTCTTAACAGATGGAGAAAAATATCAAGTTTCACTTCAGCTCATATTCTTAATTTCATTTCTTTTCAAAATAAGATAGCTTTCAAAATACAGTTTAGTTTTTTTATGATTTGATGAAATTATTTAACTATGGATGCTTGCTGTTTCAGTTGTTATCCACTTTCCACTTCAAAATCTCCCAAATAACATCATTTAGGCAAATTTGGTTTGGCTTTTAAACTACTCCTTTAGTTTATTTGCACAATATGTAGAGTAGATCAGAACTGGATGGAAGCTTTTTTGCATTGGAGCTTACAATGACATCTAGTTAAAATGAATTCTGAAATAATGAGGAAAATGAGTGCACAGTTTTAAATAAAAGAGCAATTAGAAGCAGCCATTAAGAGTGACTGAATTGAATTTGATCCACAGTCTGTTAATACCACATACTGAGAGCAGGAGGTGCTCTGGAGAAAACAAAATACGTTAAAAAGTAATTAAGCATACTTTAAGAAAGTTTCCCAGAGAACTGCCAATATTTATTTTCATATATTTCTTTTTCTGCTTTAAGTTGTATTACAAGTATAGTTAGTCTCTGGGTTTTAGCATATCCTCTCTATGTTTTACATTATCAATGTTTCTCCATAGCAGGAGGCCAGAAGATATGGAAGCTTTGATATCTATAACATCTAGTTTTATCTTCTATTAGTTTTGAATTCATTTTAAGCTCCTTTGAATAGGAATTTCAAAAGTCAACAAAGGTTCAGAAGAATCCCTGCTTGTTGGAAATAATTTTCCTGGGAAAAAAGCATAAAATAGTATAAAAGTATAAAATCACAAATAGCTACGCTTTAGGATTTGCGTATACCATTGCATATCACCTTTATCACAGTAAAGTTATAATTTTTGCCTAAAGTTGACTGATCTCTTATGAACAACCTAATTATTTCAGAAACCTCTTTTTGTTGCTAGCAGATTGTTACATCAAAAACACCAGAGATTGATTACAGAAGATTTCCAAAACCATTAAAATCTGAAAAACAGTATTCCTTTTATCCTGCTGCTGAGATTTTGAATGAGCATCATATAAATGTGTATTTGGATACATCTTTGTACATGTACCATATTAATAATTTTTGGCTTATTTGACCAAAAGACGAAACTAGAACTGAAAGTTGTGTTACGCTAGTGGGAACTAGACCAACAGCATCATGTTTTTGAGAAAGCTAGAGTATACACAAACTGTGCATGAACTCTGATGAAAACTGGTAGGTAACAAAAGTGGAATTTACTCTGTATTATGGAATGAAAATAAATATGCTTAAAAATGGGAGGCAGATTTGCAAGTCTATGGCATGTGAGAAGCCGCTGCACGAGTGCACATAGGAAGATGGCAATATTAGACTTGTGAATTTCAGTGCTTACATATGAATTCTGTGAAAAACTAAATGTTCACCATCCCACCAAACAGACCTTCACCTTTGGACAATAACAGTACAAGTAGATAAGTAATTTTAGGCAATAAAGCTGAAAAAAATGGAAAATGTGTAATCTTCTAGAACTTTACATTTTATTTACATGAAATTACAAGAAAATTGTTATGGTTTTGGTAGAACAAGGTCTGAAATGAGTTCATTCTTAGTACTCGGACAAGACATTCTGAAAAACACTGACACTGGAGTAAGTTTTTTCCTAGGGTATTTCCTTCCTATCAAATACTAACTTTACTTACTAGGTCAACCGGCTAGACTAAGAAGTAAGTTTGGTTTATGATACTGACTATTATGTTGCCAGCTGCTGTGGAACCAGCAGAATTTGATCCTTTTCCATGCAACAGTTAATATATAATATATGCACTAAATATTATAAGAAATTCTAAAACCCCCAAAGTGCCGTGTCATAGTATTTACCATATTCCAAATGGAAAAGCCATTTGAGATTAATACTGTGTCAACACTTCTAATGCATTCTCTAGAATGGGATATTAAAAGAATATTAAGAACTAGGGTGATATTTCCAGGACATTTGGACACCAAATGTGTGGGATGAGTTGGAATGCATTCCAGGCAGTGGTTTTATTCAGCTTCAGACTTTAGTTGGGTAAAATCATTCCTAACCTGAAAGGAAAATTAGAAAAACAACAATAGACAAGCAGGACAGATCCTGTTTTGACATATTTGCAGATGATGTGCATATGGCCTGAAAATTTTTCCAAAAAGATCTACACAAGACTTTCAGATTTGAAAGTTTTTTGGCTTAGAATCTATATTTCTTGGTATAGTTCACATTTAAAACAGTTCTAATTAAACAACTAAAACTTTCAGAATCATCTTGTCTTTGCAGAAGAATATTTTGCTCTTTTGATAATCAATTATATTTAGGAGATCTTAGCAAAGTTCTCCTTAGCCATTTAAAAATGTCTAATGAAACATATTTGAAGCTTTATTGGCAATATTTGTCCATACATAAGTTTTGCTGTATTGTGATGGTTTATCACCTCTGTAAGAAAACTAAGTCCATGATTTCAAAAGTTTATGAATTCTGAGGGAATCTTTTCAGTGACATAAGGCAGAAATTGAGAAAACGTGAATTGCTGAGACAGATGTGAACATAGGGCAACAACTTCCCTAAATACTGGAAGATTTTGATGAAGCTTAGTAAAGGTTCCAAAAAAATTAGTGAATTCGCCATGTTTCTCAATAGATACAAGAGGATGAAGAAATGAAGTTTGTGTATGTGAAGATAAGTAAAAACATTTATATTAAGTTAATTTTTCCTAACAATCAAAAAATATTTTCAGATAACAAAAATAAATAGATAAATAGAGGTGTTGTATAGCTGTGGAACATAGTAGTTGGTACTTGGGGAAAAATGTTATGTGTGCAGCTGCTGATTGCCTGAACTAGCAAGACCTGAGATAGTCTGCCCTGCACAACACAAAATACATGTGACCAAAAGAGTTTACACTGTCTTGGTTCTTTGAGAGGTAATATTTACAGGCTGCAAATTCAGCCTCTGCTTCAGAAATCTTACGCATCAACTTTGAAAACTTCAAGGTTTCTGATGTGTTTTTTTTCTTTTGAGTTAAAGGATTTTTTCTAAATATGGACTTGTAAGAGTTTCTCTTTTGAATAATGACCTCAAGTCACGTTTTTGAAGAAGCCATGTTGGTTTCTACCAACTCCTGTGGGGAGGAGTCAGTTGTCATTTTCTATAGGTGATGCTGTATGATTCGTTTTGATTATATGAGTTTTAACATTATGAGACGAAATTTGAATTTTCCATGTGCAAAAATGTCATTATTCCTGTGTTCAAGGCTATGACCTATAATTTTGTAATTTGTATGCCAGGATTTCTTCTCTATCTTTTTTTTTTTTTTTTTTTAAGATAGGTAAAACTGCAGAAAATTAGCTTAACATTGCCTTATAAATTTGGAAGTTCTAAAATTGGGAACTGTTAACAAAAAGCTAAAAAACCTAATTGTGCATGGCAAATCCTTAGGCTCTAGAATTTAGAGTATCAAAAGCTTTGCAAAAGCCTTTCTAGACTCTGTAATAGTAACAAAAGCAGTTAGTTCAGGAATCAAAGGCAATTGCATCAAAGATGAAAAATACTGCATACTTCCTGTCTGTGAGATTACCTCTGGCTTTGATATACATGAATTTTGTAATCAAATGTAGAATTCCAGTGCAAAGTCTTTGATTCTAGAGATCACTTTTTCTAAGTATTGTGTTATGTATGTTTATCAAGGACAACAGTCAGAAATCTGAAGGGTTTGAAACCTTTAGCATCGCAATGCCATGCTTTCATTTAAACTGTAGTATTGCTGAATAATTGAACATAGTCCTAGTTGGTTTGCAATTGAAGCATCTTATTGCAAAACATATTGAAGCTAATGGGAAAGAGACTGTTGGCTTTGGAGTAAGCCCTAAGGACACAACTTAATACAGCACAAAATAGTTTTTCATAGAGAAGACACAGCATAGTGTTTAACTTTTTGCGGACATGAATTTTCCGCATTGCAAGCAGTAAGTGAATGTGAACTTGTTCTGGTGATTCATGGGTTAAAAAACACTCTGAGATTCACCAGTATTACTTTAATTCTTTTAATAATCCCTTACACTCAGAAATTATTTTCTGGGCTCTTGATTCAATAGTTATAAAGTAGTAAAAAATGTGTTTGTACTGCAGCATAGCACTGAAAACATACCTGGTTTCTTACTGCATGGGCCTATAATTTCAAAACAGCTGTGATAGTTATTTTAAGGTATTCTTTTAGATTTTCTTCCTGTGGGAGAGAATACACCTTGAATTAACCACCAAGATCTCTGGCCTAAGGCCTATATACAAGATGATGGTTTTAAGAGACTTCTGTCCTTTCAGAGTACTGAACAGGTGTACAATTTGTAGGCTCAGAATCAAGTAATAATTCTTTACTGATTTTACAATCATAGCCCTATTTATTATTTTTTTCCTACTTGGTTTCTTTAAATTTCAGATTTCCATACTTGTGGGAAAATTAAACATTAAATGAAAACAGATATTTTTGAAACTAAAATAACTACAGAAACAGATGGAAGCTTGCCAACAAAACCCACATCTACTAATAAACTTGTAAAAGGAAAAATAAAATGGTAATTTAGAGCATAAGGAATATAGCTAGAGCATATTGGAAAAGCAAGATGTATAAGATTCTATCCACATGCAAATTCATGTTCAGTGTAGCAGTTTCATACAGTTTTCATCATGAAACAGAGCTAGTACTGGTAAAGAGTTGAAAACTAAATCAAAAAACAGTAAATAAATTATTTCAGTTACGTATATATGAATTCCAGCTATCAAAAGGGCTCAGATTTTGGGGAGGATGTGTGACTACAGGAAAATGATGCTGTTACAGATTGAGTCTGGTAATCTCGTATAGAAATTCTTCATATAGGGGTTCATGATGCTGAGGAACAAAGTAAACTTAAAATATCTTTAAAGAATTTGTCTAGTGTGGAAGTAAAATCTTTCTAAAGTAAGTGAGGTGAAACATGACTTAATTTTAAGAAAACAAAGCTAATCTACATTCTTTTTTTTTATTTCGTTGTCGGCTTTCTGGTTTTCAATGCTGAGTATTGAGAGCCACCTTGTGGCCATACTTTTTAATGCATATATGATGCTGATTTTATGGTAGGTGAAAGGCCCTTGTTCACTGTTCTGCTTCAGAGCATTCTGAAGACTGGGAATTAAAAATAAATCCATAAATACGTTCTATCTCCAGGCATCTGGCCTGAAGTACAACTCTCTGCTTGACCTGAGGGATAGGTTCTTTACATTCATGTGAAATTTCTGAGGTTTTTTTTCTTGTTCTCTTGTTTCTTTCTTTCCTTTTCTCTTCTTGTGTATATTAAGGGATGATAGTATAAAATGCAAAATAGATAAGTTACATGTGTAATAAGTATAATATACTTGTATAGTATATGTGTACAAAGTACATATATAGTGATGTGGACTACATTCACTGTTGCTAAAAAAATATAAATTCTTGAATAGGGCATGTTTTATGAAACTAACAAAACTGGACAATTGTAAGCATTTGTTTTTCTATGTTAACGATTGTTATGATTACTGGACTAACAGTTGATAGTAAATAGAACAATTTGGTTTGTATTTCCTTTTATGAAAGGTACATACGGAATTAGTTTCAGGTATCACAACTGGGATTATTTGGAGTACACACATAAGGATGAACTGATTACTCCTGAACTTCACAAAACAGTTTAATGAATTTGTGTCTTTTTCTGGAGAGGCATATAAAAATTTGCTGTGATTATAAAGGGGCTGATGTAAATAAATACAGGAAGTTATCAGTTAAAGTAGCAATCTTGATTTTCCTGAGTTCAGTTTTCTGTTCTGTAATATAAAGTATATGGTGTATGTAAAGGCGGAGGTTGAAGCAGCACCAGTGCTCTGCCAAGCATTTTCTTTTGGAATTTTGAGGGGATGGTGTTCCCCATAACGTTTATAATTACTTCAGATAACAGTGGAAAACCTTTTTCCTCTGTGGCTGAATTTGTACTGAGGACTCTTAGAAAACTTTGGGATTTCACAGGTAACTCATTCCACCAAACACAAAAGTCTTGAATTTTGTTGTCAAACTAAAAACTAAACCAATAACTGTAGAAATTTTCAGAGATAAGAAAAATAATTAAAACATCTACTATCCTTTTTCCTGTTAGGGAAAAATTGAGATTAAGTAGGCATTTAATCCCATTCATTGTCTGATAGCAACAGTTTGGGAACATTTCAGTTATAGTATGTTCGTATCAACTTTGTCACATTGAAGAAAACTGGGTTTTGTCATACTTTTAAGTAACACTATGACCTCTGCTGTGTGGGGTAATGACAGATTCTGTGAATGTATTCCATAATTTTGTCCATAGCAAAGAAAATGCTATGAGACTGTAATATTTTATGGGAAGGTGCATAATTATATCTGACGTTTCTAACAAGTACAAAATGAATTAATGATAAATAATGCTTCCTGATTAAGTTGCCATTGTCACCAGTAGAAAGGATCTAATGTCTCCATTCCTGTTTTAAGTGTGAGTTCCGTTATGTTCAGGCATTTAAAACTTGAGGATGATCTGATTAATTTTCATTTATAGGGCCATTAACTTTGTGATTGTTTCTTCAGTTTCTCTGTCATAGGAGGTATTCAGTCGCAGAATAAGCAGGAATCAGTGTGAAGACAGATAATGCAAATTCCAATTTACTTGGAATAGTGAGTGATAATTAAGAGCTATTATTGATATGTGCCATCTGGGTGTGTTGAGACAATACCACCTGAGTCAGTTACAATAGAAATTTGTTGCAAGGGAAAGTTATTTGAGGATCTGTTTTGTCTTTAATTCTTTCTGGGATAACTTGTGTTCATTGGTCTAAATCTGAAACATGCCAGTGGAGTGCTTTTCAACCTAAAACTAAATCAAACAGATTTTAGGAGGTAACTGCACAAGGTAACTACAAATGCGTGCTGTGTCTAAGCTCCAGCTGTAGTTGGTGGAGTTCAGTGCATCTCAGGCAGTGGAGCCAAGAGGATGCTTGAGCTCAACCACGAGCAGAAACAAGGGGCAGTCAGGGGCCAGAAACGCCGTACAAGCCCTGATGCCCATCATGGTGAGGGTGCTCAGACTCCAGCTGAGCAGATCTGCATGTAGACATCTACGGTGTTTTAATCTCAGACTGAACCCTGCCATATCAAGCTGCTGGCAAAGTGGCCTGTCTCTAATGGTCAGGCGGTTACTTTAACTCTCTAGGGACGTTTGTCTGCATCAGGCAGCATTAGCTGGCCCTCTTGGTTTTAGCAGTGTGCAGATTAAACAAGCATGATGAAACTATCTAGTTATCTCAAGTGATGTCTTCTCAAAAAAGAAATAGAGTAGGAAATCTTTTCTAGGTTGATCTCAAGATTGAAAAGGCTATGCCAAGAATTAGAACGCATCGGTCTTTTTCTATAAATCTGATCAGAAAGGCTGTCTGATATTATTACAGAAAACAGGCTCAGTAGTTTTTCCTCTAGTGAGTGGTCACTAGGGATAGTAGAGATAACATACGTCGTATAGGTAAGCATAGCCTCTGTGTTTCCATTCTGCGGAAAATTTCTGTGATAAGATAATTGGCAATGCTATATTTGGAGCTCAAAAAATCAATTTAAAAATTAGCTTAAATCCAATTACAAAATTAACAGAACAAAATACTTTTTGTTGAATAGCTTCAGATGTTTAGACTAGAATTTTTAAAGTAAAATATTCCTATATCTGTATACCAATATATAAAGATGAGTGACGATATGATGACCAAGTTTTCTTTGCAATATATTTTATTATTTATACATTATGTTGTTTACATTAATGTTATATACAACATGTTTTATGTTAGCTTTCAAAGTGCATAATGAGAAAATCAAGCCAAACAGTAAAAGTTTTTAAAATACTTGTCTCACTGAATCTAATGAATCTAATTTATAATTTATAAAGATTGCAAGTGTCAAAGATTCTCCACTCCTTTTATTCTGATTTTAATTCATAATTTAGTATTACCATCTTGAAAACACTGAAAATGGATATCCTGGTGATCACCCTGTAGTACAGGTGTGCTGTGGAACTCCGCAAACATGGTACTTGCCTTAGCACTGAACCACGGTGTGTGGTTCAGTTCTGTACAGCCGGATAAATTTCTCTTTGCATAAAAAAGCTATATTAATATGTCTGGAAAGTGATTGCAGTGTTAGCTATAGAACTGTTTTACATAGATATTATTATCTTTCAGTCTTAAAGTAGGGGAAAATGTTTTTATTTTTATATAAATTTGTACTTCAATTATGTCATTTAGGATATAAAGATAGTTATAAATTTTTTTTACTTCAGGTGGTAAATTATATCGACATACTAATCTTAAGGCAAGTGTAGGCATTGTACATAATTCTCTTCGTCTCTGATTTTTAAACTTTATAAAGCGATTATCTTGCAGGCTTTCCTCCTAGTGTACTAACACTCCACCAAAGGCAGCATTACAGACTCAGGTTCTACTTTGAGGTAAAGAATTTTGCAAAGCCTTTTGAGATTAGTCTGCTCTTATAAGAACGCAGAGTTGTGAGATTACAAACAGTTTTAAGGAGAGGGAATGCATGAAGCATGTAATGATTTGAACAGATATGACTATTAATTGTACAGAAGAAAGACTTAATATAATTAAAAGATTAAAGAAAATTAAGCTCATGGTATGGCATCTAACACTTTTGAACAGTCATTTGGACTAATGTATGCACGATAAGTAAACAGTATGAAAAATGGAAATGAATCAGGGTTGGAGAGGGACTGTGGAAGCAGCGCAGCCGCTCTTCTCTCACCTGTTTTGTGCTGCTGTGTGCTGCATTAAGTAAGAATCTCCTTACTTCTTCCTATACCAGGTAATTTAATCTCCATGGTATGTTTGATATGTGAGACATTTTCCTAAATTTCCTCTGAGATCTATCAGCTGTGTGGGTAAGACATTTAAAGTTAGCTTGTTGAAGAAACTATTTAGCCTTCTTTAAAATAGTAGTATATGAATTGCAATATCTTAACAATAGCGAGCTCCTGTTTTGGCAGAGAATTTCTAATCCTGTTTACAAAGCCCAGACAAAGGAAATCAATTAATTACTGTGCAATTTTTTTTTGCTCAAATCTCTGTAAATATACAATAAAAATTGCACACAAAAAAAAAAAGTCCTCTGCCCAAAATATCAACCTTGCAGAGGAGGTAGATATGCTAGGTACATGCTTAAAGACCTGTAGATGTAGAAAACAGTCTTTCAAAGCCACATTTAATTATACATGATTGTCTTAATCTCTGTAATTTTTAAACTTTATAAAGCAATTATCTTGCAAGCTTCATGAAGTATGAAGCACAATGTTAGTAAGTGACATAAAATATTGGGACTATAAAGGCTGGATTTAGGGGGGAATTTTTTTAAGAGACGAGGGTAATAAAACCTTTTTTTATTTCAGTAAATAGAGCTTAAGACTACAAGAGATCTCATAATTTAGCAGAGGTCTGTGGGAAAACACCCTGCATTTGAACAAGATCTGGCTGGAAAATTGGGCTCTATGGAGGTGACTGCACAGTGCTCCTTTCTTGCATCAGCTGGTTTCCTCCAGCAGCGAGCCTAATAGTTGCCTCAGTTTTACGGACAATCTGTCTCTAAATTCCTAAGTCTGCTGGCCAGAAGAGCATACTAATATAAACCTTCTTGTTTCATCACTTAATAGGTGCTACTTCTGTGCCCTTTTAGGTGTGTAAAGACATCGTTACTTTTGAAACTGCCTTTGAACGGTGTTTAATAGTCCACAGGCTTCATGGTTCTGCACTGAGGTTGCAGAACTTTAGAGAGCAGCCTGCTAGTAATTTGGAATAAAACTATCAAAAGCAACCACAGTTGTCAGAGGTGTTGGTAAAAATCAGATGATGGCACTGACAATCAGCGTAAGTCTTACACATGTCATTTCTAAGATGTTGGGTTTTTGTCCTGAGGGTACAGTGGAAGAATTTATGAAACAGTAAGGCAAGGAGAAAATTCAGGGAGAGATGAGGTTACAGAAATCTGATGGGACATGCATTTGAGTTGGGACAGGGGTACAAGGAATTTAAAATTCATAGGAAACCAGGTTTCATTGGTCCCACTACTTGAAGGTTTATTGGTTTCTTAAGAGATTTTTTTGTGTGTGTTAATATGTTATCAGATAAAGGAAATAATTATCCCTTATTATAATTAATCAGATTACACTATATGAACATTTCAATATGAAAATACATAAAATCTATAATTTTTCATATCCTTTGGAGAGTTCTCAAAAGTACTTGTAAGATTTAACAGTTACTGACACAACTACTAAGTGTTACAAGGAGTCCTTGAAATTCTCTTAAAATAACAAAGGAGGAATAAAATGTCTAGTTCTGAGACTTGTTTAATATTATTAGCTCACAAATAAAAAACCCTTTATGTGATGCTAATTACATCATGAATTTTCTTATGGGTCTTTGTATTACACAGGTATCGGTGAAAAAATTTATGCTGCAGATGGTCTGATGTTCTACTTCGGTTATCCTTTTCTCTTGTTAAAGTTCAGATTACATAGCTGAAGTTATTTGATAGGTGGTGAGTAAAATGTTGACCTTTTTTAGTTTAGAAATTTCCACCACTTTTATTGACTTGCATTTCTTTTATCATGTCTGCTTAGTTTATTTTTTCCATGCTGTAGGGCAGAAGCTAGAAGAAACAAAGCCACAATACCAGATCAAAAGACTTTTAAAACCTAGAGTTCATAACTCCAAAAATTATTTTCCTGTTATTAGATAAATTTCAGCTTTTCATGGTCCTGCGTACTCATGCCAATCTAAAACTGTTTGAAAACCCTATAGATTATTAATTCATACTGCGCATTTCCAGTTACCTATAAAACTTGTAAGATAAATTCCATTCTTCTGAAGAATCCTCAGTCTGTCACTGTGAAGTTGTGGACTGTTATGGTTTAATTACGAACTGAAATGCACTTAATGTTCACAAATGGTTTTTTTCCTTGTAGGATTAATGATGTTTTGGTCAGTATAGTATTTGAGGAGGAGTTGCACTAAAAATCATGATGATAGGTAATAAGTAAGCTGCAGCTGTATTGGAAAGATCTTGAAAACACTTTCTACTTCCATTGTCTCAGAATGAAAATGCATCCAGTATTGTCATGGCTCAGCAGAGTGGTGGTTCTGAGTATTGCAAAGCAAAGGAAGTGTTCTCAAATATAACAAATATTTTTATAGAAACCATGCAGTATCAGTTCCCTAGTGAAGCAGAATTATTGAAATCTTTGTACAGTCAAGGACAGCAACAAAAGGTTTAACTAGATCTCTGGAGGATGCCACAGTTCAAACTGAAACCGGTACAAATTCATCCTTGTTGCAATGCTACACTTGCATGTCATCAAGCTCGCTCACTCTGTTTCCTCTTGTGCCATATATCTTCCCTACTGGCGAGTTCTCTAACAGCACACTGAAAACTTCTGCTGTCAGCAAAACACACTGAGATTGATGACTTTTTCGTATTTGTGCTCCAAGTGGTTAACAACATGAAGACAGGACTTCCTGTCTCAAGGGCTGGAGAAGAATAGATGCCTTGCTGTATTTTACAGAGAACAATTTAATTTTAACTTGATGAGAAAGAAAACGAGAGCTGTACGTGATTTTGCGTCCATTTTAAAATCATGATGTTAAACAATTAATTCAATCTTAATTGATGTGCATTTTCATGTTATTGCTTGGTTGAAATGTTTTGACGCTTCTTCTAGTAAGACTTGAGATTACGTAGGCACAGATTTCTGTTCATTGTGAAGTCCAGATTCTCATCATACTGAATCAATACAAAAATGTCTCTAAATATTTTTATTGCACTTGCTATAAACAATAGAAAGATGCTTATCATTGTACAATGCATGAAAATTATTGTTACTTTTACTGCATTTTCACTCAGTGGTGGAGCTTAAACTGGGTCATTATAACCAACACTTCCTTTCTATCTAAATCTAGTGCTGTTTTCCATGTCTGTTTACACAGAAGAATTATTTTTCATTCTAAGTTTTTAAATCCTTTTTTCTGAGAATCAGTAATTCATTCAGTTACAAGTCAGGCACCACATTCTGGCTTGAAATCAAATGTAAACTACTTTGGTCCTTCTTATAAAATTGCCTTAAGTTGAGGTGGTGTATTATGTATACTGATAGTTCCTTTTTTTTGCTTTATAACAGCTAGGCATTAAGTGAGGTAATTTGAAACTGTCTGTACCTCAGTGACTTGCAAATCCACCATTTGTGGTGATCAAACTTGCATTCGCAATTCATTCTTGGATTTTCTGGCTGGCTCAAAAATCTGATATTTTAGCAATACTAAATTTTCTTCGCTTCTGTCATCGGTGAGATCTGTAAACACTTCTGCATTATAGAACTGAGGAATCAAAGATTAAATTTAATGTTTTCATCTTGTTCGGGGTTTTTAATGTGATTGCTATTCTTTCTCCTCCCACAGAATCTTATTTCATTCTCTGTGAACCATGTAACTTTTCCAGTGAAAACAAAGATGGGGCTGCTATGATGTATCATACTGTAAAACAAGTACACTGAATAATGCAAGACACCACACCAATCCATTCTTTAATTGGTCGTCACACTCTGATCTGCCAACTGAATGAAACACACAATCTTGCACAATATATAGATTCTGATTTGTGGTAAGGCCAGGGCAATAGAAAAATATGCCAGAAATTCGACCTCACGCCTCCTTTCCTTGTGAATCAAAAAGAGAAGAAAAGGATAATTCATAGGAATTTTTTAGAAACCATTCTCTGATTGGAGCACAATGACGTAAGGAATAATGTTTGTATTTGTACAACTGCAAAGTATAATTAAGACCTGCGTTATTTTGAAAAATTGCAGTATTATATGCAAAGTACATCAGGGAATCATTGAATTGCCAAATTTCAAATTCCCAAGAGTTACCACTTCTCTGGTAGTGTTCCAGCAATAACTAATATTTTGCTTATTAGCAGGAAAAAATAGTAGAAAAGTAGCAGAAAAGACTTTTCACTCTTCACTTTTGAAAGCAGACAAGTCATCTTGGTCCATATTTACAGAATTCATTTGTCTTTAAAGGGATCAAAATTTTCCTGAGTTTTTTCTTCAAAGAACATCTACAAATAGTGACCTTGTAAAAAGCAGAAGATTTAGCAACCTGAGCTGAAAAGTAAACAAATACATCTAGGTAATAAAGATAATCAAATTAGTGTACTAAAGTATAGGTATCATCTAACCATATCTCAAGACCAGTAGTCATACACAATGAAAATTGTATAGCTTTGACAAAAAGAGGCCATTATTTCACTTGAATAAAAAAATACAACTATGTTAGACCAAGATGATCATAACTTAGCTTGGCAATTATTCCTAATTGTCTAAATGTCTCCTCCATTCTCTTTTTCATACAGTTTTTCGAATTGTGGTTTAAATACATTAAAACTGAATTCCTTAATACTTTACTCTGTGGTGGTTTCTGTGTTTTACAAACTGCAGAAAATTTTGTGTGCATGTAGCAAGAACTACTTTTAGTGCAAGAACTGAAAAATAGTCTGTGGCCTGTTGAGGACAGATAGATTCCTATTCTAAACAAGTATTTCTAAATTACAGATTGACAGGTGACAACCCTAAATCAATAGAAACCTGCATACACGTAAAGAGAAAAAGGTTCAGAAGAAAAACATCTATAATACTATAATACAGAGAATTAGTTCTGAAATATGTGCGCCTGATGATTACACTCAAAGAATTGTTATCTTTACACTGGTAGAAGAAAGCGTACTCTCTTTCTCCTTCAGAGATATTTTTAGAGCACTTTACAGAACTTACTGAGGTGATTTCAGTAAAATTGATCAGAGCAGTAACTCATGGGTTTAAACGATTCTAACTTTAATACAGTGAACTTAAATCTCCAGAGGGAGACAATTAGATTATTGACTCTTCCAGGAGAAATTCCAACTGATTCACATTTGTTTGCTATAATTACCTTCTTCAAATACTGTCTTGCCAGGTACCCACTAATTATAACCCAGTAAAAGAATAAGTGTTGGACAGAGATATTACTTCAGGATAACTATACAAAGTTAATAGCTAGATACATTTAAAAAGTGAATATATAGAGAATGAGCATGCATACTTATTAAGTTCACTAGCATATTGGCCAGCCTGCCTACATCCAGAAATGATCTGCTGGGTCATGCAAGTCATCTTGGTTGAGGGGAGGTCTCGGTCATCTTTGGGTTCTTCAGAAGAACCAGCTGCAGGGTGAACAGTCAATGCTGCTAGTTCCCAAGAAAGAGCAAGGGAAGTAATATGAGGGTATATCAACATAGAAGCACTACCTGAATCCAATATATTGAGCCATTGGGTGACTGATATATAACTTTACAGAAGACCTTCATGACAAGTTACTTATATATGATTTAGAAGGCTCTATGCTATGCATATTACTATGTGTTTAGTAAATACTAATAATTTTCCATTTTGTGCTGTTTCTCAAGAGGTATAGAAGGTAATACAAGATAAGGACCAATTGTTTAATATATATTCATCACAGAAATGTAGTCAACTTTTAAATCCTTGAGGGAAATTTTTTTTTGAAGTTAGTTCTTTGCTTCTGTAATAAAATAATAATTTCATCTTGTTCTTGCTACATAACGTGCCACTTCATCCTTGTCCTAGAAACAGCTGCTGATAGCTTAGTTATTATGTGGACAGTACAAGTTCATAAACTGTTGTATAGTGTAGCAGCTCAGCTCCATGGTTTCTTGTATTTACTCTATCTGTGCACATTAAGGCTCATGGTTTTTCCTGTAACAAGAAATTATTATATTTTTACTTCATATTTAATGACCCTTCTCACGATTTATTGGCACTAAGTTTTAACCTCTCCCCTTTGAAACAGCAACTGTCAATACAAGAATAAAACTTATGTTAAAGATTTAATTTCTATAGATTAATTAATATGCGATATATATGTAGTAAATTCTGAAGAGCAAAAATGGAGAATGATCATGCAGTCTTTGATCATCTCTTTCCATTTCTCTCTGTCCTCAGACACAGAAATAATGTTAATTTTTTGTATTTAAGGAACAGGAATAAGCCCACTAATGGACTCTTCAACTTCTCTTTTTACATTCTACTTTTTTCAACTGCCCTTTATTTCCCAAATGGACAGAGTCTTCTCCCATCTTACCTTGATCTCATAAATTTTGAAAGACAATCAGTATTCTTTAAATGAGCCAGCAGAGCAGATTTAGCACTATGATTAATATGAATTAGGCAGAGCAGACTTTTGTCTGGTTGGAACTTAAAGCAATTTAGAACGTGAACCTACGAATTACACTTTCAGATGTCTTCAGGAAAGTTACAAAATAGTTATTTTGGAAATAATTGAATTGTATTCATCACACAGTAGCAGTACTAATGAGAACTGCCCCTCATTGAAAGCTGCAGAAAAAGATAACTGTCTTGCTTTTAGGTGTCTCTGATTTCTGTGCTATCTGAGCATCAACACTCATCAGGTGAAGCTAATGAGGCCTCAAAATTAAGAGCTAGTACTTTGCAGGGTGTCAGGGCAGTGCAGAGAATGAAGGATGGGAATAAATTGCTCTGAATTGCTCAAACCAGTGAACAAATATGATGATGCATTCTGAGAAAACTACAACTACTGCCCTATTGTGAACTCCACAGAAAGGAAATTACAATGATTGAGTCTTACGGTCACAAGCATGACAGTTTTGCTATAGTAAGGTGATCATGAGAAAAATACTAGAATAGCCTGTGCTGTTTCTGTTACTGGAAGAAAATACATGATGGTCAAAAACTGTGTTATTAGCAGGGCAAAACCACCAAAATTCAAAGTTGCAAACAAAACCATCTTCAAACTGAGAAAGCAAAAAGGAAAAATAAGTAATTTACAGAAAGAAAAAAAAAATCTGATGTTATGAAGCAGTGGTGAACTACTTAGCCAGTCCTAGATAAGTGTATTAATTGGAGATTAAAGAAAAGTAATAAATTGATGTTTCACTTATCAAAAAGTAATTTATTGTCAGCTGTTTTTCATAATCAAGCTTTATTACTCTTTTTTACTTGTTTTTAGATAAAATAAGGAAAAAAATACCTATTAAAAACTTCATTTGTTGATTCATGTAGTATTGGTAGTTCAGAAAAAAAGCATGCAGCTTATAGTCTTTATGAATTATGAAACCTTTGTGATACCATATGCAAGCAAAAGATGAGGAAGGGTGCTACCATTTTTAACTATTTAATTGGCATACCCTAAAGCTTGATTAAATCTTTTTTTCTGCTACATATGTCTCACTTCTTATTAAAATCAAACAGGACAATTTTTTGTGTCTAATTGTGACATTTTTTAATTGTGTCTTAATCAAGAACTGCATGAAATTCAAGACATTTAAAGAAAAAATATAGGTGGCAGCAAGCTAAACTAGGAATGTATTTAATACATACTGTTTTAGATGCACACACACATGTAAGCAAAGGTCATAAATCTACAGCCCTCTTGAGCAATAAGGGAGGGGAAAGAAAATCAATTCTAATCAGGAGGCCAGTGCCAGACTTCATAATAACAACTTCTCTGTACACCTGAGGCGCTTAGTAACATTTCGTATAAATTTTAAACAAAACCTTTTAGTCTGTAATAGAACAAGATGGGAGTAGTATAACTCTTTATAGTTTCACTTGCCTTATTTATTAGTTGTTGGTTTTGTTCTCTCTGCAACCATTAAAATCCAGATTTAATAGAATAACCATGCAGTTCATTGGCACAAAAGCTTAGGAGGTTTATTTGCAAATATGTTGCCATTAAAGGATATGCTATGTGAGCAGGTTTCCAAGTCATCACTGATAAATGTGATTTGTTTCTTTTTTTTTTTATTTTCTCAAGTGTAACTTTATAAAATTAGGTTATTTCATTGTTCTTGAACTAACTTGCCTTGCCCACAAATTTATGGAAAGAAATTTAATTCCATTTCTGTACAGTTAATGGAATCATTGAAGATAGTTAGTGATTTGATTTGCTTGATGCTTGTTTTTTCCTATGTCAAAAGTGGGCTTTGAGTTTTTCATTTAAAAAGTTCATCATCATCTGTGTCAGAAGAATTTTATTTAATGTGTCTCTAAACTGGTTATAGTGCAACCTGGAAATCTAGCATTTCATAGATTCAATAAATGTACACACAAAACCTGTGAATATTAAACAAAGATGCTTTAGAATGTGTGGTAGATTTTAGAAGTATGTGGATATACTTTCAAAATGCAACTATATGGGTATGTTAGGTGTAACTAGATGTTTTTCAGTGATTGATTAATCTTAAGCTTGTAAGTACTTGAATTATAGTCAGACTAGCATTGCCATATCTTAATGTGTTTTCTGTCACAAACTTTTCCCCTTTCTTCTCCTTTTTCCTGTATTCAAAAGTTCCTTTAAATAAGTGAAATCATATTTCCTAAAACCATAAACAAATACAGTTTCCTTCCATATATAGTATAAGATTTTACTCTTAGTTTCCCATTAGTAAATTGCCCTGCCTTTCAATTATATTAGATAACATAAGCAATCAGGTTACAAACAAAGGTATGTAATTTTTAAATTGTGGAAATTTGAGAGCAACATTTCATAGAATAGTTTGGGTTGGAAGGGACCATTAAAGGTCGTCTAGACCGACCCCCCACCATGAGTAGGGACATCTTCAACTAGGTTAGGTTGCTCAGAGCCCCATCCTGTTTCCAAGGATGGGGCATCCACCACCTCTCTGGGCAACCTCTTCTAGTGTTTCACCACCCTCATCCTAAAAAATTTCTTCCTTCTGTCTACTCTAAATCTACCCTGTTTTAGTTTAAAACCATTACCCCTTGTCCTGTCACAATAGGCCCAAGTAAAAACTCTGCCCTCTCTTATGAGCCACTTTTAGGCACTGGGAGGCTGTTATAATGTCTCCCTGGATCCTTCTCTTCTCCAGGCCATACACCCCCAACTACCTCAGCCTGTTCTCACAGGAGAGGTGCTCAATCCCTCTGGTCATTTTTGGGCCCTCCTCTGGACCCTCTCCAACAGGTCCATGTCTCTCCTGTGCTGAGGGCTCCAGAGTTTGACATAGTACCCAGGTGGGGTCTCACGAGAGCAGAGGGGCAGAATCCCCTCCCTCACTCTGTTGGCTTTTTCAGCTACAGGTTATAATACTTAAAGTGTAATTTTTGATACTGAATAATTGTGCTTTTTGAAAAGTAGTTATTTTAATATCTGTAAAGTAGTCATGTGACACCAACAAAAGCAGCTCTAATAAAAAAATGAAATTTCTGATGGTTGTCCTATAGCTAATTACTTTATTAAATGCATACACCATGTTCTGAATGTAATCAAGATAAATCCAAATTTTGATGTCACAGTAATTCTCAGATTTGCAGCTGAACTAAGTTTTCCAGATGCCTTTTTTCTCTGAGATTTGTTGTTCATATACTATAAATGCAAACTTTGGTGCATTTGTGTTCTTAATGCAGTATCTGTTTCCAGTCACTGGCTCATAAAGAATAAGCTGCCACTTTCTCAATTTCTTATTTATTCATTTTTAAGCACAACAGCAGCTAATTAAATTTGCCAAAAATTCATGTGTAGTTAAAAGCTGAGTTTGATTTCCTTAAAAATGAATAGTAAATAATTACTGCTAAAGCAGAAAAGATCTGATATTGAGAAGCTGGATAATTGTGAAGCTGAGAAATGTGGTTTTCCTACAGTATTTTTCTTTTCGTGTCCTCCTTCATAATTGCATTCCCATCTCCCTATTTATTTCTGTTTGCAGAGATTTATTGCTCATGTTTCGCAATATGCCACTACTGTGAACCATATTTTGCTTTGCTTTACCCATTCTCTATCCCTGACTATCATAAAAGTCAACTTTCAGTGACTGTGTGTCAGGTACTAGTAAATGTGAAGGTTTAAAATACTGATGATGACAATAGTAATAATAATAATAATCATAATTCTATCTAGAATTAATTCACTGTAATATACAGGTCTGAAAATACAGTGATAGTAAAAAAAAAAATTCTTGACGCTCTTGTGGTCTGTGGAAAAGTAGAGGTTCTCTGCTGGCAATGATAATAAAGAAATCTGGTATAGGGAAAGATTACAGTCATCATTACCACAACCCTCCAGGAGTCGTATTCAGCAGTGATCAATTTTGGAAGGCAGTGAGTCCAGCAGATAGGAATGGGAAAGAGATGAGAGGAAAATCAGAGGTGTTTGTGGAAAATGTTGAAACATGAAGATCTGAGGAACCAGTGTCCAGGGTCAAGGATATTGAGATTGTATACAGCATGCTTTCTGACCTTATATTTAATCTCATCAACTTTGGTTGAAGATCCTTTATTCCAGTTCACAACAGGGCTGCCCTGCCTTTCCTCCTTAATTGTAATAGAAGAGCTGTACTGCTTGTGATACTTGAGCTTTAGCCCAAAGCTGTGTTTCTGAACAGGAAGACAAATATTCCAGTTGGGCTAAAATGGCATGAACTCTGGTGGTTTGGGTTTCCTCTTTAAGTGGTTGGGTTTCTTTTTTCCTTCCTGGTTGCTTCTAGAGTTTATTGTTTAGAAGGGTATTAGTTTTTCTTGACTTGATACTTGGTTTAGGTGAAGCATGATGAGCTAACACCCAGAAATAAGGGGGACATGCTTACGGACATTATACACAGGGGGAGGCTAGAGGACCTGAGGTTTTACAGACTGAGATCCCAGCCTCCTACATGTGGAGAAGGTAAAAATGAGAGGTAGACTAACAGTTTGATTCCATATTATGATTTTATTAATCCACACTGTGCTGAGCTGATGGGGATGGGGAAGGGTATTCCCTCTTTAATGCTGAGTATAGTGTGTGGCCTGCTGCCTTAAGCCTGGCCTAGCTGCCTGCATGTTCTGAAAGAGATGCTTGTAAGGAAAAACAATACGTGAGTTCTCAGTTTTGCTGTTCATACTGGTTATCAGTAAATTTGGACCTCTGTTTAAGTGAAGCTATATTTTTATAAAAGTATTCCTTTAAACAATTAAGTGTATCTTTTGGAAAGTAAGAATAGAAGTCAAATTCATTTATAGAAAATCATGGCATTAATAAAAAGTTTGACATAAATAGAAATAGTTCCTTTTGCCTGACTCATAATAAGATTCAATGGAGGTTTTTTCCTGTAATGTTTTTAATACACTGCTTCTTGTGCTGTAATTAGAAGTGAATTTATTTTTTATGCTCATCCATTCTAGGTACAGAGATCCAGAAATAAGCAGTTGCGTGAGCTGTTTCCGGATGGATTTAGTATTCATCATGCAGGAATGCTGCGGCAAGACAGAAGTTTGGTGGAGAACTTGTTTTCTAACGGACATATCAAAGTCCTGGTTTGTACAGCTACTCTTGCCTGGGGTGTCAATCTTCCCGCTCATGCTGTTGTTATTAAGGTAAGAGCTTCCATTAATCTGCACATGGGTATCTGTCTTAAAAGAAACCTGTAAAGAAGCATAGATAGCGAGATCTTTATTGTGGGTTTGGGGCCTGGAGGGGAAATGTCTGATTGACTTGAAATGTTATTTATATCTCATTAAACTCATTCTCTCCAGTGGGAGTCTAGTTTGTATAGTAAAGATTTAAATATATCAAAGATTATGAAAGGATTAGTTAAAGTACACTTCTGAAATCACGCTATATTTGCCTAATTTCAGTATTCAGCTCATCAGGATTATATTCATGTGTATTTATGTTAATTTTTATTAACTTTTCCTCAACCAGGGAACACAAATATATGCTGCAAAAAGAGGCTCCTTTGTTGACCTTGGAATTTTAGATGTCATGCAGATATTTGGTCGAGCTGGACGGCCTCAGTTTGACAAATTCGGAGAAGGTGTCATCATTACAACTCATGATAAACTCAGTCATTACCTGACTCTTCTTACTCAGCAGAATCCAATTGAAAGCCAGTTTCTTGAAAGCCTTGCAGACAACCTAAATGCAGAGGTAACCGTTGAATCATTTAGAGGAACTAGCAACCTTTAAAGGGTTAATATTAGTTGAAACAAAAATGCAGTATTGTCACACTTAACATATCTAAAATGGAAATTTTATTTATTGCTGGTCATCTCTAGGTGTGTA
>JAOTQQ010000023.1:75459796-75508452 GCA_026546715.1 Gallinago undulata
ATTAACATAAAATGATTCCAAAGCTATCTATTGTAATAACAAATTAAAAACATATATATACACACACATGAAGAAGAAGATACTGTTTTTCAAAGGCACAAGACATTTTGTTGATAAGTGTAACGGAGTTCAGCTAAACTGAATGTCCAGTGACGTCTTAACACTGATTATCCCTTAGAAAGATGTGATATTTATTTGGTCTATTGGGAATAGGCTTGGTTTTTTAAGATGTTACTTCTGTTTTATCTATATGGTTCTTACATAGTTCTGTTTATTTTTTACCTTTTCATCACTTTAAAGTCTTTGGGTTATTCAATCATAAATAATAATCTTCAAAGGAGCAGAAATTGATAGTTATCCTTAAAAATGTAAAGATTAATTCATTGGTTCTTTACAAATTACAAAATTTGATCATTCATGATTTTGGGGTGGCTTTTTTTTTAATTTTAAGAGGTCTCATAAGTTATTTTTTCATTCCTGTTAACAGCAAAAATCTCACAATGGACCAAATAAGAGCTTTATGTAGATTTTGAAGGATTTATTTGTCCAGGGAACATGTATTACACCAGAGTAGGTGTAAGATAAAGAAGTTGATCCTCCTGCCTTGTTAAAATAGTAGAACTAAAGAAGAAAAAATGGAATAGAACAATAATTCCATTTCGTATGAGGTAGTAATCTAAATTTATCCAATCAAAGATACATAGGAAGTATGTGATGTACAGTATAATAAAACTACTTCTAAGTGCAGCACTTCTACCACAGAATTTGGGGGTTGGAGTTTGGGAAAGAGTGCAGGCAAGTGGCACATTAGTTTAGACAGAACTATTTCTTTTGAGATTTTATCTAGTGGTAGTGTTATCTGAAAAGAACAGTGTACTCATGGCTTTAAATGTCTGTAGACACTGTGGCTGCGGTACAGTTACAGCAGCTGAAGATGCAGTCAGAATTTTGTTAATCGCTATAATAAATGATTGTTAGAAATAGCAATGGAAAATGCTGAAAAGCAGTAAAGTAACAATCACATGAAACCATTTTTTTGTCATTTGATATGTGTGATTTTACTTATCCTTCTGTCATGACATGCAGGAAAAATTAGCACCTACCAGATTACAGGAAATCAATACTATGAGCAGTTACAAGGAGCTATTGTGTTAGGGTTTTTTGAAAAGTGACTTCATCATTTCTTTATAATTGGAGTCAGTCTAAACTTCTATATATGCTCATTTGATCCGTTAGTGGAACCCTCTGATAAGGATACAGGTGTTTTAGAAATTGTTATGTTTATCTGTGAGATGACTATTCCATAGGCTGCAGCATTCTGAAAAAAATAAATATATTTTAAGATAAATACATCACATTGATCAGTAGATAGTCTTAAGAAGCACATTCAGTTTTGGTCATCTTTTATAGACCCTGTCCTTTTGGCAGTAACAATAGCACTATATGAAGACAAAACATTTGTTTATTGACTGATTTGTTGCAGAAATCTAGACGGTATGCTAATAACCACTGTCATCTTTGCCGTAACAGACCCTGTTGTTAGTACCAGGAAATCTGCATTGATATATAGTAAAAGGATATATTTTAGGACCGGAGTCTGCTTTTATTGCGAGTCATTCAGGAAATCCAAATGCTTATGCTGTTATTGTAAAGAGAAATCAATTAAAGGCCAGAAGCACTGCTGAATTATTTAAATTCTTAATTTATAATAGACAATCAGTAGTTGAAAGAAGAAAAACTACTAAAATGAAGGCAGCAGATGGAAATGTGGGAAGACTCCATGTTTCCGTAAGAATTTGAAGTTGCTTTTATATAGAGCAGATCTCTTGGCAGAAATAGGTAGGTGGTAAGAATGAGGCAATGATTCAAATATTTGGGGTAATACGTATATAGTCTTAGCCATGCAACCACTAAGTGGAATCCAGAGCCTTGAATTTTGTACCTAGGCTTATGTGGTGCAGGAGACAAAATTTTAGTAATGATGCAAAAAAAATAGTGTGTTTTTAATTCCCTTTTCAAAATTATTATTGTAGAAGCAGAAAATTTTCAAGGGATGGGCAAAGGAGTGGATTGGTTTCTATGAAAGGAACACCCTAGTTTACCTGCACGCTTCATGTGAGAGCAAAGACAAATGGGAGATTATATGAGAGAGTTTTATGAGGTAATGAGTGACATGACAAAAAATTGCATCTTTTCTGGGACAAGAACCAGGAAATATTGGCTGAGATGAGTTCATTGCAGGTTCGGAAAACACAAAAGGGTGCCAGCTGGGTGGCTAGACTAAGGAACGCTTTGCTGCAGGGAGCTGCATTTAAAAGGTAGAATAGTTCAAAAACCATACAAAAGTTGAGCAAAAATGCATTGAAAGATATCCAGTGCAAAGGCAATACCTTTAACTAATGACCTTGAGATGCAATAGTTTAAGAATTTGGGAGACATTTATATGGTGCTTTCTTCTCATTGATATCTTCTGCATTTGCCATTATCTAATCTCATGCAGAATGCTGGCCTTGGTGTCCCAGTGCATTTGTTTTTAGGAAAGATACAGAGAGGGAAAAGCTGACATACACCCAACTTCATTGAGCAGACACCAAAATTAAGTCTTTGAACATGTATTTCAGCACCTCAATCCACAGAGAATTCTTTCCTGCAGATTTGGTTTGAGGTTTGGTTTGGGAGGTTTTTTTTCTTTTACAAATGAGCACATTATGATCAACATATGCACAGAGATGCCCTTTTCCTTTTCTGCTGAATTGGTGCCACTGGGCATAATGGGATGTAAAAAGGAATAAAATAAAAAGCTGGTTAGGATGCGCAGCAGAGAGGAGTGATTCCTGGGTCAGTTGACCAGCTGGCAAACAGAAAATACCTACGGCTGTATTTTCTGGAACTACAGGAAGAAAGATAAGATGCAGGGGATGTGGTTTAATTAGACCATAAACTTTAACTTATCTGGGAACTATCATCAATAGCTCATACAATTCAGGTCACCATTCCTTCCCTAATTGTTTCCACCTGATAGAGCCCTCCCTGACATCCACAGCTGGACCCCAGCTTGTTGCTGGGACGACTCCTTGCCCCAGAGAGCTTAGCAACTGAGAGGGTTTGCAGTGCCAGACAGTAGGTGTACCTTCCACAGGGGTTGTGTTTTTCCCTGCATTTACTTTTGATTCTGTTGTGAATCCAAGAGTGTAAAAGGTGGTGACTTGTTTAGTTTGAACAAACCTCTTAATCTATATTTTGCCTTGAAAGAATAGGCAACTGCTGTGTTTCTCAGAAGAGACACAGAATTCCTTCAAAGCCCTTCCAAAAAAATCTCTCTGGAGCTGAGTAACTGAACAGCTGATCTGGGTGAGGGGAAAAGCGTAGGCTGGTGGAAACTGCCTAGATGTCCAGGGCACTTGGGACCTGACATGACCTGCATGAGACCAGCAACCTCATCTGTTCTCCCCTCAGCTTCTGCTGTGTCTGGATGGCAGACAAGTTATTGGAGATAATGACAACTCTGATACAGTTCAGTGGTACTTATAAATAGTCCTTTGGTCATGTGTGACTGGAGGAGATTCTGTCCCACTTGGGAAAATTCTAGTAGCATTCACAAATTATTTCAAAAGCCATACGGAAATAAGACCATAATCACTTCAGATGCTGACATGGTAATTCAAAATACACCAAAGCAAATAGAAAAATGTGTATTAGATTCCTTGCTCTCTTACCTTAACAACAAATACTTGATTCATATATAGAAACTTTTCATCCATGTAATCTGACTCAATTATACAAATATAATAACTATGAAACATTCTTATGTTAAAAAATACAGTATATTATATATTTCATAACATGCAATATATGTTATCAGTAATATTTTTATGCCTTTTGCTAATATGTATAGAAACATCAGAGAAAAACGTTGTTTTTCAAAAACTGCCTCCAAAAAGCCATGCTACCTATATCTATTTACACTTTTTTTAAAATAAAAAACATCCCTTCTGAAATACTGTTCAACTTGATAAAGTCTGTGGTATATAATTTATAAAAAAAATATTTAATGAAAAAACAGATTACTAAGCCCATCACCCACTGATGGTGACATCAGCCATTGAACAATTAGTTGAAAATTTGTGATTCTAATGATTTTTTTCATTTAAAATGACACAATGAGTTGGATTAATATAGTACTCAAGTTTTAATTTTATGAGTGAAATAGTTGTATTTGAAAGGCATTTTTGATGACTAGTGCAATCAGACAGTACAATGTCAAAATAGTAAATGTTTCCACTCATTGATTATTCCCTCTGTAACTAAATACCTGATACATGGTTGAGGAAACACTGGAAAATTTAGATCTTTTTTCTCTTATTTTAATAAAGTATCACCTTGTTTATTTATTGTTTTTTATGTATAGTATGGATAGTACATATCCTAGGTCTTAACAGAAGTTCTCTTCTAACTTTGTACAGAATTTATTTCATAATTACTCTTAAGTGTTTGTATTAACAAGATAACATCTGTCATTCATACTATTTGAATTATTTGAATTTTCAAATAATCCGTAATAACTTTATTTGAACACTAGATGGCAGCAAATATTTAGAAGTTGCTTTTTTTTTTCTTTTTGTCTCTGCATATTATTCAGTGAATATTCATTAAATTTGGGGGAGGAAGGAAAGTGCGGTATTAGATTTCAGTATGGTATCTGAAGCCCAACTCTAGTTTATAATCACTGCCTCTCCCACCCCGAGTTTTAACTTATTAAAATAATTAATTTGTGATACGATCGGATATTTGAACAAAAAAGTGTGTGTGGAGGGGGTGGTGTTTCTTTTAATTGTTAGATTTCACTGTGCTCGATAATGAGAATTTTGTGGTTTTATGATTATGAAAGGGTTTGTGGGAAAATGTTACAATTGGACTATGTTATTATGCTATGTGAAGTTGTATACTGAAGGGTATTTGAATCATGGAGAGAAACTGAATGTGGAAATTAAGCTGGGTAGCAAATTGAGTAATAAAATAACCTTTGGGCTGTATTAGATGTATTCCCTGTATTAGTCTATGAAGAACTGGATGTTTTTGTAGCTGCATCAGTGCATTGTATAGCTAAATACTTTGTAAAACAACACAGTGGGGCTTCCCCCGACCTCCTTATGCTGTTGAAGAACAAAATATCACTTGGAAAATGCGTGAGACAAACACTGGGGTTACTCCATGCTATTAGTCATTGATATCAACAAGGTTTTGCCTGATTTAACTTATTTTAACTCAGGGCAGATTTTGCTTGCATTATTAGTTTTTACTAGTTGTTACTTCAAAAAGAATATCTATATTATTATTAAGATCTAGATGCTTAGATCTGAACACGCCTATGAAATCACTTACAGTTGTATAGTTTTTTTTTTTTAATTTTTGCCAAGTCCTATGGAATGTTTATATGAAATCCAAACAACAATAAAACAACAACTTTTGAAATGTCGTAATGGATCACAAAAATTCAGTAAGAGAGACCTGTGCTTGTTTTAAACAACCTGCAACAACCAAAACATATTTGTTTATGGGACAGGCAGGAAATATTAAATTCTCCTGGTAAAATCCGGTTAACTGGAATAAGCAGTAAAATGCTTCTCATTAGTATAATCAATACATAATAGAGCTGAAGTTGTCAAATAAAAATGTGTCTGTAAAATAATTTGGTAAGAAAACTATTGAATTAGCAAAAAATTCACCTAGCAAAAAAACTTTTGGTATACCTGATTTGTCCTTGAAAAATAAATAAATATATAGATGTACATATTACCTATTCAATTTTGTTATGTTTTGATATAAGAAAAATGTAGCAGGTACCTGTATGTTTGACTTGCCAGATACAAAAGGAGAAAATTATTTGTAAAAAAACTGTGTATAAGATTACCAAATATGAAGGCATGCTGAAGAAAATCCTAAAGATTGTTAGTATCATTTGGTGTAGGACTTGAGCCAGAAATCACTTTTGCATTGGTATGAAAAATTAATCTTATAAACGTAGATATTTCTTTTAAAGGTACTCTTATTTAAATAATCCTGAGCACATTCCCCAAAGAATTATCTTGTTTTGTTTGTCTTTTTTTATAACAAACTTGCTCAGTATCATCTTTTAATTGTAAAAATTGTAGGTGGTATAGGAAAGATCATGTGGGTCCCTGTAGTATAATATTGTGTTACAGAACATACCGTGTTTTCAGATGTTCATAAAATGAAGATGTATGAATAGTTCAAGTTATTGTCCTATGATTGTTTTAAAATAATTTACTTTGGAAACGTACTGACACTTTCTTTAATTTAGTGCTAATGATCTGAATTCTGTATGTTTTCAGCCAAATACTTAGTTCAGCTGTAACGCATACATTTAATTTTGTCTCTTTTCCTACTTCCAGATTGCTCTTGGAACAGTGACTAATGTGGAAGAAGCAGTAAAGTGGATAAGTTACACTTACCTTTATGTACGGATGAGAGCAAATCCATTAGTATATGGCATCAGTCACAAAGCTTATCAGGTATAAAATGCATTTTACAAAAATCTGTAACCTGTTCTGGGTCTCTAATCCTTCCCTGATGTGAGGATAAATATTTGCTATTTCTACTTACCTGACATCAGCAATTCTTTTAAAGTGCTTAGAAAAAGGAAGATATTTTCTGTAGCAGAGTATTTTTAACACTAAATTAAGAGGCCCCTTCTGTTCACATAAAAATACATTTTAACTGGCCAAGTTATGCTCCAAAGGACAACATTAATTCTTATCAGACAGTTACTGTACCTTAGTCTATTGTCAGTGTTTCAGTATTGTAGGCTAGATATAAAAGATAAAATTAAGCATTCTTGCATTGATTGCTTTCTGCCCATCCTGTCAGCTTTTGGTTTAGAATGTTTCATCCCATGATAGCTTATAAATTATAAAATGACATTTTTAACTGATTTGTTTTTCTTTCTTTCTTGTGGTTTAGTAATTATAAGGGGTTTTTTATTAATTTATATTTATTTTGTTGTTGTTCATTTAGAAGTGTTCCGTGCAGCAATATAAATCGGGGCACAGTTACGTAAGGTTTTCTTCAAGTTTAATTCTTTATCTGCAAGTTCTAAGAAGTTGTATAGTTTACAGATTATCTAAATATTGTTCCTTTTTTCTGTACAGCCATTTATAAGTGATGTTAACATAGTTCAGACACATGCAATTAAGCCGAATGCAGGTGGAACTCTTACAAGTGTATGGTAACGGCAGTTTATTTCAAATGTCCTGAATCTGTTTTGTGACCTCATAATTTGTCATGATATTGTGAGCAGCAGTTGTTTCAGTCATTGTACCACGTAGATATATGTGGCAGGAGATATTATTTTGGTAGCTTTTGTGTCTGGTAGTGGAAGCTGCAGTGAAATAGGTAGGCAATTGCTTAAGCAAGCTTCTGCAGACACCCCAGGCCTCTGGCAATTTCAAGTTTGTTTTCTATAAAAAAACATACAGTACATTACCATATATTAATATAACACTATATAAGACAAAACACAAAGTAAACAATCAGCAAAAATTGATTTGCTAGTAAGAAGGATGTTGTCCCATTCCTGTAAATTCCTTCTTTTTTTTTTTTTATCAGGTGTTTTCGCCTATTGTTATTAATAAATTTTAGACTAAATGAAATGCAAGTGTGCTGGTCATAAGTGGTGAAAAAAAGCAATAAAACACTAACAAATATTTTTTATAAATTTAAAAAATAATGAACAAGAGTTTCTCACCCTTCCCTTGCTTTTGTGTTTTTATTCAGCTGCTGAGAAAGTGGAGATTGCCAGCACGTGTCTTTTCCTGCCACTATCCTCCTTTCTACCCCTTCTGATTTGATGTGCTAATAATAGACATTCCTATTTTTGTGTTAAGGCAGTAACAAATTGTATCAATTTGAAGTGTTATCCATGTAGGAGCAAAACCAATGCCAATCCCCTTATTTTTTAGGTAAACCATTTTTAAACTTCTAAGCTAATGTGTTATAAGACAGTATACGGATGGGATAGTGCCAGATGCAGGCATAACCACAGATTTGCTCACTTAGGCCATTCTATTCCTTCTGTTCTGGTTATAGGTATCCAATTTTTGTAATTGGTATCTTATTGCTTCTTAGTAACATTGCAGCGTGCCAATTCCTATCTTTGTTCTGGCTGACAGCCAATGTTACCCATTCAGAATCCATATATCTGCATAACCATCCTGGGTCACACTCTTCCCAGCTGTTCCGTGGGGCTGAGAAGGTGCAGACTCCTTCTCCTGTCCCTTTCCACAGGCACTTGCCACATCCAGTAATTACTTTAAGGCACAAAAGGTCCAGACTCTCCACACAAAAGGGGTGTGTTGTAGGGACACCAGGGAGACTAGGGCAGGCCTGCACCTGCCGTGCATCCACACATTCTGCACCCGACATTGCTTTTGGGAAATCTGTGTTCCCCACCTAGCCCGTTTCTGGGCTATGCCTGGGAGTAGGCTACTCGAGGCCCACGGCTTTGATTTGTGACTTTTCAAGTTGTTTGCTTGAAGTGTCAATAATGCCTTTTACTGAGTTGGGACAACAGCCAAAATTTACAATGAGCAGCAAGAAGAAACAAAGAAGGGAAGGGAAAAGTGGAGCAAATCTGAGTGCCAGATTAGTGAAGCCTGTGGTATGAATTTCAGGCATTTTCTCATCATTTTAGTGTTCCAAAGGTGGCTAGGTTTTTTGAAGGTAACAGTTTTGTTTGTTTTCTCCTCTTTTTGGTTCCATTCTTTGGTGTTCCCATGGTTAAGCAAAGCTTTTTATCCCCTTAAGCCATATGTTTATGTTTAGAACATCTGTAAAAGTTCGAGGAGCTTGTCCTCAACATTTCTCTCCGTTAGCTAGAGAAAACTATGTGAATAATAATGTACTTTATCATGCATTCTTAACTTTCCATATACTCCAGACCTGCTCAGTTTCTTGCTGTGGACATGCTAAGGCTTGTTTTTAAGAGGATGGCTTAGAGCTGTTTTCAGCTGGATCTTTTACTCTGGGGGATTTCTAATTACGCATGTTCAGTGGGAAGGGTGCTAACCACGATTCTCTAGACTGGAAAATATTCCAGTTGGTGGTCCAGTTTCAAGTTGTTGACCTTTCCTGTAAAGTTAAAGCCTTTGTATTTGTAAAACATGTTAGTCTACTATTACAACTTTAGCATTTTTGTATGTAAGGCAAAAGATTGACAGGTAGCTTGGGCTACCAAAGGAGTAGGGAAGCATTTTGACTTTTTTATTCCCTGCCCCCCCTTTTAGTTTTAAGAAATGTTAAACATCTGGCATCCTCACCACTTGTTTTTTTGACCACCTCTGCTCTGAAATCTGACCTCAACGCATGACTTACTATTGAGAAAAGCACTCTAGACCTTTGTCATCTTAGCTTTAGACTTGAAACTAAGGCAAGTCATAATTAAGGAGAAATAGCTTCAGAGCAACTGGCAAAGACAGGGAATATTAGGAACTAGTCTTGCAGCCGCTTTGTGGAGATGACTGTGTTTGCAGCTTCAGCGAACAGAAGGAGGTGAAACACTTCGACACAAAGATGAAACTGAATCCTGGACCAGGGAAAACCGGAGCAAACCAAGGCACAGCAGTTCTTAAAGCCTGTTCCTTTTTGCAGCCTTGGTCATACATCTCTGATGCAGATTTACCAAGAGGGCTGGCATGACTTATTCTGTAGGAAATCTAAACTATACAAGCCCTGAAATAAGAATGCTGCCTGTGGGCTAGAACAGAGCTTCAGTCTTTTCAAATTTGGTGACTAATCATTGCTTGTGTAATTAGAGCCGTATCTCAGGTGCACATACACCAGAGTGTTAACGTGTCTATGAATCCCTTTTCACCCATCCCTCTCAGCCTGGGTGTCCTGGGTGCACAATGTGGAACACACAATTATACAGCAGTCCTGCTGAAATGGGAGTTTTGCCCAGCCGTGGATGTACTAATGAAATAATGTACATTATTGCTCGGACAAAACATCCAAGTTCCTGAACTTTGATATAAATTGAAGTGGTGTTGGGCATTGTTTGCTTTTAATATGAAAGTTAATATGGTATATCTATAACTCTGTAATTAGAATATCCCAGCTAAGATACCCAAAGCTTCTGGGGACTTAAAACCTTTTTTGCTAGTAAACATTTCAGCCATTCAATTTGAAGATTATTCTGTTTGGGATACAGTTAAACTATCCTCATGTCAGATACCCAGGCAAGGTATATCTTCAGTAATTTTCATAAATAAATAGGAGATACCATAAGATGGCATGTTTTTGAGAAGTGATACAGTAATGATAATTTCATGAAGAATTTTATCATTACAATTTCTTTCAAAAAATTCAGTGTAAATTTATTTTTAACCATACTGCTATTTCATGAGTAATATTAGTCTACATTGTATTGATAGTCTCAAAGCATTGTAAAAGAAACATGATTCTGATTATTTTGTCCTGTCCAGGCAGGTTTTGGTCCGTGATGTCAATGTAACTTATTAGTGAGATCTCAGGAAAATATTGACTTAATAACTGTACCTTCTTTTTGTTTGATTTCTGGCTTTGTAGGACTGGGTTATCTGAATAAAATTATTTATTTAACACTTTTTTTTTTCTTTTATACGAATAAATATGTGTGGTTTTGTCTAGTTGGATCCAGGTCTAGAAAAGCACAGAGAACAATTGGTAATTGAAGTCGGCAGAAAACTGGACAAAGCCCGCATGATTCGCTTTGAAGAACGAACTGGTTTCTTTTCTTCAACAGATTTAGGCAGAACTGCCAGCCACTACTATATTAAATATAATACTATAGAGGTAAAAGATGTTGTTCTATTTTGGGGGGTTTTTTCCTTCTTTTTGAACATATACCTAAAATAGTAAGATATTGCAGAATATGTAGCTGATTTGCTCAATATATTTTGAAATCATATTTACTGAAATGGGGAAAAAGAGGATTGAGAGGGAAAAGAAAGAAACTAAGTGTAAAGCAATACAAAAAATATTAGACATGGTGTGAAGTGATATTTCAAATTTCCATAGTCTCTGCTGCCTTTTAGGTGGATTATAAGAAACATTTTGATATCAACATGGTATCAACGGTGTGTGCAACCGTTGATATGTGATAGCATACACAAGTGTAGACTCTGATAACAGAAAAGTTTTTCTGCATGAAAATCCTGTCAAGTTGCCAACCTTAAACAATTTTTGTCACTGTAATCAGATTGTGTAGTAAACTTGCAAGGAAGATGCATTTGTATAAAAGTTTTTAGTATTGGAAGCTTAATTTGATGTACACATTCATCTTAAAACAATTTTTTCTGTAGAAAATGGGTGTTTTTCTTGAATAAAAGCTGAAGACTTGGAATTAATAATTTTTAACTGTTTACTGTCACTTTGTATAATTGGTCTCACAGATTTATTCACTTAAATGTGTCCCAGACTTTCTTTGAAATGGCCATAGATTACATGTCTCTCTGTTTTTGGATGCCTATGTTTAGAGGGACTGTTTTTCTGAAAGTGCCAAGAAGTCATTCTGGAAAATGTTTGTGTTTAAATTGCATCACTCTGGTCTTCCATAACGTACATTTTAACCTTATATTCGTTTTGAAATCTTGGTTAATGTTTCTTTCTTTTGTGCTATATGTATGTTTTTATTGTCAGTGTTAACTGAATTCATGTTATTTTAATAGACTTTCAATGAATTGTTTGATGCTCATAAAACAGAAGGTGATATCCTTGCTATAGTATCGAAAGCTGAAGAATTTGAACAGATAAAGGTAAATAGTTGTATCCTTCCATACAAAGAATATGTCTTAGAACTAGAAACTTCTGTACTACTTACTCCATAAATAGTGTCTATAGATCCAAGTTTTGTTAAATATTAAGCACCATTATAAAATGATTTCTAGGTAGGCATAATTGCCAAGAACTATATATACTCTCACTGAAATTTATATGTAGTTCAGCTTGAACTATAGTGCACATTTAATAACTAGTTATGGATCTTTGAGAATTCCTTTTAAATGCTTTTAAGAACTCTTCAGCTCCTCAATTATTAACAGGTGAAGATAAGTGTCCATTGGAATAGTGTACCAGGGATGAGATAGTTTTTCTATTTGAAGTTTAAACCGTATTAGATGTCTCCCTGAACAATGTGCTTTTATCAGAAACAAGACAGGACTCGCTGCAGTTACTCTGTGATATAATTCATGCAGGGAGCAATATTAGATAGGAAGAATGATACGTTTTGATAAATTATTTTCAAATTTGAAATCTAGAAAGTCGTCGTAAAAGATTTTGTTGTGCAGACTAGACAATTACTGTACTATCATACTCAGTTCATTTCCAACCTCCCCTTTTGCCTCCTGTGTGGGCAGGACACAAGACAATACATCGCAAGCCGGCATGAGCTTGTTTGCCCGTGCTTCCATCTCAGAGAGGTGCGAGCCAGACTCCACAGGGTTTATTAGCTTGGGCTCATTGCCATTTTACCACAATTATACAACTTTCAAATCAGAGTTGGCTCTCATTCACCTGGGTCTGCGATCTGGCAGTGTGAATCCCTCACCATCTACATATTTACATCTTTGCACACATTGTCTGAGTATTACCATCTCTTTATCTAATGGAGAAATTCTATTTTGCTGTAATCTCTTCTATTATAGAAGATAATAAGCAGTGAGGTTTCACAGTGATACATGCAACGTTTTCCAAGCTAGAAGAGGATTTTTATGATAGTGATATTGGTTTGCTAGGTCTAAATTTAGCATAATTGAATATTTAAAAAGAAAGCATATGGAAAATATGATGTGATATATTTCTATATTTGTAATAATGTTAGTAGTGCTGCTTCTTAACTAAAGCATAGCTTTTCTAGTTTGCTTCCTCAGATTTGTATGGCATGGCATCAGTGCAACATCATTTCAATTTTTTTTGTGATTCATTTGCTGTGCAGCTCTGAATGTTAAAACTAGTAGCTGATTTTCACAAGCATAGTTCAGGATTTACCCCTCTCTGTGATATAAATTGTGACTTTTGTTAATATGAATCATGTCTCCATAATGCCATTTAAAATTCTGTATTTTGAGATAGGTAAGTCACCGTTAGCTGAAATGCAGATCTGGATTTGACCTGTGCTGTGCTATGAAAGAGCAGAAAAAAAATATCAAAAATGGTGTTGCAAGCAGAGCATAATATTCCCCTGACAGTGTCAGGGGAAGCATAGGAGTCATCTGTGCTGGTTGTGTCCTTCATCTTTCTCTTTTCTGTAGGGCCAGTGGCTGAATAGTTGGGGATTTTAACACAATTGTCTTCAGGTCTTCTGTATGTCAGGTAGTAAGGTCTACATTAAAATTACTTTCAGCTGGTTCCCTGCAGGGACCAAACATTTACCCTCTTTAAATAAGTTTTACACTAACAGACTATCAGTAAATCAAAGAATATGTAGATTTATGCTGGTTTTGCCATGTGAGGGTCATCAGTTAGAATGTGAAATGTTATGCATTATTCAAACCATAGATATGAATATTTCTTTACTCATATTAAGATTTAATCTTATTAACAGTGAAAATTTTAATATCATGAATCATAGTACTTCACAGCTTTGAGTTAAAAATGTATTATGCTGCATGCAAACTATGTAACTATAATGAGTACATTTAATGTTAATTCAAGATTGCCCTAATCCAAATGGACAGAGGTTTTACTCTGGTCAAATAAAAAATGAAATCTCATCAGATGAAGGATGGTGGGGTCAGAAGATTCAATTTTTGTGGCATATCAAATTTTTGTATGTCAATGGCAACCTTAATAGATGGTGATGAATAATAAAATGTAATTGTGTCACTATTAAGATAGTTTCAATTATGGTTTATTAGCTACATAGTGGAAAATGCAAGTTTGCTGCTTTTTTCTTCTTTTTTTTCCCCCCCTTAAAACTAGAGAGTCCATTTAAATATACTGTGACTATGATAAAAGGAAAATTTGATTTCAGTGTAAAAATTTTTATCAAATTGCTCCTGCCTCTTCATAATGTATAATTGTGTTTTAGGTAAGAGAAGAAGAAATAGAAGAGCTGGATACCTTACTGAATGATTTCTGTGAGCTTCCTGCTCCAGGAGGTGTGGAAAACAATTATGGAAAAATAAATATCCTCCTTCAAACATATATTAGCAGAGGCGAGATGGACAGCTTCTCCCTTATTTCAGATTCTGCATATGTTGCACAGGTAAAAATAGTATCTTTTACATATCTGTTGCTGTCTTCTGCTGTTTTCATTCTCCCAAGTGTTTACAATTACCTAAGTAGGCCTTGATCTGTAAAATTTTTTGTACATTTTTATGCAAATTGATTTGAAAATCAGAGCCTTGTGTATGTGCACAGCTGTGGTATAATATATAAGTAAAAAAGATTTGCAAAAGCCTATGCTGGGACACTATTGCTTTTTTTGTTAATTAAATTTTGATAATTTTTTAAATCTGGAAAACTATTCCAATCTATTTTTCTGTTTTGTTTACTTTTATATTTTGTTCTACAAGACATAATTTGTGTTTTATTCACATACCTTGGTTGACACAAGACAGATGTGCACTTACAATTTTATTGCTAGATGTAATCATGCAAATTTACATATCAGTCTATACATTTGTTTGTTCAGCTGGGTTTGACACCCGAATGGTTCATAGTTATACGGCATAGTTAGTCATTATAGAAAAATACAAGAACTGTAAGTCCAGGACACAGAACTGCTTATTTACACAACTAAACCCCATCTCAGGAAGAAAGGGGTGTTGCTTTAAAAATTTAGAATTCTAGATCCCAAAGAACTCAAAGTGGCAAAATGCTGTAGGCGGTCCTAGATGTGCAACAATAATGAATGTGATTACAAAGTTTTATTTTTTTAGCCGATCCGATGTCTCTCTTTTTTATTTATTTTTTTTTTAACAGTCAGGAACATGTTACATTGAATCATTTTTGTCTCATCCTTACAAAATTATTTTGGAAATAATTAATTGTAAAATTGCATTTAGTTGATGCTAAAGATGAGAGCCAAATATTCAAAAGCATACATATTCTTCAGCAAGATTTTCATTATAATATCACCTTCTTCAAAGGTGTTTACATTTCATAGCTCGTGTGGGTATAAATAAGAAAATTCTGAAATCATTATGTACATCATAAAAATCATGGTACTTGAAGAGTAAGATCATTTTCAGTATGATTCTTTTAATCTTTGCTTTAAAGATAATTGCTTTTATTTGTCTGTCTCAATTACAGCATTTTTAGTGAGGCAACATGGTCGTCTTCTCAGATCTTCATAAATTGTACATGTGGAACTAGTGCTACAAATTGTGAATGTTTTTTAATTGGATAGCAACTATTAAGAAAATCATTCCTCCTTTCTAAGTAAAAGAAATATGCTTCTTTAGTAACATATGCTTCCTATCATGACCAAATAATTTTCTTTTTTTATTCCTGTTGGCATTGCAGAGCCAGTAGAGAATGATTGCATTCTATTCAATGAATCAAGAACAGAATTGCTAATCCAGGCATAGTACCAGTAGGCCAAAAAAAAAAAAACCTGCACACAAAAAACCCCACTACTTCATAATGCAGCTTGATAAGTTTATGAAAGCAATATCATAACTTATGTTTTCAGGATAAGACTGATGTTATTCAAGCTTGTGTTAATTGTTTTTCTAAGTCCAAGGCAGATTTATACATTTTAGTTATACAATAGCCTCAGAAAATAGTAACGTGTTAAAAAAAAATGTCACTACTGTTAAACTTCTGTGCAAATGTTGTAAAATTCAGTGTGAAATAGAATGCTATTATGGAAGCACAACTGAAGTGAAAAATTGAAATTTGAATTTCCATATAGACTGAGTTTGCGAGTATGTATTATACAGGGAGAAAGAGGAAGATATTAAATATGGTAAGAGAATTTGTTTCAGAAGTGATTGAAATGCAATAAATTAAGAACTCGCTAATGTTAGCATAACCGTGATCAAAATTCTGTGGCAGACCTGCCACTACAACTTTAATTAGTTGCACATGTTTCTTTTCATAATTTCTGCAGGCAATCATGAGGTAGTTTTGCCACTAGACAGTGATGGAAAAAATAATGTTTTCAAGAATGTTTGAAATAAGTTTGAAGAGAAATATCTATTGTTATGGTTTGTCAAAGATGAGTCTATGGGATCCTTTTCATTTTACAAAGAATACTTGAGAGAATTACAACATTTTTGCTTTTTTTTTTTTTTTTTCACTCCAGAATGCAGCTCGTATTGTTCGAGCTCTTTTTGAGATTGCCCTTAGGAAACGTTGGCCTGCAATGACATATCGACTACTGAATCTCAGCAAAGTCATTGACAAGCGGCTGTGGGGCTGGGTTAGCCCTTTGAGACAGTTCTCAGTGTTACCACCATCAGTCCTCTCAAAGTTGGAAGAGAAGAATCTCACTGTAGACAAGATGAAGGACATGAGAAAAGATGAAATAGGTGAGAAATCAGCAATGCTGATCTGCTTAAACTATTAGTAATCAATGGGCAAGTTAGTTCTAAGTCTCAGCCATTCATTAATATGTCCACTCTGGTCTAGAAGCCATCTAAACACATTAAAATGGTATTATGTCCAATAAAGAGGGTTTATTCAGTCTCCACAGCTTGTATTATGGCACAGCTTCGAGGGGAAGGCTAGCCCGTGTCCTGCCAACCCCAGAACACATGTGGAATGGAGACACATGTTGATATGGATTTACATATATGTATACATATACATATTTATGTTGACCTGCACTTCCCTTCTTGCTCACATTACATAATACACTACTATAAAAAGCATTTGTTTATTTTTGCCAGTTGGAAAAATATGGCCTTTTTTTATTGAAATACTATTAGCGTGAAAAAGAATAAAAGCAGATTATTATGTCCTGGTACACTATCAATAAATGGCTTGCTTCTGAACCACTGCATTAATTTTCATTGAACATGGAGAATTCATTGTCACTGGTGTCATTGCAGCAAAACCTTAATGGAATTTTTTTAAGGATTTGACACTTTGATAATGAGAAAATCCACAAGCCTACTGATAGATATAATGACAATTTCTAGTATGTGTGTGGAAACTATTGTGCATAAACTGTCCACCAGCTGATTGAGGTTAAAAAAAAAATTACTTGTAACATATTTATTTTTCCTGTCTTAGTGTATTTTTTCTAATTTGGGCTTCCTTTGGACCTGTTATTGCCAGGTTATAGAGAAACAAACTGCTATTTTTTTAAAAAAATCTTATTTTACAATAAAAATACAATAAATAGTCACTGCTTTTTAGAAGTTATGACCTCTGTTTTGATATTTCTCTCATTTGACAAGAGAACTGCATTCCTAACTTAGAACATTTGTTACATGCCTAATTTAGGTTAGAAAAAGTTTAATAGATATGTAAAAGTTTGCAGAATTAGAGGCTATTTATTTATTTATTTAATAAGACAAAAGACTATGAGATATTTTTAAAAGCTTACTTTAACTGTGTATTATAATACATAGTAAAGTTAAATGTGTTAAAATGATAACACTTTATTTGTAGTGCTGGCGTCATAGTGCTTTTCTATTTGGAAGCATCATATCACATTTTAATTCAGATTTGTTCATTTGTTGTGTATTTGTGCAGTCTTTTTAATACTCAAAATTCTTTTTCATTAATTGTATTACTGCTTTTTTATCTTCTTTTTTTTTATGCTTGTTTCTCACCACATTTGCCCTTGGAGAAACAAGAAATTTTGTATTAAGATACAAAACCAGTTTTGCTTTCTTCAGCATATTAGAACTAATACTGACAAGTTGGAAATGTATCAATACATTTCTATAAAATGTCTAGCCTTGGATTATATTAACTTAGTTTGAAAGTAGATGAGACTTGGGATTTTACTGTGAAAATTGGTCAATGCTGACTATATGTAACGATATTTCATGTTCTTCAGCCTTACAAACATCAAAGCAAGTTGATGTGTGTGTCTCTATAAAGTAGTTACTTTGCATACATCTTCCTGACAGGCCTCTCTTTCTGATACCAAGGCTGTGAAGGAAGCACTTGCCTGGCAGCCACCTTATTTTTATTTTAATTCAAAACCATGTCGAAATGAGAAAAGACACAGCTTCCAGGTGCTGCCTTTTTCTCTGACTCCATAGGAGTAGTTTCAGTCTTGGCCTTTCTTCCTTTTTAAATGTTAGTGTGACTTTGGAGATGCAATAAATCAGACAGAAGCTATCTGGCTAACTCAGTCCTTGGCTTGAGGAGAGATAAAAACGTCAGATGGGTGCCCGCTCCCCCAGTGAGTGAGGAGTGCATTGCATGCACTGATCCCGGATTCCAGTGTACCACAAATAGGTCAACACCAATCTATACTCTTGTTGCAGTGCAACTGTGGAGTTTCCAGAAAGCCAAGAAATTACTGTGTTATCTGAGATACACACTCCTGCCAATCATTGTGGAATAAGCAAATTTTATTCCTCTTTTGTTAAACATACCTATTATCTCAGTCAACTTTTGTTCAGAAGGTTTTAATATTCATTAAATGCCATTAATAGTTTCTCGGAACGTGACTATTGAAAAAAAGGGGGGGGGGGGAGTGGGGAGAGAGGTGAGAGAGTTTTATAATATTTTACAGTGGTTGGGAGAGGAGCCTTATTTACCCCTAACAGATAAGTGTGCAAAACCTCAGTGTTGTCCTGTACAAACACCTCACACATTGTCATACAGAAAGTGGGTTTTTGCATGAAAAAGCATTCTTGCCTACATAAGCTTATTGAGTCATATTGTTGAATATTTGGCACCTACCTTTATTTAACATGACTTCTGAAGTTTTATGTCTGGTTGCAAAAGCTAGTCACAGTGCAAGTGTGCTATCATATAATACTGCATATATCACTAAATTGTGCCGATACAATTGTTTTGAGGTTTAGTAATCCATTTGGTGGAGGTGCACTTATTTTACCAAGTGCAAATTAAACTGATTAAATGTGTTAAAACTTTTGCATTAGGGATTTGCTTCCTAAGCAAGATGACCATTCATTACTGTAGAATATAGGTAAACACCTGTGTGAGGAAAAAGCTGCCAGTTTGTTAAATAGAACTGAAGAGGGAAAGTCAGGATCAATGTAAAAAAACTGGCAATTGCAAGGTGTTATGCTTCTAAATTTCATGTAATAACAAGAAAAAATTTGTATCACCTTTCACTTTGCACATAATGGGTATATTAGGATTTGTTCTCTTTTATTATTTTTTTCTTTAAATGGGTGAACATGCACAGGAACAATATCAGAATATCAGAACATAACAATATCAGAAAACATCAGTCAGTATTTGTAAGGTACCTTTTAACAGCAAGTACTTATGTCCATTACAATTGAAATTTAAAATACACAGGAACTACATAACGATATCAGAAAATATCAGTCGGTATTTGTAAGGTATGTCCATTACAATTAAAATTTAAAATACACTCCACATAATTGAATAAGCAATTTCAGTGAACATGGGATAAATCAACCTTCTTTCCCTAAATAAGTTAGAAGTTGCAATATTTTTCAGGAAAAAAGGAAATCACTGCTACAAACCATGTTTTATATTTAAAATGAAGAGCAAGGGACCAGACATTTCAGCTGTAAAATACATAGATTTTTTTTTCAATTAATATCATCGTTTTATTGCCTTAGTTACCATAACTGTGATAGAAAATAAAAAACATTGCAACATTTAGTTTTTCCTTTGTCTCAGTTAAACACTGGTGTATTCTGAAAGATCAGAGCTGCTGGGAGGTGTTTACTAGTTGCGTGCATTTTTAAGCTATTAAGTACCCTTACCCAGTGTTACGAAGCATTGTCTCTACTTGAATCACTACACAGGAACTGCAGAAGTTCAAATGTGTGCCCTTCATTAAGTAAAAGGTCAGTATTCATGCTTAAAAAAAGAACTATATGGCTTGGTGAGAGCTTGGTCAAAAAGTCAGTAAAGGAAAGGGAAGTGGCTTGACATAATATGTTTTCAGTGTGAATACTTAATAGTTATTTTAACCCCTTAGTTATAGCCAACAGAGGGGTTAATACTGATTTTTCTAGGGTCTAAATTGCTAATTCAAGTTAAGTATTACAAAATATTCAGACATGCCAGGTCAGGAGAGTCAGACATTTATGCACCTAAGAGCAAAACAAGCAAGTAATAATACTCCTCTCTAAAAGCTTATTTGAAAGTCGGAGTTGGATTATTTTTCCTGGAAATGCAAATTTGTTACACCTAATGTTTTCTTGGCAGGTCATATGCTGCATCATGTGAAGATTGGGTTAAAGGTAAAACAGTGTGTCCATCAAATCCCCTCCATCATAATGGAAGCAACGATTCAGCCAATTACCCGAACGGTGCTCCGAGTTCGGCTGAACATCGCTCCTGACTTCACATGGAACGATCAGGTAAAAAAAAAGGAGGTGGAGGAAGGACAGGAATCAAAGGAATCATAAATTTAGCTTCAATAAAGGAGATGATCGCAGGGAGTCCATAGCTCTTTGGATAAGGAAAAAAATACTTATTTTAGCTAAAAAGCAAATCTGATAATAGGAATGGAAAGACCTTTAAGACTTTTGCAGAAGGCAGCACCCAAAGATCATCTTTTTATTTCCATTAATTGTTATAGGGTTGTGCTTTTTATAACATGTTGAAACAAGTGCTTATACTGAATATTAATAGTAGTCACACATAGATTTGAGTTATATGCCCAAAAAGGAGAAGCAAGAAAAAGGGAGGCACAGATGGCGCTCTGAACTATGAATGAATGTCAAATGCAGAAAATAAAGCTTTGAAATACACTTCATGTGTGCCAAGTTCTGCTGCTCTTTACAGCTTTACAAGTGAACATTCGCAACATCAGTGCCTGTTTTTTCCTGTTGGGACTTGTCTGAACAGAAAAACTGAGATATGTTTGGAATTATATTCATCTATATTTTATGGTGCAAATTTATATGAAAGGACTTGCACCAGTTGCACATTTAGTTGCACACCCTTTGATTCAGAATCTGTTCATTAGAAATAGATTTAAGATAAATCTAAATGAAATACAAATGTCCACATGGGGGCATTGTATCGTTGCTGGTATTTCTGAAACTTTCTACAGAAGCGAGGCAGAGATACCTAAATGGGCAAGCATACTTTTCTTTTTTTTTTTATGCTTAGGAGATTCATGCTTAAGATAAATTATTCTGGAACGTGCATATAAATGACAGTTCTTTTATTAAAAAGTAATTTTAAAATCCCTTACATACGAATTTACTTTAATCACAAGAAAATTTTTAGGTTTTATTCCACAAATATTTATATTATTTTAGAATTTATTTTCCCTGCCTAAAGGCTTTTTATTTCTTTTGGAAGTTTCACCAAGTTACCTTATGAATGGGAGATTAATGATCAAAATACAGTGTTAGATTTTGTTTGCTACTTGGATTTATTACACAAATATTTGAATGAATTCCTTACATGAATTATAACATGAGTTATTTTTTTCCTGCTTTATTTATGTGCACTACTTCGGAAGGCAAACAAGCATTACTTTTTAGGATTGAAACAATTTTTTATTATTCAGTCTTTCATCCACTTGACCTGTAATGTATTAAAGACCAAAAATAAAAGACTGTTCTTCATATTAAACTGTATCTTTATAAAAAGTAATTTCTCAATCCATTTTCAGTTTTTTCTACAAAATCTAAGTTCTTCTATATTTTTATAAATTGAAAAGAATTCTACACAGAATTATACTCTCTTATTTTAATTCTCAATTTCTAAAGTTATAGCAAAACTTTGGCAAAAAATCTAGTTTCTGCTCTGACCCCTTGACACAGTTTTCCTAATGGTTGCTTTGGAAACATTATGATTTTTTTATCAATTAAACTTACGGAGCTCTTTTTGTGTGAGTTTATATATTGGTACTCATCAAAACTTGGAAAAATTTTTCTTTTTTTTTTTTTTGTAAAGTAGCTGTTAATTTTCTTGTTTCTTCAATAAATGAAACTTCTATCACAGTAAATGAGGGAAAAAAAGCTGTTAAACTTTAATGGTTTCTAATAATGGGTAGCTGTCTTAAATTCAACCATTGACACTGCGAAACTGCTTCTCCATCATCACACGGTATTTTAGCAAGCTATTCAGAAGAACGCTATAGAAACTTATTGGTAGAGCTGTGGTTGGTACAAAAACTAGCTGCCAAAAATCCCATTTAAAGAATAAGAGTAGTCAAATAAAATCAGAATATTAAACATTTAAAGACCATACTTAACTGAAGTACCTTGCTTGGCTAACGTTTCATGGGTTTAAGACTATTCCTTTACCTGGATACTTAATTCTAGAATGATCTTGTCACAAATTTTGCACTTGCCTTTACAAGAGAAAGAATATATGTTTTGTTACTTGCAAGATATGAGATCATCTTGATCTTTAATGTCTCCTGCCTTCAGTGCTGGGAGCCCTTAAGTACAGTAAAAGCATGTGAGCCATATCTGAGTGGAAAATTCTTAGTATATGTATATTGCTGTTAGCAAAGGGTGATATACGCACCTAGACAGAGCAAGTGAGCCTTACTGCAGCCATGAGGAGTCCAGCAGAAATAGAACATAATTCAACCGGTATTAATTAGCTGAGTCATGTATCAGACATACAGTTTTAGGGCAATGGTTTCCCAAATTACAGGTATGTGTCAGTTCTTCAGAACTCCCTGGAGTTCTTGAGAATCATTACTGAAGAGCATGTTGTGTTGTATTTTCCCACATTGCCCTTTTTCCCCCGTGCAGGACTCTCCAAAACTAAGATGCTATTACAGGTGATAATAAAATTTTTCAGCTTTGAACTTTATCACCTTCCTTGATTCTTCTTTCCTTTCTTAAATTCTCCTAAATCCCGATGGAAGTAATAGTTTTTCAAAATGTCACCTTCACTGACCTGTGTCCTTTCAGTTTCACTGCTTCAGTGCCTAGTGAAGCTGCTGGTGACATTCAAAGGTAATGCAAATGAATGACAGCATCTTTATTGTCTGTCTACTTATCTATTGTGCAACTGCTTTAAAAATGAAACAAAGGCACCTTAGTTCTATTCTTAGTATACATTCTTGTCTTCGAAAGCCAGCATTGACTGTTTTCCAACACATACACAATAATGAATTATGCTGAAAATAATGTGTGCTGTGTGAATCAATGCCAGAATTCTACAGCATTGAAATTGCCAATAGAAGCAACTATGCGCTTTGAGTTTTTTCCCATTAACTAGTTTAGGAGGAATTCCAATTTTTTTTTTTCATTTTCGTACTGATTTTGTACCTTACCACAGTCCTTATCAAAAACATAAAAAATCTATGTTCATTTAATAATATGTCTTCCATACTCCTTTATTATGCATTTTCCTTCTTTTCCTAGATATTTACCTGACATGTTTGCACTTTGGCACAAGCTATTTATTCTGACAAAGAAACAAAAATTCTTAAGTGAGCATCCTACCTAGCTATGATATGTGGCTGGCGTTGCAAAATAAGGTACACAACAAAGCAAACAAAAATCTAGGATGGAATAAAGTGTTGCCAGATGGCCTGGGAATCATCAAGAGACAGCTCTGTTTATGTTCTTCTCGCTTCTCACACCTGTAGCAATGACTACACCTACAGCCTCCTGAATCCACTTGCCATAGCTAGAGGAGAGGGGAAGAGAGAGAGAGGAGGAATGTCACAATTCAGTGTCAAATTTTCCCTGATAGAATGTTTTTAACAGAAAAATGAGCAGGAGATAGCAAAAGACAATCCTCTATACAGAATCTGAAGACAGAAGTATAAGGAGGAAAAAGGAGGAGGAGTCCTTTTTCAGGAGCCTAGAGGAAACCCTGGGAATTAAGTCTATTTATAAACATTTGAGGCACAACTTCAGTTGTGTTTCAATCATGTCCATTTCTTTATATGTACCTTAACCAAACTGTTCTCGAAACATAAGTTTTAAGCAGACTATTTTAATTAGAAATATTACATTGGTTGTACCTCCGATTTCTATATTTCTCTATTCCTTTGTAAGCCTACATCATTTAGAAATATATCCAAAATACCCAGCAAATCTACAGGAGCTCATTACAACTATACCAAAGCTATCTTTTCTGCTCTTAAAGGTACACGGCACTGTTGGAGAGCCCTGGTGGATTTGGGTAGAAGACCCTACTAATGATCACATTTACCATTCAGAATACTTCATCATTCAAAAAAAACAGGTAATGGATTTTATTCAGAATCTCATAGTAAGCAAAAATAGTGAGATGTGGATTTGTATTTTGACCTAAGCACACTTTCAGATCAGTAGCACAGCTTTCAGTTTCAGAGGTATGTGATAAACTTGGACTTACACAAAGATGTTTTATAATCTCAAATGTCTCTTTTTCCTCTCCTTTGGTGGGACAGTTATTTCTAGGTGAAAAAAAAAAAAGAAATCTGTAATGGTTTTGTCTGTTAAAGAAAAAGGTGAAGTACAAACCTTGTTTTTATATTTTGAATTATTTATTTTATTTTCCCAGTGGTGAAATATTTTATAAAGATGTGAAGACTTTGCACACATACTTTCTTGCTTTGTGTTGGTAGTGCTTATGGAAGTGAGGCAAACTATGATTTTTTAAGTTACTGATCTGTCTGTGCAGTAATTATTCTCTTTGTGTTTGCATTAGGTCATTACTAAAGAACCTCAACTGCTGGTGTTCACAATCCCAATTTTTGAACCTCTTCCTTCTCAATATTACATTCGAGCTGTGTCCGATAGATGGTTAGGAGCAGAGGCTGTATGTATCATAAATTTTCAACATTTGATTCTTCCAGAAAGACATCCACCCCACACAGGTAACCTCAAATTTAATCGTTTTGTTTTAATTCATCTCATGCCTACTGATTTTCCCTATAATAGTGCAATAAATCTTTTAATTTCTATTTCATCATAGAAAATTATATGGAATTGCACTTTGTGATAAATTTGTGTTATTGAGACCATTTCTTGAGTAACTTTAAAGATCTCTAAAATTTTGAATTCCTGAACAAAAAGCAGCTAATTTAACCTCAACGTAGTACCAGCCTTTTTTTCATTCCAGGTTCTATATAAACGACAGGAAAATTGAAACTATCATATAAAACCAAGCAGATATCTTTGTTACATTATCTCTTGTCTTAGTGCTTGTAAGTGTTACATTTCTTCTGGACTGGTTCAAAGTAATCTTGAAGTGGATGTTTGTATTTTAATGGCATTCAGCAAAGAAATAACGATCAGTTAAAATTTGGAAAATATGAAACGTTTTACTAATTTAAAACTAAAACAAATTTATCATAACAAGCACTGTTACAGTACTGAATATCGCATTTCAACTCAGCACCGCTGATCAAGTCATGGCCTTCCCCTCCCCCTCCCTTTTTAACACTTGGCACAGAAGCATATGTTTGTGTTTTGCTTCTTTTTTTCTGGATACATAAATTGCTTTATACATTCATCGGGCCTGATGTCATTGTAAAACCTTTCCACTGTAATTACATTTGGCTCATCTCGCAGTCTGTGAAGTGAGTGCCGTCAGAAATACTCAGTTCTCGTACAGTGTTGTCCTTTGGCATGCATAAATTCACATGTGTTTGTGAAGTGTTTAGCTATTGTTATACTGTACCTACGCTGTCTGGAAAAGCATGTGTAACCTTTTTATCTAATTGACTGATCACTGACTACTATTCAGAAGAAACAGAAAGATATTTACACATCACCAGTTATGGAGCCTCTAGGATTTATGGTAATTGATTTCAATTCCCATCTGGTTCCCACTCAACAATGAAGTACGTAGAGGCCCTGCTAGAAAAAAACCTTCTTTCTCCTCAACAGAGCCCAAGAAATCACAGTTTCAGTGGGAATGGTAAAACAGCCATAAGGTACCAGTGAAAAGCATGTGAAGAATATTAGGCATCATTGCCTCAGTAGATTTTATGACTCCCATATCATACCTTAATGTGAAGCACCCTGAAAAGACAATGAGAACACCAGCCACAAAAAAAAAAAAAAACCACCAAACCAAACTTCAAAGCAAGCATCTGCATAGCAGAATCACTGCAGTCTCCTTAATTTGGTAGGATTCCAAATCCAATCTGGTTATATATATCATCTTCCAAATTCCACAATCTCTAATTGTTTGGATAGCAGATGCCATCAAGATACATTGAGAATCATATATTGAAAGGCTGTTTGTTTATTTATTAAGATTATGTCTTTAATTACATGTTTAAAGGATTAGATGCAAAATTTAGTTCTGCTTGTCTGATTTGTATTACTCCATCAACTTAGAAACTCTAAACAATCCTTCCTTCTTAAATAGATTTTTTCCTTGAATCTGAAATATATACAGCTTATGCTGTCATCCAGCTCCGCCCTCTGTTATCATAAGAAGCTGGACATGCATATAATCTAATACAGTGGGTTTAGAACTTACTACAACTGGATAAAAAGGAAACGGCTTTAAGAAAAAGATTAATTTTTGCAAATGGAATGGTTCACAGCTATCAGAATACTAACAGTAGTACTTCCAGAAATGCTTCAGAACTATAAAATCAACTTTTTATTGCTCCTCATCAAAGTTAACAATGATCCAAATGTGGATTCTGTGTCATATGAGATATTAAGTAAACAATTTCCGATGTGAGTTGTTTTCCACTAAAATACTGGGTAATATCTTTATCTTCATAATAAACTGTTTTATAACATGGCATTTCTTGTCATGCACTTACGATTATTTTCTGGTTTTAGAACTCCTAGATCTTCAGCCTTTGCCTATCACAGCCTTGGGACATCGGGAATATGAAGTCCTGTACAAATTCACACACTTCAACCCTATCCAGACCCAGATATTTCATACACTTTATCACACAGACTGTAATGTTCTTCTTGGAGCACCTACAGGTTCTGGAAAAACTGTTGCAGCTGAATTAGCCATCTTTAGAGTTTTTAATAAGTATCCCACATCAAAGGTTTGTAAAATAGGTTTACTAGAATAATTTTGTGTAGGCATGTTTTCAGCAATGCAAAAGCCTAGAAAAAGACCATGGCAAACTGAATTTTACTTTCTCCACTTTATACCTGTCTGGATACAAAATGATACTGCATTATGTACATAGGCTTTTATTTTAACTTTATTAATCAGCATAGAACTGGTGTTGAATCTAAAAACATGACATACAGGCATGCTGGATTTCCTTTACTGTACTTACCTGCATTTCCTGCTTTAATCTCCTTCTACTAGAAATAGTACTGTTTTATAGTTTTGATTCCCCTCCATGGGAAAACAACTAGCCCAGTCTCTCTTATTTAAACGAAGAAGTTGCAATTAATTACTACAAGCCAATTTGCTGATCCAACTTACCCCTACGTTTATTTCTTAAAACAAATTGTCTAAAAGCTGCACCACTCAGCTTTTGGGGTTTTGTTTTCAAAGTGAATATATATCTGTATCTTGATTTAGGCATCTTGTCTTTTACCTTTAACGTTTTTGGAAAAGGTATTTGTGTCTGACTGTGAGATTTAACCAAAGAATGACCTTTGAAATTAACAGAAATCATGTACAAAAAATCCCTTAATCGTCTTCAAAATTTCAGTATCTTCATGTAATTTGTTAGTCCAAGTGAGGTAAACAAGACACTCCTACGTTTTCAGGTTACCTATTAGACTTAAAAAGTAGCTGGTTCTCAAAGGAATATGTCTTTTAGGTTTTAATAAAGCTCAAAACCTTGATATACATTTTAAACAATGTATGTGAATTCTTCATGTTGCAGTTTCTTCATGTTCAAAAGCTTCAGACTTTTTAACCATAAATCTGTAAATAAATACTGTTTCTACATGTCAGAGTATTTCCCCCTTCACAGCAGGTTTCTTTGAGGAAAATGTTGTGACATTTTGCTTAAAATAATCAGCATTTTAATTGAATTGGTAATGTTTTAATAATTTAATGATGTAACTAGAAATCAGGTAAGATATTGCTTGGTGGAAATTCTGAATATTTCTGTTCTAGGATGTTAGCTTACAGATTTTTATAGTTCTGGCAAAAAATAGCATTATTTATCTCAGTGGGTTTTGATATTAAATGGTGCAGTAAATACTTCCATTTCAATAAATTTTTCTTTCTCTTTCTTAATTTCTTTGCTTGTTAATTTCTCAGGAACCAAGGCAGTATTTTCAAGTGTTAAGTCTGTTTTAAGTATAAGCCTGTAGTAGATCACTTAAGGAACTTAGACATTAATCATTTTATAGATAATGAATATGTTCAAATCTCACAAGTATTAAATAATTTTTTTCCTTGTAGGTACACTTTATTATAGGTTTCTTGTTAACTTCTGGTTTTATGACTTTTCTTTTGCAGGCAGTGTATATTGCACCCTTAAAAGCACTTGTTCGTGAAAGAATTGAGGACTGGAAGGTTAGGATTGAAGAAAAACTTGGTAAAAAGTATGTTTCTCCTTACCTAATAAAAGAAATGGGAAGCAAAAGAACAACCCCTTTTGAGTATTTCAATATAGGTTTTGATTGTATATTATCCTTCAAATTTCAAATACTTAAAAAATTAAAAAATGCTATTAATAGTCATTGTAGTGATAGCAAAATTAAAACTGAAGAAGGGATACACTTTGATAGCCAGCTATTTTCATTCTCATTGCTTGCCACTATAACAAATATGAAGCTCAGATTTCTCTACAGTATCCTTGGAAATTGAAACTGCAGTATAAAATAAGCTTTCTTTAGAAACCTCGGCTATAAGGAATTCATAAGTTTTGCATAAACTGTATACCAGTATTCATGTGTTATCCTTCATATATTTATTAGATGTATTTCTATTCCTTGATAACATTACTTTCTTGCTAATCTCCTCACAAGTTGGAGTTCAGCCATTAGTTTATGGCATATAAGGCATATCAGATACGAGGATGCTTTCCAAAATTATACTTTTTGAGTTAAAAATTATATCCATAGGATGCATTATTTAGAGCATTTTCTTATTCATATATATGCATATATGGCTTTATTTTTGTAAGTTAAAGGTTTCAATAGAAAGAAGTGCTACTCTGTACATGAAATTACCCATGAGATTCCTGCTATTATCATAGTAGTGACTTACTAATTGGCAAATTATATTTCTTGATGGTTTATTGGTCTGTGAGGATAAATTATTTACCTTATAATCTTAAAATATCTTCAGGTAATACTTCCTTTTTAAAATTTATTCTATTACTTGTGACTGAAATTTTGAACAGAAGATACACCTTATTTTGAGGACTTTTTATTAGATGTTCAACAAGACATAGAACGTCATAGAAATGTGATAAATCCATTATATTCAGTCTAAAATGATGGATCATTTCAAATTCTGTTTGTAGAACTTGAAAGGATAATAAGGCAAACAGTTGGAAAAACTCTGCTAATCTTCCCAAAACATGACCTCAAGATAATTTCTGCTCCAGTCTTAATGGAGCACCAATAAATGCAGATACACTACAATCTGTCCTCATTATTCCAACCAGAGATCTATACTGAACAGCAGGCAGCGACTTGGTAGCTTTCTGGAAATCTTTCATCCTGGCTGACAGGATGTTATGATTCATAGTATATACTACTAACATTTTTATTTTATCTTCATTTTGAAAAATTAACCATAGATGGTTTGGGACTCACATTCATGCTCTTCTTTTTATATGGTTTTGTTAAGGAATGGTATTTGGTATTTATATGGTATCTGCTAGGAAAACAGAGACAGGTTTATTTATATAAAATAATTTTGAAAATCCTGTTAGAAGTAGGTGACCAGAAACAAAATGACTTTGTTTAATTTTGGTTTTCCTCTCTTTTAAGAGTTAATGTTTAGGAGTTAATATTTGAACATTAAGAAGTTCTAATGCTTTGGAAAGTCAAGCCATTGTCTTTCTTCATTACAGGGTTGTAGAGTTGACAGGAGATGTGACTCCAGATATGAGAGCTATTGCCCAAGCTGACCTGATCGTTACTACCCCAGAGAAGTGGGATGGTGTCAGCAGAAGCTGGCAGAACAGAAGCTATGTTCAGAAAGTTTCCATTCTTATAATAGATGAGATCCATCTGCTAGGTGAGCATGTTGTGTTATTTTTAATCAGAATCATTGCTAAATTTGAAGAAGTGTGCTGGTACTTATGATGTGAATATACTTTTTGACATCTGAACCTTATCTTTTTCTCTGTTTTTCAATGGACTTTTCATTTACTAGGGGATGAGAGAGGCCCAGTATTGGAAGTCATTGTGTCTCGAACAAACTTCATCTCATCTCACACAGAGAAGCCTGTAAGAGTAGTTGGTTTATCCACTGCTTTAGCAAATGCCAGAGACCTTGCTGACTGGCTAAATATCAATCAGGTATGAAAAAATGTTTCAGAAGATGGATACACATTTGTGTTGCAGAAAAGAAAAATAGTAATTTATAAGTTAATTCAAGGTTAAACTTGAAAAAAATGTTTTTTTGTAGATGGGTCTGTTCAACTTCCGACCATCAGTGCGCCCAGTTCCTTTGGAGGTGCACATTCAGGGCTTCCCTGGCCAGCATTACTGTCCTCGCATGGCCAGCATGAACAAACCTGCATTTCAGGGTAAGCAACGAGCTCCCAGACCTTTCCCTTCTTTCTGTAAAAGAAAGACAGGCTTTGAACACTTTACACAGTTCATTTGCAGCACATTTACAACATGTGTTACTGTAGGTGCTCTTGGCCTGTACAGGGGGAATCTGCTCTGCTAATGGCCCAAAGCTATTAACGTAAAGTGTGCTGCAAACGCAACATATAAGAGTGGAATGTAATGTATTTAGAACAGGAGAATAAAACTAGTGCTAATGAAGGGGAAATAAAATGTGTTTTCTCTTAGTGTTTGACACCGTAAAGAAACATTTGCGTAAAAATATTTGAAATTTAGAAAGTAATAAAACCATTCATATTATTAATCTGCTGAGGTATTTTCATATGGACTGCTGTATGTAAGCATTTAAAAATTGTGAACAGAAGTTGTAAGTCAGGGTAACCTCCCATAATTCTAGTTTCAAAGCAATAACCATAAAATTCAAAATTTGTAGTGCATCCAGATATGCTTCTGGTTTCAATTTTTTATTCTTAACAAAGCTGGCAAGCAGGATAGATTTAAGAAAAACTCTCGTATTTTATTTGAACATGTTTTGTTTTCGTTACATAAGGAATATTTATTATATCAATTAAAAATAACCTCCAAAATAAATTTTGTAATGTGAACTGCTGTTGATTGTGAGGTGACATTTGTGAGGTGACTTTTTAGCTGCTTTAATTAGTCTTATGACAGAAGCAAAGTATTGATTGTGGACTAGAGACCAATCTTGACAGCTCAGATTATTTACACCTCCACAAGAGCATTGTACAAAAACACTAATGAACAATAAATCTGTCTTGGGCTGTTCTACCACACCTGTTCCTGAAGCAACAAAAATCCATTAGATGCTGGGCTTTTAAAATATACAGATATATTGGCATATATAGTTGTAAGGTATAAATACACATGAATTATCTTATTTCAATAATTTCACAACTGTATAGTGTGTGTATATGCAGGATCACATGCTGGGTAGTACTTAACAAACTGGGGAACAATATGTGATGGTGGATAGCATGAAATAGTTTTCAGAAATTAACAATTCATACATTTAATTGCTAGAATGAGAATTACATGACAAAACACACAGATGGATTTATAAGAGATTTAGAGAAAGTATTTGATATTCTATATACACCTGTTTATACTCCAGAGCTTGTTGATGTTAGAAAATCTGTAGATGTATGATTTATTGAGGGCTTTTTTCCCCACTTGTTTGCCTTGATACAGTCAAGGTTATTTTAGCATTTCTATGGCAATGCTTATTCCTGAGACCATAAAAATTTTCTTGCAACCTGAAACTTTTCAAACATGGGCTGAGCAGGAAAATTCCCTTTAAAAAATATAATTCGTTTAAATGTATAATTGGTTTAAATGTATCTGACTAATCAGTAAACAACAGAAGCAAAGTTCTTTTGTACCATAATGCCCACTTTCGTGGCAGCTATTGAAAAGTTACTTTCTACTTTTTTACCTTTTCTGGTTTTGGTAAATTGAAGTGATCCTTTGCAGGCAGACAGGAGTTTATGCAGTCTGAGCTCCAGGTCAGGCAGAAAGCAAGGTTTGAACCTTGATGGCACTTAGCCCGAGAAAACATATCCTAATAGGGTAGAAAATCGTAACATGCTTATTAGGCAGTGGTAGAAAAATTGACAAGCTTTGAAGTCTCGAAAGCTTGTCCAGGTTTTGTGGTGTTTTGCTGTTGTTTTTTTTCCTCACAGCTTCTCTTAGTTCACTTATAATGATCACTTGAAGTAGCAGGACAAATTAACTCAGACTTAACTAAGCGGAGTTATATGATCTTTGATTCAGAGATGGTATACACTCACCTCAGATGTATCTATCTGGCAGAACAGAGACTAAGTATATGTACCTGTATATCATCTGCAGAGAGGTGCATCAGCTGTCTAGGTATTACAAAGAGAAACTCTAATTTTTGTCATTAAAGGGCCTAATTCTCAAGTTCTGTTTTCCTCAACAGCAATTCGGAGTCATTCTCCAGCCAAGCCTGTTCTTATTTTTGTGTCATCCAGACGTCAGACAAGGCTTACTGCCTTAGATCTGATAGCTTTCCTAGCCACCGAGGATGATCCCAAACAATGGCTGAAGATGGATGAAAGAGAGGTAGAATCATTTTACCTGCATTATTGGTGCTTTGTTTTATTTCATTGATGTTTGTTTGAAAAGAAAATGCATCTTAAAGAAAAGAATCATTTGAGGGTAGATCTCAGAACAGCTATGCGTATGCTAAATTTCAATATGAAGTAAAACTAGTGTCAGCATTAAGACTGTCTAAGCATCTTTGCAAGATCTGAACTTTAGAATGCAAACTCTTTTATCTTTGTTTTTTCCTGCATATCTATTATTAATGCTACTTCCATTGTCCCAGACAACATATATCACATGATACAAGTCTTTGATACAAAGATAAGACAAAGAATAAAAGAAAGAGGACTAGTGTTCTCCAAAGTTTACAGCTGGAAATCTGTGACATATAGATGTTGAGCTGGAATTTAAAACAAATCTCTTTCAGTGTTTTAGGAGCAAAATCATCCTTCTCATAAGCTAAATCTGTGTATGTATTTGCATATATATCTATATATATGTGTGTGTGTGTATCTATCCATCTATGTTCGTACATATATATACACACACACAGATATGTGCAGACACAACTGTTTAGGAATTGTATATCAATTAAATAAATTGAAGTTATTAAAAAAAAAAACAATACCTTTGCCAATATCTTTGTTCTAAAAGCATAAAGATTACAAAGTCAAATACTCAGGTGTTAAGCAGTGCTGGAGTTAAAGATTTGATTTTTTTTTATTCTTTTTCAAGCAAAATAATCTTTAATTAAATTTTCTGGTATTGTTTCTCAAAATAAAAGCTTCTTTCATTTATTGCAAAACATGAATGATGGTCAAATAATAAACAACCATTCAGTAGTGTCTTTTATATGCATTCTTCACAATGTATACTAGATTTTGTTTATTGCATTGGGTTCGGCACCTGCTGAAGGAATTATTTATTTCCTTCTGGACTAATGGTCCTGATTATAGTGTATTATTGTTTCAAAACAATTTTTTAGGGTTTGAGATTCAGCTCTCCTGGATTTTGGAAGTTAGCTTTCTATACTGGTTGCAGACCTTCTGCCTACAAGTTTCCATAATAATATAGAGCCAAAACACAGCAAAATGCATTATTCATAAATACTAGATCCAAATTGAATATTGTATCAATATTTGTATGTCAACAGTTGTATGAGTAGCTACACAATTGTATACCAAAAAGTATGGGTTTCTTGATGAGATTATTTGATTTTGTTTGCTCTTTGTAAAAAAAAAACTTAAGTGTGGCTTTTCTGAGATAAAACATAACATCTGTATCCTTCCTCTTCTGGATGGATTTTAAAAGAGAAAATAGATTTCTTGGCTGATAAAATATTAATACTAAAACATGTATCAATTTGATACTCTTTTTCTAACTATATAACCTCTATTTAATGTTTTCTTGAGCATAACAGAAACATTTCATATCAAAATTATTACTGCATATTACTCTAGTACCTTCTGCTAGTTTACTGTAGTAATCTCTCCTACTAATAAAATATGCAATATTCAGCTTGCCCTAAATGACTTGCATTAATATGAATGGCTCTCTCATGTCCTGTGAGCCACCACTATCCTGAACAGAACTGTAACTGAGCCTTCTTCACCTGCTAGAAAAAGGTTTTCTATTACAAGTATTCGAATTTCACATGTTTCAGAATAAACCTCTGAAGGTTTTGAAAGAGGAGCCAACAAGAACAAGCAGACTTTGCATTTATTAGTTTAAAAACATTTGCATATGATTAGTATTTGAATTAATAAGCTGAATGTTTCAAGCATGATACCTACTAAAGTACTCAGTTCTGATTACGTAAATATAAAAGATTGAGGACTTAGTCCTAAATTGTTAGATCTTACTGCTATTATGCAGAACACAATTGTGTTTGAAGTACCCAAAATTTCAAGTGGACGTTTCTTTAGGTAATTATGAGACCAGTTTGTAATTTTGTGTTTTAAATGAGCATGATTTGCCTGAGCTCCATTTGACATTGAAGCAAAGGACAAAGTTATAGTAATGCTACATACATAATGTAGCCAAATTCTGCTTAATTCTTTATCCATAATTATATTTCTTTTATTTTTAAAATTATAACTTCAAGTTACATTAAATTCAGGCTTGAACTAGGTGAAATAGACAAAATGCTGTCTGTCTTGCTATAGTATTTTTAAGTATTCAAAGCAGAACTAGTGAATACTCGCTTTATAGTAGGAATTCCCTACTTTATAGAAGATATTCCCAGTCTTAAACACTTGCCCAAATATTTCAAGTGTTTCTCAATTCCATATGGGATAAAATGAAACCAGTTAGAAGAAATAAATTCTTGTTGCCGTTAGACAACATTTTTGTTGCCTGTCAGTTTTTCACATTTGTTTTTTGCCAACCAGTGTTCCTTTAGGAGAACTTACAGACAAATGACTTCATTTTCAAATTATTTGCAATTGTTAATTGTGAAGTATGTTGAGATATAGAGATTTTTCATAAATGGGTGTATACAAAGTTTACAAGCTTTACAACAGGCCTTGGCATTTTTTTTTCATTGAGCCTTATTTGTGTGATGCTAATTTTGGCTGACATAGATTCCTTTGAGAACTCATTGGTTAGTTTTGTTTAATGGTGTAATTGGTTTTGCTACATGATGGCCAAATGTTAGTCTATGTTTATGTTAGCTTCCCAGTGGATAGACTTCATAAAGCTTCTTAAAATGCTGTAAATGATGCCATCCATAGTAACATCTGGAAGACTGATACTGAGGTAGACACAGATTTTTACAGCCATTAAAAGTGATTTTTTTCTCTGTTACCCTGCAAGGTAGCTTTTCTGCGATGGTAACAGGGGGATTCAGTCCTTCTGGGAGAGGGACTGGAGCGGGGGAGAGATCAGTACTGCTTTTTTGTTACCTGTTTATTAGCTATACCATCATCTTAGCTTCCCTCATCTTCTCTGTAGAGATTCTCCTTGTAGTAGTGCCAAACCAGGCTCTCATTTGCAGCGCATAGAGGGTTCTGATCACAAAACTCCAGACTGCTTGTCTTCACAATACTCTCAGAGAACAGGCAAATCCACCACTATCTCTGCCACCCAGCTCGAATTGTCAAATTCAGATAATATTTCAATCAGTTATATTTTGAAGGACATGAATTTGTGTGAAGCTTCTGGAATACATATTTGTATGCAAAAATGATGTACAGAAACAACCCTTCAGCTGTTGCCACCGAAGCAGACAACAGCATACCTGGATCATGGAAGAGTCACAAAAGATGTTTTTTTCCTCAAAGGAGTCAGTAGTCTAAGAAGTGCAACTGAATTATAGTCGAGAAGGAATTTTGTTCTACATCCATCATGTACTACAGGCAGCTCCATTTGGTTTTGGAGATGGTTCTTCCTGGATGCTTTCCTTGAATTTCATGTCTGATGTATAGTTTCCTGCTTATACCCATGTTCCTACAGTGTTCAGAATGTTGAGACAGCGGTCAGTACTGAGCAGTACTTGTTGTTTCTAATAATGCCAGGTTTTACAGTTCTACTGGACCTGGTTTTGCACAACACTAGATGTGTTTAATAGATTCTGTTCAACTAAGTTTCAGCCTTTGTGCATGCTTTTTATGAAGAAATATCCACTCAGATACCTCACGTCTAGTTAGTCTGAGCAAGGAAACCCCCAATGATGTTGAAATAACCTGTTTACTGAGATTTGTATCCAATACTTCAAAGCTTATCCCTACATTTGCCAATTGCTATACATAACACATGTAGAAGTTCTTCAGGATTTAAGCAGGGCTGACGCAGTTTGCCCGGAGTATGAGTGTCTTGAAGAAGAAAGAATAGTTACCTATTTTAGAGCCTTAGAGATGTTTTTTTTTTCTCTTGTTCCGTAAGGTGCGTTGGCCATACACATTCCAAAACGAGCTCTCTATCCCTCTTGTGATTTGCAGTCCCAACAAAGTTTATTTTTTGCCAGAGTGAAGGAGCAGCTGAAGCTGCCTTCTTTGCCATTTGCAGTGGTTGCAAGGACTTTGTGAAGATTGTCCTGGTTATATTTACAAAGCACAGGTGCATCATGATGTAAATGTGACTAGGTAGTGCATCTCAAAGAAAAGATTGCCGACTGAATTGAGTAATTCTTCATTTCTTTTTATTGTTCATTGGTGCCAGTGTGCCAATGAAAAAAAGGGAACCTTTTGCTTACCCTGCTTTTTGTATAATCATGAGATGAGATGACTTTTTTAAATATATATTTTCTAGCTAAAATTCTTATTTGGATCTGTCAGCCAGGACTGTCATGTTCAAGCTGGTGACCCATTACTTGTCTCGTTAAAAGGGACAACAGCTCAGATTATCCTTTCGGAAACAGACAGTGCCACCAGTTTGTGGTGGTAAGCATGGGTAAGATCAGTTACACTGTTCTGCATTAGGAGCTGACTAAAGAGGAACAAGTCCTTCTTTCAGAAATTACATGTACATCTGTGGTGGTGGCAGATGTTGCAATCATTTTACAACATAATTTATTAGAATCAAGTTTGCAGTTTATTTATTTTTCTCTAATGTTTTTACTGCTTTTTTGTTTTTAACCTAAAACAAAAGTACAAAGTAGTACTTATTGTTTATTGTTTGAAGTTAGAATGCAGTTCTCACCAGCAAGCAAGCAGGGTGTTTTCTTATTTGGGTTGTTCTCTTTTTTAAGGAATTTACTCCCTGGCCAGATAATGGATATTTATTTTTTTTATATATATTTACAGTGCAAGTACTGAGAAGAAATGTACCCATATACACAGTTTTAACTTTAACCACAATGATTTTTGCATTCTGCTTTGTGCATCATTTTACCATCTGCATCTTGTTAAGACTGTTTTTTATGAAACCTCTAGAAATAACTGAAGTCCTCTAGCACAAACATACCTACTGTAACATTCAATAGCATCAATACCAGGCAATAGTCATCTTCCCCTGAATTCAAGGGCACTTGAGTGAAGGGCATTCCTTGACTCCAAATGAATGAATCAGGCCCATACTGATTTTATTGTTTTAGAGATGTGAGTGTATAAGCATGTGTGCATTAATTACCAATTTGTATATGCATTCATACGCTATGTGGAAATATGCATAGACATATGCATGAAAGTGAGCTAAATTTTACTATATAGTTCTGGTTTGCATTGTTAAAAAACCAAACAAATAAAAAAAATGCCAAAAACTCATCCCAAGAATCATTGGAAAAATGAAATATGACTTTTCCTTCTCTGACCTTTAAATCAAATAACCTATTATCTCCATGTTATTGTTCTGAGGTAATGCTGTGCTATAAAACAGGAATAGAAGAATCTGGTCTGTGTCATGAATAGGTATATTGCTGTCTTTTAGATGAGATTTTTACTGTTAAATGTGTATGTTTAAATAATATATCTCAACTGTTTAAACCATATTTTAAATGCTTTTTGAATAATTATTTGAGGTGGTTTAGGCATCTTGTTTTGTGTGGGAGAGTTCTGGAGTATAAGTCAACTCTTCATCAAAAATAATTTTATAAGATGACTGGGTTTTTTCTGCCTTGAAAGATCGGGAGGGTACCCAAGAATAATTTCTAAGTGTTTCGCTCATTATAGAAGTTCAGCTTCCTTCTACAAGATGTTGTTTTTATGACACAAAAGTGTGTCATAAAAAATTAACATTTAGTTATAACAAGGAGATGTTTTTATTTCACTTAACATCTGTAGCAGATGTGAAATATGTAATTATTTTTGTAAAAGACTTCATAACTTTCACGATTCTTTTGTTTGGCACATCTTTCTTCTATTGGGCATTTTAGACAATTGATAAGCATTATTCAGTGGCATATGGTCTGAGTCTGACGTGCTTTGAAAAGAGTACAGAGTACTAATAATGAGGATTCTGTGAAAATGGGAAAACCAGCACAACAGATATGCTTTGAGAAAGTATGGGTTTTTAGCATCTTGAAACAATATATCACACTCAAAGGGACAGAATTGGGCTGCACAATCTGTTAGCTCATTCTTGTCCAATCTGGTCTCCTCCTTTCTTTTGGAGCCAGCATTGTCATCAACTTGCTGAATTATACTCTGACTGGAATGTATTTCAGGCACAGGGTAATGTATCTACTTAAATGGAATCCTATCTTTCTACAAAAGCTTTTTAAGTATAATAAATTTAAAATATAAAAAAGTTCTATTAGCTTAAAGTAAATGGTTCAACAGTTTACATATGTGCAGGAACAAAGAAAATGACTACTTACTAGTTTGAGAAAAATCTAGCTTGTTCAGAGATTAGAATATAAAAGGTAGAAATAAACTTTATTTTTTATGATAAATATTTTTCAATGCTACTAGATTCTCAAATAAGGTTACAAAGGTTTTTTTTTAAAAGGTAGATTCCTAATCAACCTGATGTTAGGAAAGCACAGGAGATAATTTTGTTTGTTCATCAAAAAATGTGTGAATGATAACAAAACCTTTTCTGCATGGGCCCAGTCCTGACTGTCACGGGGTCCAGGGAAAAAATCCCTTCTTGCATTAAGTTCCCTGAATCAGTGTTGTACGGGGGTTTTTATGTCAGTACCATGTATATTTCCTTACATTATTTTTAATACACTTTTTCTGTTCTTAAGATAAAATATATTTCCTTTATTCTTTTATGCGTTAACATTACAGTTCTTTTCAGACAGATAAATAGCAATGAAGTTCTAACAATGCAGAAACATTAGATTTGTTTTATAGTCTGTTTGCTGTGTCTGTTTCTGGTTAATGAACCTATTAATTGTGTCATTATTTCTTAATAGAAAGTGATAATATTCTTACACTACACTGACATAAGAGAGTTATATTTTTAAATAAATTGTCATGAGAATTTTAAACCTTGGATTGTGCCTATGGGTAAAATAGTTGTGTTTATTACATTGATTTATGTGAAAGTAAGGGGTCAGCTAAAAATGACTAGGATTCCCTGCTGCTAAAATGACAGGATAGTAGTACATGCGCCAGCTCTCCTGCTAAGGGTTCTTTAGTTTTCCTGTGGTAAATTACACTGCTTTGCAGGTATGACTAACAGCACCACAGGCCACCGCTGTAATACAAGTCAGAGGGGGAAAAAAAATTACCACCACTGATTGTAAAAGCAAGAAGAACATCTTTGAATAAATTCCCAGCAGTGTGAATTTAGGATGTTTTATGCTGGCAACTACATGGCAAAAGGTTTAGCTCGGGTTTTGTACTGAAAATAACTAACTCTGTAAAACTGCATGTGCTGAAGGAGCAGTCTAATCACTACAGACTAATCCAAATCAGCTAATTTGACCCCTGTACTCTTCTAGAGGAAATGGGGGTGTAGATTCATTGTTTTACCAATACCAAGTTCTGCTCATGTGAATAATGAAATAAATGTCATTGGGATTGGCTTGTTCCCTTACATTAAAGATATAACTATCATAACTATCTCCCCATTCTTGATGGAGAGAAGAAAAATTAATTCAGAAATACATTTTTTTTCAATTTTTGAATGCAGAAATTGAGTAAAATGTAAATGCATTAATTTTTTCATTTATTTTTCTGATATTTATTAGTGCCATTTTCTAGTTTTCTCTTAATTCCCCGTCAAATATATACATATAACTATTTTTTTGCAAAATATTTATCTAGGTGTAAGGATCTGTGCAGTGCTAGTACCACTTCATAAATCTATAGCACAAAAAGCATTAATAGGTTCAAAAATATATTTAGTAATATATGTTGATGGTCATAATTGCAGAGAAAACAGTGTACAGGTTCTCATTTCATCAAGCTATTTTTTTTGTCTTAGAAGAAAAAAATCTTTAAGATGGGTCATAATTCATGTTGTCTGCACTGCAGTCACATGTCTACATGTTGACTAGAGAAATCAAAGGTTTGCTGATTGTATCTAGATAGATAAACTTTATCCTTTAACATATCCTCCTTTCATTCAGTTCTTTACTGTCTTCTACTTGTCTACCCTTCTTCGTGTTTCTCTTTCCTAAATAGACTTATCTGTTCTTCACTTCTCAGTTCATTAGTTTTTTTCCTTCCTTCTTCCTTTCTGTCCTGTTCAGTGTTTTATAGTCCCTTTCACTCTTTTCGTCTGTAAGCATCCTTTTCTTTTCTACATGCCCGCTCAGTTTATATTCCATGTCTCATAACACAGGAAACTCTCAGGAGCATCCAGGCAACTGTGTTGTGATGGAAAATAAAATTCAGGAGCTTCCATTGACAGATCGAATTGATTGGACAAAGCCAAAACTTGGACAATTTTTTTTTTTTAAATTAGGTTCTGTGTTACTTTCATTAGTTCTGGTTCTGTTAGTTAATAATAATTCAAAAAATAGACTTCTTTAAATACTTTGTAATTTGCCCTTCCTGACAAAATTTATTGATATACAAAATCTATGTTGTTTCATTGCTTGTTTTTTTTGAATATGGACTATTATATTCTCCGGCCTTTTTGTATCTTTTAAGGATTTTTTTATAATAGTAGTGACATATGTTACTTGGGTTTAAATATGTGAATAATGTTATTAACGTTAATTTCTGACAATTATAAAACCCAGAAAATATTTAGAGAAGGTTACAATTCTGAACATCAGAAGAGCAATACCTCAGAGTCCTAAAAGGAAATGAAGATAGTACTGCAGTCATGCAGGTATCGTATCTCAGGACTTTGAGATACTCAGTCCAAGATGAAACAGAATACTCAGCTCTGATTCTTCAGTTACCCTGAGTAATTTGTTTTGCTCTACTACTTTTCCTCTGACCTAATACCTTCTAAGTTAACCATGAATGATGCTGCCCATAAGTATGCAATATCATCATGCCACTGCTGGTGGCACCAAGAAACCACTAATAAGAGATGAGTTTTGAGATTTCCTGGCTATAATTATATTAAAATCACTTAAAATAATAAATGGCCTTAGAAACAAAACATCAGAAGGAATATTGAGGGGTAAAATCACTTAACAAGAGAGAAGTGATAAAATTCATGTTATTAGTGAGGGGTTTTTCATAGAGGTTGCCTACACAAATAAATAAGCTTATTATGGAATTTACTGCTTGAAAATATAGGCAAGAAACATAGTTAAAGTGATTCCAAATAATCATTGACATGAGGTTTGAAAAAAATAGTAATAGTGAAAAAAATAGCTTTTTGTCTAGACTTCTAAAAGTTTTAAATGAAGACCCTTATTGTATGTTGTGTTTCACTATAGTCTAAATTATGAAGTCACTCTCAAAAAAAAAATTCAAATTAATTTTAATTTCAGCGTGTGAATATAAAACTTTTTTGATGAATAATAATTGCAGAATTATCAAACTGAAGAACTGTGTCTGTCTTTTCATAGACATTAGAGAGCACCAAATGTCTTTTTCATGACTGTTATTATGTTACTGTTTGCAGGGATTTGCTGTGTTTTTATACCAGTTCTAACCTCTTTGATACTAGGGATTGCATTAAACAAACACAGAGCAGAGTGCACAGCATTTGCCAGACCCGTCAAGATATTTTCAGCATTTTCATTTCCTTATCTGCGCTACTTAGTGTGTCAATAAAGGCATGTGCGTTTTGTATCACCCCCCATAGATAATATAGTATTTGATTTCTTTAGACTAAAACCAGACTGTTCAGAAACTGAAGATTCTATTTTCCTGTTTGTATAAACAGCATTGAGCAAATTATCCTTGCTATAAAAAAAAAGGTAACAACCCTAAAAGTTTAATATTTCTGAGTAATCAGGTTTAAAACATGCAATTATTCTTTCTCTTCCAGATGAATGACATTATAGTGACAGTTAGAGATTCAAATCTGAAGCTGACACTTGCTTTTGGAATAGGTATGCACCATGCGGGTCTGCATGAAAGAGACAGGAAAACTGTGGAAGAATTGTTTGTGAACTGCAAAATCCAGGTACATTTGTTGAGTCCTGCCATAATTAGTTTTACATGGAATTTTAAAAGTTGGCTTTTTGTTACATGTACCTCATTAATCTTTCTTTCTGTTTTAGGTTCTTATTGCCACAAGCACATTAGCTTGGGGTGTAAATTTTCCAGCTCATTTAGTAATTGTTAAAGGAACAGAATACTATGATGGAAAAACAAGGCGCTACGTGGATTATCCCATTACAGGTACTCACATAAATTATGCAAATGCTCATATGCTGAAATGTATTTCAAGCGTATGCAAATGATCTGAATTATTTAGTAACTGTTCACTGAAAATACTAAAAGTGGTGATAGAAAGTTTTCTTTGTGTAATGAAGTTGCAAGAGAACCCCTAGGATTTTATAGTAATGAAAACATTTCTGTTTTGCAAATCTTTTTTCATGCTAAATGCCTTTAACGTGTATCATACAAAATAGACATTAAAGAATTAAAGCAATAATATAAAATCGTATTTAGCTACCTAGTTAATTGCATTTTTTAAAAAAGTTTTCATGCTTTTTAAGCATGATTTTTTTTCATTTTTGAAACCTTTTTTAAATAGAAACAGATTTTTAACAATAAACTTAGCCATGGTTTGAAATGCAACAGTTGAATCACACACATATGAGAACATAAAATTTATACGTAGTCACTGGACAGTAAACAAAAAATCTAAACTATTTTAGTGTCTTCCGTGATGTGATACTTCAAGTAAATGATATTTTAAAAATAAGCAGCTAAATTAAATACTTGAAATTCTGGTTTGATACAGACATTTATTGCTTTCTGGCTCCAGTAAACTCCACTTTTCATAAACTATTCTGCAGTGATTTCTACAAGCTTAAGAAAGTGAACCATGGAAGAACTTCTTTTCAGAGTTCAGACAGGGGGGATATTTGTCTGGATGGTACTAAGCTTGAAGAATGAGGACAAGCTAAATTTATTCCAGGTTTCCTGTTCTATTTTCCCTTTCTCTTTTCACAAGAGAAAGTTTATCATTAAATAATCCTATACTATGCCAGAGATGCGTACACCAAAGGATAATCTAAATGTTTTTTGTAATGTAAATAGAGAGCCTGCATCTTTCTAACCACGAGCTCTTTTCAGCAAGAGCAGCTTACTAATGAAAAAAAGCTCAAACTGAAAATATTCCAGGGCTTACTTCTCCAAGTAACCCATCACAGAGCTTAATTTAGTGGTTAGTGCGCTGCAGGAAACTTGGGATCAATTTCCAGACCAACTCTGTTGTTTAAAGATTGTGGAATGACCTGGGAGCTCAGCCATGCACGCTTGCGTTTTGTGACAGACTTAGACTGAGGTAAAGTTAGAACAGTCTCTGCAGAGAAGTAGTATTTCTGTTGTCCCGGCTGGAAGAGTAGTGACAACTAACTTAATTACTGAATGGGGAACAGTGATGAGGAAAGAAATCAACTCAAATTTTAAATTTGATGTCGAATCTGTAGGACTGTCAGGGAGAAGGAATAGAGAAAATTATATATTCAAAAGAAATTGGAAACTCAATAAGTGTTGAAGACTTACAGTGCTGTAGAAATCTATCATACAAGTACTTACAAAGGCTTTAGGGAATGCTTATACTTTCACTCGTTATTGCCTTTCTGAATTCAGGTGACTTGGGCATTGGGAATTGTTCAATTCTTGAATTTTCAATAAGACTTGGGGGGAGGGGGAAGTTGTGGATGGAATACCGCCATCTGTGGTAGAAGCATTTAGATTTTGTTGTCTGCAGTGCAACAGAAAATGCAGATTCCTTACTTTATGAAGAAACATGTGGTGTGGTTTGCTTAGAGCGTTTTTATTTTTAACCTACTAGAGAATATTTATGCATCTGGAAGTTCTGTGGATAGGTAGTACAGTTTTGCAGCAGCAATAAAATGAAAATGTAATGAGTTTCTTTCTGAAATACTTCCAAAATTTCACAATACTGTCTTTAATGCTGCCCTCAAGTTACGCCTTCACTGTTCTGTCATGGTATAACTTGTTTTCTTCCCACTGAAGTTACCTTTCTATATCAGGGATGCATTTGGCTCCAAAGAAGCAGCTGAGGGCAGAATGAATCATTCTGGAGTGTTCCATCATTTCAAAATTTCACTACTTTGAGTGAAGTCAGAGGTTTTGAGGAGGGCCTATTCTCAGTTACCAGACATTTAATCAGCCAGTTGGATCATATTTAACATTTCAGGAGTTCAGTTCAGCGATTAAAAGCAGCCAAGCAACATATAGTCAGTAAAGAAAATATTTGGTTTGGATAATTACGTAGTGGATATTGGCAAAAATAATTTCCTGAAGCTTTTTGGTAAGTCCATTTCCTATATGGTGCTATGCACAATTGAATTCACCACTTTACAATAGCAAGAAGTTGTTTCATCACCCTCATGTGCACATACCTCTTCACAAACATGATTTTCAAACTAGTTTCCTTTTATATTTTCATGTCACCCCTAAATTAACAAAGGGAATAAATGGATAAAAAACATTGCTTTCTCTATAGCTTGTGAGTACGTAAGTGAAAATGTGATAGTAAAAACTGTTTATCATCATCAGGCTGTTTCTTGTATCATTGTCTATTGCTATAGGCTGTCCTTCATCCTTTAGCTTTTCCTTCCCCAACTAACTGTTGGGCCAAGGGCTTATTGATTCTGAAGCCAAAGAAATTGCTTTTCAAAATGCCAGGTACTGCAAGCCACATGTTGTGCAGGTATGATAGAGTTCATAAAGAATACACAAAACATTAAAAGTTTTAGAATAAAGATGTAAAACTTATTAATTGCTTTCCATTGTTTCAAAGTTAAATAGCAGCTGAGGTACCAAAAAGGAATCTGAGCTCTGTTGAGCGAGACACAAAACAAGCTGTGCAGATGCATTTCTCCGATTGTGAGAAGACACAAATAACGATAAGCAAACTTATCTTGGGCGGGCAGCAAGTTGAGCATGTTTTGCATAAACTAGTATTTTCAGTGTTTATAGAAATCATTAACTGGTATTTGCAAGTAAAGATGTGTAGGCAAAGGTAAACTTTGACTGTACCTGCTTTTAAATTTGTATATTATGATCTGATATAGGGGACAACACATGTTACGAAATCATCTCTACCCCAGTGCTAATAACTAATATAACTTGTCCTGAAGTTAGAGTGGTAAAGATCATAGCTTTCAGTAATTAGAATTTACCTTTTTTCCTCTAATATATTCAAAACCTAGGAAATCATATATGCAGAAAGTCTAATACAAGGAAGTGAAGTCAAATGCTTGAAAATTAGGAAATAATCTACAGTTCTCTTACTCATCATCTTTGATTGCATATGATCCACGTGGATGTGGAAGGGGAGTAGAGGAAATTTATGTTAGATGTAAGCTTGGGTTCTATTACAGTGGGTGGTCTTAAAGTATGCAGAAAGATACTCTCTGGCAGAAAGAAGTTAATGGTAAATTTATCTGAGGTGGAAAAAAAATAGATCTATGAAAACCAGTAGGGCATATGAGGCCAAAGAAATCCAAAATTCCTGTACTGCAAACTATAAAGACATAAATATGTTCATTTGTACATTCAAATAAATACATTTGTTTTATACATTATTGTCTCTTTGGCAGATGTACTTCAGATGATGGGACGTGCTGGCAGACCACAGTTTGATGACCAGGGAAAAGCTGTAATTCTAGTTCATGATATTAAGAAAGACTTCTACAAAAAATTCCTTTATGAACCTTTCCCAGTGGAATCAAGGTAAAAATATAGCAATCAGAAGAGCTGATCAAACTGTAAACAATACTACAAGTGGGGAATAGAGAAAAGCAAAACAAAATTCCTGTGCCAAATATCTCCTAAATATTGGGATCCTAGAAGAAAATAATTTCCTAAAAAATATTATCCATCTTTATGAGAAAAATCCTTTCCTCCATGTGTTTTGAAGCACTGTTGAGCTCTTGAGTCCATTCTCAGATAATACTACAAATGCTTCTCTGCTGCTTAGTGTTGTCTCAGACAGTTGAATGAGAGTACAAACTGTTCTTCAAGGCCAGTGTGTAGGACAACTGTACGTGATCTTCAGAACCTTCTCTGAAATTATGTGACAAATTCTTAATAGGAAAAAACAGGTGAGTTTCTAGCACCTTTTACCTAGAATACCTGCACTATTATAGATATGACATTATTCAAAATCTCACAAGTTCAAAAAGAAATCTACATGGTGTAAACTATTACTAATACATTGCCAATACATCTTTCACTTCAAAATTGTAATATCTTTGTCAGAAATGTGGAAAAAACACCTTTTTGCAGCCTCTCTGAAGTTGATACCAAGTTTGCTGTCCAGCATAATGTAACCTATGACTTGGTTTTGATATTTATAATATACTTAGTTGTTCAGCAAGAAGCAGAACTAGTTACATCGATCTCATAAAGATGTATATTGCATGGAGGAATTCTAAGACATCTAGTAAAGCATGAATATTACCAAAAGCTTTTCTCAGTGATGAAGAATTCACAGCATTGTTCTCCTAAGAAAACTTCATCCCTCAACATAAACAATAATAGGACCTCTATCTGATCAGGAAATTTGTAGGAATTTCAGAGTGCTATCCACCTGTGAAATGTAGCTTAAATGGGTTGGTGTATTTGACGGTTAATTTCTGTGGTGCACAGATAGACATATATTTTTTGCAAACAAAGATTGTGGAGACATGCACTTCTTTCCTTAGGAAACCACACTTTTTTTAACATATAAATTGCACTTAGCACAAAAGGCTAAGTCAAAAGAGCAGTGTGATTAAAATGTTGATGATATATCCAGACTGTATGACACTAGCATAAACTAGGAAATATCTCCATTCATTGGTAAATAAAGAAACTGTATCTTTAATATAACAGTAGTAATCACACCTTGTTCCTTTTTGGAATACTATAAATACTCTGGTAGCTCATTTTGTGTGTATGAACTTACTTTGTAGTTTGATATATTCCATCTTTTACTATAAACAAAGACTATTTGATAAATTTTCAGATGAATATTCACATATAAATAGCAATTTCATTAAGTTCTTTGTTGGTTGTGATCCGATTATCTTAAGAGTTATCTTGGTCTCTCTTATGATCAATTATTTGAAGTAAGAGGCTTCATAACTTCAAAGATAAACTGTGCGGGGGCTTTTGGAGGACTTTCAGTTTTAGAATGCTTTTCCATCTGTTCTACCAAAGAGCAGATTTATCAGTTTTGTGTAGTATTTCCAATTTGTAAAGTTAAACTTCATTTTTTTTTAATTAAAAGTTTTTCTAAAATCCATTGTCTGTGATTCAGTTAGATGAGTACACAACTCATATGACAGGCTTTGTGCTCTCACTGATCATGGATCTGAAATACAGCACATTAGAAGCAAAAGAGAGAGCACTCTTTATTCTGGAATAGCTGTTGAATCATCTGTCCAGTTTCTGTTGGACAGTCTGGGTAGAACAGGTTCTTACCTTCAGAAGTGTGCAGTCAGTGGTATAGAACAGCAAAACAGCTACTCATGCCAAATTATTCTTTACTTTTAGCAACAGGGAAAGAACAGTAGGAAAAGAAAAAGGATTATAATACAAGAAAAAATAAGTTGGTCTTAAAGACATTTGCCATTCCCTGATTGAACTCTAGCCAGGCATGATCTCATTAGATACCCTAATGGAGGTCTTTGTTACATTTAATGGCACTAAATAGTATTTTACTTTGTAAGAATAATTTTAAATTGCTTTTTTTTTGTCCTTCTGTGTTTCTGAGGTTAGATCTTTTTGGGGTAAAAGTAGCTATGCTTTTTTTTTCCATTGGATGAAGATGAGGCAAAATCTGGGGGAAGCAGTTTTGATGTAATTTTAATAGCCTTCAAGTATT
>JAOTQQ010000023.1:75508552-75582838 GCA_026546715.1 Gallinago undulata
TTTTTTTCCATTGGATGAAGATGAGGCAAAATCTGGGGGAAGCAGTTTTGATGTAATTTTAATAGCCTTCAAGTATTAGCTAAGCTATTGCCACTGTTTCATTTCCTGTTTGTCTTTCCATATGATTCTCTATTGGATTAAACCAGCATGATCATATGGTCAACATACAGTATTCAGAAGTTACCATTGAGTAGCTCCATCTGAATACATTCCATGAATGACTCAAACTTTTGCGTTCTTGGTCCAATCAAAAACTAATTTGAGCTTCATTCCACTATCATGTAAAGAAGATGACTGACCTTGCAATTACATTCCCCCTTCTTCCCCTCTTCTCCTTTACCAGAAGATAAATATATATTTTCAGATTAAAAGCAATAAACCTTTTAATGCACAACTCTACAAAATATATTACCTGTCTTTGTGATTGTAAAGTCAGCTAAGTCCTCTTGTTTCCTGTTCTTCAGCTTGTTAGAAGTGCTGGCTGACCACTTGAATGCTGAAATAGCTGCTGGAACTATTACTTCTAAGCAGGATGCAATGGATTATATCACCTGGACTTATTTCTTCCGTCGACTTATAATGAACCCAACGTGAGTATAAAATACAAATGCAATTTAATCTAAAGGTAACTTGAGGGTAGAGTTGATCCAAAGGTGATCCCACTGCCGTTGGGGCTGTTGGAGCCTAGAATACTTACCAGTCTCCAGTATAGGAGCATTACTGGCCCACACATGGAATAAAACTTGTCTACACATTTTTTTAAATATTTTTTTTCTCTAAATATAAATGCATTTCTTGGCAGATAACTTTACAGTTTAGTGACAACTATAAAATAGCCTTATTGAGGAGGCTACATCAGCATCCCTAAAATAAAACTCCAGATTATCACATACCTTTAGGTATTGTATTTATAGTGTGTTCCTTTTTTTTTAGCTACCACATTGATATAGAAAACCCAGTTTTCTATAGAAAATCTATTAAGACCTGGACTTTGCTGATAAATGAGAGAATAGCTATCAGCTGTTTCTCTGCGATAAAGTTTACTTTCATTAGGGTATCCTGGTGAAACCATGTGTGCAATATTTTCAGAGACTGTTATCATACTGCCTCACTCCAGCTGGTATGCAGATCGTTCTGAGCTGTTCCAGCAATGTAGCCTGCCTTTTCCACAGCATTGTTTTGGGTAGATGGTATGTTACCTCTCATGTGATCATTCACCCACCAAAATAATGTGGCAAATAAAGAATTAGGCACTTATAGCACTAAATATTTCATGATGCACTCCAGAGTGTTGTATTTCTGAAATCAGGTTAATGTCCATAACATTTGGCTGAATTTTCAGCTGGGTTCTTTATGTGCAACCGCTGCTAGGGGCCTGCAGGTGATAAAATAATTTGCTTTAATTCTAATCTTCTTGGGTAATGAAAACACAGAATGTTAGAACAGTAAACTAAAGAAAACATATTCAATTCTCCCACTTCATAACTAACAAAATTAATACATTTATGGGGATCGTATTTCTCCCCTGAGAGTGACAAACAGCTAAATTCTGGTCTTGTCTAGGTTAGATGTGGGTAGAGCCATGTTTATTTATATGACTTTGGAATTTACTCATGATCCATGTTACAACTAATGGTAAAAACTATGCCACTGCAGACTCTATTCTCTTTTAGTATAACGAATAGGTAATGTTATTTTAAAATATCTTGCTCTTGAATTGCTGCGTTAAAGTCATTTTGTAGATTTGTCTTTGGCAAGTTTTGATCACGTGGTATCTGTGATAGGTAGATTTTTAAGACAGAACATGTAGCCCAAAGGCAAGTATAGAATGTAGAAATGTGGTCTTTTGATTTAATAGTTAAGATCTTCCCAATATAAAAGAAGATTCCCACTGGAGTATGAGGCTGGCATGTTTACTGATAATCCTTTTTTCTTAGGAGTTTCTTTAATGTGCAGTGTCATGGAAAGCTAAATCTGAACTTATCACTATATCAACTTCTAAGCAAAAGTTCTGCTCTTCTGAGAACATTGGGGGAAGAAATGGGGGAAAAAAAAGTGAGTTGCAGAGCCTTTGTAGTAAGAAACAAGATGAACAGATCTTGACTAGTCATGTCTATAATGGCAGGACAGGAATGCACATTAAAGTTTCTAATGAAATTGGAGTCTTTCACTGGAATGCCACACATGCAGGTTGGAACAGTTCACAAATTGTGCTGCTTTACCCTCTGTTTCATCCATGCAGAGTTACTCAGTGCTCCTTCTGGCATACAAAATGAATTCTGGGACAAAAATGAAGGACTGTCATTGACTATGAATTGACTGTGTCAAAGAGGTCACTTCTAGATACCAAGTGCAAATGCAATGGATGTACACACTTTCCATTCCTTGACATGAGAATATATTCTATTAAATTTCATCCCAAATTAATAAACTAGCCAATTAGGTCCTCGACCTACTATCTGTGTTATTTTCAGACCTCCTTCAAGCCAAGCAATTCCAGTGTGGTGAATGTTTGAATGAGATACGTAAAAGGAAAACCGAAGACTTTTATGAAGAGAAGTCACTGACAGTTGAGATAACTTTGAATAAATTGCAATATAGTAGTGGACTTTACTGTGCCATAGTTGAGCATATGAAATGATTGTTATTACCAAACGTGAACTATTTGTTGCCTTTAGTAATCCAAAGTTTTTTTTTCACAAGAGTAGGAGCACAATGGTTGAATTTTGGTTTGGGTAGTTACACAATGCCCTCTCAGTGTCACTTGATAAAGTGCTGTTTATCGTGTCCTGGCCCGCAGCAATTTTGTTGACTTTCTCTCGACTGTGAAACAAGAACTATTTCCCAGCCAGCAGGTGATTGTACCTTAGTGGTGAATAAGTAATTCCCGTATGCATGATTGGTAAATTGCCTTGGGATTCATTGGCATAAAAGTCATTGCATGTGATGCTGTAAATCCCCAAAATAATGGGCTTAGATAATATGCAAAAGATTTATATTCTCATTTATTGCCAGTTTTAGCTACTTGTATATTAAAGCTGCATAAGCAAATCTAGGATCATTCTATTCCAATCCAGTATCATAAAATGTCTTACTGAATGCCTAAAATTTGTACTATTTAAAGAACGTTAATCTACCTTAGTTGTTAGATAGAGATCAAAGTATCCTTTTGCTGTAGGTATTCAGAGTCCTTCTAAACATGCAGTCATTACAAAAGTTTTTCTGGCACACTTGGGATAATTTCTTAGACTTGTAATATTGGCCTTTTTTAATGGTGTTGATAAAAACATTTGCAAGTTACAATAATTCTTTTCATCAAACCATTTTAATTTTCCTATTTATGAATCCCTGTCTTGAAATCTGTGAAATGAGTTTAACTGTCTAGTTAAGAGGAGTAATTGAGGTGTTGATTTGGGGGAGTGGAGTAGCTGAGTGCTAGTTTGGTTCAGAGGCACACCCACTGGTCATGTGCATGCAAATGAGAGGGGTGATGCAAATAAAATACTGTTTATCAAGGTCTATCAGTCTCAATATCCAGAGTTTCTTCCCTGTTTTTTCCCTCCCCAAAAGCAATTATTCCTAAATGTAGAGGTTTTTGAAGTTGCACTTGAAAACAAAGTTTCTGTGCTGCTTCAATCAAGCACTACAACATGTTTTCCTTTCCACACACAACTGTAGCCGATATGTTCTTTACTTAGACAAGACCATACAAGACAGATCAGCGAAGTGCTCTGTTCTTTGAAAAAGGGCTATTTTGAGAGACTCGTCTATCTCCTTTCCTTGGCTGAAATTCCTTGACTATTTCATTCTTTTACCCTTATAAAAGATTGTAATCTACAACTTTCTACAAAAGAGAAATGGCTATGGGAAACATTTTCTGTAAATCAGGTTATGATATTTTCCAGATACATATGCAGTAAAAGAGAAATAGAAATTTACAACATATGTAAACTTAAGCAGAATCAGCTTTCATTTGGAAAGTTAATTTTTAGACATTGAGAGCACACATCACTGTTAAAATGTGTGTGGTTTTTTTATCTATTTATAGATATATATGGGAGTGTGTGTTTATACATACACACTTATAAAATCAGTATTCTATGTAAATTCTTCGTGAAGACCTTAAAAAAAAATTTTTATTAATTCATTCAAAGAATTATTATTACGGGTTTTTTTCTCACTTTGTCACTCTTACAAAGTTTTCTGGAGTGAAAGAATAGTGTAGCATAAATTATAATTAAATTATTTCAGACTGATGCTCTTATCATCATACAATTATATTTTACTTTACATTTCCTTTTCTCAGTATGATTAGCTGAACATGTCTAATAACATGTGAATAAAACATCTGAATCAAAATTATGATGATAGACTGTTCCAATATAGTTTCTGGTATTGAGGTGACAGCTAGTATTAGCCAGTCAGAATAGAATAATATGGATTTCAGTGACAAAAGCAAAGTTGTTCAGAATTTTAGGGCTAGTTTGGAATTATATCAAAAGGGAGAGGAGATTACTGAAGACAGTTAAATTAACTAAGATTAAGAGACAAAATGGAAAAGTTTGGCAGTAGATACTTGGAATAGAAGCTAAGAAGGTACAGGTATGTTACACTGCAGTAATTACCAATACCCGTATTTTGAGCTGGTAAACAGGTATTTCTCAGAGTGGATTCTTTCTTTTACAGTCACACTTAGATCTGTGTGCATGTGTATATACTTAATAAGTAGCATCAATAGGCTTTATTATGAATTTCATAACAAAAGCTTGCTCTTCTAAATTATTAGGATCACAGTGATGTGAAACGTACCAGGATGTAGTTCATCTTATACTTTTACCAAACTATTCACACGAATAAAGTTTTCCTGTTTCTCTCAGACTGGGAAGCCTCAGTCTGCTGCAGTCTTGGGTGAGAATACAAAGCTGAAGACCCTGCATCTCCCTGTTCAGAAAGCAAATTCACATAATTGTCTTCCTACTCTTGGATATGATTTAGTTGTACAAATTATCTGTTGGGGTATATCAAAAGAAAAAGAAATGCACAATAAATGTGTAAGGAAAATTACATGTGCCTGTTACCTCTGTTTTCTCATCTTATAAACGCACCTTGGAAGGTAAATATTCTTGTAAATATTTTAATCAGAAGCACTGACATGAAGGCAAATACCTTGCTGATGTCAGAGAAACTGAACTCTTTTTTGATCTTCTTAAATAATGTACAATTACCAAAAAATGATTAAATATAGCAATGTATCTATTTCTCATACCTGGCATAAGCGAATATATGAATGCAAGAAAATATGCTAAAAGTTAAATACAGCTAGAGATTACTGTCTGCAGCTTTTGTGCATGCTGTAATGCATTTTAGCAAGCTGGTCACAAGCTCCAGAGTCAGTCAGTGATGCCTTAACAACAGAAGTGAATTGATACATTGGTTTGTAGATCTCTGGCTATGAAAGTCCATCAGTTGTGCCATATACTCAGTACCATTTCCATGGTACCATTTGAAGATGGCAGCTGTTGATGGCCACAAGCTGATGAAAGTAAATACAACTGATGACTGCAATAAAGTGATATACAAAAATTACTATCTGTGCTTGCCCCATACTTGTTCATAACAAAATTCGTCTATAAAATCACAGAAAGTACACTTTCTTGCTATCAAGTGAATGCTGTACATTTGTCTTTTTTGTGCATTTGTTTCAAAAGGCCTTGCAGCTAGGAAGTTCTTTCTTCTAATACTTTTGGCTGACTCTGCCACCGATTTTCATTATGTGTGTCACTATTACTACCGTATAATCTGAACATAAAAAACATGGTGCTGTAACAAATGACTTCACAGCATTGACAGTTATAGCAGGACCATTTCAAGGCTGATGAAAAATTTCCCAGAGAGATCTCAGGTCAGGTTTACATAAGCTAAACAGGAAATGATTGCCAACATTCACATTAAATCCTAAATGTTTTGTGTAACTTCATCTACATTTTATGTTCCTGCACGTCTCTCTATCATTCTCAGCTGATGAAATTCCACACTTCCTTAGATTAGAGAAATAAGTTCATGTTTCACGGGTTGTTGTTCTTGCTAAGCTCTAGAAGGTTTGGGGTTTTAAATATATTATTTAAAAGACAAAAAAAAGTTCATTCAGTTTTTGATTGTTTAAATTTTACATACTTTGTAAATTTTTATGATACCTAGGGGTTTGTTATTGCTTTTTCCCAATGGACTACTAATGGAAGTTAGCCTGTCTCGCCCATGTGCTAGATGCTGTTAGGATAAAACTGCCTTTGACTTTCACACCTCTCAGGGGACGAGTAATTGTTGTGTTCAAACAGCCTGTAATTGTGATCCCGCTGGCTTTCTCAGTACGCTTCTGGCTATTAGAATCATTAAACAACTCAGCACCTGTTAACAGCATTGTAAATATTCAACCCTGCTTGTGTGCAGGTTGAGTCCAATATAGGAGAAGGCTTACAGAGCCCAGCCTCATAAATTAGAGCTTCTGACAAGTCAATTATTGTGAAACTGGGCTTCACTGTGAAATAAATGAAATGGTGTGCTGATAAAAAGGTAGGCTGTCTGTTTATTGCAAAGGGAAAATAATGACTAGATGATTCAATGCAGTGAGCATGAAACTGCATTGTTTTTATTCTTTATCTGTAATTAAATAGTTAGGTAATATAGCTTCATAGAGGAACTCACGTAAGATGCAGGTTTTTTACTTGGAGTATACCAACGTGCAAAATTCAACTTGCATTTATGCCTGTGCATTCAAATTCTGTCTAATGTCGTGATAACTCTGGTTTTGCTAATGATTTTAACATAGTCTTTCTAGATGAATGGCTTTGCTTTTTATTAGGGGAAAATGTGCTGAGTGACCAAGAAGCTCCTGTGGGTGTGCTCAAAATTATATTTACCCCATTATAGATAGTAGTTAAAACACACTGGTACCACTTCACTCAAGATTACAAACCATCTAAGATTTTTCGTTGCATTGCTTTAGTTGCACTAGACAGCTATATATTTACTCCTCTGACACAAAAAAATAGCAAAAATTAGCAAACTTAAAATTCACATAGTTTTTAAAAGGCACTAATACCTTTAAAATAGTGCCTTTTATGATATTGAATCAGTGTGAAATACTGCAAATTAGGCAGAGCACAAGATAAAATCTGTTTGAATTATTATCTTAAATTTAAGTCTAAAAAAAAAAAAATTCAGTGCATCGCCCCTATCCCTTCTTTTGTTTTATCTGTATTCATCATCACTGTTGTGGTACTGCAAATAATAGCACTGCAGTGATATGGTGAAAGTCTGAGTACTGTGACAACAAAATGCCTTAATTAGAATCATGTCAGTAGTGTTATATTCCATTTAGGATAAATACTAATGAATCATTAGTGGTTTAAACATATAAAATGGAAAATCTTTTCACATCCTTAAACAACTTCTGTAGTTAATTGGCTCGATTATTTTCAGGAGATAAACAAAATGTTACAAAGTAATTTCTGCTAACAAACAGAATCTAAATGTGTTCAGTGATGTAAGGCAAATAAAAGGTACAAGTGGAAATATTGACCATTTTTTATCATTACTGTATTAAATTTAAAAGGGAACTCATCAAAATTAAGTTGCATTGAAAGCAGTGTTAGAGCACTTTTGCTACAAATATGTTTTCTTTGCATAAGGCTGATTACATGTGGCTGTCTATCATATAAAACTATTCAGTCAATATAAATATTTCGTTTGATTTGGTGTTGGACAATAGCTGTGTTTTAAATATTTAAGATCATCGCAGCCTGAACCCATATAAAATATCAATTGAGTACTCGACTGCCATATATATATACTTTCTGACGTAGCTGTTTCCTGCTATCAGAACAGATACTTTTATTAATCTTTTTCTTATAGTCCTAGTGTTTTACATGAACTTCACCCAATTATAAGTGAACATTCAAAGCATCAGAGAATTAACCCCATAATTTGGGATTAATAACAAGAGGAAAAATCTGGAAAATATTGTACTGCTATTTAGCATGCTGGCTTTTTTCAGTGATGCTATTGCTATTCAAAAAGGTAGATGTTAAAAACTGTATTTAAGAAAATAATGCAATTAATTAAGAAAATAATGCACTATTAAGAAAATAATGCAAATCATATTCTGTTAATAAAACAGTCATGGAAGGATGCTTGGAATATATAAAAATGCAATTCCATCTTTTGAAATTTGCTAACAGCAATATTACAGTAAACAAAATGGAACTTAATTCAGAAAATGGGATTCAGCTCCCCAAATATACCATCAACAAGTGAACTGACTGTCTGAAGTTGGGGTTTTTCAGTCAGTGATTACATTCCACCCCATCCTAAAGCAGATATATTAAATACTTCAGATGAATAGCATTCTGCAAGCATGCATTTCTCTCCATTGGCAGTAAAGGGAGTTAAAAAGACTAACTCAGGTGTAGCTGTAACTATGTAAAATCAGCTAAAATGAATCTCAGCAGACTGTTATGCAGCCTGTTGTTCACCTGCACAAAATAACACTGAAAGAACCTAATTCCCATTACAGTATGTGGTATTGTTTCCAATGGGGCTGCTGAGTACATCGTAACAGGAGGAAATTTTAGTAAAGCAGCTAGTATGAACAAAGGAGCATCTTTCACTGTTGCAGCAATCTCAGTAGTCTATTTGTATGACAGTATTTTACAGAATTAAATGAGCAAGGACAGACTTTTTTACTGTGCTTTTTGACGTTTCAATAAATCATCACATTTTTTTGTTTTAATTCCACTTTGAAATTGATGAATGCTCTGCTTAAATTTGGAATTTTTAAACTTCCTGAGCATGCTCAGTTTTTCTTTACTGCTCATTGGACTTAATTGTTACTTTCTGAATTGGTGCCCTTATTGAATCTAGGACACAAGTTCTTACTACATTTTATCTGGAGTTTTCTAGGTAAAAGCTCTTCCTGAAATTATGTTAGTTTGTATAAGAATCTCATAATATAGCTTAAGTTCTACAGTTAAGGTGTGCAGACTTCAGTCACCGGGTCTTTTTCGTATATTCACATAACAATAAGTTTATAAACATTTTTCCTTCGTGCAGATGACTAAGAACAAGTGTTACTATATAGAGTTTACCTAAACAGTTTTACCTGAAAATGAACATGTGAAGTAACCACATTGACAAATACCCTATTCCTTTTTTTAGTAATTTTAGCTTTGAGAATAAAATGAAATGGAAGTATAATAACAAACACTAACATTTGAATTGGTGTAAGGTTACTTTTTCAGGAGATGTCACTATATGGCTAGTTCTTATTTTCAGAGTTCCAGGATGTAAGAACATTTGCTATACTTGTGGATTTTCTTCCTTTCTCTTGAAGTTAAAATACTGTTACTTATGTCTTTCATACTTATATAATCAGGAAAATATACCTATGCAATTAGGAAAATTTTTCCACTAACAAAATATAGTCCAGTTCTGTTAACATCAACCTTTATATTAATAGATAAATTAAAATCTTTCCATGTGTACCTTAAGTGGATTACTCCCACAAGCCATTTAAGAATCATTAATTTCTTGTTAGTCTGTATAAAGGAATAGTTCTGTGTTTAATTGTTTAATGTGGATATTGCTCTTTTAAGTATGTGTGTGTATTATAACAGCTTTGTAAGCTTTTCTACGTTATTGTTAAAAATCTTCGGAGTGTCAAAAGTATTCATGTAGTGCATCTGTTTTCAATTTATGTAGTTACTACAACTTGGATGATGTGAGCCATGACACCATGAATAAGTACCTCTCAAGCCTTGTTGAGAAATCCCTTTTTGATTTGGAATGCTCCTACTGTATTGAAATTGGGGAGGTAAGATTCATCTGTGCCTTACAAGATTCAGTAAGATATATGCTCCTAAAAGTTAAGAACAGGAAGATAAATGTGTCTGATTTGAGATGTCAGAGTTTGTCTATGGAGCTATTCATAAGACTTATGTTGAAAACTGAGCTTAATTAGGGTTGCAGCTAAAATATCATGCTAAATTATTTTTGCTATTCTATCTTATAAAGTTGTCTTAAAGTATTTTACAGTTTTGTAGGAACCATTTGTTTTGAACCATGTAGGAACCATGTATATTTGATTCCTCTTCTCACAGGATAATCGCAGCATTGAGCCTCTGACATATGGCCGCATTGCTTCCTATTATTATTTGAAGCATCCAACGATTGGGATGTTCAAAGACCAGTTGAAACCTGAAAGCAACGTTGAAGAATTGCTCTCAATTCTGACAGTAAGTGCTGATATTTTCTTAACTTAAATATATGTAGCTTATGACTCTTAACGACACAACTGTATGAAAAAAACACTGTGAAATTAAGAAAAGCCTTTCTTCCCTGACCTGTAATTTCATTTTTTGTTGTTTAGAGTAATACCTGAATCATTTTTTATGTTTACAGTGTTTCACCTAATCAATACATCAAAATTACTGTATAGACCTGTTTTTCTTCTTATGCGTCTTTATAATGTTCAGGGTCTATCCAAATCTGATATGTGGGTTTTTTTCTAAGTTAGGTAGACTACTAAAATGCAAGAATAATAACCACATATCAACATCCTAAATCTGTACCTGGGCCATCACTGTGCACTGGGACAATCTGGAAGATGCAGCAGCTTTAAGAAGTGGGGGAGATATATAGGGAAGACCTGTTCCCTAGGATGCCTTCTTTTCCTTCTCCCAGCCAGTTCATGATGCCCGAGGGCCAGCTTATACAGTCAGTCTAGTGATGCTTTAGTAAAGAAGTGCAATGCAAGGCAAAAGTTTTTAGGGTACAAATCTGGAGACACAGTGTACAATGCAGCATGATAGTAATACATTCTTGTCATAAAAGAATCAGGTTTTACTCCGTTTTCCTTTTTAAATACTTTAATAGCTATATCTATAAAATCACCTTTTCCAAAATGGTATAACTCCACTTGTACACACATATTTGAAAACAAGAAGTGGCTGAATATTATCCAGGAAAGCTTATTTCTGCCCATTTATTATTATAGTCTCTGTTATATTATATACATTACACAAGTGGCCCAAATTTTTTAATATTCTGATTTCTAAGTGTTAACTTCAAAATCTAGAGTCCCATCTTATAGTATTTCTGTATGTTACTTTTATATTCATTATTGTTTTGACATGCCGCCAAAAAAAATTAAAATAGTGCTGTTCAACAGTTTGCATCTCAACAAAATCTGACACTAGGACAGGTCACTTTCCTAGGACACTAGGAGAGTCACTTTTCTGGTACAGAGACTTTCTTTCTGATAAATTTAAATCACTTACTGCAAACGTTCAGAGAGTTACAGCTCAGAAATAAAGGCCACAGTAATATTTTCTAACAGAATATGTTAGCCTAAGTAGGGGAATTGATATCACTGACCCTGCAATATCTGTTGTTCTGTTGCCAGAAAACATTGCAAATTATGTAAGATAAAATCTGCTGTATTCAGCTCAATTCAAAATGGTAATCAACCACAATTCCTATATATGCTATATGTATAATAACTGAAATTTTAAAAAGAAATACTCATGAGTGAACACAAGTTAAATAATTTAATGTTGAGTATTCAAGGTAAGAGTTTTACTCCAGCTGCTGTCTCTTTTGAAATCTCTTCTCCTCTTTAGAGAAAACTTTCTCTGCCTAGAAACTTCAGAAATTTTTTTCAGACAAATTTGGACAGGGGAAGTTTGAGAATAGCATTAGCAGAGATGGAGGACATTTCATGACACTGGCCAAGCCTATGAGCAACATATGAAAGATGAATGATAGAAGCAGAATAGCAGATAGTGGTGTCTTTCTTATGTCAGGGCTCCTCATCTATTTAAACAGCATGCATCCATAAAGCACAAAGGTAAATGGCAAATACTTCTGATCTAGACAAAGCCTAGGATCCTGATGTTCATTCATTAATTTTGCTTTAATTCTTTCTCATGATTTCGTTTTTCTGGAAACGTAGTGTAGAAAGAATGAGACTAAAAGTAAAATCAGTTATGGCTCAAAATGTGCCACGTGTCAATTTAAAAGATGAAAGGGCTGTATGAATGTTGGATGCCATTATAGCTGAAAATTTTTCCTTACTTTTTATGCAGATGTTGATTTTCAAAATTACTAATGAAATTACTATTCTGTCTTGTTGAAGGTGTAAATTGAAAGGGTTTTTTTCAGTCTGATGTAGTGTTGAAAGGAATTGCCATTTCAACAGTTATTGCCAAGGATTTTTTTTCCTTCTAAACACTGTGAATTAATGAGTTTTATAATTACGGCAGTTGCTTCACACCTCTATTGTTAACCAATGACATTACATCTGCCTTGCTCCACTGGTGCCCTCCTCCCTCTTATTGAAGCATTTAGCAGTTTTGGCAATGGGGAATTACATGGCATGGGGTAAGTAGTCTAATTAGGTATAAGTGAAAATCCTGAGGGAAAAGGATGTTTAAAAAGTAATTTGAAGAATCTCTTAATGATGCTGGAACTGAAAGCTGTAGTTATAGTACAAAAAGGCCTATTTTTGTTGCAAAACATAATTATAATTGTGATTATTCTGCTGATTACTCAGTTTTAAAGTTTTGCATTTTGGACTGTGTTATTTAATAATAACATCCAAAACACTTCTCAAATGCAGTTGCAGGATTTTGTAGATATGACATGTGGGTCTTTTTTTTATTGTCATTGTTCGTAATATGGCAAACCTTGAGACATTTACAAGTTTACTAGATTGGGTATTAGGAAAAATTTCTTCACTGAAAGGTTCATCAATCATTGGAACAGGCTTCCCAGGGAAGTGGTTGAGTCACCATTCCTGGAGGCATTTAAAATATGTGTAAATGTGATGCTGAGGGACATGGTTTAGTGTTGGAGTTGGCAGTGCCAGGTCAATGATCTTATAGGTCTTTTCCAACCTATACAATTCTATCATTCTAAGTTGTCTGATATATACAAAGAAGGCAGAAGTGTACATTTGTAACAAAGAAAAGGCTGATGTTGTGGGTTTGAAATGGGATATGAACACATTTTTACCAAATTGTCAATGTGTAACTAAAGGAGCAAAAGTTTGTTTAAAAGAAAACCAAGTAAAAAGCAAGATTGCATTCAAGAATTCAGAAATTTATGTTCATATTAAGGATTTTAAATCTGAGTTTGATTAAGGGATTTTGAGTTTCAGAGTGATATTTTGCCATGCTGATGGGAGTGTTCAGAATTCAGGATCATTCACCAATGAATTATCAATGAATCTCACGTGAAAAAGTAGTTTTGAGTCATCATGTTTCTTGTGTTGATGGGTTTCTCAAAGAAGTCACTTGACAGAAAGATTTGTTTCCACTTGATGATCACGACCATTCATAGTCTTCTCCAGTATCTGTTCTTCCCTCTGGTTTTATTTTATCTTTCCATTTGATCATCTGCCAGCATTTTGCAAGATCAAATTAAATTTTTTTTCAATATGGTTTAGGGGTTTAAGTATCCATAACATGAACAGGATCATGGCACATGGGAATAGCCCCACAGTCATGTTGGAAGTCTACAGTAATAAGTGATACAAATAGATGGGATACAGTCCCCTCACACTTTCCCTGCTCCTCTCAGTAAATCTGTGCTCTAGATATTTGTGTTGGGTTTGCAGTTACCAGGCAAAGTTCAGATTCAGTTACTTTTGTAACTGACTTGTGCTAGTGGACCTGAAATTTTTCTGAGAGAAAATGTTTGATGCTTTTCCATAGAGCTTTCTTTAAAACTTTCTTAACCGTGCTTCAGACAGTAGTAATCCAAATGAGCTTAATCACTGTTGAGTTATGGTGCTTCTTGCATTAAGTATTATTGATGAGAAAGTGTTCATGAATTATTACTGACAGGCTGGATTTCCCTGAGGTACCCAAAGACTGTTTCCTTTTATTCAGAAAGTTAGGTGCAGAGATTAGAACAGAAGTCTGGGTAAAAAACAGTGAGAGCTACTTTGGGGTAATTTTTGTCATTTTCTGTACTAAATCAGCAGTCACCACAAATCTTTTTAAACTCAAATGAAGGGCCTGTTGTACCTTGAGGAAAAGAGGTCTGTCTTGATGATTGATCAGGACTGTGATGGCTAGATTCGCTAGCTTTGTGATTTTTTGGTGATTTATTACTACACTTTTCTGGTTAATATTCTTATTTACAGAGGAAATACTTTGTTATATCTCTTCATACCAGACAGTGAAGGGGATAACATAACCATCTTCCAGCCCTAGTTTCATCTGCATGTTGTCCCTTATTTCTGTTTTTGAATTCTGCCTACAAGAGAAAACTGTCTTTCATGTAAAGTGGTTTTTAAGAGGCAGGTTTCTTGCTAATTGGGGAGCTTAGGAACGGAACAGCATGGTGTTTGTGTTATACTGGGGCACATATATCCATCTTTCTGTGATATAAACATAGACTTCCAAGTTTAATATCCACATACCTTTCCCTATATTTCTACTCTGTTACACTGGCCTGTATTAGACAAAGTATTTTAAAACTGCAGAAAATCTGGCATTGCTGGAATAGCAGATTTGCAAGGTAGAAGGAGGAAGTACATGAAACAGGATGTCTCCATCCTGTATACATAGATAACAAAAGATCAAAGTTATTAATGCCTTATCTGTTTTTGATTACCTATTAGGTATTTGTACTATAAGATTCTAGGTAACTCAGTTAACCTATAGCTTTATTTTCTGTTCATAAGCAGCACCACATACTATTCTAATGAGGGAAATATGCAGGTTTTTGTAAATATTTACATGCTTAGTCTAAAACAATTTTATTTTCTTAGCAGGATTCTGTCTTAAAGCTGTTGGTTCAGTCTCCCATGAAGGGGCCATAAGGGTTTTTGACTCAGTACTTTTCCACTGGTCTCCAGTTAGATGCTGGGGAAGGAAGAAATAATAAGTTGCAAAAATATTGTCCAAGAACAAGCTAATGTGAGCTGTTTTGTGTAATAGTTTATCTGCAAACCATGACAGAAACATTAATAAAATAATTTAAATTTGAAAATGGTATTTGGCTTCATAAAAATAATCAAAATGCTACAGTGAATTTTAATATCATACAAATTTCATCATCTATATCCAGTTTATTCAAAATATCTAGTACTTAGCAGAAAGAGTATTTATACACATGAATACTCACACATGAATTTTGTCTTGATTTTTCTCTAGTCCCAGTAGATGGAGCAGTTTTGAATGTTGCTGTATTACTTAAATGTAGTATTTTTTTCTAACATCATGACACAATTATTTCTTATTTTTCTTTTTCCAAATGATTGATTGATTTTTAGTTTGAAAGCATCATATGCTGCCCGCCTTTCCAGAAAAGCACAATCAGTTGGTAAATCAAGATGACAGTGCCCACCACTGACAGCAATTTGAACATGGCTTAAATCTTTTATTTCTATGGCATCAAAAAGAAAGATTTACATTCAAGACCAGAAAATATAAAACCTTCCCATCTCCACTACCCATGACTTTCGCTGATTAAGAGATTTATTTTTTTTCCCTCCAATATTCTTACTCAACTTCTGCCATTACTTGCCAGTTTAAAAAACTGAATCAATACTCAGAAAAGTTAAAATATTTTAAAGTTGACGTTAAAGGTTTCTGACGTACATTTCCCATGAGGTAGGCCATAAGACAAGAACTGTTATCTTGGAAATAATATAGTTTTTAATTTGTTTTGATTACAGTGCAGCGTCCAAGGGAAAAACTTGTGAAAGTGTAGGTAGCTATGGTAGTGGAAGGCGGTAGCCTCAGGCTATAACCTCATTTCAAACAGCTGCTTTAGTAACTGCTTCTGTCAGAAAAATGAGGAAATAAATTAACAGGAGCTATAGATGCAGTTACAGCAGCAAAACACTCATGTATACTAATGAAAACTATTTTGATGAACCAGGAAACTGTTACACTTGTATGTATAGGGTAGATACGAGTACTGTCATGGTCTGGTACTTAGAAATGTGAATGTTGGCTGCCGTCTGTGACAAATCAATGCTTGTCCTTGGGATATACATTCTAGAAGCAAGTTCAGTGATAGCAAGCTTGGTTTAGCTGACTGCTTAAAGCTGCAGGCAATTCAACCATGCACTATTTATTTATTTATTTATTTTAGCACAGAAGTCTTTTACTTACCACTTGGCAGTTAGAACTGTAGCCATCATTATTATGCAGGATTTCAAACTATGCATAGTTGGGTACATGCAGCCAATAGTTTGCAAAGGATTCAGATTGAAAATGAAACGGCTTTTTTTCAGCAGTTATGTCACATGGCTCTGTTTTCAAATATACAGTATATTTGTTGAAATAACGTTTGTTGAAAAAAAACTAAATTTCCAAACTGCATCTTTATTAAGGTAATATTTTATAATATTCAATGCTGCTTTGATGAATGGCTGTAGGTCCTCATGCCCGAGTACCCCAGAAGGCTGTCTCACAAGCCCACTGTGCCTTTAGCAAGCCAGCACAAGTTCCACCTACTTTGTGCCTCCCAATTTTTAATTAAGTGCGATAGGCAAATTTAGGCCCTCTGCAGCCTGCAGTTCTTTTGTCTTAACTAGTTTCTAGTTATTCCCTTTGCTTTTGATACAATTATATTATCGTACTATACATTTTAACACTTACATTGCTGATTAATTTGTTTTCACAGAATTCAGCTCACTTAGTGACACCCGCTCAGCCTTAACTGACTGCTGTTTAAAGGCACACAAATGTTTTTCTCTGTCAGCAAAGAAGTTACTGCTCAGACTTGTAAAACTGTTAAGAAAGAGGATTGCATTTTGTAGTTTGTTCTCTGATTGGAACAGAAATTTCAGATAAAGATTGGTTTGGCTGAAACAATTACATCATAGAAGAATGGTATTTCCAGCCTATATTGTTCCTTTAGCATAGTAGTTTTTTAAAAAAAGGACATAAGAGGATTACTGATCAGTCCTTAATGAAGTATCTGACAGTTGTATTTTCCTATTTACATTTTGATCATTTAGATTCTTTCTTTGTCTCATTCTTCTCTATTTTTTTTTCTTGATGGAACCTGGCTAGTTTCAGAAGGTTGAATTTTATTTTAAATGTTGATGTCATGTATTATCACAGATGAACTTTCAAGAAATCGGCCTCTCCTGTAATTTGCCTGGATTTACAAGGCGCCTCATTTCAGTTACTTAGGTAGCTCATGCTACCTATAATGTTAGAATAAATTGCAAAAGGGTTTTTGCTACCAAAAGGCCAAAACTTTTCTTACCATTTTAAAAAGTTAATTTAAAAAATTGGTTTAGCAAACTAAGCTTGCTTTTAGAGAATAAACAACTGCAGATTTTCTTCACCTCTGCAGTTTAATGAATGTGGACCAGGCATCCGGCAAAATATTGTAATTGTTTTATGTGAAAACTATCAAATTATTAACTTTTCTCAGTAATGTTATCTGGGATTATGCTGGAATACAACTTTCCTTAATTTATGGTATGTTATTGTCCTATTTCCCATGAAAGAGGCAAATCAGACATCACCAATTTGATTGGCTTACCCACATGCCAGCTTCCCACTGCCTTTCCTTTCTGTCTTTCAGTGGAAAAATACAGCAATCCAGCAAAGATTATTCAAACTACTAGCTTTCAGAAAGAGAAAATATCTCAAGTCTATTCCTCTCACTTTAGAGGGTAGGAAAATGGCCAAAATCCCTCTCACAACAAGTCTCTTAAATCTCTCTCCTGTCAAGGTGAAGGCATGCTACTATGTTCACTTGTATTTATTTAATGGGTGTATGCGTGTCTACTTACAAAATATTTTTAGGTACAACTGATGCATATAATATTAAGAAATTTTATCTTAAGCATGTTAAGTCATTGAATGCACAATATTCTGTAGGTTTATGGGATGAATTCCAACTTTTATCATTTGCTTAAGGCAGCAAGCAAATGTAAACAACATTAGGTGTAGATAATAGATTATTTTTTCTTTTGTATATGATTGTCTTATTATTTACTGTATGCAGTCATATAAGATGCTAATTTTTAATACTTCTTTAGCTATAAGAATGCATGTTTGCTTTCTCTTGATTCACACAGAACAGATGGATGCTTGACTGCCTGCTAATCCACAGCTGGAATGGTTTCAGCGGTTTCCACGTTGCTGGGTTAGAGTGGCTTTTCTAGTGGACTGAGAGGGCAGCAAGAGAGGGATATCATTATTCATCAGTATCCCAGTGGGATCGCTGCCAGCAGAGATTAATTTTTTCTGTTATGCTTGTAAAACAAGCTCAGGTGGAGTCTCTAATCCTCAGGGCACGGGTGGCAGATCAAGAAAGATGCTACAAAGCTAGTTAATTTTCAGATTCTAGGGGAAACAGAAGCTCTGTTAGATGTATAAATACATGATTGCAAATTTAAGTAGCTCAAATCCAAATGGGATCTTCCCAGACATCTGGTACTGAAAATCTCTGTTTTCTTTGTCTTTTAAAAGAAGTTCTTAAAACTTTATACCAGAGGCAAAATATGTGCAACTCTCTCTTAATCGCCAGTTATCTTTCCATTTTTTTTTTTAATACAGTTCTTACAATGTACTTTACATGACTGCCTTTATTTACAGATAGAAAAGACATGGTATAAGTCTGTGTAGGAATACTGAGTCAATGGTGTTCTCACAAATTTTTGTGCAGTTAGCATCACCAAGAAAAATTATCACTTGCCATCCAAAAAGGGTTAGATCTGCCCTAGCAATGCACAGTACATCCCACAGGGGTAAGGGGATGTTCTGTTAGTGTCATATGTGGTACAAGGGCATTTTTGCCATGTTGCTCACTGTATCAGACCACTGGGAACTCATGGCAGAAGCATTGATAGAACTTCCTCAAATCAAGCACACTGAAATACAGTCGGACTGTCCATTATTTGTTTAATAGACTTCAAGTCTGGTGATTACTCCTCTTCCCCACCTTTGTAATGATCAGTGTCTTCCCTCTCTGTGTTACCTTGCAGCTCTCAAATTCTTCAAAACATTGGGTCAGATTTGCAAGCAATGTTAATCCACAGTTACACTGAAATGAGTGGAGATGTGCCAGTTTTTATCAGCAGGGAACTACCCTTATTGAAATTTACTTGCAGCAGCTGTCACTTCCTCTTACAGCTGTGTTTTTTTATTATTATATTAAATTATTTTCATTTAAAAGCGTTCAGAGTGAGACCAGTAGCATTGGCTTGCTGAAAAGACATTGTGCATGTAGGCACCTTCCAAGTTTCCCATATATTTCTGCCAGTTCATATTGTTCTTCTATTATTCTGGGCCTGAGCCTCCCTTGAACAGAGGCTGCAAGTCATTTCACCACATGATGACAGGTATTCACGCCTGTGAACTTTTTATTCCCTTTTGTCTCTGGTCACATAGTAGTCTAGATCCGGAATTTAATCCAGCACAAAAATGCAGCAGTGTGCATTTGTGGCTCCCCACTAGGGGAGCTGCCACAGGTCAGCAGATCTGAAATCTGTTTTTCAACACACAGAGCCTTTACAGCTTGCTATTAACATATACAGTATGTATGGGCCCCATTTCACATAAAGATTTAGTAGCGCTTACTCCTGCCTCTGTGCCGAGCAGCATTAACTTAATGCAGAGATCTGTTACCTTCTTCCCTGGGTCTGGGCTATGCACTGGAAGATCCCAATGGAGGATCAAAGCCAAAGATGGAAAATGACTGCTCACTTTCCCAGAGAAAGCTGTGTGCCAAAATTTGCTATTACAATTTTTATTGCTATCATCATCTCAATCAGTAGTTGAGCCAGCTGATTCAGCCAAGCTCAACTTCAAAACATGGACAAACGTCCAAATGGAACTGAAGTAGATTTCTCATGACAATCAGACTTTTGAATGTATACTCAGAGAGATTTTCCCAGCTTTGTGTTAGCACATTACCAAGTTCATGCACTGGAAAGCTTTTCTGTATTAGTGCAATACAATTAGTTTCAATACAGCCAAAACCAGTCCATTTTAAATCTTCCCTATAATATGACTTGAGATTACAGGGGAAGGAAGTTGTGAGTCACTGCCCCATCTAGGTATTAAGATTTTTAAAAATGGGTGATGATAATGCATTCAGAATGCACAGGTTCAAAGCATTCTCATGAAAAGTAACAGAAAAAGTCAGGCATCTTGGAGAGCTAAAAATCTCAAATATAACATTTCCCGTGATAAAATGTAATCATTCTTTCACATCACTATAATTCACTTTATAAATGGAATTTATACCATTCAATTTATATTTATTTGCTATGGTCAAAGTAACTTATTCTAGGTGAGTAATGTGCATGCCATACCTTAAACTGTGCAAGTGTTACAGGCTTACTTATAATCAATAATTTAACTTAAAAACCTGAGAGTGAACTAAAACCACCTCTATGAAAGCTGTACAGGCTCAATACTATGAAAGTACCTACACATTTGGGGGAAAAATGAATGTATTGTAAGAAAGTTTTTATTAGGACTGGCCAAAAAAGTAGTACTGAATTACGATTGTGATCATAAACTTTATGAAATATGGATTGTGAGAGTTAAGACTTGCCGAAAATCATGAATTCGTTCCTTGTTTTAGTAAAGTATGCAACTTTAAAAGGAAATTATTCTCAAACAGAATGGTTCTATAAGTATATTTTTTACCATTTGGTATAACAATTGCAATGGTTGTATTATCTATTACTGTATCTTCCTGTACACTGAAGCTTAGCTTCTCTGATATACTTAGGAAACTTTGGGGAGAGGAAAGGGGGGAGGAAATAGACTTCCAAGTTAGTATAGAAGTCCTAATAACTTTTTTCCCCATGTCAAATTATTGTTATTTTATATAATCCCCCCCTCTCACATATGCTAGCATGCTTGCATTTTCTTTAAGCAGCTCCATGTTGAAGCCGAGGTCTGGGATTTAACTTTGTACTTTAGAAGGTCCCAGATCTGCCAGGTCACTCTCTGCTACTGGTAGCTAATATTGCTGACCTCCTATTGCTCTGTGCAGAGTGGCAAAGGTCTTTCAGACTCCTGACCTCTGGTCATCAGGAATGTCATCAGTAGTTTGTAGTTTGGATGTTTTAAGTAAGAGGTGAACTTGTGAAATCTAAACCCCGCAGGGTGTTTTAAAGTGATCACTCAACTGTTTCATTGCCCTAGCTTGTACTTTTTATGATGTTTATAATTGTAAAATTTGTGGTGTTTATCATACGCAGCTATTTAAAAGCAAAAATCAAGCACTTGTCTGTTTAAAGTAAGAAGTCTGAGAATACAATTATATATGATTTCTCTGATCAGTAAGATGAAACTTTATAAGAATTGTAGGAACTTTTAACTTGAATGTTTTTATAAACTATGTTTGTAGGTCCCATTACTGAAATGTGCCCATTTTACATCCTGAAAGATAGTTATAAGTTATTTTTTAAAAATAATAGATTCACATAATTGCATGTTGATGGGTTGCACAACTTTATCTCTTCAACTTCTCATGCCCAACTGGAAATTTCCAATGCTCTCTCTGGTAAATCTTAAATCTGGAGACAGATTCCAGGGTAGCCCAGCTTCACTGTGTTGCTCCTACTTAGTTAATTGGGTTAACTTTACAATTTGAACTCTATACTTTTTTTTTTTTTTACACATATCTTTTAGCTGTAAAAATCCATTAACCACTAATTAGATAATAAATAAGAAAGTTAGTGTTTGTTTCAAGAAGATACTGAGCAGCCCTTATCCCTTGGCTGTTCCTCTCCATCCTACACGTATCTGTTTTCCTCCTGTCGTTTTTCCGAAAAGTAGAGAGTGGAGAGTACTCCGATGGAATACCAGAGAAGCAGCAAGATCATTTCCCTGTTACCCAAGCTGGAGTGGAGAGTTGGGGCAGGCAGGGTCCCCAGTGGGAGGCACCGGTGACAGAAAGGGAGCCCCTTCTCTGCAGCCAGGGACAGCAGCTGCCCAGGGGCTGGGGCTCCAGCTCCTCCATGCCCCACGGCACAGGGGCTGGCACAGGGCTTTGCTTTCTGCCTTTTCTCCCCACCAGCCACCCGCCCTGGGAGGAAGGGATGGGAAGGGGGGTGCGCTGCAGGTTTGGCTCTAATATGCTGGATGCCATTTGATTGCACTGTCACACACACATGCAGGTGACAGGGAGAGGTGTTCTATGGTATACAAAGGCAAGGACCTTATTTAGAAGTGGTCTCTGTGGTGAGTTACAGTATCACATAGTAAGTAGATTCTAATCTGACAGTTTTTGTTGTCTTCTTTTGCCTCATGTTAGCCACTCATCAAGATCTGTACAAAATTTTAACCTGATCTGTTGCTTCGTGGAGCCTGTCAGGCTGCCCTTAAAATCTATAACGTCAATTCTGCAAAGTTTGTCTTAAAAGTATATTTTTACATGTGTAAAACAGACTGAGGAAGCTCTTAGTGCAATGTCTGCTGTCTAAAAGAGGGCTTCCAATCTAAATATCCCTGTGTTATGTAGTGGCTTCAATTAGCTGGTAGAAATTAATTTTATTTTTTTTTGCCTATAATATCAATCTTGAAAACATGCATCATGTTTGTTCATGTTTAAAGAACAAACATTCTTATAAGTAGTAATATATGTTTATAACTGTCTTTAACTGGGATATTGTCCTAGATCTTTTATATCAAGCAGTAAAAAAAAATCCAAACATTTTAAACTTTGGAAGTTTGAATTATGTCCCATAAAACTGAGACCAAAGCATATACATTTATAGGCTACCAATAAACTCCTTAAAATAGAAGTTTATAATGGAATCACTAACACAGATATAATTTTCAGAGCAGTAATTCCAGCAAGTACTTCCCAAATTCCACTTTTTTGGCCTATTTTACTTTTTGGTGTGAGCTCAAAAGTAACTTTTAAGTATGTGGTCAGTTTGGGCTTTTTTTTCTTTTTTTCTGTTTTTTGGAGGTTTTTAAGCACGTTTTCTCACATTTATTTGTTCTCTGGATATAAATCTAAGCTTGATTGTGTTCCAGCTGCCTTCCAGGAAACATCTATGTAAATTTAATGTCTTTCCTATTAAATCAAACTCATACTTGAAAATGTGAAGATAAGATAAAGTATAAATATGTTGGTTAATTTAAATAATTTTCATAATGTATACTTGTGCCATTATTGTGTCACATAATACAGTCTCGTTCTCTTGAGAAGAGCTTGGGCAAATGAAGGTTAACTTGGGAACATTAGTTAAGGGATTTTTTTATTTTTCTTACAATACAGTTAACAGGGTCAAATAAGACTTTTGTCAGGACAGAAATTGAGATATATCTATGTATGTAGAAAAAATGGAAATAAATTCAAATGTTTCTAAGTATTCTCAAAGAAGAAAATTGGAGTTTGTGAATCTGTTATAAGACATTACCCAGTTAAGTAGCTGCTCACAAACTCTTAGTGCTTGTTATTTCTCTATTTTGACCCTGCTACTTTTCTCTGTCCTGTACTAAGGGTGACAGAGGTATCACCAGATGAGGACAGTTACAGACTGCTTTAAAGATTGGAATCCAGCTACTTCCAATGCAGCCCGTCAGCATCCACTCACACTACCAGAATTTTAAATAATTTAAACCAAGGTTCAGGTAAAGAGGATGTGATTACTATATGTGATTAGAGGATGTGATTAGCTAAAAATGATCCTCTTCTTTAATCCTTTTTTATTATTCTGGTAGTTAATTTAGTACTAGTTTACTACAAGATTTTTTTAATACTTCAGGTTAATGGCTATAAATTTTGGTATTAAATTTTCTAAGAATGCTTTTCCCTTGTTTCTTTTCCACATCAGAAACTTGAAAGAGAGCAAAACACACAGCAGGTTTATTAAAGTTGAAAATATGGTGTGTTTGAGTTCACTCTACCTATGTAAAGAAAAGGAACTTACAGTCAGTCAGTTCTAAGGTAGTTTCAATAACGGCATCACTAAAGAAAAGACGACTGGTTCAACTCTGGAATGTGAGAAACTATTTTTGGTTTGTTTTAGACCCTCATTGTTACAAATTAATCAACTACTCTTTAAAGTCTAGAACTCATTAACTTTATAAGTTTTGCTGTTCCCATGACTGAACTGAAGTTAAAATATTCATGTTTACTTTAGTTGGTCACCTTGATCCCATTTCTGTCTGTGCTCCACAAGTATCCTCTTCTCTCCTGTAAACAGAGGGCAAGATGTAGTTATTTGAGGTTTAAAATATTTCAGAAGGTTTACATGGGGTATAAGTTTATAGATCAGCTCTCACTATAAAGCAGTAAATTTTGCCAAACTTATGCATTTTGTGGGTAGAAAGAAAATCTGGGGGTTTTTAACCCCATGGACACTGTGGAGCATTGTACTCACCATGTTGGATACCTGATTTAAATTTTAGTTCAGTCAGACTCCTCAAACGCTCCATAGTACCAGAAAAGTGCAGGAGATATACTTCAAAGTAGGATGAGTTGTTTGCTTTAAAACAATTCTATCAATTCAAATAAAGGGTGATGATAAGCTGCATATCTGGAACACGATGTTGCAGACAGGACTCCAAGATGATTCTGTGGCTGCTGTTATGCAGGAAACAGAATTCAATTATCCGAATATCCCTTTGGCCTTGTAAAATGTAACTGTCGAATTTATGCAGGTCTACGTGTGACATTTCTCACTGGCAAAGCAAGTTACTGGCTCCTGTATGACCCTGCATCGCACACAAGTTGAAATGCAGGTTTGAGAGGACTCTTACACCTTCAAAATGATGCAGCAGTCTCTAATGCCCCAAAGAAGACATTACTGGGAAAGTCCATCGCAGACCTACAGGAAAGGGAGATGTGACATGACTGCCAAGTGCATGATTGCAAAACCCATAGCTAAAATTCCTAGTTATCTCCTGGTATATACGCCAGGTTACGCTTAACGGTGTAGGTGCTTGTAAACATAATATTTGCACATGGGCTGCAATAGTCCTGATTTAACAGAATAAAAAGGGAAAGTGAAAAATGCACAGCAGTGCTTTGTGGTTTAACTATACGGTTTGTATTAAGTTTCTTGACTTTAGAATGAAGATTAATGATTGATGCGTAATTTAATCTGTTTCCTCACCCATGGAAGTAAGAACAGTGTTCAGATACAGTGTACTAAGATACTATATATTATATATTGGATGGAATAGTTGAAGTTACAGCCTTTGCAGAACAGATTGAGATTCACAATGAAAAGAAAAACTAAAATGAAAAAATATTGAGTGAACAGCAGGGCCCATTTGAGGTGATTACAAAGGATGTTTCTTTATTCTGTCTTTTCTTGTGCAACCTGAAAACAGTAGCAGGGGGTTACAAGCAGAGTTCATCACAGACTTGTCAATCACTGTCATTTAACATTTTGCAATGGAAGATGTCTTTATTCAAGGACAGCTGGGCAAATCAGAGAAACAGATTTGCAGTTAGTAGTCTGTCTAGCCTACACTAAGCAAACAAGGACAGGGCAGACGTACTGGCCTCTCACATAAAAATATAATGGACTCTGCTGACCTCGGTGCCCTCCATTCAGCTTCATTCTCAGTTGTATAAAAGCTTCACTACCCATTCTCAATTTCCTTTAATTACCTACATGATGCAGATAAGAAAATGAACCTCACTTACTTACAGTCAATGATCACAAACAGGAAATTAAGTAGGCAAGTTGTTTAAAATAAGAGGAGTGTTTTGGAGGTAAATAAAACATGTGCTGGGGAAGAATTAGGGAAAACGCGTTTTCAAGAGTACCAATTGGTCTAGAGTGACTTGGCTGATCCTTCTTCTTTCAGCTACTTTAAACTGCAAAGCAAAACTAAGTAAAAAATCTCCTTGGTAAATATTCTTTAAAATATCTTTGAAGGAGAAGCCAGTTAAATAAAAAGAGTGAAGCAAACATGCAGCCTTCTATAGGGCTTAAAAAGATTGTGACCTTAGGTTCAGAGAATAAATGACCACAGTTTTCACAAGAGATCTAGCAGAGACATCCAGGATTAAGCAGCCGCTGTCTTTAGTCAGTCTTCACTTCTAATCTGCAGTTGAGATATGAAATAAATTAATGACATTCTTATTTTCTTTCTAAATCTTAAGTTGTCTAATACCTATCTTTCATGTTACATTTATATCACAGTTTACGTGTACGTTCATTGTGCTGTTAAAGAAAATAGAAAATTTCGTGCTGTCAGTTTCCAAGGGGCTGAAAAACAGATATATAACTGGTTTTAGGAGTTGTCACAAAAGGTTCTGTGTGTTAGGATATTAATGAGTGAATACAGTACTTTGCAAGTCAATCAGGTAGTTCTATTAGGTGTTCTAAAATTGCCATTTTTCTTTACCTCACTCTGCATTGGTTACCATTGTGAATATTTCATTAGTATGGATTTGCAGGAAGTCTGACTGGAGATTAAAGACCAAAACCCATGATCTCAAATCTATAGTTTAAGAGGAATATAAAATCCTGGACACTTTCATTTAAAGGTCTCTGCTAAGCCCATAGTTTGGAAGACATTGCCCTTTGGGCTACGCGAATTACTTTTTATTTTATGACAAAAGAAATACACTTTCTTAAATTACAGATGGAAAAGATATCGTATATTATAAAATTCTTACTTTATCTGCAAGTTTTATACTTTAGAAAGATCATTCTCATTCTAAACAAGAGTACATACACATATATATACATGCGTAGCAGGGGTGGAGAAAAAAAAAAAAAACTCCAATTAAGTTACAGAACTGATTCTTTAGCTGAAATTACCATTCTTAGGATGCTTCTGTTGAATTTTCTTTATTTCAGAGACAGTGGATTTCCCTAGCAGAATAAACATCTCTGCTCTGGCTGCTAGAACTCGTCCCTCTCAGCCCCAAGGATGTTGCTACTCATAACTCCATTTAGATTGCTTGTTGCTGGGCAGCTCCTTTTTGCAACAGTGAGAAAGTTCTTAGCTTTCTTTTTGCATGAATGGTATTAGTCCCACTCTGGAGCACAGAGGATGGTTTTCAGCACCTCCTTACAATTTTGCTTTTTGCTTTGGTTGCTGATCATCTGTTGCTTAGACACTGGCTGCTCGAAATAGTGAAAACAGATTTTAAAAGAACCTTACCAGAACTATTTCAAACCCACTCTGCTTTGCATACAAGAAGTAGAAACCCCAAAAATTGAAAATGTGAATTACTGACTTCTCTATAGCTAACCTTACAATGTTTTTGTGAGCCAACCAGGGTAGGATATCTGTAGAAGGTCATCTCAAATACTGAGTCCATCCAATTAATGCATTTATTTCACTGCTTTTATTTTCTTCTTCTCTGCTATGTGAAAAAAACTTAAAATGTGTTCATTTTAACAATGAAATCTAACTGTAGTAAATTAAATGCATATACTTTAATGTCTCAATAAGGAGTAATAATTATTGTGAAGTCAATTACAATAGTGGGGGTTTTGGTTTGTTTTTTTTTTTTAGAATGCTGACGAGTACACAGATCTGCCTGTGAGACACAATGAAGATCAGATGAACAGTGAACTGGCAAAACATCTTCCTATTGAAGTCAATCCTCATTCATTCGACAGTTCACACACAAAAACGCACCTCCTGCTGCAGGCCCACTTCAGTCACGCCATGCTGCCTTGTCCAGATTATGCAACCGATACAAAGACAGTGCTGGACCAAGCAATCAGAATATGTCAGGTATAGTAAAGACATTTCTGTATTTAACTCTTGTTGTTTTACTATTTATTGTTAGTGTGCTGTAATATTTTGAATATAGAAAATCCTGAACACTTCTTGCAGCCTTGTGGAGAACTGGTACCACATGGTGTGATACCACTTTGTGTAAGGAGGAACTAGATGTCCATAAAGATGCCCACTTTACAGAACTGGAGGTAAACAAACTTACAGTAAGAGGCTGGTTGGAGGCATCTGTTGCCACAGGGCTCACCTCTTCTTTCATATGCAACAGCTTTTTGTCTCTGAACCACTGAATGTTGTAAGTCGTTCCTATATGGGTTTGTGCTCCCTGCAGGTTGTTATGCAGACCCCCAAGAACCTGTCTCCCATGGGTACTTTTATTTTTAAAGCACCCGAAAGTCCTGTAGTCACTGCCAAGCATAAATAAAACATGTTTTGAAATGTGATTTGGGACGAGATCCAAGGTCTTTCTCTAGCTTGCGAAAAGATATGTCTTCTATTTCCCAATTATCACAGAGTCAGAGAGCATGCTTTTAAACAAGATTTAAACTCAGTCTGGAGGCTTGTGACTTTTACCATTGTACTGCAGTCACAACTCACAGAAACTAAACTGACCATGCAGGGTACTGGTGACAAGCAATCACATGCACAGCTGCACACCTCAAAAGAATTTTAAAGTAGCAATTTGAGTTTGGAGTAAAGCGCTGCCATATCTGAAAAGCGCAATTACAGTTACAGCAGGAAGGGTGAGCTCCAGTTGATGCAGAGAACAGCCACCCCTTGGATTATACTGGAAAGGGAGAATATTCTCTTTAGCAGAACTGGACAAGGACTCATTCAGAGCTTCTTGAAGACCAAGTAGCCTTCAACAAACTATTCTTTTTACCTTTCTCAGTTCCATGTCTGTTAAACAGGGACAATAGTTCTTTCTTCCTGCAGTTTTTGCCTGCTCAGATTTTAATATCCTCAGTGATCTGCATGTCAACTATGAGAATGAGGCTTTGATCTTGTTTGAAGCCTATTGGCAGTATGGTAGCTGAGACATCACTGTGTCAAGCCTACTGGTTTGTAAAACCACTCTATGAGAAATTATTCATCAGTGCTCTAGACAGACAGAATACTGTGGGCGGTTTACTGGCCAGTGATCTGGGTGGGTCTCAGCCTTACCTTAGCAAAACCTGCAAGCTTGTAATACTAATATCGAACAATGAAAAACTAAAATTAACAAAAGGAAAATAAGAAGCAAATAAATTATTGTTACTGTTTACTGTTACAGTCTTAAACTTGGCAACCAATAGTGCTTGAATGGAGGGCTACTCCAAATATTTCAAATCAATAAAAGCATGGTGCTGAAAGCTTCAATGCATGAACAGTTGCTATTCATAATGTTCAGTTATTAACAATGTTACTTACTTAGGTGCAAAAATTCACCTTTCTTTCAAATAAATTACATATTGAAAGTTCATTTACACATTTGTGGAACTAGGATTTGGGGGTTTAATTTCATATTTGGGAAAATAACGCAAATAAAATATTCTTTTCAATAATTATTTTGCTCAATATTTATCCTGCTATGCTAAGAAATGTATTTTTTAATCCCGTTACTGCCTAATAGGTGTTTCAGAAAGAATTACTCAGAAGAAAAAAAATAAAATATTCAACAGTTGCTTTAAATTGAAGTAGAGTTCAGAAGAATACAGTGCCATCCTGTGCCTTGGCTCTCCTGCTTTCTGTTAACTACTACATAATATTTCATATACAGTTGTGTTAAAAAAAAAAGGTCCCCTATTAAAAAAAAAAAAGGAAAAAAGCATGCAAGGATTTTTGTATTTTGAAGTTGGCACATGGTTTACATCTCTTGGGAGAATATTTGTTCCATCTTATTAGTCACGCTTTCCAAACGGAGGTTAAAGTTCCCAGAATCTAAGCAATAGACAGGGTTACACTTTCAATACTGGTTGTTACCTTTTTCCTTAGCGCTGACCTGCTGGTGAACTCTGGGTCAACAGAGGTGGAAAAAAAGATGTTAGTTGTGAGAAAAGGAACTGAACCATAGAAGGATTCATTGATAAACATATTCGGTGGGTGATGTTCTCTGCGTGTATGAACACGCATTCGCACACCACCAAACATAAAATTCAGCACCGAGACAGGAGTTGGTTTTTGAGTTATGTTCAACTTTTGTTTATTTACTTACAAAGTACTTTAGCTGTTAAGGTTGTAGAGCTAACCTTCAAACTGTGACCTGAACATAAACTGTTATTTTTGCTGGGGGTATATGAATGACAGACTTTCCATATCAGTGCTGCTTTTCTGTTACAAGACAGCAAGATCTTTCAAAGAGCTTTTGCAAGTGGTTGTGTCTCGGTAGGTACAGCAGGCCTCCATCCCAGCTCCCCTGCAGGTCAGATTTCCCTTCTCTAGCCACAGGACACGAGCGAGCCTCTTCCCATCGCAGGCTATTAAACTTCTCCACTCTTCTGTGCTATCTTTCACGTGAATCAGCCTTCTCTCTCATGGTTCCTTTTGCATCGCGCCCGTTATGTCCTCTCACCCATTCCTCCAATGTCCTCTGGGCCTCTTTCATCACTAGTGGCTTTAGGCTGAGTAGTATTACTGGTCAGAAAACTGTTAACAACATCAGATAGATGTAGCTGATGGGTTTCAGGTAAGACTTCACTCTCTTCCCTTAAAATTCTTTATGCCATCACTCTTAAACTGATTTTCCTCAAATGTCTTAGAAGTTTTGATTTTATGTTAGAATTCTGTCCCTTTATACTCATGATGAAAGACAGAAGTCATAAGCATTTAACAGAATTTGACAAGTCATGGTGCTGACTCAATTAAAGGAATGTAATTGTTAACATAGAAAATGGAAGAAACATAATCTGTTACAGTTTTCCTATAGTTAGCATTTGTTAGGTATAGATGGAGTTCATTACAGCAAGTCAAAATTTACTGTTTGTCTACCCAGTATGAAATATAGAATTGTTTCCCTTTTACCGCAGAAATATGGGGAATAGCAATAGGTAGCCTTCAGGAAGGTGAACGCCTCTCTGCTCCCACACCCATCTCTGTCATGTATGGCCAATGACCAGACTGAAGGAACGTCCCTGCTCTACACTGAAAAGCTCAGTTCAAAAAATAACAAGGTTGTTATCAGTGACAGCCTCTCACAGATAAAGCACAGAAGGTTCCCATGGCTCAGAAAATCTGCCATGACTTCCTGTGTGATCTTGGGCAAGTAATTTAATTTTTCTTTGCCTCTGTTACCTTTAACACAATTCCAGTAAACTGCATCTTCTCTTTGAGCCTAGCACTCCATTGGCATTATTTTTGCTAGGAAAAGATAGAGGAGTTGGTAGGATGGTGCTGAGCACCCCAGTAGCTGCTCAAAATCAAACACTTCTCTCCTTCTTGCAAAAGAACGTCAAAGAATAAAAATTCTAATGAAATTATTTGTCTAATATTTTCATAGAATATAATTATTATTGCAAAGACAATACCTCACCTTTTTTCCTATCTTTGATTTAAAACTATGTGAAATGGACTAATCTCTTACTTCTTTTGTCAAGCCTTATATTTTGTGACTGTGTATTCAGCGATCAGTTCATACTCTGCTGTTCTAAGACTATCGCCTATATTTGCATTAATTGAAATGGATAATTGAGGCAGTAATACCACCAGTCTCAGATTCAGCAGGGCAGTCTCTTCTAGGAAATAATGTGCCAGTTGCTGGCTTTGCATTGGGATTGGGCACAAGCCTCCACTTGTAGTATAATCGTTGATAAAATATTTTAATATTGCCAGGAGCAGAACTGCCATGGAGCTCAGCTTTAACCTCTGAGAAGTGTTTACCTATGGATGTGTTAAACGCATCTCAGCAGGGTACCTGTGCACTGAGAAGATGGACATGAAGTCAGATTCCAAACTGCAAAGACTCATTTGCACGGGAAATGAGAACCTTGAGGCGGTGTCACTCACAGCCTGCCTTTCCCCATCATCTTACTCCTCCAGAGCATCTGATTCTGACAGGAAATAAAAAAGTCTTTGGGTAAAGCACTGCATTTCCTTGACTGCACAATGATGTGTGTAACACGGCTTTGCCCATTCTAACATAGTTAAAGGAAATAAGTTGTTTCTGGTCCTTTAAGTTAAGTTGCTGCAGTTCTGCTTATGAGAATCATCTTTGAGGTACATGTTCAGGGTCATCAAATATTGCACAAATATGCTGCCCAATTCACCTGTCTCCTAAGAGCTTGCTTATGTACTAAAGGCTCACTCCACGAAACTGCAGACTGTTCTGGCTGGTGGTGGGAGCTGTATCTGCTGCTCCTCACCAAAAAGGTACTTTCTGGCCATACCGCACAGCTGCAGACAGCAGAGGTGCCCAAGCTGCGGTTCCCAGACTAGAAGAATGAGAATGTCCTTCAGCTCTGTACTTCCCCAAACCTCCTCAGCTCCTAACAGCCACTAGAACTACTGACTTGGGGAGCCATATCCCTTGGATCATTCGCTTTCCTGCCTATGAGGAAATAGAGAAGTTCTTAAGCATCCTAAGTGTGTTTTGAGCTCCTGTGTTGGCTGTCGTTAGTGGAGGTGTGCCGATTCCCTGCTGCAACGTGGTGGGAGTTGCAGGACTGGCCTATTTTACAGCTGTGTATGGAAGATTTGTCCAGAAGTACCCAGGGAAAGAGATAATTGTTTTGTTTAATGGGTGCGTTGGCAACTATAAATAAATGGGAGCTTTACTGAAGGAAGGGAAGAGAATCAAATTAACTTGAGAATGCAGAGGATTATTCAGAAACAGGTGAAGAGCAGAGGCCGTATCTCCTTAGCTGCTACATGTATTCTTTGTGTAAGCGGTGATATTACAGTGAATAACACCGCGTTTGCAGTTTGCCTTAACTACTGGCCGCTGTCGTGCTTGGATGGCTGTTATTCCACATTAGGAGGGTGGAAACAATAGAATAATCAAAACACTCGTAGCACATATACTGGGCAGGAGTGCTCACTTATAGCTACTAAGCAGCAATGGATAGATCTGTAGTGAAAGGATCTGGGCATGGGAAATGCTGAGGTGGGATCGCTTGCCACCTGCTTGTGTTTTAAAGGTATATGTGGGAGACGGGAGGGTTCCCTTTGTGGCAGCGGTGGTGGGGTTTTTGCTTGCTGTGGGTAATCGGTGAACTGGTGTATGGAAGCATCTTGGTGACAGTTTAATGATCCTTTGGTGCTGCTTATATATAATCCCTCCCCCACCCATGACAAACCTTTTCCCAGTTGGGGCTGGAGGAAATGAGTAATGCTTAACCCATTTGTGTGATCAATTCACTTAAGCAGCTACTGTGAAATGTTAATCACAACTTTAATTTGTACTGCATTAGCATTTTGATTAACTTGTAGGCTTGCTAGCACACTTGAAGCACTTTTACTCATAGTTACAGCTCGGAAATGACTTTTTGATTAATTAAGTTTGTTAGACAGCAGCTGAGCTTCCTGAATGCTAACCTTATGGGGCTAAAAGTTCAGGAGAAAGTTACTGGGAATAACTGTTGCTGTTGAAAAGGATTCTTGTGAATGCACTCAAAATGTTTTAATTATTGACAAAATATTATATTACTGCTTTGAAACTGACTTTAAAGAGGGCAAGTTTATTATGAGAAAGATGCTGTATATTTTTCATGAGTTTGGTAGATTTGTGTAAGATTTGGGATCAAATCTCATCTTTAAGACATTGTTTATGTTTAGGAAACTGGGATTTCTTGCCAAGAGATTTTTCTCAAAAACTTTCTATTGTATTCACAGTTCACTAGCATAGTAGAGAATATTAATTTATTAATTACTAACTTGAAAATAAATTGGATATTGGGACTCAACAAGTTCTGAACGTGTTGGGTTATGCCCTAACAAGTTTATATTGCTGGTATCACATTCCATAGCTGCTTTTCTCTCTGTAATTGCTATCCAAAAAAAAATCAGTAAGCACCCAAGGGTTGCGCTTCACTAAATGTAGACAGTAAGTGATTTGTCCTTTCCCTGGTTCTGATCATACTAATAATGTTACTATGGAGGCTAAAGGATGAATGCAGGGATAGGAATCTTACAAAGCAGCCAGGAAGGTCATAATTTGCATACATCGGTGAGACCTTTATGATGATGGGAGAATGAAGAATTAGTCTCTCGCAGGGGGTAGCAGAGCATATGGAAGAGAGCTGACTATGCCTGTAAAAATTGAAGGGAAGGGGGTGCAGAGGGCAGCATAAAATGAGTGCCTCCTGAATAGGATTAATTATGTCTTATTCACTATATATTTGATAAAGTACAAGGTGGGGAGGGGAGTGGTCATAGGCTGAAACTATACAGCTGTATGATTTAATTGACCTGAAAGAACTCCTCTTCCTCCCCCCAAATTAATACATTTCTAAAAAGTAATCTTGGACTAGATCTCTGAAGTGCAAAGGTTCTGTAGATGCCTGTTTTATCAACATATAACCTACAAAAAGTAGTGACCTTAAAACGCCCTGTAAGGCTTCTTCAAATAAATCCCAACTTTTCAAGTCAGTTGTTGTTTCTGGAGTACATAATTGAAGCATCGTAGTCATGATTTATATAAAAACATGAAATTTATAGTGCATGGCATGCTTTAACATCTGGAAAAATATTTTACTTGTATTAGCATGATCTCAAGTCACATGTGGATCATAATATAATATTACATACTGGAAGGCTTCCTACATTTGAAGCATGTGCAAAAAAGATTTATTATTCTGAATTCATCGTTTTCAGGAAAATGAGTAAAATGCATATGCTTTTGCATATTATTATCTATATTTGTCATATAAACTCTGTCATCCTAAACAGATGTAATTAGGCACCATTCTAATTATTTTAATAGATATATGGATTTAAAGTCTATGGATTTCTAACTGAAGCCTAGTCATAGACCACAGAACTTGTATTAGCATGCAGTGAAGATGACAGTGGGGACATTTTGATTATTTGATATGATACTATAAACAATAAATTCAGGTACAAAAACAGGTACAAAATCCAACCAGCCTTAACTCTGCTTTTTGATGTAACTGTGCAATAACAGTTTAAAGTATTTTAGTCTTACACAGTTTATTTCTTTTAAGTTCTTGTTTCCTTCCTCAAAGCACCACTGCAGCGTAAGACTTGTATTTTTTTTTTTTGGACCAGAATAAGCTGGATTCTTTACTTTCAAGTCTAGGGTGAATGTCATTCTGCACAGAAGGCCGTTCGAACACATTCCTGTACCAACCTTCCATTTCCCGAATGAAGGTGCTCAAGAAAGTGTCATAGCCTGTGAAGCACTGATACAAAAAAAAAAAAAAGAAAAATTAAGCTTTTAAGAGTGGAGAAGTTTGAGCCATGTAGCTCACCATGAGTACTCCTGAAGTTTCAGCCCCCGTCCACCGAGTCATTACCACCAATAGCTTCACTGTAGGCAGTTGGCTTTTAGCTGAGCAATCACAGCTGTAAGTCTCAGCCACAGTGGCACTTCTTACACTGCCTTAGTTTCCTCAGTCAGCTTCCATATCCAGAGCAGTTACCATTGTTCATTTAGCTTCATTGCCACTTTCCTTAGATATAATTTAGCCACAAAATATTGGCATTTATATTTATAGTTTAAAATTACATTTTCAGTATTTAAGTAGAAATTCAGAGTTATATGACAGGCGACTTCAAATAGAAGAAATTATTCCAAGCAATATGCAGTCTCTGTTAATAAGATACAAGCCGTTTCGTTTTAACACTTCAATAACTTATCTTAAAGGAAAAAGCTATTTAAGTCATTTGAGTAGATCAGAAATTCTGCTACTTGTACAGTCTCTGTTCCCCTGCCACCTAGCCAGTCATACAAGAGTGATCCAGAATATCTGGCTTTCAAATGAAGGATGTGAAAGTAATATCAAAAATAGTGTTAAAACTTTGCAAAGAGTTTCTAAAATAAAAGATATTTCAGTTGCTAGACAAATCTCCTAAATGGATGGAGGGGTGAGTGGGATGGATGTGTTCATTGTGGAACAATTTATTATCTCTTGTTTTGAGCACATATTCAGAGTGCGTTAAAACACTGGAGAGAAGCAATGTTTTCCTGTCAGTGAGTGTGCTACACACTCGCCTCTCCCACATCCTGCCTCCATCTTTGCTTCCCCTCAAGGCAGGGAATTATAAACCATAATTTGAATTCCAAGCATGGGGAGTAACTTTGGCTAAAAAGAGGCAGACTGAAAAAATCTCAGCTTCATGTTAGACCAGAAAGGTACAATTTGATCAGTTTAAATAATGAGGTACTTGAGGATAACCAACCACAGCTCCTGAAAATAAGATGATGGAAACCTGGTAAGAGATGCTGAGAGTTTCATATTAATGCTTTCATGGAAAAAACAAAAGTAGCAAGATTTTGATGCAAACATTCTGACATTCAGTTCTGAATATCATCGAAATGAAGGTTTTTGCCATACTTGACAGAAAGACCCACATCCATCAGTTATTGAGCATCAGCATTTTTATCCTGCCGTGGTTTACAGCTCGTTGATCGCCATGCTGATACAAACCAAGCTATTTTTGATAATGCCAGACAAAAAGTTAAAGGACGTGTCACTAATTGCTATTATTACTTTGTGGTAGTCCAAGTATGACACTTGAAAGGCTTAAAAGCTAATGCCTGATTATTTCATTAAAACGCATCTCAGTATTGGCCTCTGCTTTTATTCTCCTAAGTGCAGGAGAAGGCCCAAATAAGATGACGGTAAACATATTCTTCATTATACCAAGCAGTATTTCCCTTGACTCCGTCTATTTACCCCACCTTTTCTACTTTAGGTTAAAAAGTGGTGGGCTTAGGGGTTTGGTTGGGTTTTTTTAACCTGTTGGTTTACAAAAAATATTTTGTATGTTTTTTTTTTCTCTAGGTAAAAGCATCTTTATAGTTTTGTTGTTCCATTTCTTGCACTTACTGTCCTCTTCTCTTTTTTCTCTATAATGAAATTATCCCATGTTGGCATGAAATTCTGAGGCCAGAAAGGCAGATAACCTATTTGTGCCATTTCTCAGTTTAGAAAAATATTCTTAATCTGTTCCAATCCTATAAACTATAACATATTTAGAAATTACTTACTTCTTTGCCAAATAAGTGTTAAAATTAAGAAGCCACAGATTTGTAGAACATCAGTCTGTTTTGTAGTTAAAAACAACAACAAACCAAACAAGCAACAACTGGAGAAAGTAGAGAGATTAAATATTATTCATTTAGATAACATGAATACTACTTATAATTTTTTTTGCCTTTTATATTATTTTCTTTATTTAGTTGCTACATTTTATATAGCTAGCTTAGAGATAGGGGAATGACTCAATTCATTACCTTGAGTATTTATAGGAATTTCAATAACCATTTAAGCATCGAGCATCTGTGTGTTTTACACTTAGCGGGAAATGAAACGTGTGCGGGTTTCCAAGGCAGCAGATGAAACAAGCCAACTTTACCATTGTTCTGACTTTTTCACAATGTCACTGTCTTGGATTTCACATCCAGATAGAGATGCTGTGAATAAATTCTATGGGTGAAGAAGCAGAAAATGAGGAGGAAAAGAGGATTTGCCATGTGGATTCATTATAACAATGTGGAACACAGAGTCTCACACACACAGGCTTTCCTTACTCCCTACGGGATATCTATCTGTAGGCCTCTATCAATTTCTAGGAGATTTTCTAGGTTGAAAGGATCCTCCAGTTAATTTCAGTGTATAGATTGTTTTAGATTTATCTTTCTCTTACGACTTCTCTCCTCCTTTTCCCCTTTTCAAACCTCTGTTAAAAGGGGTGGGCGTAGAGGGATAGATTTAAAAAAAATAAAGAAAAAAAGAAAGAAAGGAAACAATGAAAGCAGCGCTATGCATGTATCCTCACAAGCATTTGTGAAAATACCACTGCTTCATGCTGACTAAAGATACAACTTGCTGTATTTGTATTGCTGCCAGTGGAAAAGACAGGATACCTACACACCCGTTATTCCTCATGTATGTACAGCAGTCTCGTCACTGAGGAACAGGATGCCTCAGGCTATGTCAGAACAGCAGAAAGGAAAGAACAAGAATCAGGTAGTGTAGGATAGGAGAGAGATTGTCTGAGCAACACACTCAGAGACAGGGACTGTCCCCTACGTGTTGGCTTCAGTACTTTTCAAAATGTGGAAGTGGGTAAAGAGCAACTTGCCCTGTAAGTTTTAAAGATCACCTGAGAACAATTCCCTCTTTCTCTGACTAAAAATCATGTGAGCCAACTCATAAATCTACAGGCCATGAAGCTTCTTCTCCTTTCAAATGTGACTTCTAACACAATTTTATTTTCTGTTGGGTAAAAAGAATCATACCTGGAAATCATCTTGGCAAGCCAAGTGAAAAGACAGAAGAAAACCATTAATGTTGTGCTGTGAGGTACTTTTTCTAGGGCCCCTAGGAATGTTATTGGGGTGTTTCAGGGTGCTATGGCTCTTCCTTCAAAAAAGACAAGTTACATGTTAAATCTAGATCTATATTAGCCCAAAGGCACTTTACCCACAATTCATGAGAAATGAGACATTTGTGTAATACAGGGTAACACTTCAAATATTTTTCTAAGTGTCGCTGATCTTATCACCCTGATCTGGAATAAAACCTGTTGAAATTGCATTGTAAACTGTTAAAATAAACTGTGTGACTGGCCAGGACTGAAACTAACTTGTGCCTTTAAACTCAGTATTTCTCCAGAATCAGTGTAATTTAATTGAAATAGCTCTGCGTGTGTAAACAACTCCTTTGTTTAAAGAAGATTTCACTGTTTAGTTTGCCTTAAGTAAATGCTGCCTTTTGTTTGTCTGTAAAACATTTGATTAAATGTAAAGACTTACATAGACAGCTTCTCCTCATTACGCTGCTGGCTGGAAAATAAGTTAAAATGACAGAGGTATCTTCTGTCTAAGGAAGTATCAAACAATATCATTGTCTTTAAAAGAAAAACCCATGGAAACATCTTAAGCCTAGTCCTAAACTACAGCTCTCCTACTACCAAGAAGATGGTATTTAAAGAAGTGTTGAAACTGTTCAATATATGAGACTCTTTTCTTGCTTTCTTAAAAAATATTTTAAGCAAACTCCAAATTTCCTACATGGCAAAACATTTTTAAATATATGGCTTTCTACTGAATTAGAATGTTGTAATATGAAGACCCACAATTTATTGTGATTGTACTGGTATTAAAAAACAAAATAAGCAAGGCAACTAACACATTATAGCATCATATTCTTCACCAGCTGAAAATGCTTAGAATCATAGAATGGTTAGAGTTGGAAGGGACCTTAAAGATCTTAGAGATGCCAAAGGAGAGACAGCCAGGTATCCCTCCTCCTCAAGACAATCAACTCTTTACAATGCAAAGGGTGAAATCCGTGTTATTTCTGATTGCTCTTACTCACCCCAGGTAAACTATTAGCTATTTTGTAATCTTTCTTCAAGATTTCAAGATAGGTGTCAGTGTTAAACAAAACCTCAAAAATACTCATTAAGCTAAATTTTATGGGGTTTGTCTAGTTCAAGGGATTTTTTTTAAGTCCTTAGATTAAAATGGGAATAGTAACTGCTACTGGTAAGTGGTATTAATTAATAATAATAAATTAATAAAATTAATTAATTAACAATAATATAATTTAGTATTAATTTTTTTATAAAGTGTAAATATGTTGTTATTGTTGTTCTTAAATAGTTCAAGGATTTTTGAATAAATACAGAATACTGGGAAAGCTCTTATGTGGAAATATATACCAATACTGCAGTTAATTGTAACTTCTTCCGTAACAGTAAACTTTGATATTTATTCCTTTCATTCTGAGTTGGATTATGTAAAAGAGAGATTATTTGTAAGGAGAAGGTATCACCTTCTGCTCTCAGCCCCCAAAACACGGTGTAAATTACCTTTTCAAGGGTAAGAGTTGATGATGATGATCCAGGATTTAATCCATCTTTTTTAATTCAAAAGGCGCCTACTGCCATCAGCAGAGGTTGAAGTAAATTCACATGTTGAAGTCCTAGAAATTCCTGTGTGTAAAACATTATATAAATGCTTTCATTTGTATGAACCAGGTACACAGTTATACTACATTTTCTTTTCTTTTTTTACACCTGTCTCCTTTGATTAGGCAATGCTGGATGTTGCCGCACATCACGGCTGGCTGGTGACTGCTCTGAATATAACCAATCTGGTGCAGATGGTGGTTCAGGGCAGATGGATACACGACTCTTCCCTGCTTACTTTGCCCAATATAGAGCTACAACACCTTTACCTTTTCCGGTATGTAATTCTTCTAAGCATTTGGTTTGCAGTTTAATTCCACCTCTGGCTGCTGATTGTGTTTGAATGTCATTGCTGTGCCCGAGAACGTTCATTAATGCTCCAGAAGCAGAACTCGTTCTTTCACAGTGATGCTTTACCAAATGGAGTTTCTGTTTCTGTTTTCAATATTCATTGATTAATTAACCCCCACAAATTATTTTGAGAACCATGATTCCAGACAAATTAACGAGAGATCACTGGAAGGGTTCCAAGTCCTAACAAATCTAACTTTGTATATTAATTATCTCTTTATTTTAATCCATTATAAAAATACATTAGTATCCATCTTAGTATCATAGATAATGCTAAGCTCTACAGATGCCTGGATGATGCATTAATTAATGCTACCTAAACGTAAATGACCAGCATTTAATAACAGAAACCAGTATCAAGTTTTAGCACCAAAACAACTGAAAACAAATATTTGCTTTCTCTCCCCGGTCATGTGTTTTGCTCTCTGTATCAGGAAGTGGAGCCAAGGCAAAAGGAAGAGCGCGCACGGAGGTTACCAAGGCCCTATTGAGTGCCTTCCCGAACTAATGGCTGCCTGCGAAGGAAAAGAGGATGTTTTTGCTTCCATTGTGGACAGTGAATTGCAAACAGCACACATTTCACAGGTAATACTGTCTGTTCGTGGTCATTATCAATGTGATTGGAAAGGAAGAGTAGCTGGGAAAAGAAATACTCTCTTCCCTTCCGTTCAGCAAATGCCATGTGAGGTTCTGTATAAAGCACAACACATTCATTGCTCTAATTCCAGGGCACTGCCAGCTTTACAGGGTTTCTTCTCTGCCTGTTTTCTTAATATTATTTTCACTTGTTCCTGCTAGCCAGTAACAGAGTCTGGTTTATGGCTGATATTGCCACATCTCTTTGCTCTAAAGATGCTTCTCCAGGTCATTCAATCTGCTCAGTGTTATCCACCCTTTCAGAGCCAGCTATGCACTAGGAATACATGCATTGCAAATGTCATCATAGCTGCTTTCTGAAGTGGTCTGTCAAACTCCATTTTTATTCTGACCATACCCTTAGTAAAAGATCCAGCACTCATTTGCTATTTGAAACAGAAAAATTGAGATTAAATTCTCACTCCTCACAGGGGGAAGAAAAAACACCATCTCAAAATGTCGAGTCTTTTTTTCAGTTTGGTTTTCTAGCCACTTTCAGCAAAGGGCAGCTACGTTCCATAGTGCTTATCACATGCTAAGCCTATTGATTTCAAATACATGTACCAAAGATGAAAACTTCAAAAGCCATACTTCAAATGGTTTTTATTTGAATATTTAAAAGGACAGCAATATGTCCCGTGTTTGATTGTTCAGCTTCAGTTAAACCTTTTACTGGTATGCAAACAAGAAGAAAAGTACTTAAATGTCTATAACAGACATCTGCATTTGTAACTAAATTAACATCAAAATTTTGAATTAAGAAAATGTATTGACATCAAAACAAGGCTTCCTTTAATAACAGATTTCTAACATAATACACATTGATTTCAGTCCAACTTTCAGATGTGATAAAAAATTAGAACATTGTTATAATTAGTTCAGGGAGAACTCAGAAGTAAACTTACTTAATTTATTTGCATAAATTGCCATTCTGTTATCTTTAAAACCAAATGCAAATTGGCTCTGTCTGATATGATGATGGTTATTTGGCTCAAAAGTGCTTCAATTTGCGTAGCAATCTGGTGTCGTCTCTGCAGTGAGGCGATCCCAGGTAACATACAAATCCTGAATTATTCCAGAAATTAGTATGTTTAAAGCATCAATTTAAGTGCTAATTGCAGTAGTAATGAGAAAAAGCAGTACTACTGTGAGATTTGCATCTACTGCCCCATCAGTATGCCTGGAACGGCTGCTGACTGGCAGAGGATTTGGCTGCTAATTAAATAATTGTATGCATGGCAGTGTTCTCGTCTGATTCAATAGATGAAGATTAATCCTCAGATAAATATGTTTGGCTGGTATTGAAATGTCTTAGCAGTTTCTTCAAAAATAGCTTGTGTGTATGTGGTGTGTACGTTCACACTGCGAATGACTCTATGCCTCTATATGTCTATGTTTGTAAATACAGATGCAGATAAAGAGGGAAAAACATAATGCCTCAGCCTCATATAAGGAGAAAGTTTCATTCCCGTGAGCTGGGAATAGCCATACTGGGGATCGCAAAGCCATGACTGTATTATGCAGGTCATTGCAAACGTGAAACATTTATACCAACATTTTATATGCTTTATGGCAAATTTTTTTCAGAAATAAACCTATTGTAATTACCTTGTAGAGAATTAAAATTCATATTGAGGCTGCCTGTTGAGTGCCTTCATATGTAAAGTCCTTCAAGGCACACTTAGACAGGGACCAACCAAAAGAAAAATTCTTCATTTAAAAAATGCATCTTTGTGATATATTTTCTATAATGAAAGAATATAAGATTGCCTAGCATTTGGGCACCAGACCTGAACAAAGTCAAATGAAGTGGCAAGTGCATCACTAAATTGCCAAAAACATTCTTTTCCTAACAAACCTTTTACTTCTCACTCACAGTATATTGAACCTATATCTTAAACCTCTTATTAGCATGAAACTGGTAAAAATAGTTTGAGCTTTACATAAATTTGAGGGAGACAGGAAAAGGAAGAAATTTTACATTTGGAAAGAAGAAAATTTCTTTTAAGCAGATTGGTAATTAATTTTTAAATAGCAGCTCTTGAAGCTGTTCATGGATTTGGAATATTAGGCTAAGTCCTGGGGAGACAGATTATTGGCAAAAATGCTAATGATGTTATCAAAGGTTCATGAAGAACTTATCACATGATTATTATTTGAATCTAGGAGTTTGGTAGGTAAATACATATATAGTATATATGTACATAGACATGTTGGGCATCTTGATGCATTTAAAAGGCGATACTATGTGCTTCTGTCACTCTATACAGCAAGAAAATAGTAACATTGTCAAGAAATATCTATGTGACATGGGAGCCTGAGTTTAATTTTGCAAAAGCTAGTTATAATCCTAAACCTCATTGCAAGTCACCCAGGCTTTGAAAGCCAACAGCCTAAATTCAAAAACTATTTAGACTGTAACTCTGATCTTTGGCCTAAGCTCCAGGTTTGTTTCAGTGATTCATTCTGAATCATATTTCTTTAACAAATCTTTTTCAGTTTTGAAATCACTTAGGCATAAGGCATCTTTTAAAATACTAAGCTGATATTCGTATTAGTGAAAGAGAAAAAAGAAACTTCATGACTGAAAAAAACATTATGCCTGCTGTAGTACCAGCTGCTTTTCCTCTGGAAGTATCTGTGTTCCTGCGATCTCTTTCATTTTCACCTGATACTACTGGACTTTTTTTCTTAGTAAGAAAAGCATCTCTTCCTTTTCCCCACGTTGCCTGGATGATCAAAAGGCAGGCGCAGTACTAACTTTACCTTTACTTTTTAAATACACAAGGCCTGGAGAATGACATATTACTAATACTTTCTTATCTAATTAGAAAGTAACTTTGGTTTGTTTGCACTGTAAAAGCTATATGAGGACGTGACAGCCTTTAACAAACAGAATATGCTGGGGTTGTACCATAGAGACCAGACCAAATCATAGTCATCAACACAGTGACAGGTAACGCCACTAGGGGAGTTAATATATTATGATCTCTGCTGAAATTAAACTTTGTTTTAACATAATTGTAACAAGTCTTGTCCTCTGAGACAGTACACATAAAAGTTTTCCAGGTAAATGGTATCTAGAGTATAACCAAAGGGCTTATCACCAGGTTGGTCTGTGTTGGGGTGCCTCCTCAGAACACAGCAGAGTATGCTGGTGCACAGAGAGTCCCACACAGTACGTCTGTACAGTTCCTACAGTGAGCTTCCTCCTAAAAACCTTTACATTCAACAGAAAATGATTTGCCAGTCAAGGCGTTACTACTCAAGTTGTCTCATCCAGTGTGATCTGCTAGAGGTGATTTTAGTAGTCTCTTGTGTGTTAAATGTAGCGAAATCCTGGCAACAACTAAATAATTAAGAATGACCATGGTGGGTTTTTCTCCTTCTTCAAGGTGACGCTTTTTTCCCCCTCTTTTCCCTTTCAGAGTTGGGACAAAGAGAGATATCTTTTCCCTTAACGCTTAGCTGTTTAGTTTCTGTTACCGTTTTCCTGCCCGCCCTTAGCGAAGGCAGTATTGAGAACATCCGTGCAATTCATGGCTTCCCTGGCTTTTACACTGTGGCTCCTGAGCGAGGGCTCACAGCTGGCCCTCCCCACCTCCTCCATTGAGGGGGCACAGCTGTTCCTGCAGCACACAGGAGAGGGGAGCGCGAGAGACAGAGAGATTAGCTTTAGCTTAAATCAGTTTTCTCATTTAGTTCGGCCGGGCTCTGGTAATGCAGCCATTTTAATCCAACCAGCCAAAATGGGCAGCCCTGCCCTCCCCGTGCCATTGTCACCTCTCCTGACCTAGCTCACCACACAGCTGCACAGGCCCCATCGGCAAGGAAGTAGGGACAAGCATCTGGGGACAAGGGGGGAAGAGGGGGGGGAGGGATCATACCAGCCCCCTGCACTGTCAGTCAAAATGGCCTGTAGCCAAGTGGCTTCCTGAATGCTTGGGCCAGCAGGGAGGAGGCCGGACCTCTTCTTTCAGTGGCACTGAGGGTTCATGCCTATTCAGAGTACTCACAGGATTAGAGACCGTGCTTCCACCATCAGCTTTAAGCTGCTCTGAGTTCATGCTGTCACCACCTGAATGATTAGCAACTCGTCCATCGAGTTGTGCAGTCACAGTGTGGTCATGCCAACGTCTCGGAGACACGGGGGAAAGGGCTGGTGAGGAGGGTGTTGGAGAGAGGGAGAGCATCCCCTTTTCCTACGGCAGCGCCATCTTAGCTCTGCTTACCCTAGCTGCTGTGTCTCTCGGTGGGTATTAACATGTACTGTTGCTCTCACTATGAATCGTGGCAATGATGTCTCCAAAAAGCAAACTGAGCTTGTATTTTAGGGCTCTGTGTCTTCCGGCACAGAAAAAGTAACCAGAGACACATCAAGCACAATCGAAATGAAAATAGATTTTGTTGAAACACAAGTTGGTCAAACCAGTACATGAAAAATGAAATGTACTTTAGTCTTTTTCCAGATGAAACATTTCTGTTCCAGGCCAGTACTGCCCATGTGACTATGGCTACCCTCTTCATCCCCACAAGGTCCCATGTTGACATCTGCTGGCTCTTTACCAAGAGCAATCTTCTTTCTTCCTTCTCCTTCCCACCCTCTAGCTTTTCATATGTGCTGTTTGAAAACATGAATGAAATGCTGATTCCAGTTTTGTTTTGGGTGTGGAGGGGAAGGAGGGCAGGGCAGAGGGTGGGTCTTGGGTTTTTGTTTGTTTTCCTTCCAGTGCCAGCCTCATCTATCTTTTTCAGCCATAGCGAGGCCACAAATCACTGCCTCCATTCCACAGCCCATTTTTCCTTTTCTTCTTCCTAACGAATTTCATTGAGTGAACTTGCTGATTTTCTTTTCACTTGAATGAAAGCCTGCATCGCTCTCCTCCATTTTCATCCCAGCTTCTCAGAGCTGCTTTTCCTCGGCTGACGGAGACCAGAATGAGAGACACACGGGACTGCATTTTTCAGGATTCCTCTTTAAGGTTGAAGGGAGTGTCATGTTCAGCTGCACAAATCGTGTGCCTCTAACAGTTCTCTGCACAAAGATGAGAGAAAGTTGAGGGCCTGTTGCAGTTCATAAGAAACCACAGAGACTTAAGATTCCTCCGGAGGACTGTAAGAAAGAGGGTCCGCTAAGATCGATGCAAGAAAGCCTTAAAAAAAAAAAACCTAGGCATAACTTTGGATATGCAGTTGAACTTTTGATTAATTATCTGAACTGATCCTCTGAACTCTCTGAGGTTTGCCTATTGCTAATTAGCACTGCAGTGACTTGTTCTTTATGGATTATGCTAAGGAAGTTTAATTTAAAACTTAATTATACTAGTTTTTAAGTGGCTTACAGGGAAAAAATACTTTAATCGGGAGTGGTAAGGAATTTTTCCTGTGTTCAGCCATCAGTAATCTTAGTGAGGAGTTTCACATTTGTTTTATTTGCATAGAAGAAAGTAGAGTAAGAGGTTAATGAAAAGTATTTTATGCTTATGATTGACAGTCGTACTATTATATATGATATTCTAATACATAATAAAATATTATAGAATAAATATGTAGAGTGCACATTTAATTGTTATTGTTACAGTGACAATGACTGTATAGATTGTCTTGTAATCCACAGGGATCTGTTTTTCCTACAGGCCTGGAATTTCTTGTGCCGTTTGCCAATTGTAAACGTCAGCCTGAGCATCAAGGGCTGCTGGGATGACCTGGCTCAGCCACAGAACGAAGTGCCTGTTCCCACTTTGACAACAGACACACGGGACAAGAGATGGATCAAACTGCACGCTGATCAGGAGTATGTGCTCCAGATACATCTGCAGAGAACCCAGATGGGCTACCAGGTAGATGCATTTATCCTTTCCTTCTGAAGTCCACAAGTTTCCGATAATCCATTTCCATTACCAATAATGCTTTATACAGCGTAACGGGGTTTTATGGTTTAAGTGTTTTGTAAATTATTAACACTTTCAAAGCCTTTTCTTTGTAATGAAGCAAATAGTTTTTCAGGTTGCAATAGGGTAGTAGATAGACTCTTCAGGTAAAATCCTAGACCAGTTCAAGTCCATGAAAAAATTTTCTTGTTATTTTTAACAAACAGGAAACTCAGAAGGTTCATCTGTTTGGGTACCATAAGCAGTGACAGTAGAGAGAATAACTCCATAGGTGGTTTTTAAGTATTTGCCAGTCCCTAACTTCTACCACTCGTACTCTTGCATATCCTGCTTCCCCAAACCAGTTTATAATCCTCCCTATTACATTCCCACGTACCTCCACACTGCCTACCAGACCATACCTATCAATAAGTTTCTACTTGTAACTCATCCTCAGGCCTTTACTGAGGATGTTTTCCTCTTATTTTGCATTTTTTTAACAGCTCCTAGAACAACTTCTACCTAAATTCTTTTTTCAAGCATATTCAAGCACGTCCCATTTCCTCTTGGGCTGGTCACCTCCCTGTGCCCAGCCAGAAACAGCAGCAGCTGCCCAGGTTTCCAGCTGCTCTGCTGGAGCAGCAGTGTCTCGCTCTACCTCTGTGTCGGCTCCCAGCAGCGTTAGGACTCTGCCTCCTGCCTTCCAGTCAGGCACTGCTCAAACTGGAGTTTTCAATCTGCATACCCTAAGTGGTATATGGACCACCATAATTGTTATTTTGCTAATGACAACTTTCTCTAACTTTTCAAACAACTATGAATGATAATTACCAGCGTTTTTGTTGGGATACAAAAAAGAATTCAAGATATAAGCAGAGAACAGTTCTAGATGTTAGTTCTGAGACTCTTAAGACAACTTCATTTTTATAAAAATAGTATCAGAGATACGTATGTTCTGGTGTAAATCCTGAAGTTAACTTACATTAGTTAAAGAATTATATTTGAAAAGTATTCTTCTTTCCCAAACAACTTCTTATCACCATAGCTTCAAGGGGAGACTGTCTCACTTGCAGAAGGAAAAGGGGTCAAACCTCCTCCATAAGTCGTTCACTGACAGAGACTTTCCCTAATGAGGAAAAGGAGGGAGCAGAGCATTTCATGCAGTGATCGCTGTTTTATAAATATCTCCTAGAATTTGATCCCTCTTTTGTAAGAAACAGCTGGATCAAACTATTTCTGAAGCTTCATTGCTACCGTGGTTCTTTTTCTTCTGTATAAATCTTCAGTAAAAACCTTTCCACTGACAGAACACGGAACGAATGCTGATTGAGCGTGCATCGTTACCTCTTCAGCTTCCAGCCGTAAAGTCACTGTCTTAAAGAATCACTGAAATAATCTTTCCTTTTGCTATATCAACCGCAAATAAAGACTTCAAGTGCTGTTATTGTCTTTATATTAATCTCGAACACTATTGTTTAGCTTTATTTAAAGACACTAGGTTTACAATTAACCCTTCTGCAGAGAATAGCATTTAGAATATATTAGATGAAATTACAAAAAAAGGAACAGAATTTAAATTCAAGTTTAAATAGCTTACAAAATAAGTGGAATAGTGTCTCATATTCTGGGGTTTTCTCTGTGGACTGTGATTTTATTGAGTTTTTTTAAAACCCTCACCTTGAAATGAATTACAAAAATCTTTTAGTTTGGCTAAATTATAGTCTTATGTAACAATTCACGACAACATCGTTTTGAGGTGGTTTTTATTCAAGGAAGAATGGCATTTTGGAAAGGTGATGTCTGGTTTTCCTAAGCTGTTTCTTTTCCCCAACAGGGAAAGCAAGACAGTAAAGCAGTGGCTCCTCGATTCCCTAAAGTTAAAGATGAAGGATGGTTTTTGATACTGGGAGAAGTTGATAAAAAAGAACTCATTGCCCTGAAGAGAACTGGATATATCAGAAATCGAAATACTGTTTCTGTTGCTTTTTATACTCCAGAAACTCCTGGAAAGTATGACAAATTTACAAATTAAGTGCTTTTAAATATTGTCTTTTCCAAGTCGTCAAGATCTAATTTTCAAACTAACGATTCCGCTTGTTACGTTTTAGGTGTATCTACACGCTGTACCTGATGAGCGACAGTTACCTTGGCATGGACCAACAGTACGACATTTACCTGAACATTATCCCAGCTGCTGCCTCAGCGCAAGTCACAGCAGAGGCCTCTGATGCCATGAGCCACCCGACTCTGAAGTAAGGTGACCTGAAAAGTCCACGCAAAAGAACTGGTCCTGCAGCTAAGACAGCTGGTCATTCTAGACGCCCAAAAATGCGTTTGCCTTAGTGGAACCAACTTCAAACCTCAAGACAACTAGGAAACTGAAAGTGACTACTGTATTGACTCTGGTAACACAGAGTTAGCCACAGTGGCCTTACTCCTTTATGAAGATTTGTCTTTTCTTGTTCCGTCTTTCTTCTTTCAGAAGTCATATTGTTAAGTGAATTTTGACACATCAAAATAAAAAACAAAAGATGCTGTAATTTGCGCAAATTTAGGGCTATAGTCTTCATTTCGAAAAGCGTTCTGTAGCCTATGTATTAATGTAGTTTAAATAGTTACCTTTTTTAAATTATAGGGCAAAGTACAGAATTTGATCTAAGAACTGCTGAAAATATTGCTGGATGTGTAATATTTCGTCTTTAATAAAATATGTCCATAAGAAAGTTTCGCATTAGATTTTTCAGTGTAAAATACGAGAGACATAGTAAAAAAATCTCCCTCTTGCATGTACTATATTTTGAAGACGATAAAGGAAAAATTTCACAAATTCCTGTTAACTATATATGCAGCAAATATGGTTATAAAGACATTCTAAATAGTATGAATTTATAGCAATGTATAGCGGTATAGCAGTGATGCAATTTATATAGATCACCATTAAAGCTTAGTGTCTTTTTCCTGAATTTTGAAGGACATATAGGCATATGAACATAAGGCATATGAAATCGGGTGTCTTGTTCTAGAGTTCAGTGCTGAAGTGGGCAACTACAGTCTGTAAATAAGGGAAAAGGGGTGTCCAAAAACGGGGTTTACAACAGACAGTTTGATGAGCCCGAAGAGCCCTGCCAGAGCAAAGGTAGGAGCTAAGAGATGCCCAGATCAGTCATAGCACCACAGAGGCACTTCTGTTGACAAGCCCTAAGTCTGAAGGAAGAAAGTCACAACATCTGTCTCCTGCACCACAGAGCGGTGAGACTGCTCACCTCGATCGACAGGTCCTTCTCAGCCTTAAGGGGATTCAAAACGCTGAGTGAGTAGCTGGAGGCAACAAACTGCTAAACCATCACGTACCTTCATGCAGAGAGACCAGACCTTAAACAGAGCATTCATATTTGAACTGGTTCAGCTGTGCGTGTAGCTGACAGGCACTCCCTCTCCCAGGGATCATGTGGCTCTTGTTTCCATTGTGTTTCACCAGACAAAAGAACACAGTGGAGTTGCTGCCTGGCAGCTTCCCCCTGCAGCCCCCGAAAAAAGACGACCCTGGTGGTGCTACACCCACACAGATCAAGCAGAGGCACCTAGAGCTGGTTGTCCAGGACGACATTCAAGTACCTTCTGAGTATCTCCAAGGATGGAGACTCCACAGCCTCCCTGGGCAACCAGTGTTTGGTCACCCTCACAGTGAAGAAAAAAAAAAAAAAAAACAAACCAAAGAAACCTCACACTGTTTCCTGCTGTTCAGGCTGAACCTCCTGTGTTTCAGTCTGTGCCCATTTGCCTCTGGTCCTGTCACCAGGCACCACTGACAAGAGCCTGGCTCTGTCCTCATTAACATCTTCCATTCAGATATCTATATGTGTTGATGAGATCCACCCCCCGAGACCATTCTCCAGGCTAAACAGTCATAGAATTATAGAATTGTCTAGGTTGGAGGGGACCTTTTAGATCATCTAGTCCAACCATCAACCTAACTCTGATTAAAACAAAAACCACAAACCACCCATCACTAAACCATCTCTCTAAGCACGGTATCAACCCGTCTTTTGAACACCTCCAGGGTTGGTGCCTCAACCACTTCCCTGGGCAGCCCATTCCAATGCTTAATAACCCTTTCCATGTAAAAATGTTTCCTAATATCCACTCTGAACCTCCCCTGGTGCAACTTGAGGCCGTTTTCCTCTTGTCCTGTCGCCTGTGACTTGGGAGACAAGACCGACCCCCCTGGCTACACCCTCCTTTCAGGGAGTTGCAGAGAGCGACAAGCTCTCCCCTCGGCCTCCTTTTCTCCAGGATGAACACTCCCAGCTCCCTCAGCCTCTCCTTGTAAGGCTTGTGCTCCAGACCCATCACCAGCTTCGTTGCCCTTCTCTGGACTCCCAGTTCCGTCTCCCTCCACCTTTCCTCATGTGAAAGATGCTCCAGTCCCTTCATCATCTTTGTGGCCCTTCACTGGACTCCCTCCAGTCTGTCCATGTCTCTCTTGTACTGGGGGGCCCCAAACCAGTACTCCCAAAACAGTACTCCAAGCATGGCCTCACCAGTGCCCATCACCTCCCTGGCCCTGCTGGCAATGCTACATTGCAGCAAAGAGAAGGCTGGCTGATTTCAATGGTCAATAGTTAAACATTAATTTATTTCATATATACCTGGCACCTCTAAATTGTGAGAAAAGTTCTTTTTTAAGTAGCCAATTCCATAGTTGAATGTTTTCAGAGATCTTCACATCACCTGGTAATGTTAAAAAAATTTATATTTCATTCTTGAAGATTGAGTTTATCGCCTAAGAAAATAGGACAATAACAGAAAAGGTTGTCACTATATTTACAGCCTGGTAGATGGTACAACTTCCTTCTCTGCCCCTTCGACTCTGTCCAATACACTATCACACAGTGGTGTGCCACACAGCACACGGATATTTTTTTTTCAAATTGGTAGACAAAAGTTTGGTTATACACACATTTCCCTAGCCCTACGCCCATTTTTAAGAGAATTGTTTTCTCTAATCTGCAAGCATATTTTCACAGAAATCAAGCCTTTTCTTTGGGAAAATGCTTGGCTGAAGCAATATATTGTCCCTCAACAATTTTAATTAATTAGGGGGGGGGGGGGAAAGCTATGCCACAGTCAAACAACATACCAACATAGTGACGCTACTTGCGTTGCTTTGTAAATGCACATCACAAAAGAGTCTAACTGCAGAGTAGCAGACAATAGCTTCAGCATTCCGTATTAACCAATTAACGAGTTTCTGTAATGTCATTTGTACCATTTGTACTGTGGTTTGGAAATACTGTATATAATTTCCAAGCATGTTAATTGTTTTTAGAAATAGTTCAGCAAAATTTCTGAAGAACATCTTTGAATTATATTTTTTTTAACAAAAGTATTGAATTCATGAAGACAAAGTCTGAAATAATATAGAATTAATTTAAGCAAATTGATTAGAATCAGTATTTATCTGAAAAATCTGAGATAAGGAATTCTGATGCATTTGAAACAGCTACTTAGAAGGAACAATCAATATGTTCAATCCAGTGATATCTAATGGTGGAAAGTGAGAACAGCTGTCGAACAAAAGCATGAAAATCAAACACTACTGAAAGAAAAAAAAAAGAGAGATAAATACTTCAATGATGTGATTATCACCATTATGGATAAATGAGCAAATTAACAGCAAACAGGGAAGTTTTTAATGTTAAGTTTCTCATTCCAGTTCACAGGTAGGTTTTTCTCTTCCCCCTTCTGGGAGCAGCTGTGGTTAGTGCCTGCCTGCCTGGGGACGATACTTCTTCCAAAACTTGGAAAGAGCAACAAAAACCATCCACATCTTGTGTACTGAGAATTGAGATGTATTTAAGTCTGCCCATATGACTTCACCCTTTCCATCTTAGCCTGCCCTACTCTGATAACGGCACTACAGCAGTACTCAGCAGGAGTTCGAGGAGGTTTGGGAACGTACAGCCATCCCCCATCTCTTTGTCAGGAGCTCTCACAATGCAATTGGCTGTTTGCAACCTCACTTAAGATTTTGGGTTTCATCCCAAGTACTGAATGTGTCACAGTGGCACCATGAAGCCATCCTCACTACTGCAGGTCTTTCTCTTTTGTTGTAAAGCAAATCTTTGGAGGCCCTTATCTCACCTGGATGAATTCAGGGGTTTGTGCTGCTGACCCAAAATTTCTCTTCCTCATCATTAGTTTGCTCCTATAGACCATTTCTAGATGGTCATCCGGAAGGAAAAAGCAGGATGTCTGTCCTCAACCTGCATCCTGGAGTCTCATGTAAGACTTAAACATTCACTGAACAGGCTGCATTTAAAGAAAGAAATTCTGTAATCCTAGTTTTCTAGTTCTGGGCAGTGCATGTAAAAAGAAGGTATCCCATGTGCATCTGCTCTTGCATACCACCACCTGAATCCAAATTCCTGTGTTCCTCCCTCAGTCAAGAAAAAGGTGCTGTGGTGGTTTAAGACAGTTTGATGAACTGGCCCAATAGGTATCACTTTTCTACAAAGAGGGTCATTTACTGCAGCCAGTTTTAAACCACCACTCTCGTCTTGCCTCCACCACTCCCACTTAAGGTAAACTTCCCTTTATCCTTCCACTACCTGTAACCCCTACAATCACACCTGTTCAGAGACAGCCACATTAGTGGCAGTAAGTTATCAAAGAAGACATTTTTTAAGGTCATCTCTCTATGATGTAGTACAGACACTCTTCAAGCCTACGTAGTAAGTACTGAAGCAGGACAAGTAACGTAACACAAGCAAACCATATATATTTTTTTCCATATCCTAAAGGTCTCCATAAAAAAGTCCAAACTAACACTGAAGGTAGAAAAAAAAAAAAAAGTATGACAATTCAGAATGCCAAACCATGAATGTAAAAAGAAGTCGCCCATCCATCCAAGCATGCTTCATACCTCATACAAAATGGTAGATTTGCACAAGTGATTGTTATATAACTTTTTGGGTTTTAGTTTTAGGTATCTTTTCTTCCAGCTAAATTGCACACATTTGGCCTTGATTTAGTTGCTCACATACTAATATATTGCCATTTAATGTGCAATATCTCACCTGGCTTCCACATTCAGCTCCAGAAGAACGTGCACCACCTGCAAAGGGCCATCAGCTGGGAAACATGATGCAATTGTATTTGTCTTTCTCTGTGGATGCCTCAATAACCTAAGGCATCTGAAACAGCACTAGGTGTCTACATTCAGGTAGCCAAATTGAGCCCTTATTAATTCAGTTGCTTAACTGCAAATAATGCACTTTAAAATCACCAAAGATAATTCAATTGCCAATCCAGAAAACAGCAAGTCTTCCATAGGTCCTGTGTCACTTCTACTACCCCTGTGCAGGTATGGAGGCATCACAGGATGGATACTTACATACTCATGCTTAATTACCTAATCAAGCCCATCTATTTTTTAACTCAGAAGAACCATAAGTGTTCAAAATTCACTCTTCCAAGCTATTTTATGAGAAGGGAGAATTCTCCTGCTTCATGAGAGGTAATATTTTCTGAGAGAAGGTTGGGGTGCCATAGGATGCCCAGACAGACACGTGAGCTACAAAAAGGCACATAGGGCTGCTGCTGAGAATGGTCCCCCCATTTCTACTTACACTCTATGCCTACTCCATTGGCTATGTTTGATTCCTACCTATCTTTTTGAAAACATATCTTCTTAAACGACATGTCTTTTCAGAGCACACTGCGCTTCAGCAGGCTATGCCAAGACTTACAGCCACAGAAATTTTGACGCACGTTTTTCTGAAGCTATTTGCAAAAGCTCGGGACTGAACTGAGTTTGTTATTAATGTCACACACACGGGTAGCAGTAAGAGGTTAAGCTGCTTTCATGAACTGTGTGCGAAGGGAACTTCTATATTAAAGGGAGTTCTCTGGAAAGCAATTGTACTGCTCGCACTGAACGAGTCTTTGTGTAAATAATTGCTACAGAGGATTCAATCTAGACAGAAGAAACAGGCTGTATAGAAAAAGATTCTCCACAGCGATTACGCCATCCTGCAATTAAATATGTTTACAATATGTCTTGTACTCAGATCTTCTAATGAGCTCCATACTGCAGGAATGCAATTTGGATCCAGGACTCTCCAAGCCAGTAAGCCTTTCTTCTGCATCTCTATTCCTACAAAATCACAACCACCTTCTCGGCTCAAATCTCTCCTCAGAAATAAAGAATGCCAAAGCTTCACTAAGCCCAAGCATTAGGCTTCACTGCTGCTTTTTTCCTCCATCTTAGTCTTGCCCTACCAAGACTTTCAATAAAAATATGCACCCAAAATAGAAGGTTTGTATCTCTTGTTGCAGAAGATCCATACACAGAATTGGTGACATCCCATTGCACAATGAGAGGTCGCACAGGTGAGAGGTCAGGATGGAGATCTCATTAAAAAATCATATCACAAGTGGCCATTTGGAAGGGGGAAGGGAGAGAAGAGCTGTATCTAAATCTAGATTTTAGAATAGAAATCAGAACATGGCAGGGAGTGGGAGGGAAGTAATATAAAGACACTGGCTAGAAGTATTGTTCGTGTGCTAGCAAACCGATGGAATAAAGAATGAAAAGTGTTCAGGGCTAAATATTATCATTCCCAATAGTAACATTCCCACTAATTGTAATGACAGCAGAGGTGAATTGGGCATTTTTGAGAAATCACGCTCTCAATAACGTGATACATGCACAAATAGTTATAGGGCTACGCTATTAATTACTGGCAAGAACAGTAGAAAGCGGAGTCTAGAAATATCACCATCTTTCTCTAAATATGTTCTAAATCTCTACATAAATGTGACAAACAGCATTCTTCACACACTAGCAAATTTGCACCTTGGAATGGAAATAACTCAGTTTCTACCATGTAGTGTTAATGTGGGAAAATTAAACTTACGTATTTGACAGCAGTACTTTCTTCTAGCTAACAGGGTAAAATTGTTTCAGATGCCAATAACACATGGCGAGTTCCCATCATGTATTTGTCAGCAAATCCAACTAATTAGGGACTAATTACTCATTGTAGCAGCACAGTAATATCAAGTTCTGATAAACTGTCATCTTTGTAGCTGTGAAGATTCCTCAATTAAGCCTTATTTTATTTTCTCAAAACAACTGCAATGACTAAAGGGAGAGCTGGAAAAAACACCGAAAGGATGCTGCCATCTCCGTAAAAAGGCCCTTTCATTCACCGAAGTCAAAGCAAGATTTATCCCTAAAGTTTCTTTTTGTTATTTTGCCCTACCTGAAACACAACATAAAATAGTTCAACCAAGAGAGACCACACAACTATCTAATAGTTTATCCCAGTCACCGCATCTTGCCGTTTCTTTGGCGGGGCTCTGTCCTGGCCCATCCCACCCCTGCTGACACGGTGACACGGTTTCTCATGTTACACTCGGACTGAGCTTTCTGGGATAGGACTTTCAGGGGAATTTCACTCACTGATTATAGGACACGAAGCACAGAGGAAGTCCTAGTCCATGGTTAGGTTCCTGCAAGCTGAGGTTTACAAATAACCACATAAAGCCCTCCTGTGCTAAACTCAAAATATGACACGTTACTCCAAAAATATCTAGGTAAATAAGATGGGTGCAAAATACGCAGCACAGTTAGCAGTATGATGAAGGCAAATGCCAGGTTAATTTTAGATTTTAATTCTAAGTGCCTTGACTCAAAGAGGGAATGAGCTAATCTGTGAAAAAAGGGAAGTGGAGATTTCTCAGTTCTCCTTGGTAATGAAATACTCAGAACTGACCGAAGTGGAATAGTTACAAGCCATATCCACACATGGGACACTCATCTAGTCACGTTCTGCCTTTGTGCACTTCACACATTCTTACTTGACTCCTACATGCAAACACTGACAACATCTTTCAGCCTCATCCTTGCAGATACTAGGAAAATACCACACTGCATTTCTCAAGACAACAGCAACTCCAGAATTTACATACAATAACATGTGCATCAGAAGCCAAACCCTTCCTGCATCTTCACAAAGACCCCTTAGCGAAAGGTTTGGAAACTGTAAAACACATTAATAAAGAATTAACACTTTGCTTTCACTCAGTTATATATAGTTGCAGTGTCATCTTCTACAATGCTACCCAGTAACTCAAAAGCAATCACAGCTGTGTGAAGTTTCTGAAACTTTTCCTAACAATTTTTGCCTTCTGTTTGTGAGCTACATGCAGACATGGCCACCTACAAATAATTACCTTTCATATTTATTTTTTTCCTTATAACTGAATTCTTTGTCAACAACCTATGGGTAGACTGCAATAGTAGAGGACTTTTGTCCTAGCACTCTGATGGTCCTCTGGTTTTGGCTTCACAGGCTGGGAAATATAGATGCTGCTGAGGAAACAGAAAGAACCTGGACAGAAAACCTAATGTTAACTGACTGAAAAATACGCTGAAGTTTCTTTTCTGTTGATGCATTGTCCTTTGCCTCAAAGATCAGAGGATGAAACACATTCCCAACATATATTATTAGCAGATCAAATTTAGTTTCTGCTATTACTTTCAAAGGATTTGGTGAATAGATGGTAGCATTAGTGTTATTGAATCCTTCACTCAGATCTAGGACTCAAAGATTAACAGCTGCAGATTTTATAAAATTTCTAATTCAGGGATAAATCATATTTTCTTGAATTGGATGGGTAGGTAACATCCTAAAGTTATTTAATTCTTACAAACCATTGACTTTACAGGAACACACTAAGAACTCATGACCATGAAAAATTGCTAATCTGATGAAATTAGATGAACAAAATATCCCTAATGAGAAAAACAGGATAAGAATCCCATCTCCAAGGAGGGACAGAGCTTTGAATCACACAGACAGGGCTGCTGCAAGGCAACAGTCCTGTTTGGTTTTTTATTATATAACAAAATCTGCTTTCATTACACCAAATTATTTTGGCATGATGGCACAGCTTTCACAAAGGCAGACCTCCACCACTTACCTAGTGATTCTGGCATGTTAGGGGAAAACGTGGTCAGAAAAGGAAAGAAAGAACTGAAGGGGGGAATTTTGTATGGGAGCAGATGGGATAGTGGAATGCAGCTAATTTTTAAATAAATTAAAAAAAAGTCACAAGTCTTCTCCCTCGTTCTGAAAGACAACAAGCCTCTATTTTCAGGGGAAAGTTCCAAGTAACATATCCTAAACAGATGAGCACTACTCTTATAGTCTTAGGCAAGGTACCAAATATAAGCTACATTTCCATGTTCCACCTTTGTGTGAGGCTTTGCTCTTCATATGCGGTTATCCAGTCTCACCTGAGATACCTAATTTTCATATTCACCAGATGAGAATTTCAGCACCTCACACCTTGAATTCCTCTCTGGGTGAGACTCTTGCTATTTAAAAATCCTTTCTTAGCTATAATCCTAAAGTTCATACACTTCTTTCTATAAACTATATATGCTCTTCTTTCCATTTTACGCACCTATGCCTGTGGCTCTCATGTTGCATCATACCAACCTGACGTTAAGAATAAGCAGTCCACATTAGAAACTGGTCCATATCATTACATTTGGAAGTACAGCATATGCCATTAATAAAATATAGTCAGTTATGTCAACATTTCTCCAGGAAGGAAAAATAAATACATTCATGGTAGAATATTACATACATATATGTATATAAATATTATAGTAACATGAACGTGTTACTTATTAACGTGATCATAACAAGGCATTGAAGTAAGCAGTTACTGTTGCCACTGCTATTAAAAGAAGGAAAGAACCCACTAAAACTAACATTCAGAGGAGAAATGTCACTGATCTTTTGGAAGAGCAAAGAGATTACTGACTGGAATCAGATCCTGTCTATGTGTTAGGTTTATGTGTAACTGGAGAAGACAATCTTTAAAATTAACTTCCATTGCTCCTTTTCTTTATTCATACCCCTTTACTTTCCTGTGCCGCCATCCAATGCGACCTGAACAGGCTGGAGGGCTGGGCAGAGAAAAAACTAATGAGGTTCAACAAGGACAAATGCAGGGTCCTGCACCGGGGGAGGAAGAACGCCAGGCAGTAACACAGGTTAGGGATGGATCTTCTGGGAAGCACTCCTGAGGAGAAGGATCTGGGAATCCTGGCAGATAGCACACTTTCCACGCGCCAGCAATGTGCCTTTGCTGCCAAGAGGGCCAATGGAATCCTGGGCTGCATAGGAAAGAGTGTGGCCAGTGGGTCAAGGGAGGTCATTCTCCCTCTCTACACTGGTGAGACCACAACTGGAATACTGCATCCAGTTCTGGGCCCCCCAGTTCTTTAGCCTGGACAAGCGAAGGCTGAGGGGAGACCTTATTTATGTTTATAAGTATCTAAAGCGTGGCTTGAAAGATGTTTGAGCTGAGCTCTTTTCAGTGGTTTCCAGCAATAGGGCAAGGGGCAGTGGGCACAAGCTGGAACATAGGAAGTTCCAGTCAAATATGAGGAAAAACTTCTTTCTGGTGAGGGTGACAGAGCCCTGGAACAGGCTGCCCAGGGAAGTCATGGAGCCTCTTCTCTGGAGATCTTCAAGACCTGCCTGGATGCAGTCCTGAGTGATGTGCTCTGGGCAATCCTGCTTTAGCAAGGGAGTTGGACTGGATGGTCTCTAGAGGTCCCTTCCAACTCTGACAATTCCATGATTCCTGTGATTAAAAGGGGAGTCAGGGAGGGGGAGGAGGAAGGGCAACAACTTTGTTCACAGTCATTATTTCATTATTTTATCTGCTACTTATCTTTTCATGTGAGAATCCCTGTCCAGCACAGATCACCAATGCAACACTGTTTTGCCATCTCCTCTCCAAACCACAAAACTATGAGAAATAGCAATCTAGTAAAATACAGGAATAAGGATAAATCAAGTAATTCACTGTTTGAAATTTCTATTTTTCCTAATTATTTCTTTCCCATAATTACACTCACTCTTCAATTTCAGTCCTTACCTCACCTCCATTTCAATTCCCCAAGCTCTCTAGCTTGGTTCTATTTTATTTATACCCTTCTTTCTCTTTTCTGTGGTCTACCTCCTTTTCCCTTGTAGATAAAAATAAATACATGCACCTAAACAAGTTTAAAAATTATTTTCTTACTACTGCTGCCATCCAGAGCACCTTTATCTGGGCTTTCTGTATTTTCCATTGCCTTTTCCATTTCTATTCTTTTCTCTTCAACCTGTGTTCCAAACTTTGATTGTGGCCTTGCCTTTTTCTTCCCCCCCATCACCTTTGTCACATGATCTTTTATAATACTTTAGTTAGAGCAGTTTGGTTTTGATCACAAGCACTAGTCACAAACACCTCAAAGAAATTCCATGCCAGCATCTGATTGTGAGCTGCAGTAAAAAATTAGCAAATCCAAGCCTCATTTTCACATTTTCTACCTGTCCATTTAGTGTATTTGCTCAAGATTACTCCAGGTTTTGAGCAATAGCTAATAAACAACGCCTATCTTATCTGTATGGACAGGAAGACCAAAAAAGCACTCCTCTTGGGCGAAAAGTTAAATGGTATTAGACATCTTCCAGAGGTATGAATATGTATTTTGCTATCAGTAACACCTAGCAATAAGACTACCCTAGAGTCTTTCACCTTTCTCATCTTAACCACCCTTCACCTGCACCTTAGAACACCGTCTGTGATTGCACTTTTCCCCAGCCAAACAATCACAAAGCCAGGAGTTCTCTACAGCCATGCTTTCTTCATTCTTCCACTCATACTGAAGAGGAATGAGCAGTACAAACCTAAATCAGCTTTCATTTGACCACAGGAGATAACAGATATTTTTTTTCCCAAGCCTAGACTATGCTTTTCTACCATCTGAGGCCCTCGAGCAACCAGTTAAGTAACAGCTGACTGAGAAACCAGCCAGGCCACAGAGTGTCTGCAGAAAATTTCATCTCCAGGGTTAATTTCAGCTAATGCTCTCTCGGTCATGCAGTACTACTGAAACTGTCATAGGCAAAGGCTGCTTACCACATGATGGTTTAAGAACAGATTCCTTTCAATTTATGTATAAAATAGCAAGTTCAAATACTCCACACTCAAACAGCATCAGTTGTCAGGCCCCACACGTGCACTAGATTGGATCATGGCACAGAAGGATATAAATCCACATTCTTCAGATCATAAATCAGTCAAACTGGCTGACTGACTGCAGACAGGACGCCTGAAGCACTGGGTTATTCTCCAACTGCCCATTACAAGATTCCCCTGGTGCATTCAGCACTGTGAGAACCAAGATACCAGCCTGATTTGGTTGGATTTTCTTGTATTATGTTTCAAACTGTTGAATATGGATATCTCATGACGTTAAAAAATACGCAGTTCCAATGTTCTGATCCTATACAACACTTCCTTTGACAGAACAATATATCTCTCAGCAAGTATTTAATTTCTAAAATGTTTTTAAAATAAATAAATAAATTCATTCCAAAATAGCTTGCCTAAGCACACATTTAAGGCAAGCTCATTTCACTTCATGCTAATTCTTGAATCTATGTTAAAAAACAAAACAAAAAACTTATGGGTTTTTTTTTGCTTTAAAATGACAGGAAAACCCTATAAGGTGACAATATCTGGGGTACAAGATAACACAGGCAATTTCCAACATAAATGCTAGTTATTAGGTGTCATGTAGAGTCAGGAGTTGCCATGGAATCCATTTGCTTCTAAACCAGCTCCTCCTGCTGGAATACTTTCTCATTATTATTTCTTTCAGTAGCACAAAAGGAGCCAGCTATAGAAGAAATGTTATTTTAGGGTAAAGTTTCTCCTATGTCTGCAATCAGGCATGAAATTAAAATCTAAATTTAAAGCTATATTTCTGTTCAAATGTAAAGCTACATTATTGCAGTCAAAAGAATGAAATCATTGTAGTCTTTTTATAGGTTCAGTAAAGCAGAGAAAACAAATTATAGCTGAAGTCCTCCTTTCAGCTGTCTTCCCGTGAGTGAAAACTAATGTCATATCTGATGTCTACTGTTTACATTTTCACTACATTATTCTCCCATTATGCTTAACTTTTAATATTTCCATACTAGTTATTCCATGCAACAGCAGCCTCGTTACCAGCCTAATTAATAATGTCCTGGTATACAGAACAGCGTGTGCATGCTGGACACTGGGTTTATTAGGCCAATGAACTCACTTGTTGTGATGTCAGTTTCAATAGATGGATTTTAGAAGAAAAAAAAAAGCAATCACGCCTTCAACCTCTTGACATGTCGATCATTGGGTTCCAATTCTTTTGTATACAATGTACTGCAGTAGGACGGGAGGACAATACTGGAAAGCAACCAGCAATATTAGAAAACTATGTCAGTGATTTGCAGCTTGGCATGTTAATACTTATTATTAATATTATTGTTTATTATAGACATTGACTAGCATTGCATCTGGAAGCCCTAAACAGAAATAGGATCCTATTGTGATCAACACTGTATGGAGATAAACAGAGCCCTTGCCTCCAAGAGCTTGTATTGTATGGTCCCAGTCTTGTAAACCGATCTGGGCAGATAGATTCTTGTGCCCCCGCCGAGTCCCCCAGCCCTCCAAGGCTGCCAGAGCTTCCTGCCTAACCCTACTGTGTGGAGAAGTGGCAAGCAACCTTTGGGTGCAGGGAGCCTGAGCCTTTCTAATCTGTTCCTCTGTCATCCTTTACCAGTTGAACTACGCCCAAGCTTAGGCAAATCCACCATCTTACAAACTTCTGACCCTTACTTACATCTCCTGAACTCAAAAGTTTTGCTCCTGACAGGGAGTCAGAGGAAGCTCTGTGCCATGCAACACCCTTCCCTCTCCATCCCTGTGTTTTCTAAGGTTCTGTAACTGCAGGTAAACTCCTACCCCCTGTAGAGAGGTCTATGGTACCTCAGGAAGCAACAGAGCACAACAGCTTCTAGGACAAGCACTACTCTTGGAAAAGCAAAAGAGCAGATGCAAGCAGGCTAGGGACAGAGAATCCTTTGCCCTGAAGGGAAACCAGAAGGGTCACTGGAGCGCTACTATGAACAGAAGCAGCCCATCATCAGGAAACAATGAGAGCTGGCCTAGGGCGACACGACTGGGAGACGCAAGCCAGGCAAACAGGCAGGCCACCAGGGCAGGGACGTCACCAGCCAGGGACCACGCCACATTACCTGAGCAAGGAGAGCAGGGCTGGTGCAGGGACAACAGCCAGGCTGAGGACAGAGCCCAGGTCATCAGGCAAGACCATAGCAACAAGGCAGCTCCAAGATGCAGCCGGGAATCAATCTGTGGGTCAGAGTCCAGGCACAGGGTCTCTAGCCAGGCACAGCTGCAGCACTACTGGAACCAGAAAACCGCTGCAGCCTGACTCAGGCAAGCACCGAGGGGAGAGAGTGTGGGTGGAGCTGCCAGCTGAAGCTGGTCAGGGCAATTAAGGCTTATTAGTGCTTTCAGGGACCTGACACCCAGTCTTCTCCTCTCCCACCAGCATAGCTGCTCTGGCAAGTGGCTGGGTTAAGGTGGTGCAGCAGGAGCATTTTGTGCTGAAGCCAAAATTAAAACCACACTCCAGTACATCCTAAGGTTTTGGCACTTTGTCATTTTGTCAAAAATGTGGCATTAGCCTCACCAACCGATTGCCAGGCCAGAGAAATGACAATTCCTTGTTCATCTACCAGCTAAATCTGAGAGGAATTACACAGGGCAAGCAAAGTCTGGAGCTTTGTCCCTCCAGCTACAAGTAGTGGACGCTCCTCAGGAGAGGCACTGCAGGGAAATTGTCCTTGTAATAGGCTCTAGCCTCAGCTGGTTACACCCAGCAGTCACATTATGTAAATGGAGTCCCACCATCAGTGAATAATAGTCAGAATTCAGGGTTTAGACAAAACATTTCAACAGTGAGGCAAAACCTAAATAAAAAAAAAATTTAATTGCAGGCATATGCCAAGCCTGGGGAAACACCCCCACCCCTCAGCAACAGATCTGCATAGTCTGAAATAGGTTAAAACTGGATTCAGACTTACAAGATTAGTGCTGTTTCCCCATGCCCCCTTCCAATGTAAGAAACTGATCCCACAGCATTTTCCTCGGAGACATCATCTCCTCCATGTCACTTCTGAAGAAAACGGTTACAAACCCAGTTCATAACTGCAGTTGCAATAAGGCATCTATTCACCACGTGGGGAGCACAGAGGAGAGTAGCGACAGGCTTGCACACCCAAATAATTCAGAAAACCTTAAGTGACAGAGCAGTCGCTCCCATCTTGGTGCACAATGCTCATAAACGTAACTAGACTCATAACCACAAACAGGTACGAGACAAAAACAAGTAAAGCTCCTATTAAAATCCATACAGGGAATGCTTCCCACCTTACTTTACAACAAAACCGCAAGCATCCTGTTGGTTCTGATACACACCAAGGGCAACGGGCATCAGCTCTGGAGGTGTCAGGCAGCATCGGCACTCTGCATCCCTCCTTTTTGGTCTGATCAAACCTGTTCTCTGAGGTGATGGGAGGCTGAAAGCAGAGTTTCACCACAGCAAAGCAAGGCGGTTCCTCTTGCTATTGATTTCATCTGAAACGGCATGTGTTATTTTGAAGCAAAGTATGTCCTCGAGACAGGTCACGCTGCTTTCCTCCATTGAAACAAAGCAGTGATACAAGTCTATTTGTGACCTCTTAATTATCAGGTTGATAGTAAGAACAGGCTGTGGAATGGATCCCACTATTTTAAGCATTACTCTTTGGGGTGCTGAAATTTAAACAGGCTTCTGCTGACAGATTCCCCCCGACTAATGAAATAACTTCTTTGCTAATGAAAGCCAGGCCTTGGGAAAGGAGATAGCGAGGGGCTGGAGGAAGCCTGACGCAGCTCCAGCTCCCCTAGCATACGTGAGTAAGCGCCAATCTCACGCTGTACCTGAGGCCTGGAGAAGACCACCCTCCTGAGGAGGCTCCCCCCAGCCATGAGGCCTGGCTTCCCCGCAGCCGACCCGTTCCAGGACAAAGCCTCCTTAAGAATGCTCCCGTTTCTCTCGCTGTGGGACAAGGGAGAGGTGAATAAAATAACGAACGGTGGATGCTTCCTCCCTGTCGCAAAGCTCAGGCAACCACCCACCCACCTCCCCTTTCCTTTGGGGGCACACCGGGCAGGGGGTGCGGAGCACCATCAGGCCGCCTCACGAGGGCCCCCCTCGACGCCTCCTCACCCCCTCTCCCCCCAGGGCCGCGCCGCAGGTGAGGGGACACTGACTGGGGAGAACGGGATGGCGTTGGGCCAACACACAGCCCGGCGTGTGTCTGACCATCTGTCCGTCCGTCTGTCCGTCCGTCCGGAGCGGCGGAGCTGTGGGGAAGGGGGCAGTGTGGGAGGGGCGGGACGCCCTGTGAGGAGGCTTTTCCCGCGCACCGGCGCGCTCGTGCCAGGGGCCTGCGCGGCGCGTGGGGCGCAGCGGGTGCCGCGGCCGTTGGCGTCGGGCGCGCGGCGTAGCGGTTGGGGGGGAGGGGGCGGTGAGGGAGGGCAAAGCTGCCGGAGTCACCGGAGAGCCCCGGCGGAAACGCCGAACAAAGCCTTTGGCCGCTGAGGGGGCTGCCACGCACACACACACCCGCACACAAGCGCACCCGCACCCGCAACGCTCCAGGGGCAGCCCGCCCCAGGAAGGAGAGGCGGCAGAACCCGGGGGCGGGGGGGAGGAAGGCTGCCGCCGCCATTGGAGCTAAGGACAGTCACACACCACCACCACCACCCACCCCCCCCACACACACCCCCCCGCACCGGCTCCGCCAGCAGGAGGGGAGAGAGAAACAGCGCCGCGGCCACCTGGAGGGGAGAGGGGGGGCCACTGGCGACCGACCTGAGAGGGGGGCGCGTCCCGCGATGGGGAGTGGGGGGTCGGGCTCACCACGGCGCGGGGAGGGCGCGGGGGCCCCCGCAGGAGGCAGCGGGGAAGGCGGGTGTGGGTGTCGGAGCCGGCGGGCAGGGCCTGTGCAGCCGGGGGAGCCCGGCCCAGGTGAGGGGCGGGGAGCGCAGCAGCGGCACGGCCCGGGCCGAGGGTGCCGTCCGGGGCAGGAGGGGGGGGAAAAATATAAACCATCGCGCAGCAGAAAGGAATATATGAGCTAAGGGAGGTATCTGAGAAGACGTAGGGAGGGCAGGAGACACTTCCTAAAGTTTGTAATTCCTTCAAGGATCGTTTCCCGTCCCTAGTCCTTGCCGAGCCCTCGCATCCCTTAACAAGGGCGTTTCGGCTCGGTTCGGAAAACGTTCAGTAAACCAGCCTGGAAAACGCAAAAAGTGCTTGGGGGTAATTGTTACTGACCATAAAGTAAATATTTTCCCCCACTCCCCCGCGCCTTGTTTCTTTTTATTTAGTTTATGTTTTCTTTTGCTGCTACACGTAACAGCAAGGTGGTTTGACTTCCCATCACCAGCACGAGTGTATTCAATAAGATAAGGGCTAAAAGGTACTGACCTTTGACTCCACTAGAAAAAAAAAAAAAGAATATAAATCATCTCGTTACATTTATGCCAAAAACAATCAAATTGAAAGGAATGCGTGGTCAAGAGAAGTGCCCCCCAAAGTGTCGCTTAAAAAATCCACAGATGTATCGCCAAAAATTGTTTAAAAGAGTTACTGAAAATAGCTAACGATCACGCTGGTGGTCGATTGCTCAAATTTTGCAATATTTCTGTCATTATTTTTAAGAGGTGCATTCGGAACAGCTTATATCGGAGAGCTGGCATCCAAGGGTCTGTTAACTATTTCCTGGTTTTTGTTAGAGTTGTTGGGCTTTCTCGTTGTCCTACTCCCCTGAACATCCTAATAACATTAGCGAAAGAGCAGGAATAAAGTACCTAGAGCACGGCTTGAATCTTGGAGGTTAAGATCTAGATCGGTTAAAAGATATTAATTGCTTCTGAATGGTCTCAAAGAGCATTTGCCGTGTATATTTATGTCAATAACGCCTTGATTAGGGCACGGATGGAAATTGCCATCGCACTCCAATTCACCGGGGTACCCAAGTGCGTGTGTCTCTGAAGTTACCGGCCTCTTAAAGACAGTCTCGGGCTGCTCCCCCTCCTTCCCCGTCCCCCCCCTTTCCTGGGGCGAAGGGAAGGCGTCTCCAAAGGCGTCTCGTTTTCCAAAGCGTTTCAGAGGCGGGAGGGGAAGGGGGGCGAGGGGTGAGCTTTCCTCAGCTCCCTGGGTCCGTGCGAGGCCGGGTCCTGCCTCCCCGCCCGGTGCAAAGCAGGGGGAGCTTCGGCGTGTCAGAAAAAATCTGCCCCCCCGTTACCAAGAGCAGGCCGATGGGGTGTTTTCCACAATCGCGAGAGTGACCCGCGTGGTTAATTCCCTGATACGTACCTTTTTTTTTTTTTTTTTTAAACGCTGTCAGGACAGCGGTGTATAAGCAATGTCTCACGCTTGAAAATATTTTTTCTCTCTCCATGAGAAATGGCCACCGTATTCTTGAGGGGGAAGGGGGGGAGTTAGAAAACGCATCCAAATTCATAATATTATTAATATTATTAATATATCAAAGTACGCCAGAATGTGCTGGAGAAGAAACTGGATCAGACGTGTCCTATAGGGAAGTGACTCAGTAGGGTTTTTCTTTCCTTTCTTTTTTTTTTGTTTTCCCCCTGCTTTGATTTGTACAGTTCCTTCTCCTCTCTCCCCCCCCGCCCCCTAACCCCCCCTTTCTCCACACGCACACGCTGCAATACACGCTGCATATTGTGCCCGGCTACACAAGTTTTCTACTACACGTAGTTGGAAACCTGTCTGTGAAATGCTTTGTTTTCACCCAGCCTTTCTTCAGCTCTCCCCTTTTATTACGCGCCTTTTTAAATCAAATTGCCCCGCAGTACCTGTGTATTCAATTTTCCAATATTATCTGTTTTTCCAGAGTATTGTCACCCGAGAATAAACGCAGCAGAACTGAGCACAGCTACCTCCGTACGTCGGGCAGCCGGAGGGTCTTTCTCGGCCCCCTCCCTCGGTGCCCCGACCCTCCGTGTCGGCGGCAGGACGCCGCCGAGGGGCTCCGTTCCCCGCCTCAGACGCTCCGAGGTTGGGGGGTGAAGGGGGGAGGAACCGGGACCGCGGTGCGTCCCCACGGGGCTCAGCCCCTCCGCTCGCAGGTGTCCCCTCCGCTCCGACGGCCGTACCGGCGGTACGGGCATCCCGTCGCCGTGCATTGCGCTTTATCGATTTAACAACGTCGTGTTCTCCCCTCCGGGACAGACGGGTTTCCCCGGGGCGCGGCGGCAGCCTGGCTGAGCCCGCCGCCGGTGACGACGGGCGCCGGACACGGTACGAAGACCACGGATTTAGCCCCCGTGGGCTGCCTTTCCTCTCTCTGTGTACCTGGGAGGGGGCAGCTCAGCTAGCGCTGCTCTGCGCTGGCAGAAATCGCCTATTTTGACGAAGGGAACACAAGGCTGATGTCCGTGAAACGGCCAAATTCTCCCATCGCTGGGGAACTGCCTCTTGGGATCTGCTGGGAAATGTCCCTGGCGTACTGACACCCCATCCTCCCTCCCCACCTTCCACTTGGAATTCTGTAAAGATTTGTCCACGCTTAGTGTAACTTGAAAAGCTGAGTAGTGCCCTTTCGTATGCCGGTCCTTTCGCGTTTCGTACTTTGTCGGCCGTAGCATTTGTACATTAAAAAGCTACAAGGGGGCTCGTCGAGTCCGAGCCCCCGGGCTCCAGCGTCGGGGGGAACCGGGGCAGCCGATGACACCCGCCCGGGCTGCTGCTGCGGGGGAAGAAACCGCGTCCCAGTACACCGGGAAAGCGGATCCTCCGTGAGCTGCTGGTCCTCGCTGGAGCTGCGGTGCGGTTGGCGAGGTGGATGCTCATGTCCCCTGGTATAAATTAGCAGAAGTGTATCCCACTGATTTATTTATTTTTCCCAAACCAAGGGTGTTATAAAAGACATTCTCTGCGGCTCATGTTGACAAATAACTCGTGAGCTACCTGACAGTGTTAGTCCAGTTGTTGCCCATATGTCTAAATACCCTCCAAGACACGTCAGAGCCGTTTAGCGAGAGAATTACCTCAAATGAAAACCAGAAGGAAGATGAGGGTTGTGGTTTTTTTTCTCTCCCAAACCCACTTTACACCTGATGGCAGTAACACACAGGGAAGATTTTTGAAAATTCGGTGTCACCTTCCCCCATGGCAGCGATCGCTTTACAACATGAAAAGGGGGGCGGGGAGGAGTGCTTTTTTTCCCCCCTTTTCTTTCTTTCTGTTTTTTTTTTTTTTTTTTTTTCTAAATCCATACCTTCACTAAATGACTTGCATTCGTGTTTGTTTAACAACGGGTCGCTTCGGTAAACAAGACAATCAAAAGAACATTTGAGACTGTGTGGATACATTTCTCTGCCGCTTGTTGTAGACGTCTGGACACCCAGAGGAGTTGTTGAATGCCTCTCCTCCCATCCTTCCTTTATTTACCCAAATGAACACAGGGAAAGCTTTTAACCGAAGGGAGATTTAAGGTGATAAGCAGCGAACAGGCGGTCGGCATTGGAAGCCTGGGCTTCTAGCTGCAGCCCTCCGTGGGGCGAAAGGGATGGGATGTTTCAAAGCTTTTTGGGTTGGTTTTTTTTTGTTGTTGTTGGTATTTTTCTTCTTTCGAAAACCGAGACTGTTTCGTCTTCCTCGAATTATCCCGACGGTTGCCTTGCCGGTGCGATTTCATTGTAAAGAACAATTTAGGCGCACCGACTGGTTTGGCAATTAATCCAGGCTTTTGAGCCTCTCTTCTGGTTTTCTTCTGCTTTTTAGGGAAGACTCCACAACCCGTCTCTCCCACCCACCACCAGGCACTCTCTTTCTGCTCTATCTACTTTTTTTTTTAAGGAGCCAGCAGTTTTAGGAGCCGCGTTTGGTTTTGGTTTTTTTTTTCCAGGGGACGAGCGAGATTAGGAATAGTCCCGCTCCCTGGGAAAGAAAGAACCCCCCTGGCTCCGTATCCACTTGGAGGCCGGTTCTGAAGCGCCTCTGTCTCCTGATGTAAGAGGACTGGTGTTACGGGTGGATTGGGGTTTTTTTTGGCTCCTGTTTGGATTATTTTTTTTCTTCCCAAATCACAAAAATTTGTTAAAATCTTTCTCCATCCTCCTCCTTCCTCCCATCCTCCGCGGCTCTGTTCACACTGTCCCAACAGCGCATCAGCCGGGAGCGGCGCCCGCCGGGATCGCGATAGCCAAAAAAAAAAAAAAAAAAAAAAATCCCACTTAACACCCCCCAAATTAATAAAAATAAACCCCAAGATAGTGGGCAGGTACTCGGGGGGGGGGGGGGGAAAGGAGGGGGGAAAAGTGGGCGTCACGCGGGGACGACGCCCCCCCCCGCGTCACCATCAGGTCAGAGGGGTGACGCCCGAGGCGCGGTGACGTCACCGTCCCTTCCACGAATGGGAGGCCGGGAGCGGGGCGGCGGCGGCCAATGGGGAGCGAGGTGGGTCCGTGAGTGGCGTTAAGGGGTGGGGGGGGAAGGAGGGGGGGGGGAACTGGGGAGAGAAATGAAGTTGTGCTAAAAGGCTTTTAGCCATCAAGAAGTTATTAGGCATTTCTCAGCCGCAAATTAGGGATTCTTCATTAATACCAACCTCGCCCCCCACCCCACCCTTACCCCACCCTCGCCCCCCCCCCCCGTTATGTGAGAGGGAGAAGCCTGGGAGCCGATAAAGGGGCTGGGGAGGCGGCAATGTCTGGCTGCCCGTCGGTGTGAGGAGCAGTGACAGCCGCAAAGTTTTTTATTGGTTTTGGGGTGTGTTTTTTTTGTTTTGTTTTGTTTTCTCCCCCCCCCGTGCCATTAATGAACCAATTAAAGAGTTGGGCTCCTCACCCCGGGAGAGCTCTCCTGCAGGCTGCCGGGCTCAGGGACTCAAGGTAGGTAAAAAAAAAAAAAAAAAAAAAAAAAGACAACCAAAAAACAGAAGATGACAACCACCACAAGCCGCCAGCCCCAGCAAGGAGTCCTAGTGATGTGCGGGGCTGGGCTGCGGGTCGCTTCCCCTCGGTGGAAAAAGAGGAAAAAGAAAAAAAAAAAAAAAAATAGCAATTTGTTTGGAAAAATGTGATGTTTGGGGCCGGGCAGAGGGTGCTTCCCTTGGCTGGGGTGTAGCTGGGGTAGAGCACCCCCCCTCCTTCGATCCCTGCTCGGGAGTGAAGGGAGCAGCCGAGACGAAGGGAAAATTTTAAAAAGGATAAAAAGAAAACACCAAAAGCAGAAATACTCCGGGGTTGGAAGCGCTTGCCCCGCCGCAGGGCCGGCAGCGCCGTGCGAGGGGAGGTCCGGCCGCCGCCGGGGCTCGGCGGGGACAGGGCAGCCCCGCCAGCACCGGCACCGGGGCCGGTAGCACCGACCCCAGCCTTTGCCGGGATCCGGGCGCCGTTTTCTGCCTTGGATTCGTCCCGGCCATGCCGTGCGCACCTGGGCCTGGGGGTGCGAGGGCTGTGGGAGGAGAGTGCGGGGCAGGCTCCGCTACGGGCGCGCTGGACGGGAAAATATACTTTTTTTTTTTTTTCCCTCTTTCTTTTCCCCTCTGGTGGGAGAAAATACTACACCCGCCGGAGGCTGCTTGTTGATGATTATTTCTCGCGGCTCCGCTGCGGCGTTGTGTAGTCGCTCTCTCACCCCAGGACTGCTCTTGTCTCCACAGAGGCTCCCGGGAAGGCACCCAGCGCCCCGGGAGGCGGCCCACGGCCGGGCGCTTCGGGCCTCGGATTGACGGCGGATCACGGCAAGAAACGGGATTATTATGACCCTCTTCCGAGGAGCTATGCTGCCCGCCATGAGTAGGAAAAAAGGCCAGAAATACCTCGTTTGGTTGCTGTGTGGTGCCGCGAGCTTCTAGCTTTATTATTATTATTACTATTTTATTTTCCTGCAGTTGCTTGGAGTCTCTGAGCTGCATTGGATAAATGCCTTTCCCATCCGATTGACTCTGCTTTTCAGAGATATTTTTTTCTATTTTATTTTATTTCTTTTTAAGAACACCTCTCTGGTCTTCGATACTTGTTTGCATTTTACACAACTGAACGGTTTCTCAGAGTAATGGCCGCGCTCAGAATCACCGCCTGATGCTCCGGAGAGATGACTCGCAGCTGAAAGTTTCCCTCCCACCTTTGGATGAATCTCTGGAGTTTAAATTGTAGGAAGGAAGGGGGAAAAAAACACGATGAAAGAGAAGTCCAAAAATGCTGCCCGGACTAGACGGGAGAAAGAAAACAGTGAATTTTATGAACTGGCGAAATTACTACCCCTGCCCTCCGCTATCACCTCTCAGCTGGACAAAGCATCCATAATCAGGCTCACCACCAGCTATTTAAAAATGAGGGTGGTTTTTCCAGAAGGTAGGTGGGAATGCCTATTCGCCTCTATTTCCATTCTGATCCAGGTGTCGGTTGTCGCTTTTACTTTAAAAAACAAACAAACAAGTAAATAGCGTGTGTTGGTGTGCTCGGAGGCAGCGTGCGCTCCGTTGTCACTTTTCTCTGTCGTAAATACTTTCCCTTCGGTTCCTATGACAGGTTTGGTTGGGGACTTACGGTGCTTTTGTCAACACTTGAAGGCACGCTGAGGTCTGGTGCGTGTTGTGCTAAAGCAAACACACGGGTCTCCCAGTAAGATGGGCATCCCCCCACCAAGCACGTGCGTGGCGAAAGAGGGGACGATTCACCCCTATTTATAGCTATACTACGGGGGAGGGGGTGTGTGTGTGAGTTAATATATGGGTAAATATTTACATAAGTCTATGCAAAGTCCTAAAGCCTTAGTTCAAGTATGGAGCGAAGGTGCGGTTACAGGTACAGCACACGCGTGCAGGCTCACACACACACACGCACACACGCACACACGCAGCCTAAATAAATAAACCAGACACACCGAATCGCATCATGAATGTGATGTGCCTCGCTCCGAGGGTCATTAGGGCAGTTCGAGGGCGTTAATCCACCTCGGGAGTTTTTAAACGGGAGTTTTGTACCCGGGACATCCTCAATCCCCGCTGCAAACCCCGCATCCCAGCCCGGGCCTGATTCTCCTCCACGGTCAGGCGACAGTAAACTTCGTGTTGGCTTCCGCGCCAGCAGCGACAGTCCCGCCTGCCTGGCAAAAGCAGGCTCAAGCGTCCTGAAGTCTGTCTTGCTTTTGAGTAGAATTAGGATTTAAAGCGACCGTGCCAAGAAAAACAAACACCACAGAAAGTTTAGAGGGTCAGAATAAAGTTACTCCGAGTCCTCGCTCTGTCGCTCTTAGAAGTAGGAAACAAAATCAAAAATACTTCACTAATCTTTTCGTTAGGTCAGTCAATTGAGATATTGTCTGGATGACAGAAAAAGTATTGAGAGCTTTTTTTTTTTTTTTTTCCGACCGAATAACAAAATTCGCTACATCTTTCGTGGAAAAGAGCGTGTAGATAAGAAACAGCATAACGAGGGCATGTCCCTCTGTTTCCTGCAGCAGGACTGGAGTCAGTCGGTCTGTCTGGTCGACTATTATGTTTTACAAATCAAAGTCAATATACGGCCTATTTTGACGGTTTGGGTTTTTTGTCTTTCTTTTTTTTTTCCTTTTTTTTTTTTTTTAAACTTGATTAAGTCTGTGAACTGTTGGTCCTAATCCTACCTTTTAAAAGTAAATATACACTCGGGGAGTTATTTGGACTGGTGGAGGTACCCCCCCCGGTTACGTGTGAACGCTTACACCTAGAGTCCACAGCAAGAATTTCCAATCCAGTGCATCTTGCAATAGTTTTTTTAAACAACTTCCCGTTTACTCCGAGCCGCTTAGAACCAAAGAAGGGGATAAATGAAACCTTAAAAAAAAAAAAAACAAAACCAAAAAAACCCCACAACAGTAATAATTAAAGCCTTCATTAAGCCACTTCCCTCCTCTATATGATCTTCTACCTTGAAGATCATTATGCGGGACAACCCTCTGTTTCAAAGGAGACCGGGTTCTCCTTTATACTGTCAGCGCATACTTTATAAAAATAAAGCTATTGCAAACTCCGATGCCCGCGATGTTCCTAAAAGGATTATTAGCAATGATTTGTCAACTCCTGCGGTCTCAGTAGGCTACCTTTCTGCGTGATTTCGAGCAGGTCTCGTCAATTACTGGTGCCCGTGTAGCGGGTTGTTTGATCAGAAGAAGCATATGGTGTTGCTTGTAGGCTGTGAGTAATGATGGGAAGAGAAGAATAGCTGATCCCCGTCCCTCGGTGGCGGCGCAGGATGTTTGAATGCCCTGGGGAACCGTGTGGCGAAGTGCGCCGGGGCCGAGGCCGCCGCCGGCCGCAGCAGATGCTAATTTGGGCGCGGAGACAGAGGGGGCGGCTTAAGCGGGGCTTTCGGAGGCAGCAGAGCCCTTTGCAGCTTAATTAAAGGCAAACTGCAAATTAAAAAAAGAAAGGCGGCGAGCAGGCACGGAAGGGCTCGCCCCTCCGAGGCGCGCTGCCGCGGGAGGCCCGGCGCCGGGCAGGCGGCAGATCCACGCAGGACTGCCGCTCCGCGCAACCCCGCGCAGGGCCGCGGGGGAGGGGGGTATCGGTGAAGGGGGGGGGGTCACCTCCGGCTGGGCACAAAAACCCGAGAATGGAGTCGGGGGGGGAAAG
>JAOTQQ010000023.1:75589098-75832726 GCA_026546715.1 Gallinago undulata
AACATCTGATATGTTTCTTGTCCCCACCCCCCCCAAAAAAAATTTAAATAAATCGTCTCATGTGATAGGGTTTCAAAAAGCCGGTTCAGGTAGGCAAAGTGAAACCGTTTGATTATAAACCATTAACAGACACAGCCGAGCAGCGCGGGGTTCCCACCTGAAACCCAGCGAGGAGCTCAGCGCCCCGTGAGGAGCCGCCTTCCCGCGGGGAGGTTAACCTGTAACGCCCGCGGGCTGTTCATTAACCCGCCGGGATCGGGTCATTTTCCCTTTTGGAAGAAGAAGAATCATTAGACCCGTAAACGTCGATTAATAAACAACTTAAATCATAGGCGGGGAGGGCAAATTTAGTCCCTGAATACAGAAACCTGTCATTTAGGTTTCCCTCCAGGTGTGTGTGTGTGTGGCGTTACAAGGAGCCGCCGTGGTCGCCTCTGGTCTGACGGGCCGCCCTGGCCCCCCGGCGGAGAAACCTCGAGGAGCTCGGGAAAAACAAAATATATAGTGGGGTTTTTCTCCCTTTCCCTGGAAGCTGTGCAGGATTTTCCAGCTCCTGGCTGATTTCGGGAGGGCGGAGGTGACAGTCCGTCCTGACCGCTGGCTCTCCGGGGAGGGGGAGAGGTGCCTGCGGAGCCCCCCCCCCCCCGAGAAGCCCCCGTGGGTCCACCCGCTCCGGAGGGCTCCGAATGAAGCCTAGGGAAGTCAGGAAACTGTCACTTGCCTCCCGTTAAATTGACGTGGAGGAATTAACGGGAAGGAGTCTGTTTCTGGCCGACCCCCTGGTACAGGCTGGGGTTTTGCGGGATGGGGGTCAGGCCAGACAGATGCCCCTGCCTTTGTAGGGCCGCGAAGTTAAGGGGGAAGGAGAGAAGTGTAGGAGCGGTGCAGAGACAAGTTGGCGTGAAGAGGTGGAGGAGGAAGCGGGGAGAAGGGAGGAGGGGAAGGCGGGAAGGAGAAGGGCGCATCCCGGTGCCGCTCGGGCGGCGGGGAGGGCGGGCGAGGGCCGCCCTGGGATGCCCCGTTCGAACAGCGTGGAGGAAATCGTTAGCTTTGTTTAGACCCGCAAACACCCAGGTGAAGCCAGTCAATAGCCAGGGACGCCCGCGGCTGCCTGCTGTCGCCACCTCGCCTGTTCGCCTCGAAATCGCCGGAAAACGGTGTCTTGCCTTCCCCGAGCCCGCCCTGCGGGAGGGAGACCTCTCCGGCTCGCCTCTCACCTCCCCTGGGCGACCCGGCTCCCACCCATCAGTCAGTATTTCTATTTGTTTTTTTTTTTTTTTTTTTTTTTTTCCCTCCCTTTTACTTTATCTTAGTATCTTGTGCCTGTCAGATTGAGCCTTATTTCATGCCAGGAGCGTTAAAGGTTTTGACTGCCCCGTTTAAATTATTTGAGCAGCAACACTGTGAAAAGGCGTCAATAGTTTTACTCTGGCGGAGTAATTTCCACTTGGCTTTCTTCCTCCGCACTTTGCATAGGAGAAGAGAAACGGCGTCTGAAACATTAGACAAGTCCGGAGAGATTAATTTTTGGAGGTGGGGGGGCTGTTTAGAGGCAGATCATACCCTCCGCAAAGAGACCCATCCCGCCTGCCAGAGCAGCGGGGAGGAGGGAGATGAATCCCTTCGTGGGGCAGGAGGTGGGACGGTGGGTGCCGTCGGACACTGACTTGCCTGGGCGCCTTACCGCAGCCGTGAAACTGCCCTCGGTTTAGCGACAGGTAATTTGGGTTTCGTGGTCTTGAGTGGGGACCGCTAAAGGGGAAAGCGTTTTAAACACGGGGCTCGGGGGGAGCTGGAGGATTCACATCTGGTCGCTTCCTCTCTCCCTCCCCAAATAGGTAATGGCAAACCTTCCAGGGTGAGAGGACGGTGGCCCCAGAAGAGACATAGAGGCGGGAGGTCACAGAACAAACCGGAAAGTGACCTCTGGCGAGCAGAGGGTCTAAGCCCACCCTTATCACTCCCTCTCCAACCTGCCAACCTGCTGGCTAATTGCCGGGCAGGTTGTGGCCGAGCTCTGCCGTCTGCAGAGCAGCGCTCAGGTGCGGGCAGGACCCACCCGCAGCCCTTTCCCGGCCGCCCCCAAGAGGTTTCTCTGCCCAGATACTGTCGTGCTACGTTAACCGCATCCTTCTCTCGACATCAAAGGCTTCCCCCAGCACACCCCTTTCTTTCATTTTAAATAGCTCTCTGTGTTGTCCAGGATCCCTTCGGTGACGTTAGGAGAAAGGCGCTTTCCCTGAAGTTCAAGGAGCCTGTTCCCAGCAGCCGAAGGCAGCACCAAAAACTCCTTTTATCTGACACGCTATTTCACTTAGATCTTAGGGATGAACTTAACCGTTGACTCAAAACGGGACTTTTGGTATTTTTCTCTCGAGGGAGTTAGGTCTCGAAAAAAAATTCCACCAAGAGAGGCTTCTCTGTGCAACGAAATCAAGTCTGGTTTTCCAAATATTCTATGTACACATGTTTTAGAGCGAATACAATAAAAAAAAAAAAAAGTTCCTCTCCAGTAGGCTAACAGGAGTCGATTTTTCATCTCCTCACCTTAGTCTTTTTGTGTGTCTTAAATAAACAGGACTTGGAGAAGCCTGGGGCCACTCCAGCCGAACCAGCCCGCTGGACAATGTTGGACGGGAACTGGGATCCCACCTTTTGCAGGTACTGGTCTGGAAACGACAGCCATATGGTATTAATGATTAAAGAAATCATTCCTTCTTCTGAGCCTTTAATTGCCACCTTGACTAATTTTTAACTGTTCACGTGTTCAGTAAAAAAAAAAAAAAAAAAGCGGGGGAGGGCTGAATGTCGTGTGTTGTAATGGGGCTGTGGTTTGGTCCTGGTCCCTCCTGGCCAACAAAGGGTCCGTAGCGAGGGGTTCACAGCTTACCCCGGCGTGTCTTCTGGGACCAGAGAACAGGAGCATGACTTTCTTCCAAATTATTAACAAGGTGACAAGTCCCGAACCAAGGCTCTGTAGAGGCAGGGAGAGGCTCTAGGGACAGGTTGGCGGAGGCTGTCCTGGGCTCAGCAGGCACAGAAATTATCATAGTCATGAAACGGGTAGGTCACCTCTGAAAACTCACTGCTGTTTGAAATATTAAGGAACATTAGCTGTTACCATCACCACGCATGTTTGGTGGGGTTTTGGGGGCCTTTTGGGAGTCCATTCTGCCCTCGGCGCACTCAGGAATCCTCTCTATGTCTGCTGAAATGTTCCTGATAAATTTTCTTGTCCCTTATTCACACTACGGAGAGTTTTAGATCCTCCTTGCTCGCCTAAAGTCTCCTTAGCAAATATTCAAGAGGTGAAAGTCCCAGTGACATTTGGGACGGGATAGGAACGTTCAGGGTTTCTCGGATCAACATATTAATCACCGGGCAGCCAAGAGCTCTTCTTAGGCACTTCCCAGGTACTTTATATTCCCGGGACCTTTTGAACTGGATACCTCTGAGAAGCGGGTTGTATCCCAGGGGTCCAGGAGCTTTGGAAGGATTTGGAAGTCTAGGACTTGCCCTTTGCCTTTCCAACTTTTTGAACGATCGCAGCCTGAACAGGGATGCCCGTTTGTTAAAATAAATCCGAGGGACAGGTATTTCATGGATCTACTTGTCTCCACGGGTGGGTCTATCTGTCTTTCTATTGATGTATTTATACTTCCCACCCTTCGACCCTTTCCTGCAGACGTTGGACGGTTTCATATTTGTCGTGGCTCCTGATGGCAAGATCATGTACATCTCGGAGACCGCCTCGGTGCACCTGGGCTTGTCGCAGGTACGCTGGGGGGCTGCTAGCCCCCGTGCCTTCCTGACACCCCCCACAATCCCCCTGGTGAGCGGTGCCGGTGATGAACCCCTTCCTCCCCCCCGCCTCCTCCTCCCTCGCAGGTAGAGCTGACCGGCAATAGCATTTACGAGTACATCCACCCCGCCGACCACGACGAGATGACGGCGGTGCTCACGGCCCACCAGCCCTACCACTCGCACTTCGTGCAGGGTAAAGTACACAGTCCCCTACCGCTTCCCCACTTGGCCTGCGCGGCCGCGGAGGGAACCGCGCAGGGGCGGCAGAGTCCGCAGCTCACCCCACCTCTGCCTTTCCCCCCCCCCTCCCAGAGTATGAGATCGAGAGGTCCTTTTTCTTGAGGATGAAGTGCGTCCTGGCCAAGAGGAACGCGGGCTTGACCTGCGGGGGCTACAAGGTGCGTACCCACGGCCGGGACATCTCCTTTCCTCACCACCCCCCGCACCGCCCTCACCCCCGGCCTTCCCGCACCCCCGCTCCGGCAGCGCTGGGCCGGGGTGAGGATGAGCCCCCTGCCCGCGGGGGCTGTCCCAGCCCGGTGCTTTTTCATGTGGTTCAGAGCCAGAATTTCTCTCGGAGTTTCAGGTTAAAGAGCTCAAACCACAAAACCAAGCGACGGAGCTCCCCGTGGGGTTTTTTGTTTTATTTCGCTTTTTAAATCGAACCTCGCACCGCTGGCGTTCCCGAGGTTCCTGGGAAGCTGTCAGGTGACACAATGGGAGCACTGGGTTAATTTCTTTCTTTATTGGGTAACTCGTCAGCTTCAGGGGCAGCTCTTCGAGTCAAGGGTTTTGCCCGGGTGCTTCACACGGTTCTGCTCAGGGCTCCTGGGTGGGAACAGCCCCTTCCTCTCCTACCTTCTCCCCTCTTTCGTGTCAGCTGCACAACTCTGGAGAGCGGTGGGAGATGTTGTGCCACGACCTACCGTAGAACAAGAACATCTGTTGAACTTACTCCAGAAAGAAAAACCCTAATAATAGAGAAGTAAGGGTGGGAGTGTACAGCAGTCATCTGCAAGGATACATTTAGGAGACGTACCTAAATCTACGTCCAAATATATGTTCTGTCTATGGATCGCGCCTGCTCTATCTGTATAATAGACATATCTTACACATGTGACATATGCACACATGTAAACTCTTTCTCTCACACGCATACACTCTTCATTACAAAGTTGTAACTGGCTTGGCACTTCCGCGCCTTTCCTTTTTAGAAGAATAATAAAAGCGTAGTTAGGAGGTGGTCCAAAAACCACTTAAGTCAGTGGAAAAAAAACCCCATCTCATTGACTTTAATGGGCCTTAGATCAGGGCTGAGCTTTCGCAAGGAAAAAAAACCAAAACCAACCCAAAGAGAAAAGCGGGAACCCTGCAGCCGGTGCCGCTTTGCCGGAACGGTGGCACCAGGGGCCGGGGCACCGGCGGCCGCATCGGCACCAGCCGGGCCGGCAGGGGGGTCTGTCCGGGTCCCCTCGGCGAGGAGGGACGCCTGCCACAGAACACCCTCCTTCCCCCCTTGCTAGGCAGCCCCCGAGCTTTTCTGTGTCTCTGGCAGGTCATTCACTGCAGCGGGTACCTGAAGATCCGCCAGTACAGCCTGGACATGTCCCCCTTCGACGGCTGCTACCAAAACGTTGGCTTGGTCGCCGTGGGCCACTCGCTGCCGCCCAGCGCCGTGACGGAGATCAAGCTCCACAGCAATATGTTCATGTTTCGGGCCAGCCTAGACATGAAGCTCATATTCTTAGATTCCAGGTAGAGCTGGGGTTATTTCCAAATCTATTACCCTAGCCCCTTTCTTCTCCCCCAGGCCTCCCCCCCGTCCTCTCCCTCACTGATATTTGCTACTTGTGTCTTTTGCAGGGTAGCTGAGCTAACAGGTTACGAGCCCCAGGACTTGATAGAGAAGACCCTTTACCACCACGTCCATGGCTGTGACACCTTTCACCTGCGGTGCGCGCATCACTTGTGTAAGGAGATAACGTTCTTGTGTACACCCTGCCCCTCGTTCCCCCCCCCGTCCCTCCCCCGCCTTCCCCTCTGCAGACAGAATTTGGGTTTGCTAGGATTTACTTCTAGGTCGGAACGGGAAAAGCCAGCTCAGTGGAGGGGAGAATAAGCAAAGTTTGCATCAGGTTTTAATGAAGTAAGTCGTTAGAGACTGAACTCCGAGCTGGAGGCAGGAGGGAGATGGAGGGGGTCGGCAATGGAAGGCTATTTCCCCCTCCTCAGCTCCCGGTTGTAGGACAAGAACTGCACAAACCTCAGACGGTCAGTTCACTTCAAATTCCGGTTAGGAAAACCCCCCCTTTTTTTTTTCTTGCTCCAAAAGGCCATGCCAGTGAAATCCAAATACTTCTGCTCCACTTCCACCAAGTCTCCCAAATCTTATCTGTGTATCTAATTTTGACTGCAGTAGTGAGAGCCCGATTCGGAGAGCTATTCTTTATTCTATTTTGATACCATGATGACATTAATACATGGATAGATGAATAAAAAGGATATTAATTTCCGGTAAGTTTCCTCACAGAGAGTGTAGCTCGAAGAGATAAAACCCAAAGCCAGATTTATATAATTAAATCGCGATGACGATATGTCGGGGTTGGGCTGGGGGTGATTATACCTCCCCGGTGTATTCACCCCCCCCCCCCCCCCCATCAATCTTTGAGCGGGACAGGGACCAGCTCTGCCCGGGGGTCTCCACCACCTTTGCCCACGGGGTATTCTGTCCACGCCGCTTCCCGATGGGGTGCTAAGGGTTTGCTAATTCCCTCTCCTTGCCCACGGGGGGTGGTGGTGACGCACCCCCCTTCCCAGGGCCGGTAGAAACGGAGGCGGGAGCCGCGCTGAGGCTCTCCCCGCTTTGTCCCCGCAGTGCTGGTGAAAGGGCAAGTGACCACCAAGTACTACCGCTTCCTGGCCAAGCACGGCGGCTGGGTGTGGGTGCAGAGCTACGCCACCATCGTGCACAACAGCCGCTCCTCCCGCCCGCACTGCATCGTCAGCGTCAACTACGTCCTCACGTAAGTTCAGCCCCGCGGGCCGCGCTGAATTGCGCGGGGCCGAGCGGGCAGCGCTGCGGGGGCCGGGACCCGGCGGCCGTTCCTCCCGCCCTCCAGCTCCCCGGAGGGGTGTGTGTGCGTGTCTCAGGGCTGCCGAGCCCCCTCGCCGCCGCACTGACCAGGGCAGGCTGGCCAGGTCTGCTAGGAAACACATTGAACGCTTTCATCTAGATGAAGGGTTTCCCGTCTGCCTGGTTCTTTCGGGAGGGGAAAAGATTTAGAGGTTTGTCACCCACATATTTTGCTGCCTTCCACCCCCCCCACCCCCCCCTTTTTTTTTTTTTACAGTTTAAATGCACCCAGCATTAAATAAAATTTAATGCAGCGTAAAAAAAAAAAAAAGGTTTCCACGTACGGAGTTATTTATACTCAACAAACAGGACATCTGTTTTTCTTTTCAAAAATCTGGGGTTTGAAGTTCTTAATTTCATCCAGAGTCTCTATCAAAGCTCCGAGATTTCTTTTTTGTTCTTGGAGAGCGATCCTTACAGTGAACCACAAAGAAAGTTGGTGAGCAGAAGGGTCAGTTAAACTTTAAATAAAATAAAATAGAATTTCAACAACAACAACAAAATAATAATCAGAGTGACTGCTGAGATACCGCGTATCTCAACGCATCTCCTTGTATTTGGGGATTGCTAGGTTGTGCTCTAGCTGCGCTGCTTAAACTGAAACACGGAGGCCGAGTGAGGGAGGGGAAGCTCGTCAGGAGTATTTTGAAGTGTTTGTCACCGTGATGGTTGACATCTCCTCTGGACATAGCAGTAGCTGCTGGCGGCAGCGCTGGTGCATCATTAGGACGGCAGGCCCGCTCAGGCCGGCGGTACCTCCTTGGTCCCGGGGGCTTAGAATGTTCCTCTGCTCATTTTTTTATTCTGGAGGCAAACGCAGGTGTCGGAAACGTCTGAGAGGCACAACCCTCCCCTCTCCCAAAACTGCGGCGACGGCAGCACCACGATCTTGCCGTGGCGGGTTTCGTGCAGGCACAGGTGGCGAGCGGTTTGGTTGCCGAGTCTTAAGACGCGCTTCCCGAAACGCAGCGGCTTACGAGGGAGGCAGCGGCTCCGGTGGCGTGTGCGGGAGCGGCGGTGCGGGTGCGGGGTGGGGAACGAGATGCAGGTCACGGCGCCCGCACTGCTAGAACGGAATCACTTCGGGCCGTAACGGTGATAACGGGCATCGTGCTCTTCGGTGGGCAGCCAGGGGTTATTGCACCCGCATGAAAAAAAGCGTCAGTTTAGGTCAGGACTCTGGTGTAGGGAGTGACCTGCGATTCCCCTGTAAAGAAATTCCCTTTAATTCGCTTTATGAAGGGGTGCGGGGCGCGGTGGGGTGCTACACCCAGCAAGGATGCGGAGTGGCAGAGGCACCATCACCTCTCTTCTAGCTGTTCCGTGCGTTTGTGTGTCCGTTTCCCCAACGCCAGCCCCTCCCTCTATTTTTGGCGTTTTATGTTTCTCAGTCAAGTGAAGGGGGAAGTACAGAGACTCAGGTCAGAGCCTCGTAACGCCAAGAGACAGGGAACCCGAAGGCAACTGGCGTGCTAGAGTGGTTTTCCACCAGAAAGGCTACATGTTTTCCTATGAGCACCTGACATCAGCGGGTCGTTTCCCTTTCCTTTAATCCCGAAAGAGCGAACATCAATCACGGGCCTCTACCTCAAATGACCCGAGTGGAAATGCAACACCCCAGCGGATCTGCTTAACGTCAGCTGGGGATCCGGCTCCATCTGTCCCCTGCTTGCCGAGGTGACCACCAGGGCCCACCAGCATTCCAGGCTGCCACAGCAAAGCAAGCAGGGAGTACCCTGCTCCCATGGGGGCCAGCCAGACAAACCCCTCGGAGGTGTTTTCCAGCAGCGGGACTAGTTATACCATGCGCCTCCCTAGCCCCTTGGGCTGCGCACCAGTGCCGCGGCCATGACCAGTGGCCACCCAGCCCAGGGTGGCTACCAGCGGCTCAGAAGGGCTGGGGAGCACGGCGGTCAGCTTGTTAGCGCTCCGTTTGCACCTCCACAGCCCCTGCGCGCCCCGCGGAGAGCGGCTCCGCGCCCCGGCAGGATTTTCCCACCGCCTGGGAGCTGGGCTCGGGGGTCTCTGCCGTTTGCCCCCTCCCCCCCAACCCCCCCTCCCAGGCAGCGCTGTCAGGAGTGGTACCAAAACACCGCGAGTCTCTCTCCTCCCCGTTTATTTTTCGCTGCGGGCAGCGCCTTTATATTTTGGTGCGTGTGTACGGATCTCTAGAACAAGGTTATATTTAGACCTGTCTTCAGCCAGACTGGCGTGTAGGAGGACTTCAGTTGGTCTTTCAAGATTTCCCTTGGAGGACGAGGTTACACGGCGGCGACACTTCCTTACGCCTCGGTGTGAGGCTCCCCTTGCGCCCTTTGCTTAAGTGCCGCGGGCGCGGAGGGCGGCGAGAGGGCGGCGAGGGAGCCAGGTTTGGCTGAAATGCGGCCGGTGGGCGCTGGGAGGTCCATCACTGGACTCGGCAAGTGCCAGGTGCTGCCGGCGGCTGCCATGCAGACACCGCGACTGCATTAAAATCTAATTTAAGTATGGTCGAGGTCCTCGAGGTCTCATCAAGCCTGCCTGGCTCTTCATTAGGACGCTTGCTTCTGCGGCAGGGCTCTGGCTGCTAAAATCGCTGCCCTGGGTCCAGAGGATGGGTGAAGTGTCCACTGCATTATTATTATTATTACTACTACTGCTGCTATAACAACAACAATTATTATTATGATTATTATTCATTATTATTATTCATTATTATCATCATCTTACAGTTAGCCTGCCCTTCGGAAAAGTAAATGAGAAGAACAGGCCCTGGCGCTCGCTGGGGGGGGGGGGGGGGGGCTGCAGCAGAGGAAGGGTTGGCTTTTATAAAAGCGACATGTAGACAATGTCTGAAATGGGTAACCTGAGGTGGAGGTGACCTGCTGGGGAAAGGTTCGCGGTGGGAGAGTCGGGCGGGGGGGATGCTGAGCTCCTCTTATCTAGAGTCGGCTTAGTTGTCCTAATGAGCTAGTCAGAGTCAACACGTTATTGCTCAAACGAGGAGGGTAGGTGGTGAAAATAGAGGGGAAAATGAGAGGTTATGGGAACTTGGCGTTTTCCTCTGGAATGAGCTAGGCTCCGCTCCAGGAGGGCCGAGTAAAGGTTCTGTAGCGCTCAAAATTTGCAAGTGTTTAATGTACTTTATTCCGGTACAAATCCTATAGCTACTGCATTTCCTTAAGGATGACATTGGATTGTTCCAGCAAACCAGGAACAGCTGAGATGTAAGCGTGCGGTGCCGCGGGTTCCTCCCACGCATCACCCACACGGCACCGGGTGCGTGGCAGAGCCACGGGTGCGGCCGCAGCTCCAGCTCCTGGCGGAGGCACAGCTCCAGCCGCCGCAGCCTCCTCGTCTTATCAACCCAGCGAGGAGAAACGCGCCCGGGGCAGAGAAAGACAGACCTTTGCCTATCGACCCTTGTGGGTGGGAGGCGGGGGGAAAGCGATAGAGGGGCAAACGGGTGGTCCTGTGTTCTGAAATAACAAAGAGCTGCGGGGGAGGGGGGGGGGGCAGCAGGGAGGAGCTTGAAAGGTGGGATGCCTCTCGCCAAAGATTCCTGTGAAAATAAGAGCTGTCAGTCTTTTATTCCCCCCCCCAGATTGGTGGAAGTAGCAAAAGGCATCATAAGGTTTGGAGCGTATGGTGCAGGTTTTTGACCCTCCGGGTCCCTGGTCCTCTCAACACTTCTTCACTCAGGGAAAGCCCCAAGAGTTTTTTTGTTTGGTTGTATTTGTTGTTGTTTTTTGGTTTGTTTTTGTTTGCGCGTCTGATAAAGAGCTTTTTCTCACTATTGGGAGGAACCTTAGTGCCCTGATATTTTGGAAAGGAAATACATTGGGTACTGTGTGGTCTAAGTCCCAAACTGGTCTGGAGGACCAGTTTCAGTGCAGGCTGAGCAGGAGGAGCGAGAATCTCTTTACCTTCTAGCTTCCCAATTCCCCAGGGCAATATAGACGATGAAAACGTCCCCCTGCTCCCCAGTTAAGAAAATTTAAAAAGGGACCATTTCCATCTTCCATAAATCCCAAGCTTTGAGAAGGGAGTTCTAGGCTTGAGAAGAAATGTTTGTAGTAAGTTTATGTGCTGAAATAACTAGGCATGGTGGCAAGGGTGCCTTAGTAACAAGAGGAAAGGTTATTTCTTGTGTAATAGCAGTGTGTAAAAAATTAATATAAATGACCTTTAAGGACTCCAGCTTTCAAGCACACAAATTTGCTCTTCTTTGTATTCAGCTTGGTATATGTGAGTACGGACACCGTATATTTATTTCTTCTCTTATTTGTTCTGTACACACAGTTGCCATATCATTGATCATTAGCTGTGCATGTTTATCACATAAAGGGACTCAAGTATGAGTCAGTTAATAGAGAATGCGACTGCTGAAATTAAGTTTATATTTAGATCGCAAACAGCTTCCTTTTAAACAAATGGGTAATGCAAAGTGCAAATCCTTTGACTTTTTGAGCACGAGCAAATATTATAATAATCTGTCCCTAGAGAAAGCTAAGGAAGCTTTCCTATATACATTTCATTGTCCTTTAGCATTTATAAGAATAGCAGTAGCATCTACAGATAACATGGATTAGTTACCTAATTGTGATTAATCTGGGTTCTGATGATATAGTAGGTATATTATATAGTTCCAGTTGACCTCACATTGCATGATGATTAGAAGCAGAAATTGAACACAATTTGTTTGAAAGATTATTTCACAAATAACTGCCATAGTGACGAATGTTTTACTTAATAATGTGGTAAATGCAATTTAGAATAAATTAACTGTTAATTGTATCTACACACTTCATCTTCAGATTTTTATTGATATTTATAGCTTTGTGTGCTACCAGATTTTAAGTGATTGTATAAGCAATGTGATATCATTCTGTGTGATGCCTCAGACTTTGAAAACATTGCTCCCTGGCATATTAAGTGGGCACTAGGATAATTTGTGTTTCATGTGTAAACAAAGCTCTGTCCATATTTTTGGACAGTAACAATGAAATATTTCCATAGCTTCTCATAAACATCCTCTTTTTGACCTGTCTTTGGGCCATCAGGTCTCACCTCCTACTCTTCTAGTCAGTGGTAGAATCCACAGACTGTATTTCCATACTTATAAGCCTACTTTTCTTAAGTGTTTCTCTCAAATCTGGAACTGCCAAATTTGGAACTGGCCACAGAGTCAGTTTTTTTTTCTCAGTCAAAAGCAGATACATGTTCTCTTGTATCTCTCAAGTGTGTGATGGAATGTGTAGGATAGTGAATACACTGGGAAAGTTATTATTACAGAAGAAGTCCTGCACACCCTTACTCTTATCATTAGTGACACTAGTTGTATGAGTAAGATTAGCCATCTTACGTTAATATATGAGGTAAGGCTTAGTGACTTCAACTGGATAATGTATTTTTTCTTAAATAGTTTTAAACAGTAGAATCAAGCTTGACCTGCTGCTTTTCCTTTATATTTCTCTGTATCAATGGGATTTTTTCCACTTACATAATTGTGCACAGAATGGGGTCCTATTTAATGTGTTGAATCTACAGTGTAGAAAAACCTAAGACTGGAAAGCCTACCATCATTCACATGATTTGATTAGCAACATAAATATATAAAGGAATTGTTTTAATAAATTAAAATGCTTGGGAACCATATACCTCAAAGAAAAAAGCATAAAAGGATTCCTCTTGAACTACTCAGTGCAGTATTCTGTTTGTTTGCCATTAGTTTTTATTACGGACTTGTCTCCCTGAAACATTGTTTATATATTTCTTGCAAATAGGAGACAGACTTTTCCAGGTGTCCACAATACGTTTCTGCAGTTCTTCTTTGTTCATGTAGGAGCTTTCTTAGCTACCATTTGTTTAATTCACTCCAAATTTCTATGCTTGTATTTAAACCAGGTGACTGTAATGGCCAAGGCACTAAAACTGTGGGCCAGTGTCTGCAGTCACTGCTTGTATGAAGAAAGTTTTGTTTGCTAGAGTAAGGATTTAAGGACTGCAGCTCAGAACTTTAGGGAAAGAAAAAAGAAAAGCAGTCATTAGTTTAAATGCATGCATACTGATAGTCTCACACAGCCCGAAATTCAGGATTGCGAATAAGTGTCTCTAGTCCAAAAAAGAAAAGTGACTTCAAATGCTTTCCACTTCATCCTTTTCCCATTCGGTGTGCCGGCTGTTCCAGGCCTTTGGAAACTCCCTCCTCCCAAACAGGGAGTTACAGATCTTGTAAAATGATTGTCTGGGGCTGAGACACATTGAGCAGCGGCGATGGCTGAAGCAATTACTATCTCCAGCTGTCTGCCTCACTCCACTGATGAAAGGTACAGGGCCCGCTGCGGGGACTCTTATTCCTAAAATGCCACAGTTTATGGTTTAAGGTAAACTGCCACAGATTTCTCTTTACATGGAAGCATTGGACTGTACACTGCAGCACAGCTGTTCCTGCTAGAGAGGTTGTTCACACTTTATCCTTACTGTGCCCTTCAGCACTTTGAATGGCATAAATGAGGCTTGTGAACAGCACTACAGCAGCTGGGTGCTTCAGTCCCCTTGGGGATCAGCCCCAGCGGTCCTCCTGTGCCGTGCAGGAGGGGGAGACCATAGGTTGAGAAGTTCAGGGTTATGTCCACTGCTCTGTGACGGTTCAGAGAGCTGAAGACAAGTGAAGCAGTACAAAGAGCATCAGCTGGTTTTACCACACAACATTTGCATCTCATCTGTGGATGGTGTTAGTGGCTGTGCAGAGAGGCAAGGCCAAGTTCCAAGTGGAACTGCTACCAAAGGATTCTCCTCCATGCTATCACCCTCTCACTCTGTGCAAAAATGGGTGCAGAGCTGGCTGCCGCTCTCATAACACCAACAGTGTGCTCCTTAAGCAGGTTTACGGTTTTGCGAGTGTTGCTTCTGTTTCCATAATCTGTTGCATGTTTGCTCTCGTTGTTCTGCGCTGCATCTCAGTGCTGCTGTGAGTCCCATGTTGTTTCACTGCAATTATCATGAGATGCAACAGGTGTGATAAGTTACTAAAGTGCCTCTAAAGTGATGTCTTCCCTCCACGTTCTGGTGTTCTTGCTAGTTTTTATTCGTACGCACACAAATGTGCCATTTCGACATGGCCTAAATTAAGTGTTAACAAATAAATCTCCTTTGTCCATTCAACAGTGGCAAGTATCTGTTTAAAATCTAATTCTCCTTCCCTCACCTCTCTTTTGTACTTTACAGCGTGGGCCAGGCTCCAGCACACATGTTCGTACTCAGTAGGTTACTTCAGAGGCAACCCCTTTCACTTTGATGACACTATTTATGGAGGCAGGCAATGCTCTGTGTGAACAAGGGTATAGCGTCTGACCCTTCTGAAGGCTTGGGGTGGCTGAAGTCTGGAGTCAATCACATGATCTTTAACACAGTTAGACGATTTATTCCTATTGTTGTCTTTTGTTATCATCCGCTTAGTGCAATTAAATTGCAGAAGTCCTGATTTACTAAAGCACTTGAGCACATGGCAGGCTCTAAAAGTGCTTAGACATAACTTTCAGTACATGATTATATCCCAGTGAATTCAGTTTTGAAATAAATAAAAAAAACCCAAACCCTTAGGCACACGCTTAGAAATAAGAATATTCCTTGGCTTTGCCAACTAGAGATGGCTTGAAGGACGTGTTTGTTACTGTGTTGAATTGGGACCTAATAAAGAACAGCCGTAGTTTTTCAGCTACAAACCACCGTGTATAAATCTTGGGGGCAGCAATGTTGAAAATAACAGCTATTATCTGCTGAAGTTTCAGTGCAGCTATGGAAACTCAAATGGCTGGCTAACTAAAGCTTGGCTATATCCCTAGCATTGTGTGGATATTTTGACATAACCTAGAGTGAAGACCTTTAAACCCATTCAGTATTCAACATTCTTACGTCTGTGCTGTCGGTTAGGAAGAGAACAAGCACAGTGTGCCCTGAAGGCAGCCTGTTCCCAAGTAGCCTGTGGCTTTTGATCATCTCTGTACTCTCTTTGGCAGCTGGTAGCCTGGGCTGTTGCTATAGAAAACCCTCTCCCTTTGACTTAGGCCCTGGTTAACTGAAATCCACCCAAAGACATTGCATGCTATTTTTCTCTTGCTGTTTCCAAAGGCTGTTTTGTACACGGAACAAAAAAATCATCTTTAATGATTGCTTCATGAGGCATATCCCAGAAGAGTATTTGCTCAAATAAAGGCTAGTTTTGGGGATAAATAGCCTGATAGCTTCCTCCCATTTGCAGCCAAACTGCTGCACAGTGTTGCCCCAAACAATTCTGTTGATCTTAAACTGTGAGTAGGAGAATTAAGAAAAAGTGTCATCTTCTGAAAGATGATCAGCCTCCTTAGTGCTTACTAGTCTGTAAAAACCAGAAATGGGGGGTGGTGGGGATGTGGCTTCAGTCCAAAGAAATATACAGTTAGGGCTTCCATGATGACATCTAGTGAGCTGAAGAAAGCAGTAGGTGCACAGCAGCATTTGCACAGGTGTGATACTCTGGAGCTGCTGCATATGTGCTACAGAAGTGGTCACCACAAGTACGGTAAATGTCATACTTTATGGTATACTGGACATGTTGTACAAACCCAAATCATTTAGTCCAGCTGCAGATTAGCTGTACTATTGGTCCAAGGACAGTTGTAGGATGGCAGTGGAGTCAATCTGCATGTATGCTGTGGACATTTTTATGGAAACATACAGTAGCCTGGTCAGAGACACTTCTAGGCATCCAGAAATCCTTGATAAATTTCTACGTGTAGCAGTAACAACAGAGTGGCTGAAGCCAGCAAAGGCCCCTGCCTGTCCAAGTCAAAGCAAGGACCAGGAGGGCACAGGTACTAGTCAGATGATAGATTTAAGTTTCTAAAGTTTGTTCCTAGATGTTATTATGTTTTATTAAATGGTTTTTACTTATTTGTGGAGAACTTTTAGCTAGGGCTAGTAAGTATTTCACTACTTATAACCGTTCAACACATTGGAGACACTCAGTTTCATAAGATGGATTTTAACATGGGTATGTATTTCTGGAACTGTATATGTTAATGATGAGTTGATGTTAGGAGTATTGTCAAAAAGCATTAACTTCCATTAAAAGAAGTCACTTTTCTGAATTTGATAGAAGGCATGGGGTCAGCAGTAATTGTGCAATGTATGGTGGTTTAACTTACTCTGTGGCCCAGAGGGTCTAGGTGGTCAAGCAGGTTATCTTGTATCAATTTTAACATTTAATGGACCAACTTAACAAGTGTAAGTGTGTATAAATGTATACTTTGAGGAAATAGAATCAGTGATTACTAGGAAGGTGTAAAATAGAGTAGTATGTGTTATGGCATTATGATATTGGCTTCTCTTGCTATTAGTCTCCTGTTTTGTCAACATAACCACTTTATACGTTGTATGCCTATCGAAGCTGGATGACCAAGCCTGAGTCTGATATGAACAGAGCCTTAAACTCAAGTGACAAGTAATGTGAGTGGGATTCAGCTGCAGTAGAGGTTTGTCTGTGGGTAGGGAGGAGCTAAAAGGCAATTGTCATGGTTTCAGCTAGGATGGAGTTAACTTTCTTGTTAGCAGTTGGTGTAGTGCTGTGTTTTGGATTTGGGATGAGAAATGCTGTTGATAGTGGACTGATGTTTCTGGTTTTTGCTAAGCTCTCAAGGCCTTTTCCGCTCCTCAGACTGCCCTGCAAATGTGCAGGCTGGGAGGGTGCAAGAAGCTGGGAGGGGACACAGCTGGGACAGCTGACCCCAGCTAACCAACGGGATATTCAGTACTATATGACATCATGCTCAGTATATAAATCTGGGGAAGAAGAAGGAAGGGGAGACATTCGGAGTTATGGTATTTGTCTTCCTAAGTAACTGTTACACGTGATGGAGCCCTGCTTTCCTGGAGATGGGTCATGGGAAGCAGTGAATGAATTCCTTGTTTTGCTTTGCTTGTGCACGTGGCTTTTGCTCTACCTATTAAACCATCTTAGAGGGCTGTGTGGTTCTAGCTGCCATCTGGGGTTAAAGCACAACACTTGTCTAACTCAGGTACAAATAATGAAACAAGAAAACAGGTATATCAATTTGTAAAACACCCCAAAAGCCATTCTTCTCAAATACCAAAGTGCACATGCAAGTCCTTGCTTGTCTTTCTCCCCTTACCTCTTCTAAAATTGATGCAAAACAAGGTTCAGTTGATAAACATTCAAGTATGTTATCATGCTTCCTTTGTGGGCAGACAATGGCTTTCAGGGGCAAAGTGCTGTCCCTTGACCAAAGCTGAGGAACTCTGGACAAGTGAATCGGAAAGACTTTCATTGTAGAAAAATCTTGCTGCTTCTGAGGAAGCTGAAAGTCTTATGACAAGAAAGAACTAATCTGATGAAAGAGAAAGTGATCTACTGTAAATGGGATCTCCTCACCAGGTTGAATTCATGAATCCTTTTGGACTCAACATACTTCTTCACTGTGGGGCACAGCTTATCAGAAAAGACAGGCTGAAATGATGGACAAGAATGTTATGAGACATGCAGATTGGAAATTTTCCAAGGAAGAACAAACAGAATGAACAGTAAACTATTTTTCAAGCACAGTGTTTTTCTCAAATAAACTATTCCCAGATCACAGAAGCTTATACCAAAAATCATCACAGAAAAGCTAACTAATTTTTTTAAGTGTTCACCCTAGGATCTTGGAAAGGCTGTCACAACAAAAGCTTTAATTACAGGGAACCTAGAGGAGCTGATAAAATCTGAAATATCAATAAATTAACTTGTACAGTAAATTATTAAAAGTGATAACAGCAAATTGTCAGGACCACTCTTCACTGAACAGTTTCAAAGGAACTGAAGTATGAAATTGCTTAACTAGTGTGGTATAGAGTGTAACGTAAGAACAGCTATACAGGGTCAGGCACATACTGGGAGTGACTGTGGCAAATACTTTGGAAAGATTTTAAAAATAGGACAAGCATGCAGTAATGCTTCCCCAGCACTTTCTCCCAGTCTTCAAGAAGTTCAAGTGTCTTCCTAGAAAGAGGTGAGATCCTTGAGTGTGTTAGTTGTCAATGTTTTGTGTTTTTTTTTTCTCCACATTTTTTTTTTTACTTTTTGAAACTGTGTGTTTTTGCCAAGCTTAACTAAATGCGGTAAGAAAGACGAAAAAACAACCTTTTGTTGTGAAAGAGACCCCTTTTCATTCCTGTCATACTTCATATTCTTGTGTTGAAAGAAAAAGTGAAAAACTGCTTCCTAATAATAATGCCACTCATATTTTACAGATTTTATTTTGTTCTCCCACTCATCTTTCTCTCAGCCTGAGTCGTCTCCTTAATTGTTCCCCATAGAGAGGCTGTTCCAAGCCCACCATCCTTCCTGAGCTTTTTCGGGTTTTCAGTTGGGATGGTGAGAGTATTCAATATCTGAGGTGTCAGTGCGTGAGGGGTTTGTGCCCGGTATGAGGTATAATCCTCATTTACTGCATTGATGCACATTTTCTTACACACAGGGCAGTCTGTTATCAGTGCCCTCTCCGCAATGTGATGCATCTTTCTTTTGTGAAGCTCCTCAGTGTAAGTGGTGAAACATATAAATTAGAGGATTATTCACCAAAATGGAGTTTAAAGGTACTAGTTTTAGAAACAAAATTCTGAAACTAGGTTTAAAGACCATACTTAAGCCCCGTAGAGGAGAGGGTTGTATATACCCCTTAATAACTCAGAGTCCATAGCTACATAATTGTCTTTTGTGGCTTCTAAACACCCAGAAACAGGACTTCTAACCAATTCTGTGTGAACTTTTCAATTACCGTTACTTACAAGACAATGAATAGTCAAATCTTGAAAGTATCTTGGCAGTTTTAGCCCTTTTCCTTGCCATAAGGAGTTAGAACTGGTATGAGGCTCTTATGTCTAAAAAAGTGCCTGGATTTTAAAATGAAAACACCCTTTATCCTTAAGGAAAATCAGGAAGAGCTCCTTTTGGTTCTCCTTATTACATAACTTAATGTGCTATAAGAATCCTTGGGATTTAGAGACCTGTTAATCTCTGCCAAAAAATTATCAGTATCCTCTCAAATCCTTTTGTCCAGGGGTATCATATAGCTATCTGGTGTGCTATTTCCAGTAATTTCTGCTCTGTCAGGTACACAATAACAATGGTATTACATGTATTCAATCAAGTATTTTTATTCATAAATGCATCTCAAAATTATTTTAGCAGTTTAAATAAGTGAGTTTAATGTATATTTAGTCAAGCATTACAGTAGTAAGGGCTTAAGTAGATTAGAAATAAATGAATCCAATTAAAGACCATGTCTGTGAAATTTGATATGTCATAGGCATGAATGAACTGTTTGCACAGCAACTGTAAAGAAATCATTAATGATTAACTATCTGGAAGAGGTTTAATCAAGGATAAATGGTATAAGACATAGTTAAAAACATTTTGTTGAATACATGGAGATCCTGAAATAATAAAAACATGTTTTGCATCATAGTGACATGAGTACTGGTCTCAGGAAATATATTTTCTGTTATCCATGGGAGACAGGTTGTTCTTCCAACAAAAAGCTGAAGCTTAATAGGTGAGACAGACAACGATATTTCACAAAAGAAGTGTTTCCTACAAGAACATATTGTTATCCTCCTTTCCAGAGCTAATATTCAGAAAAGTTAAGGTAGGGATTCTCAGAAGTTATCAGTGCTGGGCTAAATTTGACCCTACTAAAACTAAAAGTCCCAGTGGCCGTCTTGAGGCACTCAAGGTAAGCTCAGGCAAGTGCCAAGGACTTGCTAAAATCCTATGATACACAATTTGTCCAGTGTGACACCAGTGGTCTGTGGGAGGGTTGAGAACTGAATCTAGATTACTTGGCTACTAGATCAGTGTCTTAAAGGTGGGAGTAGTACTCAGGTTATATTTTTCAACATATATAAATATTAAGACGTCTGACATGAGAAAATCTACCCTGTATAACAGCAGTCTGTTTCACTGTTGTCAGTCTGGCTTTCTGCAAAAAAAGAAGCCTTCTTACATGGATATGTGAGAATTTATGTTTATATGGCATTGATTCCTAAAGGGGTACTGCGAACCCGCACTTGCCGTTGCACTGAGGTGACATGGGTTTTTAAGGAATGGTTGAAAGGGAGAAAAAAGCCTTAGATTTAGAAGTCTCATTTAACAGGCCTTTGGTTTATTCAAAAATATTCTTTTGAATGTGCAGGGGAATTAAAAGTAATCGAAACCCCCAAATGGTTAATAAGAAGTCACCACAATAATTTAATAAAGGCTGATAGAACGGACATGAGTCATGGGGTTCTGCAGTGTTTAACATGCCTTCAGAGAAAGTATTCTTAACTACAAGCAGCATTGCAGGCTATGTCCCTTTAATCCAAATTTCTCATTATCAGGCAGATTCTAACATATACAAACATTTATAAACTCCTGCCAAATATATTTCTCCATTATACTTGGCAAGCACTGAATATATATCAAATATGACTTTTAGCCAGTTGTGCTCCTAAGCACCTCACATTTGGAAGAAAGCACTCCTAGTACAAATAAATGCTACGGAATTAAATTCAGGTCATCATGTGTTATTTATTTAAAGCGTTTTTTTCAGTGCTATCTCTTACTAAAAATGGTAATTATATTTATGTATAATTAGCCTAGGATATGTTGGGCATTTTATTCACAAACAGTAATAAATCCCTGGTGCATACTTTCATCTAGTAAATAAAGGCAAATGCAGTGTACAAAGGGCTCTTTTTGGAGCCAGAGATGGCTAGACACGTGGTTGGGAATGACAAACTGTACCTTCAGACTGCTGAAAACTCTGCCACACCATGATTATCTGGAGGCCAGGATGTTTTATTTAACTCCAACTGACAGTTAAATGATTGCATTCTGAGACAAGAAACCAATCAGGGAATATATAAAATTTCTCTGACAGTAGTTGTCTAGAGGATATCCTCAGACATTTGTGTTAAATGATCCATGTAGGAAACTTTGTGCTTCAGTTTTCCTGAATGTATCAAATCATTTAATTAAACTTCCTGGTTTGGATTGCTCTGTCTTTAAAAGCAAATACAGGAACATGATCTCATGTATGTGAATCTCATGGCTGGAGAAGCTGTAAACTTTGACTCAACAAGATGTAAACAACTACTGTTGCTTATGCTATTTATGGAGATAAATGGGTTCCTGTAACTTAATGAAGGGATCCAATATACAGATCTCATACTTCTCCAAGCAGATGCGTCGCTTACCTTTAAGGGTACTAATGACAAACAACTGCTTGAAAGATTCTTGGAGGGTCTTTTCGACTACTTTGGTGAGCAGCAGGTCAGGCCTTTATGGGACTTTTCACTTGAGAAGCTTTAGAAAGGAGGGTTACTAACATCATTCCACTAACTGATGGAAAAACTGAGGCAGGGAGTATCTCTGAGGTCTGAGTGTCAGTGCAGCTTCATAACAAGCAGTGAGGTTCAGCAGCTTTTCTCCTCACTTTGTCCTGAAATTTGGCTTCCTGTATAAGCTGAGTGAAACCTCCTTATTTTGACTGGTTCTGGAAGATGCTAAAGGGGTTGCATATGCTCCTCCTGACAAGTCTCGTGAGCAGACTGAGGCCTTTGTAAACATTTCTGAGACACATTGTACATGAACAGAGGATACACCAGATGAGGAAATTGTCTGTTTTGTTGTACCATCTGCTGATTTAGAAAGCCATGAAGATGACAAACAGCCAGAATCTGTTCTCTTTTCACTCATCTGCTGAGCGGCGCTCTGTTAGCATTGCATGAGCTGGAGTGTGGAAATGTTAAAAGTTGCAGGCATTGTTTAAAAGTAGAAGAATGATATATTACAGTATTGTGGTCAGACATGCATGAGGAGCTGCCAGACTTTTGCCACCTTCATGGCTGATTTTAACTGAATTGCAGCAACTCAGCAAAATAGACAGAACATTCATGACATTAACACCTTCAGTTTAATCTCACAATTTCTATTCTCTGTTCTGTTAGACTGGCAGAAAATCTGAAAAATAGGATTTTTTCTGATTTTTAGCTAAAAGAAATGCAGACTGCATATGTCCCTTCTCATAGATTTTTCATGTAAAACTAGAGGAAATGATGAACATATATTATGTGTTCAGTAGAAATAATAGTGTAACCAATTAAAATTATACCTTGGGTTTTTTTTGCATGAACAATGCTTTCCACTTTACTTCAGTTGTGTGAATGATTGTGCCCATGATGTAGGAATGGGCTGCATTAAGATCATCTAATGCTTTTACTTTCAGCTTCCACTTCATTAATTACTTTAATTAATGTGTGAGAAATGACAAGGGTGGAGGTTATCCAGTGTTTGTCAGTTTTAAGTGGTCACATGATGCCTTTTAATTCTTTATTTCTTGTGATTTCTGGTGACAGTATGATCATGCATATTATTCTGACTATCAGTTGGAAGTTACCTAAGAATAAGAGTAAGATCCGTTTCCAGTTGTATACTGATATTTTGATTGGTGCCAGAGAGAATGAACTGAAATGTTTTTCTAATCCAATGCTGAAACTCCATAATGAAAACTGAATTTCTGTGAGTCTTCTTTAAGGTGTCTAAATTTAGTGTCTCTTGATGGAATTAAATATACTGTAAATACATGCCTTATTGTTGATTTCCTGTATGTTCTCAGCCATGGCACGTATAGCTTATTCTTTCATTCTGGCATGTTGTGGCATTAACATGAAAAAATTCTCTTTCTTATGGCATCTGCAGAGTTTTCCATGGGCTGAGCATTTTTCCTTCTTTTTTAAAGGTTTTCTTCTTGTTTTGAAGGTTATGCTGCTTATGATTGTAGATACATAAGATCTCTATTCTTCAGACTGGTTATCTTTTGATTGAATTGGGATATTTATTCTTCACTAATGGATGTCATTATTTCACTCCTTCCTCTGGATACATCCTGTTGAGCTGGTCTTTCTGTTTGAAAGCATTTTTCAGGGCTTAAATCCTCCTCTGTTCCATAGCCAACACTGTCTTTAAGTAGGGAATCTTAATCCCTTCAAAACTATTTGTGACTTTAACTCTCTAATGTTAATGTCTACTCTCACTTTAATGTTTAGATTTTGGTTAAAGTAGTCCCCAAATTCTCCCTATTACTTGAAGAAACACAGCTACAAAAAGCCCAGCTTGCCTGTATGGTAATATGTTGTCTTGGGCCATACTCTGCTGTCTGGACCTCTGTCACTAATTCCAGTCTTCCCAACATTATTTCTAGCAATGCTGACTCACTCTTTCCTCATCTTTTTTTCCTTCAAAAAGGGCATATAAAAAACCTTTAATTTTTTTTTCAGTTTCATGGTGAGCTCTAGCCACACACTCAGTTGCCATATTTGTGCAAGCTCTATTGTTTGCCAAGAATTCAGGTTTTGTGGCGATCTGCTCTGTTCCCTTACTGTTCTTTTTTGGGTTGATCTGCTAATGAGTCATTATCTCCTCCTCAAACTTTCATTACACAGACTGTTGCCACTGTGTTTCATATTGTGCGCTTTGGCAATGGCAGTAGGCAGAAAGTGTCTTCTAAAGTTGAATTGTGAGGACTCTTCACACAAGTGTTGCAGATCCTGCTGGCATCCAAGTCATGTGCAAACAGATTGGCTTCCTCTTCCAAATACTCTTCTGCTTCAGCCTTTGTCCTTCTTCACCTATGCAGCTTGTTATAGATAGATCCCTTTAGTAAAAAAATGCTTTGTACTTAACTTTCAGATTCTTTATTGCAGAGACATGTGGTTGGTACAGCCATCGATCCTTCGTTTTTCATGATGCTAGCTCTAGTACATCAACAAGTGCTTTCAAAATTAGGATCAAGCTTTATGATGGGCAGTGGAAGATCCAGATACATGGCACAGAGTGGAATTTCTTCTGGTAATTACATCTGAGTAGAAAACAGGAAGCAGCATATTGTCGCAAGAGGATTTTACGCTTTGTCTTTTGATTTCTTTTCGCTTATAGTGAAACGTGGTAATCCAGTCTGTAGGTGCCTGATACATTGACCATACTGGCCAGATTCTCATATGGGGGGAGGGACAAGATAGAGGAGAAATAATACACTTTTGGAAGCATATGCTACCAAAAGCATATGCATCCAAGTTTTTTGAGGAGTCAAAGAGGACCTAGAATTTCCATCCAACTGTGGAAAGAATGGCTGTTTCCCATCATGAAAAGGTGGAGGTCTTCAATGTGTTTCCCTTTGCAAAGAAGCATCACTTTGGTCTTGTCTGGATTCAGTTTGATCCATCTGTTCTTCATTTAAGAGCTAATTTCCTGTAGTTATTCTGATGTTTTATAGTGATGATAGTTGCATCAGAAAATGAGATAAATAGTAGATTGTCAGCAACATACTGTTAGCAATTGAACACATGCCATATCACTCTCTCTCTCAGCAGTCTCATGTAGATAGATGTAGATTGTATGGATCCCTGTGGGATCCTGAAGGTGAGGACCTTGGAGGAAGAGGCTCATATCTACCACCTTTTTTTGAATTACATGTAGAATGCAAGATGCAGTTACTACTGTGTTGCTGGGACTGTGTAATAGAGGATTCAGGTGCCTGAAACAGGAATCTGGAGATTACAGTTTCATGGTTGGCGGAAGTTTTATAAATTACTCCAGGAAGTTGTCAGAATTTCCATCTGTAGTTTGTGTACCACTAGGAGCCCTGGTTCCTCTAGTCCTTTGCCTCACAGTGCATATGGAAACACTCAAATGTTTTCATTTCTTGGTGGAACATCTTCTGCATCTGACATTGAGACCACAGCACCCTTCCTCCATGTTTTCTTTGACTTTATTTTTTTATTTTTTAAAAAACTTCTGGTATTTATCTTGGCCTGTTACTATTGGTGTTCTGGTGTCTGTCTTGGCTCTTCTGAAGGGTAGCTGCACTAGGATAGGGTTGAGATGGTATTGAATCATGCCTTGGTGATGCAAAAAATTACGTTTCATCTGCAAGGAGAACACAGATGTGTTCTTTTTCTAAGGGGAAACTTTGCATTTGGCGACAAGAACTTCAGATAGATTTCTTCTTATCCTTTGTTTAATGATATTGCCCTCTGAGCAATTGGCTGCAAATACCAGTTTGTGGTGTTTGTTCCAATGTGAGGTGTTCTGGGGAGGGTGATTGCTCACCATAATCATATCAAGGGCTTAGAAAAATAACACATAACAACATGCAAGGTTTTGGGTATCCTGATTTGCCTGGTTTTGTTCAGATTCCTGTGCCCTAGAAGTGTTGTACGGTGTAGTCTCTATAATTTGAATGCTCAGTGCTCTCACAGATAATAATGGCAGGCAAGTAGTGTTGGAGTGACAGACCGTGGTCTGAACACTAGAGTGGTGTTTTGTCCAATTTTTTAAGACTCTTCCACTTATGTGAGAAAGAAACAGGCTGCTACAGGGTGGCATGTACCAGAAGTGGGGAAGTAATGGCAGGAATGCAGAACTATGGGTTCTCCAGCAAAAAGGGAGGCAAAAGGGTTGGTAGGTTCAAAAATGAAACAGGATGTCCTCATATCCCCAACACTGTGAACAACTTCTCTACTTATTTTTCATTAATTTTCATTTCTGGAGGCAATAGTTTCTGCATCTGACACTGAGACCATAGGTCCCTTCCTTTTCTTATAATCAAGTAGTCACAGGGAATGTGTATATCAGGATGAGACTGATATTTTTTTCAGGACTACTGATGATATCCCATGCTGTAGTAGTTAAATATGAAGATTAATTGACACCCTTTCTTTCTGATGTTTTGTATAACATAGAGACAATTTGGTAGGACTCAATTATGGAGACAGATGCTTTGCATATCAAGTCAAGGTGCATGGAAGGAAATTCTGAAAGTAACCACAGGAAAGATTAATGGTTTCAAAATATGTGGATGAGCATTACCTGCCAAGTAGGCCAAAGCAAATGCCAGTATTCAGATGCTTTCACTGGAGGCAGAATATTTGAAACGTGAATATTATAGCAGAGTTCTATCTCCATTAAAGCCAACATTTGAAGAAATAACCTCATTAAGAAGTAATTTCTCACTATAAAACATTAATTTTGCTTGGCCAAACTTTGTCTGCTGTGGACTGGAAACAGTGTAATCAGTGCAGTTATTATGTCAGTGATTCATTTGCATGTGTTATATATGCATGGATATATACACATTGTCTGCATTGCCAAAAAAACTAAGCCTCTTCAACCAACAAGTTTGATATTTATCGGGTGAAAAAAAATACTGTAAAACTGTCATGAATTAATTTGTCCGTTCTTCAGATTTATCTGTGGCATTCAAAGATTCATTCTATTTCATTTATTTCAGTGATTTATCAAGCTTATCCTTCTGCCCTGCATTTTTATCTGAAAGCATTTCGGTGTACTAAGCTGTGACATGCTCAGGTTGTGGTGCAGTTCCTTTCTAAAAAGTGTTAGGCTGTCACAACTTACATCAGTATAAGTATGATCATAAAGCAAGATACTGTTGCTAAAGCTGGGTGAAAAATTTAGTATTAATATAATTCATTAAGGATGATAGTTTGGGTTTAGATGGAGTATAGGATAATGTGTGAATGAATATGTTGCCTCCTTGACTGCGTAGAAGACGAATTATTCTTCCTTTGCTCTCCTACTTCTCTGCTGATTAACACAAAGGAAGAGAAAAGCCATGAATCCTTCCTCTTTTCCTCCAGGTAGGCAGGTCAGGAAGAAACTCTTGCTTCATTCTCTTTTAATAAATCATTGTCAGAATAGGTTCCGTATGACTACATGAAAGCTGGAGAGCTCATTTCTTACTCCCCTGGGTATCAGCAGACATGCAGATGTGTGGAGAGGGGTGCAGACCAATGCATATGCCCTCGTTATGCTTAGTAAGACATTGTGAATAATGCCAGCTTTCCTTACTTTTATGTGTTTACTAGAAAGTTTGAAGAAACTAACACTGAGCTTCAACAAACTGCCGTTATATCTAGCTCCCCATAGTAAACCTCTGGTATTTTGTGAGTTGGGGATGGAGAATTTTAATCACAAGATTTGTATTTATTTAGCTGCTTTCTCTGACTAGTAAACTCAGCACAAGAAACTACAAACAAAGGAATAAACACTCACAAGTCTCATAGAAGAAAAAAAAAATCAAAAATTTGCACCAATTGCCTGAAATCTTGTAAACAATGAAAAATATAACCTTAAAGATGAAGTGTTTTCCATAAAAAAAATATGATTTGTTGAATTTATTTAGTCATGTATGTAGGCTGTTATATGTGCCCCCAAATACGCATGAACACACACACGTATACACATGTGGTAAGTCTGTAGTTGTACAGTTAAAAGAGTTTTGAGGAAAATGTATCCTATTTATTGCTTAGCTATGTGACCAATGCAGAACTGCAATATAAATTTCAGAAATTTTCATCCCGTTGTTTTTTATTACTGAAGAAAGTAGATCAGGTTGATAACAGTTGGATGCAAAAAGCAATCATATTTGCAGTATAAAAATAGTGCTATTGTTTACTAAGCTATACTACTTAAGTGTATTAGGGGGATATAGCAGCTTGCCCTGGACGGTTTTATTCTTTTTCCTTAAAAATATCTTTTGTTTCCACCCCCCACTTAGAAGAAAGGAATGTTTCCCATTAAGATATGAAGTAAGTTTGTTTTTCACTTTTGCCTTTTACATAGGGATACTGAATATAAAGGACTACAGCTCTCCCTGGATCAGGTCACTGCTACCAAGCCGGCATTCTCATACGCAAATTCAACTCCGACCATAACGGATAACAGAAAGGGAAGCAAATCTCGCCTCTCAAGCACAAAGTCAAAATCAAGGACATCACCATACCCACAGGTAGTTGTCTTTGAAAAACAAAATTAGATCTTTTTGAATATCTTGATTTTGACTGCTATTTTACCCAAGTAATTAGAATGGGTCAAAGAACATGCTACTCAATGGGAATAAAGGACGACAGGTTATAAGATCTTGAGACAGGAATATGTTTCTTTAAGCTGTTTCTAAAAAGCTGGAAACATTTATGTTTCAGCATGTATAATAAATCATCATCAACAACAATAACAGCACAGGGCTCAGAGTTAATGAGGAGCGGACAGAAGGACAAGTAAAAACGTTGGTTTTGAAATACTTGGTTTGAGAGGATTGTGAATTTTGCCATTTGAGAAAGCTTGCTTTTTCTTACTTAGTCCTTAATAATTCCAACGTACCTGAAGAGCCACCAGATGTTTGACAGCAGTTTAATACTGAAATCTTAGTCAGGAAGACTGAGTTTTGAGGAGGAAAAGCAACAAGCTAGCTTACGGAACTAGAAAAAGAAAGCTTTTCTATGTGCAAAGCTTTGAAAGGGAGAAGGCACCAGGAGGTGGCTGTTGGCGTCAGTAGACTTCATTTTCCCAGATTTTATTTTCAGGCCTAATTTGTAAGGAACATGTCCCTGCTTGGAGAATGGACCAGATTTGATTTGGTCTCTGAACTGGAGCTTACCTAATACATTTCTGCAGACAATGCCACCACACTTCCATGCTTACGTTGTCAACCTTTAGCTCAAATGAATTGGTTTGTCATAATAACCTTTATATTTACTAAATAATAATGCAAGTTTTACTGCCCTTATGCCACCATACAGTGGACATAAATGTATGCATTCATGATGTAACATTGAAGAGCTATGTATTTTTAAAGAGTCCAGGTCAATATTTAACTGATGATGACCTTGATGACTACAGTTTCTCTGCAGGCACAATGTTTTCTAATCTGACCTCTAAGAGTGTACAATGTGAGCCCAGGTGTCTACATCACTTCCTTGTTTTCTTTCTTTTTCTCCACAAAAGTACCAGGGGTAAAAATTTCAGTTAAATTACACCTGTGTTTGGCACAGGGGTTATTAAACTGTGCACCTAGATATGAATTCAAATTCTTAATTTTGAGAATCTAATTTTGCAAGAGATTGTTATAGTTCCTGTTGTTTAATAATTTGTTCATACTCATTTCTATGGGTTGTTAAAGAAGAGTCTTTCTCTTGAATGCGTTACACCAAACAATTGTAATAAAACTGATTTAAAGAATCAGGAAGGATACCTACAATTAATTCTAAATTAGATTTTTAAGGTCACTGATTGACTGAAATTACCCTTCATCTCCCCTTACACAGTCCTTTCAGAAGTCCTCATTTGCTAGCAGGACAATCCTAACTGAAGACTTGTTATTGTCCCACATCAATCTACTTTCTGAAAGTGTGACTTCATTAGTACCTCCTTATTCTCTCTGCCACGAGAAAAAATCCCGAATTAGCAGTGCAGCGTTGGGATTGTCGGTTTGTCAGGGATTGTTGTCTTAAAGCTTAGGATGTTTAGTTTTCAGTTTCGTTTTGCATCTTCTTTACCAGCTGCCTGGTAGTAAAGTCACAGATTTTGTCATTCAAAAGAAGCAGCCGTGCTGGTTGCCAATGTCTTGAAAAATGGTCATACCGTTCATTGTAGCACATCACCACAAGCGTCGCTGGCAGCTTGGCTTTGCAGCCCTCTCATCCTTCTCCACCACTGAATAAACTGTTGAAAGACTAAGAAAAGCTGTTGTGAAAAGCGTGCAGCAGGTGGTATGGCCTGTGTCCCTCGGTCTCCAGCCCACGTAATTTGCCAGTCAGTTGAGGAGAATTAGTGTGACTCAAAAACCATGGTGAAAAGTGTGGCCTTGGCTTTTGGCTTACAGAGGACCTTGGGTTTTGGTGGAGGAAGGAAGCAGGAAGTTTATTTGTAAAGCAATGGCAGTGGGCAAATTATTTCTTAAAGTTAAGGGCACCTAGGAGATTTTAAATATTTGATTTTTGTTTCTTTTTTCTCTCTCTTTTTTTTTTTTTTTTTTTTTAATTTTCCCTTTACCTTTTACTTTGCTTCATATGCTTTATTGGACAACAACAGAGAATCCTCTCCCTTGCCAGCTGTATGCCCCTAGCACAGCTACATGAGATGGGAACTGTATGAAAACCAAGTTAATAAAATTCAGCTCAATGTTTACCACCAAGCCAAAAGGTGGATGTTTTAGTCACCTAAAACAGTGTTAATGGGTTTTTTTTTTTACTTCAAATCTTATGCAGAAGCAGACATAGTGTAATATGGCGTTTGTAGACTCATTAAGCAAGGCCTGATTTCATTAAATTGGAGGCATTGGTCAGCATCTGATTAGCGCTGTCTGACATTAGCGCAGTGGGCTAGTGGGTTCTGTGAAACCAGCCCCAGGCAGGGGGAGGGCAAGCAGAGAGGAGAGCAACCCAAAATTCATGATACAGCTGTAGGATTTGCATGGACACATTGAACAGTGGTCTTCTACTCCTGTCCTACCAGAGAGGTGGAGGGCTTAAAGAGGATGTGAAAAAAACAGGAGAGATGAAGATTTGCAGAAAAAGGATGTTGGGAGTTGGTTAAAAGATGCCTGTTGTTATTCCCCCATAATAATAATTGTGATGGTCTCCCAAAATCTAGCCCTGGACCTCATTTATTTTGTGTTCCCAAAAGCTAGCCCTGGACCTCATTTATTCTGTACACAGGAAATAACAACAAGATTGGAAAAACATTTAAATTGTGATCATTTGAACAACTGCTTTGGAGTTTATTTTTCCATTAATGATTGTTTAAAGAAAATATTTTAAATTGTCTATTGCCTACCCCTAATGGAAATGTTTTAGGGTCAGATGTGGATAAACATTTATTGCTTCATAACTCATTTTAGTTCTTGGGTAAAGATTATAAGTATATAAAATGAATGCATACAAATAAGGATGTACTCAAGAGTTGCTGAATGGAGGCTTTGGTGTGTGCTACAGCACGCATGAATTTTTGGAAGTAAGAATCTTCTCTAGTAGGTGTATATTAATACACCTGATTTGGGAGGTAAATTGATTTTATAGCTCCTTTAAACAGATAATCTGGATTAATTCTGCAATCCACCTCTATTTGGGCATATCACCGAATGGGGTAAAGATAATAGAATCAGGCTGAATTCTAGTCAGCCTTTTTGTTTTGTTTTGTTTTGTTTCTTTTTTTTCATTTCTTCCTGTAGCCTAAAGCTTTGGCAACTTCCAATGTATTCAAAAGCAAAGCAAACCCCTCTTTTTATAGTAAACATAACTCCTGATCTGCTGAAGAGTCACCAGCAGTGGGGGTTATTTTAATGGACATGCTGTATTACTTTAATCTAAGCCTTTCACCATCTGTTCTGCCTATAACAGTGAATGCAAAAAGAACATATTTTACATTTCAGGATTACATTAGTAAAAAGTAAGATAAAAGTGATTTAAAAGCATGCATATGTTCTTAGTACAATGCAGCCTGCATCTGTGATGTTTTTTCTCATGGTTAAGACACAAATCAAGAGGAAAGCTGTTAATGCTGATGTAGTGAAAGTTTTTCATGGAAAAAGAGGACTCTGAGAGGGTTTCACTATATATTTAATGTTTATAATGATAAAAACCCGAGTAGGCTGCCAGAAAATTAGATATCTATAACTTCTATTGTTTGAACATCTGGCACGGTATGTGGAGCAGGCTGACATTGCTGTGTGTGACAGGATGAGTGCTCAGGCCAGTGAGACACCTGTAGGAATGGAAGGTCAGGCAAAAGAAAATCACCCGAGAAATATTAAATTGTCTGCTGGCCTAATACACTCCCATGGGCTCTCGTAAAGTAAGTTTTTCTTAGGCATGGAATTTATGTTTTCCTATTTCCTTGCCACTTCAGCTCTCCTGAAGTTTTTCCTGGAGTGAAAGTAGCATCAGTGATGGCCTATAGAAAGGGACTTTTTATGTCAGTGCTAATCCCATTGGTGTGCTGTCACTGTGATGGGACACTGGATTAGCAGTCTGGAAGACATCTCTACTATCTGGAGGTGGTGATTCAGTTTCCAGGAACCAGATGGGAGACCATTAAATTTATATATTGTTGTTGTTTATGCCAGAAGACAATTCAGAAATCACCTGAAGGGATTTCAGATGTTGCTTGTCTGAAGTTCTTTATCATAGTTAACTCCTGTCTGCTGGTTAAACTTTGTCAAAAAAACAAAAATAACAAATTCTGCCTGATAGAAGTCAGAAGCCAAAACTTAGCAGAAAGGAAAGCCGGTGAGGCAGGACTGGGACTGAAAAAAAAATAAAAATTCACTAATTCACTAATTTTAATTGGCCATAATTTTCATTAAATCTGATTCGGTTTTCTATGGTCTTTCATCACTTGACATATGGGAGCCTAAATCTGACTTGAGAGATAGTGTTTCCACTCGCATTTCAGTAAAGCAGCGTCTTTGATCACCCTTTCATTTCTCCCCCCGTCAGCATGTCACACATGCCCGTATTTGGAGTGTCCACCTGTCAACATGAGATTCCCAGAAGAGGCAGTAACAGGGCTGCAGTGGTAGAGGCAGCCTGATGATGCCAAACAGAGATGTGATTAGCTTTAAGGGGTATTAGACATATTTTTGGCCTATGTCTGCTTATGTTGTACCTTAAGAATAAGCAGTCATATCAAACATTGGTACACAATGTGGGCCACAAACAATTCACGGTGTTAATTTAATTCTGTACGTGGCCTGGCAGCTGCTATGGGTCAGATCTCAGATAATCATCATTTACGTCAAGTACAAAGAATATGCATGAAGTATTGTTGGTCTTGACTACATGGCATGAAGTATTGTTGGTCTTGACTACATGGCTACATGACATTACATGGTGCATTTCTAATATACTGAACATATAGCCTTTGAAATGTTTTCCCTTTCTTTAAGAAAAGTGCACAAAGGTCTGTGCAATTGAATCCTTTGTGGTTAGGTTCCAGAAAAAAAATTAAAAATTGAGCAAGTTTTCAGTTAACTGGAGAAATTCCCTTCATGCTATGTTGTACCCTTTGATATCCTTAGAAACAGACACCTAATAGAAGAATATCTATTAGAGATAAATAAAATTAAGAATTCTCAGTTTGAAAGAATCTCTAGCATTTATTATCGTAATAAATTTTCCCCCAAATGAAATTTTGTTACAATATTATTATAGAATAATTTTCCTTGTCCTCCTCATGAAAGAAATATATAGCATGAATTTTGTTTTTAATAAGAAAATAAATGCACTTTTAACTTCTTATATTTATTCTTATATTTCATCTTAAATTCTTAAATTAAAAAATCTAGCTTATGAAAATCAAACCCAAATAGAGTTCTAAAAATAATTCTAAAATTAAGAATAGGTACAAAAGTAGTTTTCCTTTTGTTAATTTCCATTTAAACCAAAATTCAATAGTCATAATCTTGTTAATAATTATTGATTTTTTAATTGGAAACGTAATATTATCCGTATATTTTTGTCAAAAAATTCACAGTAATTCAGCAGGTAATTACAAAGATATCTTTGTGACTAAGCAGTTTGAAGACATTAAATCTGAAAGAATAATAGAAGAGTCAGATGTTCAAGTTGGTCACATAACACTGTGATGGCTGAATAAAGTTCCTGGTTAACGTATGCCAAATTACTGGCATTTAAAAGAACCCTTTTGTGGCTCTGTAACTATCTTGCCTCCATGCAAAATCAGATTTATCCTTTCATCTCTGTTATCTTGCGACAAGACTGGTGTTGTGAACTTGCTGACTCTCTCGGTGTCTACTGGTAGACTTTTTGCCTATGGGTATTCTTCTGACATCTAGTAAAAAAATATAACTGAGCTCCTCAAAAGCATGGCCCTTTCTTTCCTTTAAATAACCTATCGTGTTAACAAACAGTATTCACAAATATAAACTGGAATACTGAAGAAACACCCAATTAAATGCCAAAACTGAAGTAGTTCCACTACTGATGTTGCACAGATGGTTTAAGTTTCTGTAAGTCAAACATCTGGTCAGTACTTTCGATTGGTAAGTGCATAAAACCTCGATCCTGGCTGGTAATGAGGAGTTTCATAGCAACTCAATCTAATGAAAAGGAAGGTAAGCTTATGTTTTCAGGAGAGACGCCTAATGCCTATTAAAAGAAAAGGCAGAGCGGGCATCTGGAAGGTGAGTGATGGAATGGGAGAATTCCAAGTTTTCATGTTGTACTACATTGATTTGTGACATGAGTGTGCAGTACTGAAGAGGTGAGCATGTACAGCTTTGGTCTCATCCCAATCCATAATCATGGGTGAAATTGATTTAAAGATGTTCCGTGAAGTTTGACAGTTCCAATAAATAAAAAGATTTAAAAATGAGATAGCTAAGTCCTAGGAGGTTTAATAAGCATTCTTTTTCTCTTTTTTTTTTTTTTTTTTTCCCAAAAAGTATTTAAAATTTTGAAACAGTCATTAAGAATACCTAGAAATCCATGACATTTAACTTAACCCTTACTTCTCTCTAAACAAATGCCATTACTCTGCAGTGGTTTTGGTAGTCCCAGAGTCTACAGGAGGCTTTCTTTTCCCTATTAATAGGAGGAAAGAAGTTCCAAGATACCACTCCATGTAAGGAAGAAAAAATCCAACAGCAAACAAAAAATGAGGAACAGAGAGGCAATCCTTAGAAAAAGAACTTTAACAAGTCAAAATACATTCAGTTCCTTCTATAACAACTCAAAATACATTCAGTTCCAATTTGATGTGCAAGAATGCTCCAGGAGCGGTGTTATTTCAGTCCTTTCTGAAAACATTTTGCCAAGGAGCCTTGGAGCACTACTGCTGAGCATAAGCACCAGGTTTCAGGGCAATAAGAAAAACCTGGACATATTAAAAATATATTGAATTGCAACATTGATGTTGCTCAGTCTAATATTACACATCATAAAGGAGATGGCTGTTAAGGGTTGACATGGGATGTTTTAGACTTTCATGAGCTCTGTCCTGTCATCTGTGAGCTCATTAGGGAGTGTTGTAGAGGGAAGGACCAGGAGTGCAATCAGAAGGTGCAGACGTGTGGGCTCGCTCTAAAAACCCACCCTATTGCATGTACACTCTGGCTTTTCGGTGCTGTTACGTGCAGATTTCACCCAGGCGTAGTAATTTCCCCGCCGCTTCTCCTGTTTTGCAGTATTCTGGATTTCACACCGAGAGATCCGAGTCTGACCACGAGAGCCAGTGGGGTGGGAGCCCCCTGACTGATACGGCTTCTCCCCAGCTCCTGGAGCCCGCCGACAGGCCGAGCTCCCAGCACCACGACGTCTCCTGTGCCTACAGACAGTACTCTGACCGCAGCGCTCTCTGCTACGGTTTTACACTCGACCACTCCAGGCTGGCCGATGACAGACATTTCCATACTCAGGCCTGTGAAGGAGGCAGATGCGAAGCTGGCCGGTATTTCCTTGGCACGCCGCAGCCGGGAAGGGAGAGCTGGTGGGGTTCTCGTTCAGCATTGCCCCTGACTAAGTCGTCCCCCGAGAGCAGAGAAGCGTATGAAAACAGTATGCCCCACATAACTTCAGTGCACAGGATTCACGGTAAGAGACAACGAGGATTTGAAGAAGTGGCACCAGCTCAGACACAGCACCTTGACGTAAACACTCCACTGTTTATGTGAGGGGCAAAAAATGAGCGAGACACTTGATGCATATCTTCGTCTCAGAGATCACACCTACGGAGATGAGGAATACTTACAGCTTGATTTGAGTTTGACAGTCTGGTTTATATGCAGAAAAAATATACTTTGTCATGTATATTTTAGTCTGCGAAATCAAGGATGATCTTAAAACTATGAACAAATTTATACACTTGATAGAAATACATTATTTATTTGGTTTAATATCCAAATACTTTGGATGGACTGTATTTAGCACAAAATTAGTTAAAAATAAACCCAAGCTAGATATTAAGAAACCCTTAAAGTATTTGGAGAAACTGTTCTCCAAATGACTTCTTTTCTCTGCACCGGTTATTACTAGATTCTTTAAATTTTGCTGTTTATTTTTATTTAAAATTGGCAATTCAAATGAACATTTACTTTTGGTTTCAGACATTTATCCCCAGCTATAATTTTTAGTTAATTTGAGCTTCTCTGTCCTTTTAGCACCAAGCCTGAAGCCTTTCTTGGTGTCTGGCAGGTTGCAACCTCAGTGAATTAGCACTGAGGAGCTGAAGCTGATAAAAAATTCACAGTGAAAGGCTGATCTTGAACTTAGAAAAATCCAAAGGTCCTTGACTTTAAAGGGTAGGCTGAGAGTTGAAAGACTAGAACTGACCCAAAAATCAGAGTTTGAGCTTGTAAGGGTAGATGCAGTATAAAATAAATCCTTTTCTACTAAAATAATCTGTCAAAACATAGATTGTATCTGAAGAACTCCTAAAAGCTAATTACATTAGTATTATTCCATCGAATTGCAGGATGTGTCTTTGGAAATAAAATAAACCCAAACCTGTATTATTTTACTCCAATCTGAGGAAAATTATGCTTTGAATAGAAGAATGATCAAATAGCAATTTCTGGGAAATACAGTCAGAGGAAAAATGAGGAAAGAAAAGGATGCCTAAATTTTGCTGATGAGTACTGTTCTTCGCTTTTTCTGTGAGAATTCCTTCCTTGTGTCTGTTCTACACTTCTGTCATACTTGTGTTTCTCTAGCTTTTTCTTCTCCAAAACAAAAAAAAAAGGGAATTGAGCAGAATATGATAATTTTGCTGGCAAGTTTTATGCATAATAATTTTTACTAAGCATAGAAAGATAGTAATGTAGAAATATCATATAGAGGTACAAATAAAAAAGTGTTAAATATTTATTCCATACTTTTATCAAGGATAATCAGTGTAAACGGATAATATAATCTGATTTTAGTTTGTTCCTTGGTTTTGCTGCAATTCCAGGTGCTGCAATTATTTTATTTATTTTATCAAGTCTTACACGTTTACATTTAGTCTTACACCTAAACATGAGGAGGAAATTCTTTACTGTGAGGTAGAGCACTGGAACAAGCTGCCCAGAGAGGTGGTGGAGTCTTCTTCTCTGGAGACATTCAAAACCCACCTGGACAAGTTCCTGTGCAACCTGCTCTAGGTAGACCCACTGGCGGGGGGGTTGGACTAGATGATCTCCAGAGGTCCCTTCCAATCCCATATGATTCTATGATTCTATGTTTCAGTGGGTCTTCAGTCTGCATGTAGCTTTGGGCGTAAAACCTGACATGTTTGTCTCAGTTGAGGAGAGGTACGTCTCAGCTTCCCTTGCAAATGTGCTGTTTTCATTTAGATTTAGGCAGTTTCAAATGTTGGTCTTTCTGAATTGAAGCTCTTTTTGACAATGTTGTGTGGAAGTTGCTGTCAGAGCAGTTATTTTGGGCAGAAAACCTTGCCTTCCTTTTCTGGTCTTTTGATGCATCTTCTGGTAGTTTTGGTTCATAGTCACCTTACAATAATGACAATTAGCTGAGCAGTGGATATCGCGTGTGAGCCTGTGTGTTTCTGGTCACTCTCGGGAAGTCTGGGGCACTGTCGGTACGGTCTGTGCAGTGAGACAACCTCAGCAAGTGGTTTAGATCTGTGACTGACCAGGTCCCCAGTGAGTCATGGTGTGCCTGACACACCACATGCTCTGGATGGTTCCCTTCTGCCTCCAGGCCCTGGAATCCTGGGCCCAGACCTTAAAAGGATGCGAAGGATAAAATCATGCTCATGAGTTGCTTCCACCTAGGGCAGGATAAGTTTATTATAAAAGCCCTTCTCTGATTTTGTCATGCACTCTGCAACACAGTGGTAGTGATCTGCTACCCAAACAGGTCTGCACGCCTTGACCCAATACAAAGCAGGGGAACCACTCATGGTAGTCTGAAAATGGGTTTCCTTTGAGGAATCTTGTCAACCGAGACAACAGGCCTCATCCCTGAAGAAGACTTTGTAGATGCTGAGGCAAAAGTATCATTGAGTAATTTGTGCAAGTCTAACACACACCCTCCTGCAGGCACATATCTCAGCAAATCCTTTATCAATCCCTTTATTATAGTGTGGCCTTAGTTGGCTTTTCAGGTGTGGAGATCACTCACTTTCTTCCTAATGAAGATTGACAGGTCTGATACTGTCCTTTTAGCTACATGCAAGCTGAACACCTTCTCTGGTATGTCTATAGGCCTTATTTTTTAAAGAAAGGCAAGAATAGATATATTTTTCTATTCTAAAAGTTTTATAAACCAAATATTTGTGCATTGGGATATGATATCACATTTTCCTAAAAGCCCTGTCTAAGAGCTCATGGTTCTTATGCTTCTAAAGAAGAATAACTGCTTCATTACTTCTCTTTATTTTTGTGTAACCTGCATAAAGTCACCACGGGGCCACAAACTATTCCACAATGATTTATTTCTCTGTGTTTCAGCTCCTGGAAAGGGCTAAGAAGACATGCTGGAGTCATGTACACTTGTACTTGAGATTTTTGTTTTCATCATGGTCCCAATTCACTCAAATTTTTGAAGCAAAGAGGTAGTGAGGGATCAGGGGTCTGAACATTGGTCTTGTGGGCACTTTGACATGCCCTAGGGTAACCTGCTGCCTCTAGCTGCTCCAAAAGACAGAGTTCCTGTAGAGTTGGTCCCCTATCTGCTGGGCCTATGCAGATGCTTGGTTACCCTAGAGCATCTCAGATGGCACTGGATATCTGTGTTGAGGTACTTAGATCTCTTCTTTGTATATGTTCAGCTGTGTTACTTGTTCTGTGTGCAGACACTGGAAACTAGAGGTTGTCACTGAAAAGGAAGGAGTCTACCATGGTCATTTTTTGGTGACTTTGCTATGAATCACTTGCCTCTGTCCTGGTTTTCTGTCTGTAATATAAGGTTCAGAGTACTTGTTCTTCAAGATTGCTTGCCTCCTTTAACCTCAATGCTTGTCCCCTTTCTCTCTTTCCTAGGGAGAGGACACTGGGATGAGGACAGTGTCGTTAGCTCACCTGATCCTGGCTCTGCCAGTGAATCAGGTGACCGATACCGTCCTGAGCAATATCAGAGCAGTCCACACGAGCCCAGCAAAATTGAAACTCTAATAAGAGCCACCCAGCAAATGATTAAAGAGGAAGAAAACAGGCTGCAGCTGCGGAAAACAACTCCTGATCCACTGGTCTCCATTAACGGCACAGGGAAGAAGCACACTATCTGTTTTGCAAACTACCCTCAGCAGCAGTTGGCAGGGGATGTCTGCCGCGTCCCAACGGTTGCCAACACTCCTCCCTGTGAACACATCCAGCAACGAGATGGAAAGATTATGAGCCCACACGAAAATGACTATGACAACAGCCCCACAGCACTGTCTAGGATAAGCAGCCCCAACTCTGACCGAATATCAAAATCTAGCTTGGTGCTAGCTAAAGACTACCTGCATTCAGACATGTCCCCTCACCAAACCCCAGGGGACCACTCAGCCGCCTCTCCAAATTATTACAGCTCCCACAGGCAGTACTTTGATAAGCATGCTTACACATTGACTGGATATGCCCTGGAGCATCTATATGACACTGAAACCATTAGAAACTATTCACTAGGCTGTAATGGATCCCACTTTGATGTGACTTCTCACCTAAGGATGCAGCAAGATCCAGCACAAGGACACAAGGGGACGTCCGTTATAATAACCAATGGAAGCTGACACTTTTTTTCTAAAAACTTTTGTGCTTTAAAAAATAACCTTTGAGATCTAATTGGAAGATATTATATGTTTTCATGCCCTTGTCGTTACCAGCATTTGATGTACCACAGTGCACTAGAAAGAATAACCTAAGGTTTGGGGGGATAAGTTAGTTACCACACGTTACTTTTAAAAAATAGAAATGCACTGGCATGCAGGGTTAGAGTGAATGGAGCTAAACTCGAAGTTGGTGCCATGCAAGGTGAGAAGGATGGAAGAGGTCTAGGCAGGGAGAGCTTGGGATAGGCTAGCAGAACAATTTATGCACGTTGTGTAAGAGGTGGTTGTTTGGAAACGCTGCCAAGAACAGACCTTCTGAACTGCATGTGCCCCACAGGTCCCAGCCAACAAAACTGCTATGCACTCTTTTTAGGCAGAAAGTTGGAATGTGTTCCTTCAAAATACACATCAAAATGTGTACTTCTGGTGATCTGTTTATTCCCTCATGGCTGAGTGTGTTACGCTGCTCCGTGGTATAAAGCATCCGTGGCTAACCAACACAAAATCAAAAAGGGGAGAAAGACTAGGGAACTCCTCAGAATTGTTATTTCCTTGTGTACTCACATGCATAACTATTTACATATGCTTGATTTGAAAGGGGTCAAATGAGCAGTATCCTTATGATTAGTATGATCGAATATTTACTTCTACTGTATTTAAAAGCAGGAGGGCCTTTCTCAGTGTAGTTTTGAGAAATATGTAGGTCTTGGTTGTCTTGATGTAGAGATGGGAGATTGTCCTCCTATTTTTGAAAGGTCTCACAAGGTGGGTAGTGGAATGAAATGGAAGAAAATTGTCAGGAGAAACAGGGATAATAGGCCAGAATGAGGAGTGATCCAAGATAAATGCATTTAACCCTATGGCTTTGTATGCCATTTAGTATTAATAATAAAATAAGGAAAAGTGGTTCTAAGTGGCCAAATAATTAAGAATTAATTTGAAACACAGAAGGAACTCAATAGAATCATAGAAATTTTTGCTGTAAAATACAAAGGCAATTACTTAAGTGTAAAAATATGAGAGGTGAGAATAGACAAAAACTGTATGGTGGTTTGTCCTACTTCTGATAAGATTTCGGAGTAAATTGAGAAAGTATAGAAAATTGTAACTACTCTTTCTGACATACAGTAAAATAATAGGTATGACTTTGAAAAAGGGATATGCATTCTTTTCTTGCTTGCCGTGGAAAATTTAATGAATATCAGAACATATTAGGGATATCAAAATCAGTCATATGTACATGAAATATACTGAGGGAAATCAGGGTTCCAAGAAATTCAGTTGTATTTAGAATACTGATATTATCAGGATCTGTCCTAGAGTTATAGAAGACATCAAAAGAGGCAGAGAAACGTTTTGCAATTTAAAATAATCTCATGAACAAAGAGACACTAATTGATTGGAAAAGACTAAATAAAAAGCATATGCTAAAAAAAGTAAAATAGGGCATCTGTAGGCACAATTGCTAGACCTGTCCTTCTTTGTATGGCATTTATATGAAGTCTCAAAGTTGACTGCAATGGGAGCAGGGCCACTGCTCCCTATTATACCAATGCGGAGGTAAGGGGACTTGAGGTGGTTACTAAAATGAGATTAGCACTAAGTCTAGCTTCATTTGTAACATTTAGAAGCTCGACATATGGGACTGAGTCATCAATGGGACTAAATATAAACCAGCATGCTACGGGTGGGTTAAAAATATCTATTTTCAAATAAAACTAATCAGAAGCAAAAGCTAAATAATAACATTATAAGCCACGTAAGTAGAGATGTACTTGAAAGCAGAGGAAATTACCTCTCTGAACTTGGAATATTGTGTATAGTCCTGATCACTCCAAGGCAGATTGTGAATCTTGAATTGAGTAGTACCTTACTCCATAAGCAATCTCTGTTGACTGCAGTGTGATCACTCCTGGTGAAATGTACGTTGAACACAAGGAAGAGCAACACAGTCTGGTCTTTATTATCTAAAGCTCATAATAGAAAAGGTGGAGCAGAGCTCAGCAAAAGATAAAGAGACTGAAAGATCTAATAAAAACTTTAAATAAACTGGGTCTGTCATCTTTGTAAGGGAAAAGAGTAAGGGGGAATGTCACTGGTGCGCACCCAGCTCTGCACAGAGGAGAGATAAATAATGGTCTAAAACTATTTGAACTAGCGGCAGAAATGAGAGACAGGGCATTGAAAGTTAGCCAAGGCAAAATGAGAACAAAATGATTTGGCAAGAAGTTTTTTGACTAAGTGCCAAATGAATAAGAAAGGTCATAAAGAGAAGCAGCTAGAGATTTTTGTTTGTTTGTTTGTTTGTTTTAAGATAAAGTGAATAATTGAGGGAAAGAAAAACATTGACAACTGTTAACTCAGAGGAAAGAATGGACCAAAATGGACTTCTTTCAGCCCAATTGTATATATTCCTAAAGCATAGGAATGAGAAAGTATTTTTGATAAATCTAGTTCTGGATACATATTTATTTCACTTATTCCAATGAATAATATGAATAAACTTGTATTTGGAGTCTCATTGTACAGTATTAAAATACAATTTGCAAAGCGAATTAGAGTAGAGGTACATGGTATCATATTATCCCTACTAGTACATATAAAAAATAAGTCTAAGTGTCAATATTATTTTGTATTACAGAAGAGTTTCTTAAACTGGTTGGATGAATGGGATTTTGTCAGCCCCCAGGTTTCTTGGGGTCACCAAACACTCTTGGTATCCAGCTTTTAATTAGAAGGCAATAGAGTTCTGTAGACCAGCTGCAGTTCCCTGGCTATGGTCTAATGGCCACAAGTAGTCAGGAAACCACAGTTTGGGCACTGTTGTATTTGCATTCTGACAGGCACTTTTGAAAAACAGAAGACTTATGAATCAAACAGGCACAATGTAAGATGCTTGTACTCCATATGATTTCACCTAGGAAAAAAGCCAGTGTGCTATGCAATAAAAATTCCCCATTCTTATTTACTGTGATCCCAAAATAAAACTTCCCAAACTAGTTATTTATCCTATTTTCAATAGTTCCAGTCCACTACAATGACAAATGCAGTAAAATGCAGTGTAGTGAGTGGAATCTCAGTAGAGAGGTGTGCACAAGCAGCCACGTCGTGCTACAAGCCAAGGCTGATGCTCACTCCGCTCGTGGGATTCCAGGCACCCCTTAGCACTTCAGTACAGTCTGCTGGAGATAGAAGCCTTTTGTCAGCTAATTTGCCATCCTGCTTCTTTAGATAGCCAGGAGTTTCTTCTTAATTGGCAGAAAGCATTCAATGTTGTAAACATAGACTCCACATGCTACATGCTACATGAAAGCAAGTTTGCAATCTTAATTACAGCGTATATTATCACTGCTGCTCATATAACATGTACTTTTCAGTATGGTATAAAGCTTATTTTTTTCTATTATATATTTATTTAATTCAAATTTTCATTTAGTATCCTTCAAGGATATCTTATTCTTTTTTTTTTCCTCTTCCTTTTCTAAATCAGATGAGATATTTTTCAAAATTAAAAAATGCAAGGCATTTGTACCAAATACATTTCAAATGTATCACGTTAGCTAAAGGTTATCACTTTAAAGAAGGTGTGTAGGTTGCGTTTTTGGAACAGAAACAATATAAATTGCTGTGTTGCATCATTTCTCTAAATATTAGTGTTTTGCTATTGACACCAAATTAATATTTTACTCCAAATACAGAGTGACCACAGCTCTTTCAAACCATTTCTTACTGATATCAGTGGATGGTGCATTATGGTTTTGGTATACCTCTTTTGTTTGAAGAAACAAAAAAGACTCCTCTTTATACAAAATTGCACCCCAGGGGCATCGAGTTTGAAATTTTGGACAAATTTGCAAAACAATTCTTAAATTAGAAGAAGAACCTTACTCAGCAATTTGTCCCATTGACTCCAATGGGAATATTTGTGGAGTAAGGTACTACTTAATATTTCTAAGGGCAAAAAAAGCTGACTTGTGAACTGGTAATTGGTTTGACTTTTGTTTGTAATTATTTTTTTTTTAAATCTCAGGATGTGAGTATAGAAACTATGGAAGTAATACCTGTAATGGCTGTGTTTCTATAATAGAGGTTGTTTATATGTGCTTTGAAAATGAGTGCACCTCTGCACTGAAGAGCCCCAGAAGTATTTTTTAAGCTTTAAATGGCTTTTGTTGATGTGTCTGCAATACACACAGTGAAATTCTGCTCTTTTAAGCTCTTTTAATCAGTCTTATCTGAATTTCATTTTTATTTCTGGACATGCAGCATTTATTCACTAATATCCCTAAGCATGTTAACCACCATGTGTTCATTTATGTGAACATCCTGAGTTGGAAAAAAATAAAAGCTTGCAGAGTATTTCTGGAAAAGGCACAGCTACCCCAGAAAAGGGGACTGGCTGTTGCAAAGGTCAGTTAACCTTTCAGTCAAGGAACAAAGCTGTGGCATGTGCATTGTTTTCAGACCTTCTGCATACAAAACTGTATATAACGGGGATTATGGCACACAGTTCCAGGATTAGACCTAGTTATGTCTTTTTTAAGGTGGTTATAGTTATTTGTCTGGCAGCAAATGGATTCAGGCTCTGGTCTTTCCATGAGTTGCAAGTTTACTTAAAACACCTAAGGGTCTAAAGGCAATATGGGCTTTGTTATTAGGAACAATGGTGGATGAATATGCTTTCCTGTAGCTGTACTGGATTAGCTCCAGACACCTCTACAGTATGCAGGAGAACCTATTTTATTTTATTTGCAATTTAATATTTTGGCTGTATGCACTGACAAGCAAAAAAAACCCCAAACCTGACACCCCAAAACTAACAACAGAAAAAAACAAAACAAAACAAATCAAACCCCACAGGTTTTTTCTGTAATCTTTCAGTTTGGTGTTAGTAAAGCCTGCTAGAGGTGTAGCTGATGGTTTAGCTGTTACTCTGAACACCAAAACATTAAAGTCTTCTACTCAGAATGGTGAGAGCACTAGTGTGAATCCGTTTCACATTTCCTTAGAGCATTTATTAATGATGAGCATTTTAAAATGATGTGAAGTTAAACTTCACTGTGGCATTTAGCTTATGTATACAAGAGTTCTGTGGATAAATCTGGTTTTAAGTTGCTAGGAATACATCCCTTTCTGAAAAGAGGTAATTTATGACTCCATCTATGAAGTTGTATTTGAAAGGAAAGATCAAATACAGGAAGAAACAAAGCTTTTTATCTGGTTGTATTCACTGTTTAACTCCTCTCTCACATGGAGTTCTCAAGATTTCCTATTGTTCTAGGATTCAAAATACAGTTTTTAAATGTTTTTATTTATAGCAATTTGAACTGCATGCATTTGTTTGTCAGCTACCAATACAGTGGGAAGTTTAGAAATGCCAGAAATAATCTTACTCCTACTTTATAAAACATTGGCACCTTTACATTTCTGAGGAAATAAAGTCTATTAGGAAAAGTATTTTTAAGGCACTACAACTTTTTCCCAAGGTAAATATTTCAATGCCTAAAAAATATAATAATCTAGCAAAAAAAAAAAAAAAGCACTTGAAACATAATGAAGCATTTTGTGTTTGCTTTAAACCAATGGGTTATATTTATGGAAAAAAAGACACAGATTGCCAGCATTTCAAATACCATGCCTTGCAATGTATAGGTTCTAGTGACATTGTAGCATAACATTTGTAATTTGAAGTTTTCCTTTGGAATGTAATGTAGGAAACACAATTTAGCTATGTCAACAATATCTTGCAAAGTGTTCCCATTTATAATTATTTATATTGTAAATAGCTTTCTGAAGTAAATTTGAAGTTAATGTGCATAAGATGTATTTATTATGTGAAGATTTTTTTGGTTTAAAATATAGCTACCAATATGCAATTTTTGTCCGTTTTTCTACATTTTAAAAACTAAGGATTGTCCTACCTGGGATGCATTTTCAGGAATTAATTTTAATTAATGAATTTTTCTATTTCTCAGAATGTCTCAGAATTGGGAGGGGACACAGTAAAAGTAATATAATCCTAATTGCTCTCTGAATCTCAAATGAAGCTTATCAAATGTGAAAGGACACTGATAATATCCTGCTACCCCATTTAAGACAGATGTCTGAATCTGCTCAAATACTATTCTGCCAGGAAGAGCTGGCTCACAGGGACTTAATTAAGATTAATTGTCTACTTTGTGAATAGTCTGCTATGTTTCTTGAAGCCATGCACCACCCCACGTGTCAGCTAAATCAGCTTGCTGACTTGGAGCATGATACCCCTTCGGTTCTTAAAACACTGTACTCAGACAAAGAGCAGTGTTATGACAAGGGAACAGGTAAGAAGTTATGCTAAATTGTGTTCAGGCATGAGAGCTGGCTATTACTTTGGCTTGTGTGCTCAGACACTTCAATCGATCCATAATGACCTGGGCCACCAGGCAGCAGCTTAGCCACTGCAACCCTTGCCTGCTCTGGGGTTTTGGTCCTTCCTAGCTTGAGGGTTCAAGGTCGCAGCTCTCACTTTCTGGACTGGTTTCTGAGCCATGAAATCCTGTTCTCTCAGTCACTCTCAGTGAGTCTCTTCCCTGCAGGTGGACAAATGCGAGACTGATGGTGTCAGAGAGCAGGGGGAGACTGATGATGCAGCTGGGTGAGAAAGGAGCTTTCCAGAAGAGAAAGTGGTTGCTCACATATTTTCCATTCACAAGACTGAGAGCAAAATACATGAGCAGCGGGGATAGGGGTAAGATGCACAGAAGAGTCAGTTTTGATTCTCAGGTAAATTAATTGCCACTGGCCTTTTGCTCCTGCATGGGCATAGGCACTCAGTTCTTGGAAACATTCCTGGGATTAGGGAAAACTCTGCAGCATTAAGTTAGATGTTTAAACTACTTTAATGATTTCAGCATTTCCTATGGGATAGTTTAGGCCATTCCCCTCTCCTTGGCCTGAATTTGGCCTTGGTTCTCCATGCAGGCAGGAAATGGTGTCATCTTTGCCCCAAAAGATGCTATTTAACTGTGCAGAACATGTGTTGAGTTCGTTCGTTCATTCGTTCGTTCGTTCGTTCCTTCCTTACTTACTTACTTTAAAATTTTTTTTTAAATTTTAATGCATGGAGGAGGGGTTTCAGAAATGCCAGTTATTGACCTACCTTTCTGCCTTGCAAGTGCATGCTGAAAAAGAGACTGTGAGATCAATAGGCATTCATGGGACCATATTGTCCTTCATAAAGCAGAAGCAGTCCTAGTTTCTCCATGCTCAGCCCTGCAACAAAACTGAGTGTCATCCTGGATGCCGTGTGCTGGAAGTCCTGCCACTTCCATGCCTGCTCTTCACTCTCTCTATTAGTGCATAAAGAATACTCCTTGCCCACTGGTCTCTGTTCACTCTTGGCTCCTACGCTCATTGGCAAATTGTTCTGCACGAGGAAATCTGCTGTCATGGCCATTGTAATAAAAGTGTGCGATACCATCAGGAACTTCCTCTATCCCCATATGGTGGCCATCAGAGGCTTCAGCCTCAGCAATTTCATTTGATGCAGCTTCTTTAACTGTCAGAAGGTCACAAATAGCCTGCTGCTATACAGCCCAGCATGTCTGTGTGAATAAAAAGGGCTATCCAATGCAGAAGAAACCCTGACATAGTTTCTTCATGGATTTTAACAGGAGTTCTCCTAGGCATGCACACGATGCTCTGGACTATAGTTCAGAGGCCAGATGCAAGGCTATGTATATGTGGAAACAGCTGGACCTTGCCATCATCAAGCCTGCTCATCCTCGCGGACATTTCTCTCTGCCCACAGTCTGTCATTGCCTTTCACCCACAGCCCTCTCATTTTTGGCTCCTTCAGGCATTATTCCTTCCATTTCCCTTTCCTCCCTTCTGCCCCAAGCCCTGGTCCATGATTTCACAAATCCTGTGATCTATCTTGCCCAGCAAGTGTCCTCTGTTGATCCTGAAAATCGTGTTTTCCTTTTCATGAGGAAAATGGCTATCCAGCAACAGTTTCCATCACTTGCACTCCCCTTTCCCTTTCTTTTCTTTATACAGCTGGTGTAAATGTCATACTGAGGACCCTGCAATCTTTTTTTCTCACAGGCATTAGTTCTGCTACAAGAAAGCTATTGGTTGGGGGAATGGAGGTGATGAACTTTTCAGAAAAGCTACAGACAAAAGACGATAGATGCCTTCAGCATACCAAATGCACATACTACTTTAGCTGCATTGCAAAACATTGTCGCTCTTGGCCGGCAAACGGCGCATGAAGATGAAAACTGAAACCAGAGCACATATGCCTGTATTGGAAAATAACAACAAAAGCTACTATCAGATACACCTGAGAGGAAAACTTAAAAATTGGGTCATTGTCTAAGCATGCACTAACTTACTAGGCAACTAATTATATGTTTGCTATTGCTGTTCATCTCATAATTATTTTTCATTTGTTCCTGAGCTGTAATCAGTTTTTTCTTTTTTATCTTGATACCTGTTTGTCACCTGTTATCTATACTCTTTTTCATCTATAAATAAAAAATATTCTATAATAAAAATTATATTAATATAAAATGCAGAGCATAAACCGAGTCTGGGAAATAAAAAACAGAAAGTATCAGCATATTCATTGACTATAAGCTACACTATTTGGTACCCAATGTAACAGGTGGTAAATGTCATATGGGAGCCATCTTTCACTTCCAGCAATATTCCTAGGAACGGTTAGTGTGATGTATTTGGTAATTATAGCAAAGCTGTGTTACAAACAGCTGAACTTGTAACATTATCAAATGTGCTACTTTTTTTTAAAAAAAAAAAAAAAGTAGAAACATGACAAAATGGCCAAGAAAGCTTAATGTTCTTTTGATCATTTGATTCACTTTCAAAGGGCAGACTGGGATTTTTCTATGGCTCTTCTATCTCCCTTGAAGCCTGAGGTAGTTCTGAGCTGGGCAACCTCTTCGGGTCAGACAGAGCAGCCTTGGGGCTACACTGATTTGTGCCACCTACCATGATTGTCTGTGTCTGTCACTTGAAATACAACACTTCTCTGTATTGTAGAGAGTTTACAAGTTCAAGAGGGCTGAAATAGTGGTCAGAATCTCTCCTCCATTTCAAGCACTTTTTTTACATTAATATTGTCTATTTTGTGGGTAAAGCGGGTGCTATTAGCTTCACCAGTGGCAAGAAGGTAACAGAAGATGTGTAACTATTCTTTGTCCCTCACACAGTCCAGCAAAACTGAGTGAATGCCCAGAAGACCGTTCTCATCATGGCTAAATAAGCTCCTGCCTGCACGCAAACAGACAAGGCAACTTATGTGGGACCTCCCTTTTGCACGGACAGTGGGGGGACAGCAAAACCACATTTGTATGTATAAGCTAGGCAAAAACCCACATGTGAATGTGTTTTCCATGTTGGTGGAGTGTCCTGTCTAGACTTTAGGTGATGTGTCACACTGGGATAGCTGCGTGCTGAGCCTTTTGCTGCTTTCTCCTCAACTTCACATGCATTTGGATCCCAGGGCAGGGCGAGCTGAGTCTGCTGAGCAGCTTACACAGTTCTAACAGGAGTCAGATCAATTTTTCATCCGAAGCTTCTTAGTTTTGATTCTGACACAAGACATTTCATCAGCTTATGAATTATTTTTGCAAAAGCAGAACCGTGTCTTTTCTGTCTGGTTTCTCTGTGGGACAGTGGTGTCATTTTTTTTAAAGAATACCAGTGAAAGTCATCCTTTGTGTTTTCAATTTGGAGTGCATTAGTGAGGTGAAAAATACAGCGTTAGTGTTATGTCTATTTTAGTCAAGGGCCCAACTGTGCATTTTGATTTTTGTTTCTGCCTTTTCTTTAATCACAGAGGCAGAGCTTTTCTTCTGTGCCGCTTTCTATCTAACCTCCAAAACAACTGCAAAGTATTAGAATGACTCCAGTATCCTCTCCAGCATGAATGTTTCTTGAGCTCAAGCGAAATGCCCACAGTTTCATTAGGCTGGTTATCTGACAGACTGCTCATAGAAACCAGCTGATTCTTACTTTTTTTTTTTTTTTTTTTAACTGAACAGCTTTGGCTTCCTGTGATCAATCTTCTTGGCTACAGCAGTAAATATGCTAAACTGCAGGTGCCAGCAAGCTTTGAGACAGGCTGAGGCATGAACGCTGACCCACGGTTGTGCTTTTTGTGTCATCAAATAGCCTACCTTGTGTACAACTATTTGGCCTATTCGTTAACTTCATTTTTTAACATAATATGTGCTTATTTACTTAGGGAATTAGATCCAGTGTGGGAGAGATGCAAAACAGCCAGTGGTTTAGGAGTTTAGTAAATAATCTCAGCTTTGTTCAGTTTTGCTCTAGGTCAGGCTGCTGCATGGAGTAATTCCATATGGCAACCTGATTTGAGCTTACTCAAAGTAAGCCTTAAAATGGATTTTGGCAAAATCCGTCCAGCCATCAGGAACCCATTCTCAGTTTCTGCTGAGGATTTCCTGATAGCTTTCTTTATTTAAAAACAGAAACAACAAAAAAACAACAGAAAAGGAGAAAAACTTTGAAACTTTTTTACCATCTGAAATACCATTTACACCCACCCTCCCTCTCCCTGCATCTTAACCATCAAAAAGCCCTTTAGCCTTTTAGGAGGTTTTAATGTATGCTGAGAGCTATAGAAGTTAGGAGGTGCAAACATGGCTTAAGCCACATTGCCTCCCCCCAGCTTTCTTTGCTCCATGTCTTGGGAGATGTGGTGTGGTGGGTTCAGCCTCTTACGAGGGAGGGGCGTGATGGGGGGCATGGAAGCTGCCCGCTCTTTGCCTTTCTGCCCCAGCTCCTGTGCTCTGTCAAGGAGCGAGTGACTGCCTGGCCCCTCACCAGCTTGTGCCAAGGGGGTACGTGGGCTACGGAAGGCTCTGCTGCTCGGAGAAGGGTAAGAGGGGAGCAGGGGGGGGTTGAGTGGTGAGAGAGCCTCCTGCGGGTGCCTCCAGTATGCAAAATCCAGGGGTAAAATCCTGGCATTAATGAAGTCGTTGACAGAAATACTTTGGTCCCACTGAAGCGTGGCCAAAAATGTAAAAACATTTTGAAAACAACACTTGAGGCAGCTCAGTATGCCTCCCTCGATGGAGCCAGTGAAAGCGTAAGTAAACAGAGAGATTTACTTGTGTTCGAAACAAACATAATTAAAAAAAAATGTGGGTAGGGAAACAAGCACACACACAAAATCCTCTCTTGTCATTTAGCTGAATGATGTCAAATACAAATAAAAACCCTTGGATAAAAGTTGGGATAGAGGCGTAGAAATTCTGGCAGAGCTATTTCAAACTGGGGCTCTTAGGAAAAGCTGCTGATTGAAATCAATACAGCAAGACCCAGAATCTGAAAAGACCATTTCTAAGACCTGAGAGGGTCACTGAGTAGAAGTGTCGGTTGATAGTATTGCCTTCACCAAGGTGCTTCAGTATTTGCTTTAGTGACTTCTTGCAGCTGGTGGCTGAGCATACATTTAACACCCCACCTGAGATCGCCTTGCTGGGGGAAGGGAAGTTTTTAAAGACTTCTGTAGTTTAAACAACTCCCTCAGCTCCCACATTAGCACGACAGATTTTGTATATTAATCAATAATTTTTGATTAATGTACTGCATCAAATGAATTGAGGAGGGTTTTTTTGGTTTTGGTTTTTTTTTTTTGTGGAGAGAATTTAAAAGGGATTAAAGTTCTCTGTTTTCTGCTTCTGTTATTTAAATGCATTCATTTATTTGACTATTTAATAAATTGGGATTTATGAAACTTTTTTAAACAGACCTTGGTTAACATTTTTATTTTTCACACAGTAGTAACGATAGATCGTATTATTTTTATGATGCGCCAATTGATTAGGTAATGACTTCACAGGGAGGGGCAAAATACAGATACTTTATATCAATAAAAATTACATTAAACATTTCCTGGTAGTTTATCAAAAGGAGATGGAAAAGTGATTAGCAAATAAATATAGAAATCACACTTCCATTTTTTTACATAGCATTGTCTTGTGAAATTGCAATGTTACAAAAATAATGTCAAAAAGTCAAGGGTAAGAAGTGAATTTTTCATTTATGTCAAAATGAATGGACCGTATTTTGACTACAGGGTACTTTCACAATGACTATTTTAAAATGTTGGTTTTCATGCTAACTTAAAAACATGTTACTTTTTGACTAGATGAGGAATTCATTCAAATTCAATCACACTATATTTGTATTACAAGGAGGTGCAGAGTAAGAGTTTGCAAAGCCCAGTGTTTCCATTTTAATTACTTTCTATAACAGGTCACCCCACCTCACTGAGGTGAGCAAAGCTGTACCAACTTGTTCCAGCTAAAGATCCCTAAATCTCTGTTTCTAGTTGTCATGGTTTCCTATGAGAACGAAGCTCATGTAACCACATTGTCTCTTTGTCCGTCAGTCACTTCATCCTTAATATCTTTGCAACTCCTCAGCCTAATTGAACCAAGTTTTCAAAAGAGAAGTCAGTCTAAATTCTCACAACTTTTATAAAAATAAGATGCTATAGACAGGCAAGAAACCTTCCATGATGCAGTTCAATTAAAAGTGAAACACAAGCTTTCCTCTTATGCAACATCAGAATGTGGAAACTCAGACAAAGGCACCAGACTTTAGGGAGTGAGGTTCAGTGGATTATCTATCTACTCACAGAACTGTAAATTTTATTGTAGTTAAAGTTACTTTGATACTATCCATTAAAATCTGAGCCCTGAAAAGGTTAGATGATATCCTGCATCAGGGAAATATTTGGTGACATGGTGAAACACCAATGCTCAAGTGAAAATTATTCCAAAAGAACTATATGGTCCACATAAAGGTGTCACTGAGATAAAAAAATAGACCAACACAAATGGATTTTAATCTGTAAAGTCATTTAATTAAAAAAAAAATTATCTGATTTAGGAATGCTTGCTCAAATAGGAATTAAATAGGAGACAACATTATATATGTATTTTCAAGCAGCTCTTTACTTTTACTGTAATGTTTCAGTTCAGTGGGATTTTTTCCCGCAGCTTGGGAATTATTTAGGGTGATAGTGAAGACTGCTATGATGATGCATATAGAAACAACTAGTTTTATGATCCAAGAATAACTAATAAGAGAATATTCACTGTGATATCAGACATTGCTACAATGGCCACATAAATTCCAGGAGGTGAAGAAGAACAAGCAGAAAGCATGCAAATTCACAATGGTACAGTGCATATGCAATATGGATTGTACTTATCTTTTTATTTGCCACAGACAATGTAAATTATGTGAAACAGAACGGAGATCCAAATGATCCAGCATCTGCATAACACTATAAATTACATTGTACTGAGCACGTTAGAGAAAAAAAGACTTTACCAGTATCAAGTTAAAGTGAAACAGTGTGAAAAGCAGTGTCCAAAAATCAGTCCCAGACTAATGATGAGCAGACCTTTTCAAGTATAGAGGTTCAACTACAGTTTGATGTAAGTACATTATACATATGGGTTTTCAAACATACTATTCCAATTCACTTTTACTGCCAGTCAGAGGCAATAATATTAAAATAATAACAAGCACCTGAGGTGAGCTGAGGTTTTGTGGTGTTTATAGGAATGCATCTAGATTAAGATCTTTCAGCGTCTCTCCCACTGTACCATATTGCACATGCAGACCTTTGTCCTTCTTAAGGGCTTCCTCTTCTGGTGAACAAAGAATGCTTTGCCAGTTGTACACCTCCATGCCCTGGAAAGTGAGTATCTATTTCTTGACTGCTGCAGTTGTGAAGAATCTAGTCACTGCCTTGACCAGCTTTACTCCAAAAATTGCAAGGCAATCTGAAGGAAATTCTTGATTCTCCTACAGGTTGCACAGATTTGAATGTACTTTGTTTCTGACCTCATAGATAAATTCAGATTATAGAGATTTCAGAAAGCAGAGAAAAAAAAATGACTAAGGCAAGAGGGATTCAGGTGTTTACAAGGGAAAAAAAAAAAGTGGCACAGAATACTTACAATTCTGGCAGGAAATTGATGGGTGGGTGTAGAAGGAATATACAATATATACAAGACCATGAAATCAAGTTGGCAGGGTAAATTTAAGCTTCCTTAAGTTAAAAACAGTCATTGGACTTACTAGAAACTACCATATTTTTGTCTGTTTATCGGTTATCTTTTGCATAATAAAAATAATTTTTAGCAGTATAACAAGTATGCCTACCTCTACATACCTCACTCCAACAATATTTCACCAACTCCAGCTATAGTTTTCCCCGAGTAACCAATGAAAGTCTAGGTTTTCAGGGAAGAGGAAAGAATAGATTCAGTGTTTTTAAAATAGTCTTTGTCTCATGTCTGGTAAGTAACACAAGGAGACCTGCTTTCAAGCCTGATTACTTAGGAAGTAGAAGAGAAATAATAATTTCTCTTTCAATCAGAATCTATGATGCAGGTTCTGTTAAAGCATATCATTTGTATCTTCATTAAGATGAGGTTATTCTCAAATAATCCAGAAAGACAGATGCCTTTGGGTTATTTATATTTTTATATCCTTTTCCATGTGATGATAAGAGAAGACATACTGTCATTTTTTTTTTTTAAACAATGGCCTTATGGCTAGCAGACAATGAAATGAGACATACGGACAGATTTCCAAATGCTGTTAAGCTTGACAGGGTACCAAGTGTGTGGTTAAAGACCAGTTTTTCAGCCTTAGTGCCTGATTCCAATCTCAGCTGCATCAGTGTAAGGTGGGGGGGCTGCCTCCAAAGCAATCAGAAGCTGTCTGCCTTTGTACAGTTTTACAGCAGACTAATTGTGGCAAATTGACCAGAGGTATTCCTGACTTGAGTTTGTGTAAAAGAGAAAAAGAGGGCAAAATGAGCTTTTTTGACAACAATATCTTCTGTGCTCCCTGATTCTTAGATGTTGTACAGGCGTCATAAATCACACAGCAGGTGGTTTTAATTGATGAAATTATTCTTACTAATTTTTAAACTGTCACAGACAGATCTAAAGCAAGTTATGCGGTTGAGTTGGAGTGGATTGTTTTTTCTTAGAAACGTACAAAGCATTCTGTCTTCAATTCTGAAAGTGGAAACATGACTTCTTCCCGGCCTTGCCTGGGCATGCAGGGCTTGCTGCCTTGTTTGCTTTGAAAAAAGAAGGACAACATTTTAAAAAATGTTCCCAGAAGATCAGGCCACATCTTTCCCAAAAGATCCTTAACACCTTTTGTAACAATACCAACAATAACTTGTGTAGTTTTTTGGACAAAGTGTGCCAGTAGCAGTGCAAAAACCCAAAATCAATGGCCATCTCAGACACAGAGCTATTGCTCCTGAACAGATTGATGTGTTCACGCACAATTGCTCTGAGAGGCCCTAGACATGTTGGGGTCAAATTGGCAAAATAGGTAGCAACTGTATTCTCGCAGCAGCCTCCAAAGGAGAGAGGCAGATGTCTATTCTATCTTGCAAACACATTCTTTTACAATGTGTTACTTCATCTCTTTTATTGCACAAGAGGAAAGTGAGAGACAGAGAATCAAGGATAACACTAATGATAGACCATATGGAATCCATAAACAATGTTGTTCTAGAATAAGATGGCCTTTAAAGGGGGTGGGGGCTTTATTGTACTTGGGCCAGACATTACCTAACTCCCCAGGTGAAGGAAGGAGAATAGGTGAGAATAGGGAGCAGACGCTGGGAGCATGCAGTTCAGAGCAAGGCTTTCTGGAAGATATAAAGAGCAGCTTGAATCCCTTTAAAGGTCTGAGTTCCTTTGTATTAAAATAGCCTGCTCCTGCTCTCTGGGAGCCGAACCTTCCTCATGAGGACTACTGAAGAAAATACTATTTTGAAAGTGGTTGAAGAATTTGGCATGTTGTTTGTGAACCACTTAGGAAATCCTGCACTTTTATGTAAAGACATGGGGCTCCTAAGGGGGGAAATGACTGAGGGAACATCCTCCAGTGCCAAATACCCTTGCTTTGACAGAGGGGACCTAGTAATGACAACAAAGACTCAGGGCTGTCGTAAACAAATGTGTAGGAGAACAGCTACATTGCCACTTTTACAGTCCTTTAAAGCTCAGTTGGGATAGCACTGTACTCAGCAAGTCACCCTGCTGAAAGTGGTCATTGCGCTCGATGCCAGCATCTGAGCCAACCTAGCCCACGGGCCAGCAAGTGGGACAGCCTTCCGCAGTGAGGAAGCCAGAGGAGTTGGCTATTTCTCTTTGTATTGTGTCTAACTGTCCAATGTTTTAACCGTGTGAACGTAGGGAAGAATGATAGTGTCTGTCTCCCCAAGCATATGTGAAGGTTTCAGGTTTTGGCCTTGCTGTATTTGACCTCATTTAGGACAAGAATGCTTTTATCTAAATCAAAGCCAATTTTGAGTATTAGCCTGAACTTGTGAAGACCCCCAGTGAACAAAAATATCACAGGAATTAGGCAATATGTTCAGAATGCATTTTGAAGTTTTAAGCATGTGCTTAAGTGCTTTCCTGGCTCTACTTTAATGAAAGATGGAAACGTAATGTGGAAATATGACCGAGAAATTCTGTTTCATTAAAATTGGAATGAATCCCAGCGATGAACAGAACTCAAAATGAAGTACTATTTTGAGATTTAAAAGTAGCTTCTCTCAATGTTTATTCACTCCATTTAGCTGCTGCCTGATGTGAGCCCATGGTGAGGACACCACAATGAGCCTCCTTGCTACATTGCTGATGTGAGGTAACACATAGTAGTTATTGGACAGCGGTTTGCTGCACTGGGGCACGCTAGAAGGACAGTAGAAGCAATAGCTGAAGTCTGAAACTGTAACAGGAGATTTCTGATTGCTTATTCAAAGTTTATCTATAGGACACAGAAACGGGTAACAGTAAATGGTTGATGTAGGAGAAAAAGAGCTATTTCTGTTTTCTTCTTTGATGTAATTGCATAATTTTTCTAGTCACAGCAATAAAATAGAAGCAGGTTGAGGGAGGGACGTTCATCTGATGCAAAACATCATAGCTATGCTAACTTCTGCAAGTTTGTTTGTGGGAGAGGGTACAGACACCCAACTCAGCACGTCCCCAAGGGTTTCCTAGTTGGGGGCCTGTGTGTTTTTGCAGCTGTGACCAAATCACCAGGCAGAAGCAGCCTCTAAGCCACCTCAGCCAAGGCCAAAATGAGGTGTCAGAGCAGGGCGCCCTTCCTGGTGGCTCGGAGAGAGGCAGGAAAAATGAAGGGGAAGACGGTCAAATGCCTAGGGAAATCATGAAGGATTTTAGGAGGAACAAAACTCTGTTGTTTTCTGCATGATCTTTTGGCTGGGTTACAGAAGAGGAGTCTGGGTTTTGTCTCTCTGCACAAGGGGAAGTGACAACCCAGGAGGAGGTAATTGTGCTGAGACTTGGAGAGCCCCTGTCCCGGGAGTAGCTCAGCGCTCATCACACATCCTTGCTTTGGGGGCTGATGTTTTTTAACAGTGCTTGTGAAAACGGTGCTGCTGCTAGCGTGGCAGAATGAGCAATGTGTGACGAAGGCTGCCAGGCTGGGTCTGAGCTCAGTGGGTGACTGTGGGCGTTGACAGGCAACTTAGACAGTCCTCCTCTTCTGTATTTGCTAGAGCTATAGATTTTGACTGTGAGCCAAAAGCTAGATGGGCCATCGGTTAGGTCGGTCAGTTGCTAATACATGCGATGGTCTGGACACAATCTGGATGGTGAGGGTCAGGGGGAAGGTTATCTGTGTGTTCTGTTTCTCATGTGCAGCCTTCACTGGTTACTGTTGTAAAATGAGACAACATAGTCCAGCCTTTCTCATTAGTTATTGAAAAAAAGTAATCTCACAGATTCAACCTGCCACACTTCTTCCTTTTTTAATTACATAAAACATAGGGAGCAGCATCTTTTTAATGAAAGTATTGCACAGTTAAGGATTCCACAGCACAATAATATAAAAAGGCAAATTTATCTCTGAATACGATCAGCTCTTTTTAGCATGCATACCCTGGACACCCATGAAAATCCAGTGAACACTACATTGTTACGGGGAAGTACATGAAAGAAAAATGGACCATGAAGATGATATATACTAAATTTTTTTCTATTGTGACTTTTAGTATCACTTTTTTTCATAGCTCAGCAGGAGACCTGAGCAATGCTGAGCAATTGCCAAATGGCTTGGTAAACTAACAAGTGGGTTTTCTGTGTGTTGTCTCCAGTTTAGTGGAACTTTGTAGGGCAACAACCCACTAGTAGATCACAACTCATTTTGGCAGGCCATTTTGTGTGCATTATTGACCTTTTCTTGCTGTCCATAAATCCTTGACAATGCTGACACAGAAACGCACCAACTGACCTTTCAAAAAATGTTGGAAATAATCCGTTCCAGCTGCAGGCTGAGGACACTGACCATATTCAAATATAAATCTCTCCATCAGCACCACGGACTGCTGGCAACGGCAGCATTCACAGTCCCCGAACTGATTCTTCACACCAACTGGACTGATGTCCCTTATGAAAAAGAAAATTCTCACTGGCTAAAAGCAGGAGAAGGAACCTCCCTTTTTAAAGTCGGCTATGTATGGAAAACTTAGGACAATGCTGGTTTGACTTCCCCCAAAAGCTGGCTAACAACTTGAGTAGTCCCCTGATAGCTCTTAATGTAAAATATTCTTAGCACCTGTAAGTCCTGTGGAGCTCAGGCTCAAGCCCAGAACAAAGTGTACTTATCTGTTTTTTGAGCTGGCATCTTTTCTTCACATTTTAAAGCATAAAGCTTTCCTCTCAAAACTCTTTGTGCAGTGTATTCTTCCCATTCTCTCCAAATGTTTGGATTCCCCTTTCTTCTAAAGGAAAAAACCCCAACACCTTGAAAACTGACTCTCCAGCTGTGATAAACTACTGCAGTTGTGCAGGAGTCCTCATGAGGCTGGATTCTTGAAACAGCTGCCTGGGTGACATAAGCTGTGTTACTGTCTGCAGATATGGTCTGAACTTGAGGTCAGCAATGGATGAGCTACTTTGAATGACCTTTTGATGAGCATTTTCTGTATATGAGAACACTGTAAGTTTCTGAACTACCTTATCTTGGGGTACTTTTTTCACGTTCCTAAATTAATTATCTTTGGCTTATAACCAGTGAAGAAGTTTCCCCATGGCTTTCCTATCAAACCATGGTATCAGACCTGTTGGAGCAGGTCTGGAAGAGTGCCACAAAAATGATTGGAGGACTGGAACACCTCTGCTATGAGGACAGGCTGAGGGGGTTAGGATTGTTCAGGCTGGAGAAGAAAAGACTCTGGGGAGACTTTATTGCAGCCTTTCACTACCTAAAGGGGACCGACAGGAAAGATGAGGACAAACTTTTTAGTAGGACCTGTTGCAATAGGACAAGGGGGAATGGATTTAAACTGAAAGAGGGAAGATTTAAACTAAATATAAGAAAGATTTTTTTTTTACAATAAGGGTGGTGCAACACTGGAACAGGCTGCCCAGAGAAGTGGTAGATGTCCCATTCCCAAAAACATTAAAGGTCAGATTGGATGGGGCTCTGAGCAACCTGATCTAGTTGAAGATGTCCCTGCTTGTTGAAGGAGAGGTGGGACTAAATGACCTTTAATGACCCCTTCTAACCCAAACTATTCTACTATTCTATGATTCTTGGATTCTATGATGAAATGTATTAGTAGATATGAGAGATAAATACCACATACTTACAAACAGCTATGCAAACTTTTGCCTTTCTTTGGCAAGGAGGTGCTTTAACTCCTATTTCAGGGAGACTTGTGTGTCTCTGTGGAAAACATAATTTGAATAACTGAGAGAGAACTTAGAGCTGAGATAGAAGCACAGAGTTTTTTTCTCAGAAGTGATAGAGACCAACAATTTGGCAGGGTTGCAAGAGGAACTGTCTTCTCATATGATTAGCAATTATATTCAGGGTGCAGTAATTACATTTAAGACTACTGGAAGGAAGATCAAATATCTGTCCCGTTGTTGAACTACAATGTTCTCTAACTACCAAGGTAGGGATAAGATGCTGAAGGGAGATCCTGCATGTTGCAGGGAGTCTTCTGAAATGTGTGGTGTCAGTCTCTCACATGTATAAGAGAAAGTTCCATTTAGTTAAACAGAAGACAAAAAGTCCCTATCTAATTGTTTCAGGACAGTAGCTGAAAGAAAATCTGTATCATATATGTATTAATATTAAAAATGTCACTGGATCTTTATTATGGAAACTAATTATTTTAATAATATTTCACATTTCCAGAGAAATGTTATGCAGTCTGTTTAAATTTATTTCCAGAAAATGTATTGATGTGGATAGCCAGGAAAAGATGGCTGAATAAATAAATGGAAGTTTGCAGTAAAATTTTTTTCTTCTTTTTCTTCCTCATTAAAGATCCAGGGTAGGAACTGTCAAATGGTCTTTTTTGGCCCCCTTGCCAGGATCTGTTTTCCTTTGAGTCCCATGGGCTTGATAATACAAATTTGACTTTGCTAATATGCTTCTTTCTGTTTGCTTTGTGTTTATTTCTGGGAAAGAAGTAGTAGTAGCATGTTCTGAATATAAGAGTGCTTCACATTTCCTTTCCAGCTGGCTAGTATATATTTTTTGTAATTGTTGTTTCTACATTTGTTTCAAATTTCCCTGCCTCCTTGAAGTAAGGGATAATAGTTTTGAGAACCAGTGCATGGGTATTAAACTCATCTGTGTAAAAGGGAATTCCAACAGCTTGGATGAGATTCTAACACTTTTTTTTTTTCCTCTTATAAGGCCAGAGACCATGTAATGATCTAGTCCAGCCTTCTGTATAAGGCCATAAACCTCACCATGGTTCCAGAGCTTCTTGTCGCTGTGTACTCTCTAAGTACAGCACAAATACTAAGCAAAGAAGAATCTGATAAAGTGTTTCTGAAAAATCGTGGTGATTGCTCTAAGTCTAAAAACTGGGCCTTTTGGTGGGTCTACAATTATCAAATACCTTTCATAGCTGCATATAAAAGTTTAGTAAAAAGCCAAAATAACATAGTTGGCATGAATTGACTATTTCAGAGCCTTAAAGGAAAACAAAGATTTAAGTGTGTGTTTGTCTTGATAGAATACTTTTTGTGCAGTATGCTTTGATACTGTTTCATTGACTGAGCATCTGCTTCTTTTCATGGTGTCTTTAAATAGATCAATTATTCTTTTACATCTCAACATAATACTTTATATATCCTGCCTATATTTGCAGTTAAAAAATGTTGACAATTTGTTCATACCATGATTTGTGTATGTCTTCAGCATTTATATTCCTTTGCGATATAAGAGATTTTAAACTTCAGTTCTAGAAACTCCTCACACAGAAGGAGCTAGAATCTTTGAATTAAATACTAGAAATTTGATTTGCTTTGCTTCCACAACTCAACACTGAGCTCACTGAAGACACTGGTAGTGGACAGCATAATGTTTCCATAAACAAATACAGGTTCTTTTCATCCTCTCTATCACTCACTTCTCTAGTGAATTTGAAAACGTCATGGAAACAGGTAAATAAATGTGAAAAGAAAGCCATTGGTAGATTTATTTGTCAGCATATTTCCAAAGGTTCCTTCCACCTTTCGTGCTCTTGCCGACAAAATGTTAGGCATCCACAGCCTCTCTAATGAGAGTCTCTCCTTTTATTTCACCTTCATATGCTTATATTGCACTTATGGAGAAGGATCTGCTTTGGAGTCCTGCTTTTATGGTCCAAGCTTCCCTTGGAAGGCCATTTAAACGAAATCCCCATTTCTCCCTTTCCTCTTTCTCCCATCTCACTTTTCAGTAGTTGAGTTAAGAAAGGGGTTTTCCCCTTTGTTTCCTGACCATTTTCGTCCTCAACTGGTCATAATGGTGATGTCCCTAAGAGTAACAACATGCAGTTGTCACCTCCCAGGAGGATAAACAGTTAGCTCACTGCGCTACTGGACTTTGGCCAAGCTTTTAGTATGTTGTTAACCTACACTGAAAGAAAATGCTTTAGCTCCTCTGATAAGAAATTAGTAAAGAAATCAATCTAGCATTTGGCAGCAGCAAAATGAATGGCTTAAGCAGTTCCGATCCATTGATATAGATACTCCTCTGCTGGATAACCATGAAGAGAACTCAATCGGATCTGTGTTTGGGCTGAAAAATTACCTGGCTGGCAAAGTCGTACGTCTGCTGGATCAGCAGAACCTCGCTGGGTTGACCGTGCAGCTGCTGGAGGAGAGAGGGCGGTGGTGCAAGGAGCAAGCACCTTGGACAGAGATTGCCACCATCAGCGGTGCTATTAGAGGCATCACACTGCTGACGAAGCGTACGTTTCCGTATGAAGCCCTTCGTGAATCACAGCTTCAGCATGAAGCCTCTTCATGCACCCACAAACTGTCAGCCACCCTTGTACTAACACCGTGGTGCCTGCAGATGCTTCTAGATTTTGTAGGAGACAAAAGAAGAATTATTTGTGGGCATGATGAGTTTGGGATGAACTGACTCAGCTGGGGGAAACTTCAATTTCAATGAATTTGTTGTCCAGATAATTTCTTTGAAAGAATTATAAAGGTGGTTTGAGGAAGTAAAACAGTTTCCAGCCATCAAGAACTGATGAAAAGTTAAGTTCTTTTTTGTGGTAAACCTCTTAAAAAAGTACGTTAGTACAAAGGAATAGTTTCTTGTTAAATCATAACATCACTAATGATTTTTCTGAAAAATGCAATAGAAAAATTTAGTACAAGTTGACCATAAGTAGAACAACAATTACAGTCTTATAATTGTCTAAAATGCTATTTAGAGTTTCTCTTATTGTATATTATTTGGGTTTCCCAAATATTTGACTTTGCATACTTATCTAAAACTCTTGACATCATCATTTTTTTATTATTATTGTAATTGTTTTTTTACATTTAATAGATTTGAGGAAGGACAGATTGCCCTTTCTTTCAACTCTTAGCTCTGCTGAGCTAACCACTGAGTTTTGTAGTAGAGTGAAGAATGAGTTTCAGACTGGATAAGTACAGGAAACACTTGGATAAGTATCAAATAATTTTTGAAAAGTTACTTTCTGGTCACTGTAGTTCTTTTAAGGAAAAATTCTGGGAACTAGTAACAGACAATTTTATTAAAATATGGTTTTATTAAAATAATGGTGCCCAAAATAATGACTTTATTTCACTGGCTAGTAGAGTACACACTTCTACTAGTAGTATAATGGGGTGGGATGATCCTGCAAGAATTTGTAATTTCCTGGTAGCTTAATTAAGTGGCAGATAATACAGATGCTTAGTGTAGTCTCTTTGGCCTTAGTGTCGTCAGAAATATGGAAAGATACTCTGCTTTGACTGAGATAGTAAGAAAAACCTAGGAAAAAGGAAAATCAGTCCAAGAAAATATAAACTTCGAAAGCACAAGTTACAATTTTTAAATTCAATGTAAATAAAAACGCTTCACACGTGGGAGCAGTAATACTCCCACTAATATTCCCAATATGGGAATACGTTATCAGTGTCTGCTCTCTCAGCTGATTTTTGGCAAACAGTTCCTGTGAGCCCACAGGTTGGTTTGTTTGTTTCTTCAAATTCTTTGATGGAGACAGCTGTCCCCAAACTCTGTTAACTTCCTCCAACTGCCCACCCAGAGTCAGAAACTCTATGGACCTGTGCCAATATTCTCAGTTTTAAAGCACCTAATATACAAGGTTTCTCTGTGTATGTTGTGAATTCTCAGGGTTGGATGCTAACATTTCTTCTCTTTTCAGTAGAGCAGATAAAGCAAAATATTAGGGGAAATTCAGATCTTTGCTTGCCAAAGTATTTGAAATTACTGTCCTTTGGCATGAAACAAATAAAAGACCAAGGATGGAGACATTGCAAATAAATAGAATGAAAATACTGTTCCCAGGAAGAGACAGGAAGGGTGCACTTAGGATACTAAAGGCCTAAGATTTGTAAGTTAAGGCTTCTAGTCAAACTCTGACTGGCCTTTGGGCTAGAAACAGATTTCAGGGAACAAGAATCAAAAGACATGGCCACTGAATTAATTCTTCACATTTACAGAGCTAGAATACTATTGGACTCATTTAGGTAACAATGAAGTATAAGCATTAGGACAAAAGTCAGCTCTAGTCCACCCAGAGACATTAAGTGCATTCATTTGCCATATTTGTACTAGTGCAGCTTATTGTTGGTGATTAGGTGATAAAAGAAGACTCTTCCATGAGGCAGCCTTCATCTGGCATTGAACTCACGTTCATGCCAAAGTTCCCATCTGCAAATGCAATGAGACCTCCATTTCTTTGCAGCTTAACATCTAAGGCTTAGGCAAGATTTATCCCTAACAGACTGGCCAGCTGTTAGTGTTTTCTAACATCTTAAAACCTATAATAACTCCTGAATTATCAATCTTTTGTTTCTTTCCTTTTTTTCAAAAAAAACTTTCAAAAAAAGTTAGTATACATATTTTCGTGAACTTTTTGTATGTTGTATTCTTATTTGCTGAATTTTGTAATTATTCTTAGCGAAGTGCTTTAAAAACTCTCTTTCTTAATGGGAGCTTGTTCCTTGAGCTCTCTTGGTTCTCAGAACAGATATATGGATTAAGAGATCACTCAAAAAAAGGTAGGAAACCCAGGTTTAGTCTTCATGTCCTCATTTCCCCATACCTCTGAGAGCCCCAACGAACAAAGGGAATACTAAAATCAGCTGGCTGATTTGTCTTAACCACCAGCCTGGAGAGCAAATTGTTTTATCTTGGGAACTGTTTACTCTATGTAAAACAAGAAAGGGAAGAGGTTCACGTGAATGTTCCCTACGGGCAACTTGTTAGGATACTTTCACTGAAGGGTAAACATAAAGTGTATTTTAACCTCATGAATGGTGTGGCAAAAAGCCAATATTCCATGGGGCATACCAAGTAGTAGAGAAGGTATTGAAAGTCTAAGGTGGTCCTTTCTTTATTGTTCCTACTGGAGCTGCTCTTCTGCATTTTAACTGTTTTTTAAACTTGTCCCCTGAAATGTTATTATGTTTTATACAAAAATTTTAGTCCCAGTCCATGGGCAGTATTTCTAAGATCCTTCATTTCTGTATTGGCACCTTTCCCCCTGACCTGCCTCATATTTGTGGGACTAAGACAGTTTCCAATGAAAAAAATAGTATGGCATACTGCCCTAGTGTTACATGGAATTGTCTGGCTGTACTAGGTTCAACTTTTATCAGATCTTCATACTTTTCCAGTGAGATAATAATTCTTCAAAATAGAAATGAAGTTGGATCATCTAAAGTCCAAAAAAAAAAAAAAAAAGAGGCTGATGACTTCATTATATGAGCCAGTAATGAGTGATCTCAAACATACAAAAAAGCTGCCCCATGTGGATCCTCTTTTGCAGTGGTAATGAGATGGACTTACCTAATACGAGTCCAACCCCCTCTAAGGGAAAGGGAAACAGCGATAAGGAAAATTTAGAAAGGGTATCTCTTTTTAGTCCTGTGAAGAGAATAATAGGCCCATCAGTTAACATAGAAGCTCACTGGACATGTGATTTTACTCTCAGTTTTGCAATGTGTCATTGGGACATCTGCTAATGTTTTACATGTCTTATCAAGAAATTATTCTCTCTTGCCTTTGATTCAAGGTATAAAGATGCCCCGGTCAGAGTGGGGAACCTGTGCCATATCACATTCCCTGCCACATCAAAATTAGTTAAGGAGCAGCTGAATGGGAACAGAGAGCAAATGGGACACAGTGGATTTCTTCTGTGCAGTTTTGCCTGCTGCATTTTAGAATGAAGCATTGAAATGTGCCAGCTTCAATTTTGCAGATTAATGCTTACAAACTTTTTTGCACATTGCTGGGCCTTCCATGTTTCTGTTGCTCTGTAGTTTCAGTCTCTGAGGTGCTAACTGTTGTCATAGCATCTGCAAAGCTAGACAGTATTTGTGTAGGTGTTGGTTCCCATCTGCCTGAGGAGCTGCAGGGCTATATTATGCTTCTGTATATTCCACAGCTTTCTTATGCTCTCTCTGGGAATACTAGATCACATTGTTTTGTCCTTCTAAACTGTTGTTGGGTCCTGTTAACTTAGTCCTCAAATAGCATGATTTGTTGCAAACGTTGCAATTGGGAACTTGCAGATTTTACCACTTAAAAGTAAGATCAGGCTTGCTGTGAATTCCTTCATAACTCACAACTCTGTAAATCAGAGTTGTTTTGGACAAGTAAATCCACACTTCTGCTTCTTTTGCATTGTAATGATCTGATGTTCTTTGCTGAAAAAAATAGGAAACAGAGCCACGTGGGGCCTTCCCCTTCAGTACAGCTACATCTAACTCCCGTCATCCAGTGGAAACCTGAAATCAGATGCCTGGTAACAGGACTTAGTGAACCAGAATCACAGAATTGTTAGGGTTACAAGGGACCTTAGAGATCTTCTAGTTCAAAGTCCCCTGATATGTGGTTCAAAACGACTCTCTCATACTGTGTATGCATAAAGATTTAAAATTAAAATTGCACAAGCCACTTGATAACTGGTATCTTCTGAATTCTGATTGCTTAACTTAAAAATCTTAATGTGCTTACTAAACTAAGTGAATTCAGGCAGTGGTATTGTTTGAACTAAGGAACTAGGAGGGCAGACTAGAATACAGACAAGAAGGGTTCACTTTAAGTCAAAAGAGAAAAAACTCATTGGAACCCTACCCAAAGTTGAGTCACACTCTCATGCTGGCTGAAAAATAACCATCTTTAAAATAAGAGCAAAATATGAGGAAAGGTATTGGATTCATGGTTTAGGTAAGAGAATATGGGTGAAAAGAAGGATTATTAAGCAAAGGAAATTACAGTTCATGAGGTATAGAGGGAGCAGTTAAAACTTGTGAGATAGCAGAAGCTGAGCCAAGTTAGACATCACAAATTAATTCTAAACAGAGAACAAAAGGCTCTTTAGCCTCATAAATAAAATGAGGGTGAGGGAAGAAGGGAGGCTGCTCTGAGTTTGGAAGGTGTAGGAATGGATGGAAGGTTGTCCCACCACTAGAACTATACTTCAGTTTTTAATAAGTGATATGAAATACAGGTGAGAAGGAGTAAGACAGCTAGCTACAGGCAATAAAAAGTTTGAAGCTTATGGGAGAATAAACTCTGAATTTCATGCCCTTTCTGGAGTTCTGAATGGACTAACATATGAAATTGCAAGATTGGTTGTAAAATATTCAAAAATAAATTTAGCCACTGTTACGATATAACCGTAGAATAACAAATGTAAGATGTATTTTTATAAAGGATAAAAAATGTACCGTGTTTTTTTTCAAAATGTGAGAGATGCACACAGTATCTTTACTTTTTACAAGTTAAATGTAGTAGATGTAAGATATCTCAGTCTGACTAAACTGATATTATGCTCTGTGAGAAACTCCGAGGTTAGTGTAGGCAGAAGAACTGGTTTGAGCAGACACTAGATTGAGTGAGCACTGAAAGAGAGGTGTTGGGGTGTAAGGCAGCTGCTAGTACTAGTCCTGAAGATATGAACTAGATACATTAAAGTATAAGTATCCTGCGTAATCATCCTGGATTATAATTGCAGTGAAATGACATAGAACAGAGAGAATTACAAATTCGTGCCTTTGCGGGTTAATAACAAAATTCAAAGGTCATCAGCAAAGGAGAAGAAAGATTTTGCATTAATTAATCATAAAATGGCTGTTATCCACAGGTGGGATACAACCATGGGAAAGGCAAATTCAGTCACTGGATTTATTATGCAAAGCCTCTTCAATAGAGATGAGCAATTAATTTTACCCTTATCCAGGATGCTCTTCCAGAATATTGTGTGTGGATCTGGTTATCCATGTTATAGGAACCTACAATTCAACCAAAAATGCTAAGTGAGGAGAATGGGGTGATCAAAAGATGCAGAGCAAACGTGAGAAAAAAATAGAGGAGCTGGCTTTGTGTAGCATAGCCAAACAAGAACTGGGAGAAATTTTACTGCTGTCTCAAAATATATAATGGAAACAAGCCCTAAGGAGAGAAAATAATTATTTAAGCTAAGGGACAATCTTGATCCAAGAACAAATGGACAGAAGATGCTCTTGAAAAGACATGGGGTAAAAATTAAGGACAATTTTGAGCATAGAACACAACAATGTTCTAGAACAAAGAAAATTAAGATAAATGTAAAAGATGTGGCAACTTGTGAGTAGCTATGATTGCCTACAATAGCAGCTGAGTAGGCTGAGTGGTTGAGATATTTTCCAGTCCTGTAATCCTTATAATGTAGTTTGTATACGTAACACATAGTCATGGAATACTTATGGTATTGATTCAGTTTTTCAGTATAGAAATATCTGCACAAGTTTCATATAGAAGAGTAGGGTGAGATGAATGTGGCAGACCTTAACAAGGGCAATGATAGATCTTATTCTGCATTGGTTCTGTGCTACTTTTTCCCTAAAGATCCTGGTAAAATTAATAAAATATCTTCTGCCTACCCAGGTTGGTGCTAGATATAAATGCAAAACAGCTGGTTAGTAGTAAGCAGTTCTACAGTACTTTCATATTCGAAGAACTACTACTCTTTCTAAATTGTAGAAAAGCAGAAAATTTTACGGACCAAGACAATGAAAAGCTTTATTGAGGAAGATATGAATTTTTTCCACCTGGGAGCCAAGTATGGGATTAACGCCATGCAACCAGAGACAGAGATGTTCTGGATTTTCAGGACAGCTGAAGCCTCTGTCCTGTTGCAGGTCACTTGTGTTTGTGTGAATGTGGGCCACCGAAGGGAAAACATGTAATGATTTTTAAGGACTTAGACTTGCAAGTAGGATATGGTCTTCCAGAATCTGTAATGTGGCATAAAATACAACTTTGTCTTTTGTCTCTCTCTGTTGGAAGCACTGGTTCAGATTTTGTATCAGGCCTCACAAATTTACCTGTTTTGAACCCATGAGACTACCTGTATGTCAAAGCACCCTGTGATTTACAGCAATTATGTTGTTGTCTCCTTTTGTCTACTTATCTGCTCTTGTTCACAAATTGTGTCCATGTCTTTTGTCAAACAGCTGTACTTTGCTAATCATCACCTCTGCTTCTGTGAACCCCTGTGGAAATTCATCAATGCTTGCAGGTTTTCCATGAGATCTTACACTGGCACAGGCAGGGTCTCGTCCTCTTTCACACTTGCAATCTCCAGTTCTGCTCAAGAGAGTGTGTGATGTGGTGGGAGGAGTACACGCCATGGTCCAAACAACACTCCCATAAAAAGGAAAAATGAAGGTTTGTGTACTCATTAGACAAGCCAGCTTCCAACATTGGTAAAATCTTGTAACTCACTGAAGTTAGGAGTGGCTGGATAAAGTCAGCGGACCACCAGTGATATTATAACTTATATTAATGGCTTGAAGTTGGTACTGCTTGATTAGAGAACAGAGCATTTTAAAAAGACTCTCTCCCCTTGCCATTTCTATCCTTTGCTGTCAGGTTTCCAGTCATTCTTCTCTGCTGAATACTCAGTCTTTCTTTAGTTTCCTGATACAGGTGGCTACCATTTGTAGAGCTATCAATTTCTTTGCCCGTTTTAAAACAGCTATTATTTATGCCAGTCCCTGCTTATCATCCTCTTTATTCGTTTAGACAAGAACAGCTACAAAACATTTTAAACAGCTTGAGATAAAGGTTAAGCTTAAAGATCACATGTTATCATGCACAGCTTCAAAATAATGGGTTAAACCTGCTTCAACACAATGTTCTGAAATCATGTCTTTAATGTGCATTTAATTTGTGCCACTCTTTCAGATGTAAGAAATGTGAAAACATGAACCAAGCTAAAAAGCTATGGCCCATAAAGAAAATCATCTGCAGTAGCATAAAAGGTACATGCCACACTTTTTTTCACTAGTCTTCATATGCAAGATCATACAAAATTGAAAAACACACTCTTTTCATATGACTTTTATGTCTTTATATTTTAATAATATTATGTATCAGTGACATATGTCTCACTAAAGAAATGTAACTGTTGGAAGTCCTGCATTTATCCTTAAACAATTTTAGAAGTTTTTGCATTGGAATTAACGGTAAACTCACAGTCCTTGTTACAAACAATAAATTATCACTACATGTCTTGCTATTGAAATAGATTACTTAGCCATTCACTATTTGCCACGGGATGCTCTCCAGATGTGTTGCATCTGAATTTCTCTGAATTTTCACTTGAGTACTACGAAGTTAATCTGTTGTTTAGCACACCAAAAGAATCGTTAAATATCTGCTAAACATTATACCAGTTTGCACTGTTCTGGTGTAAGGATTTTTTTCTTCTCTTTCTTCCCTCTCTCCATTCCAGTGATCTTTAACAATACCCCACTGTTGCAATGCTGTTCTTTTTCCTCCTTCAAAGTATAATTTTATGCTAATCCTTGAGCTGTTGAAGAGGGCATTAGCTTTCAGCTCATTTTTTGATTTGTTGTGCTAGGGAAACTTTGTTACTTACAGCCTGGCAGAACCTGAACTTTCCACAAACATTACCTATTGCTTCCGTAGTTTAAACATTTTTTTTTAACTTGGTAGAGATTACGTGATAAGGATGCACGGTCCTTCTGTCTACTGTATATCTCACAATGCAATTGCTGAGAAGACTGAACTTTCATCTCTATGTTGGAATATGGCCCAGATTTTGGATTTCAAAGCAACTAAAAGGAAGACAATCATTAAGACAATGTTCCCTCAAATCCTAGTTCAAATAATCTCAAAGTCTATCCAAAACATAAATGTTGACCTCACAGAACTTCCCAACCTCCAGAATAGTTCACAAAGCTCTGAAAACACTTGCAAACATATTTCTGAAACTTCTCTCTCTTTTTTTTTTTTTTTACTGTGGGCAAAACATCCCTTGGTTGCCATTAGTATTGCTTAAATCCTGTGGAAATATTCAGAGCTTCCTGGTGTATTCAACAATTCAGAAAAATGGCTCATCATCTCAGTTTAGCTCAGTCTGCACGATTGCTTGTTTACTTAGTCCCCACTTATTTTTTTCAGGTTCACTATCAGGCTAGACAGCTCTGTCAACTCAAAAAGACATGCTTTTTTCAAACTATTGATCTCTGTTGCTCTTCCAAATCCTTTAGTATTGGCTCTTAGGATTACTATAATGCTATAATCATTCTGTTAAGGATTCAGATTTGTGGTGGACTAAAAGATGGTAACATCAAAAGGATTGAAATGCCCTTGAAGCAATCAATTTTTGTTCATCAAATACAAATGCTGAGAGGCTGCTTTCAGCTAATAATTTATAACTGAATTAATGACACATGGCTTCCGTCAGTAATGGTCTCCTCTCTGGGATCTTTTTTTTCCCTTTCTGTGATCTGATTTCATATTCTGGGAAAGGAAATCAGGCTGCTAAAGAATTTAATCAGAAATGGGGACTGTCTGAAGTTAAAAGCTTAGCTTTCTTGCTTCAAATTGAGTGCCGCTGAAATCTTTATCTTTCAGTTTTGGCAAACTTGTATTTTTAAGCCAATCCTACTTATGTGTAATTGTATTTCTCCTTTTTTATCCTACTTATAAAGAATTACTGAGTTGTGGGAAGCATGTTGCAAAAGTTTTAAGTCCCTTGCATGTGTATGTCTTCAAACATTTTGGTTCATGAGAAATTTTCCTCACTAACAGAATGGTGTCAAAAAATGGGCACAGGCAATTCACCTTTTCTCATTCCAGCCTCTTTCTTCTCCTGCTTCTATGCTGGATTCTGGCAACAGGTTCAGAGTAAAACTGCCACTTTTGCAGTTTAAAACAAACTTAAAATAGTTGACTCTCATTTCCTGTCACACTCCTGTTTCTCCTTTTCTACTTTTCTAGTGATTTGAGATGAGTCTATTTGTTCAGAAAGGCTATCCAAAACATTGACAAATTTTCCTTCTTTTATTTTTTTCCCTTGAATTTTGTGTGGAAAGGGGAATATCCCCCAAGGCTTACCATCTGTCAAAACATTCTGAACAAGAATAGCATTAAGAAGTTAACATCAAATAGGGTTAGAGAATAAGGAAAAAAAAAAGTCAAGACAAGAAAAGAAAAAAGTCTTTATAGAGGAAAAGTCATACACCTGAATAAGTACCAAGTTATTGGACACCTGCATAAACTGATCTCAGCTTCATCATATCTCCTCCCTGCTAGATTGATTAAGGATAACCTGATAACACAGCTGTTCTGCCATAGCGTGGTCCTTGTTTATAGCTGTCAGTTAGTGTTTGGGGTTGGTTATGCAGGGCAATAATTGTTGTGGCGTAAGGGAAAAAAATAGCCATCATATCAGCTTTAGGATCTAAATATCCTGTTAATATAGTTATTACTTCTTCCCATCTCTTTTTTTGTGAAGCACAGAGATTCACTGAAGTAACTTCATAAGTGTTGCTTACACTTTTCTTACATTTACGGTGTGGCAAGGTTTACAAGCAATGTTGGGTTCTATACATTATTAGCAAAAATAATATGTCATATGTTCTTTAAAAATTACAGGTAACATTATAGATATGTTTCATGCAGACCATTTGCTCATCTCCAGTGAATCCATTTCTCCATTTCCTTTCTCATTCTCCATTTATACTTCATCATCTCCTCCCTCTCTCCCAAACTCCCTGCAGCTTATAATTGGTTTAGAAATAGATCAGGTTACCAATAGCCGAAAGTACTTACTCAGGATAATTCTGTTATAGCAATTTGTATTCAATTAATACTAAATCTTAGTCATAGAAAATCTTCAACATAGATGTTGCATTGGAATTTATCTGTTGTACTTGTGTATTAGAACTGTATGTGGCATGGATATCATCCAAGTATTGCTGAGTTTATTGGCTTATCAGTTGATTTTCAGAATTTTAAAACCTTTAATTGGGAACTTACAAAATGTGCAGAACCTAGACTCAAGGCAGAACAAAAATACTTAACCAAGAATGGAGTAATTAAATAGAAATAGAAAAGAATGCATTGCATAAATTAGAAAAGCAAGAATATAGTAAACTAACCTCTTCATGGAAGAAATCTCCACATTAGATTTAACTTGTACACAAATTGGCAGCATTTGAATTTGTTGATTCTCAGTTAGAAAACAATAACTAAGTTTCTGCAAGGTGTTTAGCACTTCGAACTGAAGCTAAGCTTCACACAAAGCCTTGCAAAATTAGATCAATGGATGAAAACCAAACACAACAGGAACTTTTTGGTATATTAAATCAAAAATAATCACTAATTGTTGAAAGCAGGTACACTGACTTGGCCTTGCAAAGGACTCATACTTGATAATACTTGAAAAAGCAATGTAGTTTTTAAAAATGTTTCAAATAAACTGAGACTTATTCCAAATAAAAGTTACAAATAACTGAAGAACCATAATAAAAATGATCAATAAAAAAAAGCTTTTAAACTAATTGAAAACATTATAACATTAAGCTTTATGACAATCATGCTCTCTTTCTTAAAGCAGCCTTACACGCAATCTTTGTCAGGGGAAATTTTGTTTTAAATCCCCTCCCACTCTGCAGTTTAATGCAGTCCAAATGTCTTCACTACTCAGAATGGAGCAAAGACAACATTTCTCTTCATAGAGTTAGCTGGTGGTCCCAAAGTTCATTTAAGATAAATACCTGGACCTTCTATAATTTCGTCTTGCAAGTAGTCAGGAGTTCCCATCATCTTTTTCCTCTCTTGGTATTCTCTTCTGTTAGTTTTTCAGTGTTTAGGTTGAGATGGAAATATGCTGGAAGTTATGTCTCATATAGCGATGCGTGGAAGCAGCCCTGAAAAGTGGACACTCAAGAGGCCTCGAACAGGTTAAACAACCTTCAACTCCAGAACAAAAGAGAAAAATGTCTGTTTCTTCTGGCAGAAGGCTGGGAATGTCTGGGATCCTTTTATTGTGCAGGGTGTCAAGTTATCTTTTGTCTCCTTACTTGCATCTCTGGGCTCACAACATCCCTGTGACAATGCTGACAATGACTGCAATCACAGCCATCACTTTGCCTGAGCTGGAGTCCTGAAGAAGCCACTGGGATTCAAAGTGCAGGAGGTAGCACCATCCAGAAACAGCAAGTCTGGCTCCCCAGGCCTGTCCTTTTTTCACTTTTTGTTACAGGAGCAGCCCTCTCCAGAGTCCTCAGAGATGCAGAAGGAAATGTTGCCCATACTACCGGAAGCTGGCTCCAATTACCAGCCTTTAATCGAGAGGCATGGAGATGCTGAGGTACTGTCATCCTACAGACACATGGGTATGAACTTGAAATCTGCAGCCAACTTCAATGGGATGGTTCACATGCCTGAAGTTCAACTAGTGTGTAACTTCCTGCCGGAAGACTTGGTCATAAAACTTCTGAGTACTTCAATGACTTTGGGGGCAATGGACCACTGAGTGTTAGGAGGTACATTCTGTGTGAAGGTATATTTTTTATGTTCAAAAGAGCTTCAGCGGTAAGACAACAAAAGTACTTGAATAGGCGGTTTACCCCAGCAGTTTCTAGTACTGTTGTTATTGAGTTGCAGTCTCAGCGACATCGGAGCCTGTGTTAATGGTACTCTTCAGAAGCAGGTACTTTATAAAACAAACATGAATCTAGGAGAATAGTACACGTCTTACCTGTCTTCTTCTGGGTTGTGGGCAGGTGTTTATCACTGGTCAGTTAATTTGGACAACTGAAATAATTATTAAGAAAAATCTTTATAACTCTTTCACTAGTCTTGTTTGGTAATAAATGATCCCAGAGGTTATGTTTGATACCTAGAAGTTATAACTAGCTAGAAAAGTGTTAGTAAAACACCTTTTTATTTCTTGGCTGGCCTTTGAAACTTGAGAGAAATGCAGCGTACAAGATATGCGACCATATTCAGTAGCCCTTTGAAGTCTCATCTGCTAGAACAGCTCCAAAACAGCCTTTCTTTGGTCTGTAGTGGGCATCCTTGGTCTGAACAGGGAGAAGGAGAAATGCTGAGGATGTGTATTCAGCTTTATGATAAGGCTGAGTGAGGTCCAGTAAGTAGCACTAAAGGGATAGGGTCAGGTAGGAAAACCCACACCTACTCTGTCAACCATAGGTGAGAAGGAAACATTTGCCCCCCTGCCTCTGCCATGCAATATACCCTAACTGTAAGTACCTGCGAAAGAGTCCTCATTCAAAAGTCTGTTTTATTTATTTATTTATTTTGGGGGAAGAAAATTGGGAAGAAATTTAGAGATCTACCAGGTTGCTTACACGTTCACATTTGTCAGGATCCTGTTGTTTCAGATAAATGAATGTAGGTTTATATGGTCAATGTTTTACAGGTTCATATTTTTTAAGTAAAATAAAACAGTGGTTATTACTATATTTTTTTCCCATTTTTGCTATATACAGTCTAGAATAAAAATGCCATTCTTTTCAGAAGGATGGTTCATTTCTAGAACTTTTTCATTGTGTGTAAAAACAACTGACAACTTTTTCATCAAGTAATGTTAGCAAGCAAGACTATGATATCTAAGCTGAAATTATTTTTTGTGGGGAAAAAAATGTATCTAAGCCTCAAGATGTAATGTGAAAACCCAACTCATCTAGAAGGTTTGGGTAAAAATGTGAAGTAAATTATACTCAGTTTTTTAAGGGCTTAAAAATTTTTACTGTTATTAAGTTTTTTCTAGTCGTATACCCAACAAAGTATGAAAGGTGGTTTAGTCTCACATTTCTGTCACACAGTTACCAGCAGAATAGTATGAAGTTAATATACAAAGAATGCAAAATATGGGACAAGTCACTGAAAAATACATGGCACTTTCCCCCATCAATTCTCTTTCCAATTTGGGTGGAAGTGGTGGTGTCAAAATTAATGCGGAGCCTGGTAAGGTTCCTGAATAGCCAGGGCAGCATGATTCAGCAAAGGAAGCATCATTTATCTCATCACTGGTTATGAAAAGAGGGGCAAGGTATGGGTGATGTCATTTTCTGTCATATGAGATGGAGTCTGTCAGGTTGAACTGAGCAGCTCCTCGTGGGCCTTGCATTTTGTCGCCAGTTAATAGAGACTGACACGTTCAGTTGCAACAACCCCCCCTCTGTAAAGCAAACTGTGTGCATCTGAAAGCAAACGCAACACAGGGCTTAAATCCTCCTGCTAGGTCTTTAACAAACACCAGTGTGGGTCCGATTTTCCAGCTTGCTTGCATTTGCTCTGAGTTGTTTTTATAAGGATCTCAACACATCGAGTTCATTCTTTGTATTTTTCTATTGATTTTTCTACAATTCTGTGAAATAGAAGTATCTTTTAGGCTCTCTGTTTAACTACATTTCCTCGTGTTTTCCCCCTTAATCTTTGTAAACTTAGTTCTTCCTGAGGTTATGGCAGTGTGTTTGTTATCGCTTCTTGTCATGTGATATTTATCTAGCTGTGACTCTGATACTGCTTGTGTTTCTGAAACGACACGGGGCTCCTCTGTTATCTTCCTGCAGGTGTTGGATTTGTTACTCTCAATACAGTTTGGTATCCTCGGTAATTGCTGGTAGTCTGTAAAACCACTGATCTGGGATTTTCTCAGAAACTTTACCTCCTGATAAACTGCTTGGATTCTTGTTCCAGAATGAAAATATACCCAAAAAGTAAGAGGGGAAAAAAAAATAGCTCACTAAATTTTTTGCTGCTTAATTGGCTAAATCAACTGCACATTTCAAATCCTAAAATGCAAAAGGAAATAATCAATATAGCAAATTGAGCCTTAAACATGCTGTCAGTTGCTAGGTTTCTGCCAGTGAGTACAATTCATCTGCCCAAGGTTCTGTCTTCAAATTACTGTAGGAAATATGGATCATCAGATTTCAACACTTTAAGCATAGTCTGACTCCTCAACTTAAAGAGTTTATACAAGGGAAAGCTTTTTAAAGGCTTCAGTTTTCATGACAAGTAGGGCATCTGACAGAACAAAACCTTGTGTGCTTTTTTTTTCCAAAGTGTACATGGAGACTTGTAAGTTGATGACCCAAGGAAAAAGTAAAAATTAGTTACTTACAAGAGCTGACCTTTATCTAGAGGTTGAACAAAATGTAATCTTGGAGAATCCTAGAAGTGGCTGTTTAACTGCGGGTGTATTCTGCTGGAGCAGGACTCAGTGTTGGTTTTGCAGCAGACAGAAATCTATTATCTACTCAGAATCATAGGCTTCTCTTTTACTTTTTTTGATGCCTGAAAATATAGTAGTAGCAGCAAAGTTTACCCACATTGCAAACTTCATTGAAATAAGAGGGAAGAAAGGAAACTTTCAAACAGCGCTATTTTGAAATAGACTGACCTTCTTCAATAGTTTTCAAACATCAAAGGATTGTGTATTCTGTCTGCAAGTTAGTTTTCTGAATAAATTATTATTTGATTCATCTCACCATGATCTATTTTTAGTCTTTTGGGAGACTTTTGAAAGCAAAAGTGCTTCTTTTTTTCTTTTTTCTTTCTTGGTTTGGATCATATGGTTTGGAAGCTTACAGCTCTTTCTTGCTGCCTAACAGATTCTCACACAATTACCCTTCCAGCAAATTCACCCTTGCTGGAACTTACTTCTTAGGAATTCCTCCAGTGCCCCTTGCACTCGTGGACGTCTGTATATTCTGCTGATCAAAGAGCGTTCTTCTCCATCCACTTATCAAATGGTTTATTTTTACATAATGTATCTGTTGACACCACAGCTGCTTTTTTGAACCGGGGAGGGGAGAACTGCTGTTGAATAGAGAAGATGACGTTAAAATTGAACTGTACATTTTTGCAAGTAGCAGTGGAGCCACAGCTGTGCTTTTGGGGGTTTATTGTCCTCAGTGGTATTGTCTTGTCCAGCCAAGCTGCCTACCTGTGTAGCCGTCTGACAAGCACGAGTTGGGGGGTTGCTGTTTTAGTAGACCTACACACCTACTTTCCTGAACCTGAGAATGCTACTTTATAGCATACTGTTTCCCTACATAAAGTTAAATTTTATTCAAATTCAGTGGAAAAAAATATGTCTCCTTTATTAGATAAAACACTTTAAACTGCTGTTTACCAACATGTCACTCCTGACAACCACAGAATGGAAAATGAGCTGCAGATAGCGGTAACAAACATACATAAATGAAGTCTGTAGATTCTTGAATAAAAACATATAATTTTTTTTTTTTTAAATTTGGCTGCAGGCAGACCCGCTTTATTCTACTGGCAGTAACATATCAGTACATTTTTGTGGTATTGCTTCAAGACCTTTTAATCTCAGAATATTTATTCCATATCCATTGATATGCTGTGTGGGATAGTAGTATCAAAAGCAAAAGCAATTTTCTGTCAGCTTCCTGGGTCTCTGAAGTAGGCAAAGCAGGTCTCTGTTCCCTTCAAAATTTTTCTTAAAGATGTGATGTAAACCATACCAATTTCTGAACTTACCATACTTCTGCCAGGGCTCAGTCCCATTAAAATCTCCATTTGTTTTATAATCATAGGATCAGATTCATAATACGAAATACAACCTGTGAATTGTTTGCATTGCTCTGTCTGACTTCCTTTCGTCCTGAGGCACGTAGGCATAAAATAGAGTCTCAAAGCTACTTCTCTCTCTACTGTCAGGAACTTGCTGGGACTGGCCTATGAACCAAGGTTGTGCCTTCTCCTTTCTGTGTGAAAGATTTTCACACCAACCAACCCCTACTTTGTGACCTTGCTTTCCTGCTATAACAAGGGTACAATGTGTGCAGAAACCAATTGACTAAGGTACTTAAGTGGTAAACACCAGGAGTCCGTGGAGGCACTTGCCACAAAGGATGCAAAAGGGTAGACTGACATAGGAAAATGCACCTGGAGAATGTGATTTAGGTACAAAATAAGCTGCCCTATCTACTACGTTATTTTATCTTATGCTGCCTTGCTCATTGATACGCCTTGTGCATCTCTATCTTAGATCCTTTGGTACAGCTCTGGTACTGCCTGTGTCTCACCCCACTGATTTCTTCAGCCAGAGGTTACTGCTGCGCAGTAGAGGGAACAGACATAGTCCTTCAGGCCCTCCTCTGCTTGTAGAAGATTCCTGCTAACTCCCATGGGATGCTGCATATGGGGCCTCACTGGCTCAAATTATCTAAGTTAATTGTGGCAGTCCTTCTTGAATGTAAGAAAGGGAAGCAGATGTCTCTTCCAGGCTGAGTGAGAAGAAAGGGGGCTTCCCTGGTGTTTGTCACCCATGCAGTTGGCTTCTCTGCTACCCGTGCCTTTGGAGGAGGGTGGGCATTATTTAGAACAATACTTTTGCGAAATGGGAGCCATTTTTCTGTCTCTCCCTTCACCACTTCACCTTCCCATGATATTGCCTCTTGGTTTATGTCTGAGCTTGAAAGAGATGGTGAGGGTGGTGCTTCATTTCAGGCCCTTCTGCCTTTGCAGGGGATCCCATTACCCTGCTGGCAGTGCAGCTGTAGTTTCACCATCATTATACACAGCTGTTGTATAATATGTCAGAGTAATTCCTCTTGCTTGCATGCTCCATATCTCCATCTCCACACTTGGTTTGGGGTCTTGGTATCCCCCTGGAGCCGTTCTGCTGCCTGGAGGCACCTTGTGGTGAGTTTCATGAGCTCCCTGCTCCAGATCTACAACCTCAGGGCTCACACAAGGGGAAAAACCACAAGGAGATGAAGAACATAACTATCTGGCACAGATTGGCAAATGGTCCTATGGCAGACCTCCGCAGCTCTTTGCCCGTGCCTCTACATCAATTTAGGATCAAAAATAAAAGCAGTATTATCATCATTGCAAAGACCATTTGAGGTATGCAAAATTTAAGTATGAAATTCTAATCTGGGCAAGCGGCTTAATCTCTCATCTGTCTCAGTTTCTTACCTATAAAATTTTGATATAACAGATAAAAAATTGCTGTCAGTATAGGCGTGCTACTTTCAAATCTGAGCAGCTTCACGTTTGTTACTGCAGTCTGTTTATTTGACCTTGGCTCCTGGTAAAATTCAAGTTAACAAACTTGTAGCATATATTCTGAAGCTTGCAAGCAGTCAGCACTTTGGTTTTCTGTCTGACCAGTATGGTGCCTAAACTTTCCTGTGTTCATGTGTTATTTTGTTACTCAATCAATCACTTTTTCTCCCTGCAGAATGTAACCTACTCAAATAACTGTGATTATATATTCATAATTACAAAGTCAAAATAAAAGCCTAGAGCATATGGAAATGATCAGAATACGGTGTAATAGCAGCAATGCCATTTACTGTATATAATCAATTTAGCACACCAATAAATACATACATATAATAAACCTTTGACAAGCACACTTTTCTTTTCTATAAAACTTTTCATTTAAATTCTGGTGCCATTGTTTTGGAATAAATTTTCTTGTCACAAAGATATGGCTTTTTATTTGATTCAGTCTTATTGCATCATTAAAATATTGATATCTTTTATGTTTTGCAAACATTTGTGGACACACCATTAAGCAACATAAAACACAATGCAGTAACAAATGCCTGTTTTATGACTGCTGTCAGACTATATATTCTCTAATGGTCTAACATTATCAGCAATCTAAGCCTAAATTATCACAACTAAAAGTCTATGAAATACAAGACACATATATAATCTCCAGGAGTCAATGTATTGAAACATTAGAATTAAAGGTTCAGGCAATCAATTCAGCCAAAAATGCAGTTTTGCAGAGGAATTTTTCATTCAAGCAGCAAAAAGGAAAAGGAAGGAAACAGCAAGTTATTACCAAAAAGATTGCCCATACGAAAGAAGATATAGTTTCTCTAGACATTTATGTACTGTCAGCAGAAGGAAGGAAAAAAAAAGGCGAATAGAGAGAGAGAAAAGGAATTTGATAAAGGTGCAGGATTTATGTCTTTATTGCTTCTATTCTGAATGCTTTTTGATCAATGAAATTGTTCCATTACCTGTTTGTAAGATTAATTTGTGTTGTTCTCTGACAGTTTTTATTTGGCCTGAGAATTTTACTGTGTGTCTATAGGAGCAGAAGAATTCAAGACAAGGATGATAAATGGCTAACAACATATGGTTCATTCCAAGTTGTGTGAAAATACCCTCTGTGCTACTAGAGAATGCAACTAATGAAAGCATATCAGGGACACTGGATTTAGATAGTGATAAAATCCAAGGTGTTTTGTTGTATGCGGCACGGTCAGCAGCAGTTGGCAGTGAACAGATCTAAGGAATGAATTTGCCTTTTGCATGGTGGCGATTTAAAAGTTTTTTTTCATCTCCTGTGTAAACCCTAGAAATGAACGTTTTCTCTTGGTTGTCTTCTCTTGTAAAGGTGATGACAGGATCAATTTCATTGGCTTAAAATGACAATATTAATCACAAGGGTCTGTCAAGATACATAATGGCAATATATATTGGAGAAGCGTTTTGGCAGAATGCGCTTCTTATTATGAATCTCCCTTTTATTGTAGTCTTTGACAGCAACAGTTTAAAGGGTAAAGAGAGTTCTAAAATCTCGGCACCACAGACAGACAATGTCAAGCAAAGAGAAGCAGGGAGGAAGAAAAGCAAACAAGTTTGAAAGAAAGCGTCCAGACTCAAATGCATTCCTAATCAAACAGCAAAGGAATCGTGATTTAGTAAGATTCTAAAGTATGCCGTTTACTCTCCATCAAAAGGTTTGTGGGTTTTTTTAACTTTCCTTTCTAAACTGAAAAGGTAGAAGGCACACAAAAGTCTGCTACCTAAGATGGTTTCAAAATACAAAGGTTCTGTGTTTAGTTTACTTTTTGGATTAGAAGTGTCAGTTCCAACAACCCCAACTAACCTATGCTCTCGGCTATCCTCTGTGCGTCTTGTCCTTCTTACAGAGATTATACCTCATCTATTAGGCTCTTTTTTATTTTTGTTCCCACTGCCTCCGCAGATTTTCTCCAAACACTTCACCACTTTTGAAGATCTACATTCTTTGCCATTTGTTTATTGTTCCTCTAATGAAAGTATTGGAGTTGTTTATGGAATACTAATTAAAGCCTCTTTACCCCTTTCCCTTTGGAAATGAAATGGAAACATTTTCCATTGACTCAAAGGAAAATAAGTAGCATGGAGCTGATTTATTTTATTCACGTTGTAATTTGTTAGACATCCTCTTTTCCTTGCCTGCTTCCATTTTTAAAAGTGTATGACATTAATCAGAAGTTAAGAAATATTTTTATTTATATATTTATCTTTTCTGATTAATCCAATAAATAAAAATTAAAATTTTTTATGGTTTACTATTCTATGCCTTTTGTTTGAGTGCTTGGGTCTTTGCATTGATTCATAAAACTGTGTTATGCTTCTTTCTGTTCCTGTCTTTTCTGTGGAATACAATATTACTTGGAAATTACAACAAGATTTATTGTAAAATGGGAGTGGGAGTTCGTTTGTTAAATAAGAGTACAATTCTGCTGAATTCTCTGGAGAGGCACTGGTTTTATCTGGCCTTAAAAATTTATAGTAACTTAGAAAGCCAAGTGCAGGATGATCCATCATGGTCTAATGAACTAATTCTTTTCCAGTTGTACTGAAAATGAAAGCACAGCTCATATCCATTTCTGTAGGGAACTACGGACACAGCGTTCAATATCCTCCTAGACTAGACACTAGACACTTACAAACTGCATTTATGTAAACTCTCTTGAATTCGTTGGCTAATACCTATTTGAGTAAGGACTGCTTACTCAAGGAAAGATTTTCAGGCTCAAGCCCTACCTCAACATTGTCCAGTTAAACCAGGCAATTATCTCACCCTCCTGAGCAGATTACAAATTATGCAAAACTATAAACAAGGTTGAAAGGGCAAGAGGAAGATAGAGGTAATGTATGAAGTATGCATCATGCTATTAGTGTTCTTAAAAGCAACAGGACTTACATTTGGGATACAGCATAGCATTAATGTGAAGATGATAACAAGATCCTTTCCTAGTTTGAATATTGCATCTGAAACTTAAAAAATGGAAATAGAAAACAAATGGGGAAGAAGCAGAGGCATTTTGTGTGCTACATGTTAACTTGCACGACAGTTTGTGTAAATTAAAAAATCAAAAAAATAATATACAAATACAAAAGTTGATAGGTAAGGGAAAAGTGTTTCATTTTCCACAAATGCACAAGTTTTTATTTGTGCTTTTTTAAAAAGGGCTGTGGTTTATTCAGGGTAAAATTGGATAGGTGTGAATTCTGGGAAAGCAGTGATATTAATGAACAAAATTTGAAGTTTTTAGGATGTAGCACTGCAGAAGCATATATTTATTTTTTGATATCTCCTGATGAATAAAAATGTGAATATTTTTGTTGAAAATATTGCTGAAGGAAAATGCAGTGTTTCACTAATTAATGAACTTAAATCGGATACAAAGGCGGATACAACTCTGAGAAGAATTGCACTGAACATAGTACTTGTGGCTGTCCAGAGAGAGAAAAATAGGTGTGTGAAAAAGGTGGTGTTGAGGAGCTTATCAAAGAATCTGCTGCAACAAGACTTTGGTCTCATCATCAGGCAGATAAAAATGGTTTAGATTTTTTTTCTTTCTTTTGGAAAAAAATTATGTCCTTCCTTCAGCAGCTGAAGCTTTAGCCAAACTCAGCTAAAGGTCGATTTGAGGAGAGAGTATTGTCCTTTTTTTGAATTTACTAATTCATTACATTTGACATAAACAGTTTTTGATAACTCATCTTGCAATAGCAGAAACTTACCACAGTAATTCCAGGAAGGGAAAAATTTATCTTCTTGTGGTGTTGGTCTCATACATTCTGATTTCAAGGTTCTGTTCATAAATGTTTAGAAAAATATGTTTATTTTCTCCTGGACGCTTTCTGCAATACTGTTACACACATATGATTGCATGCATAGAATTGCACACATAAGATCTTATAACACAAATCTACATCTTGGCACTTGCATCTCTTTTAAACTAGAGTTTTTGCAAAAAAGTCTGAGTTCTTAACGCTTTTATTCAGGTGTAAGGAAGTCAGTTCAAAGACAATATCCTGCTAATTCATACAGTGTGGGGCAATTTATCTTTTTGGCGTGAACAGTTTTCCTTCATTAACTTCGGCTATTTCTGGGTAACATGCTCTCCAGTGCAGTAAAAAATACAAATAGTTTAATCATAAATTGATGGAACACTAGTTCATTTATATACATTTCATTGTATCGTCAACTTAAAAGTTGAGCGTTACTTCAGTTTGATCCACAAAGTTACAGTACTTGGTCTGTATGCCTGATTTTCTCAGTGGCATAATACTATTTCTCTCTTTGTTGCAAAAATAGTCCAAAATACTATTGAACAATTTTCTTCCTCTTGCCTGAAATGATTTTTGTGAGCATTCTTTAAAACAGAATTTTTCTTGAGACTTATGCCAATGGAGACTTGAAAATTAAAACAAAACCAGCATGACTAGTTTGAATAATTATTTTGTCAGAGTTATTTTGTGTTTCTTACCCACCTCTAAGATTTTTAAGTACTACAGCTTGAAAATGGTTCCTAACTTGACCCTCAGCCCTCTGCTCTGAAATAAAATATTAAAATGGAGAAGTTATTCAGACTTACTGTTTCTGGAAGACTTTGTAAGCAATAAAACTACTATAGTTCTGCTGCTTAGAGAAGAAGGATGTGGGTAACAGTGTCTCTGTTCTGCAGATGTGTTTCATTTGGGCTTCTCTACCATTGGCCACAAGAGTTTTTGAGAGACATGGAATATTAGAACAATTAGATCATTAGCTACAATAAGGAGCATTTTTTTTTCCCCCTTTTTTTTTCAGTTTTATATCATCTAGTTATTTACTGTATCTTTTACAATTTACATTACAGAAAAGTAGAAAATATGTTTTTTGAAAGAAGTTGAAGAGAATGCCTCATTTATTCATACCTCTCTAGTAACAGATCTTTACTCCATGTGGGATCAACATACAGTGCCACAAAATGTATCTTAACCCCTGCCAGCCCAACTAAATACCGTAGGAAAATCTCAGTATGACAATCCCAAATGACACCACTGGTGACCATACTTGTATCACCTCTGACAAAACATATCTGATTTTAACTCAGCTATCATATTAAATCTTATTCAATTTCAAGAGGACAAAATGATAAGATCTTGCAGCACTGGGGTGAAGATGATATAATATGTATTGGCACTTATAGTAAGAAAACGCATCTTTATCCAGTTAAGTGATGGAAGGTACTGCATTTCATACAGGGGTTGAGAAGATAGGAGTCCAAATGCTGCACTTGCAAGTGGACTTCTTGTGATATGTCTGTAGGGTGATTACATGTGGCTTTTAAAATTATTGTTTAGAGGTTCATTATGACTTATTTTTAAAAGGAGAGAGAAAATTAAAAGCAAATCTCTTAACAGACCCTGCTAATATTTTTTTGGTTTAAACAGCATTTTGTAAAGTGTTCATGTACAATTATTTTGAGTTTTAATTTTGTATATTATTTACTTTCACTAAAATTATATTTTGATGGCTTAATTTTAGATGGCTACTCTGTTTTAAAATATGTATTGGGCTGGATGGGTTTTTAAAATACTGGATTTCATGTATTGCTCTGCTGGATTTTCACATTGCTGTATTTAATGCACAGTTTGTTCTGCTTCTGTACTTATAAAATACTCTGGTTGTTTGTAAGGATTACGTTTAATATGATGAAGATAGGAAGGACCGGAAGAAGAGAGATTGATGACATTTCTTTCTCTTCAAATTCTTACTGGGAAAAACCATTTCATTTCTTCTAGGTCTGTAGTTGCTCCTGAAAGTGTGATGCTCCTCTAGGACTTTGAATTTTCTCTCAAATGGTATTTTGTGCCATAGGTTTCTCACTACAGACTATGTGTTTGTAGTGTGAGATTTCTTCCATGGCTATCAGATTGTTCTATTATCCCAAATATTCACTGTCATTAGGTCTAGACTTTCTGCTGTCATAAACTTTTTGTGAAGATTGTAGAAGAATGGTTTGGTTTATACACCAGTGACTATTATTGCACACAAGAAAAAGCCAGCAGACTAACTATTGATTACTGTGATATGGTGATCTAACACTTTAACACTAAAGTTTGAGAAAAGGCTTATACTTTTTTTCTGTTTTCAGATGTACCTGTATGTGCCTATTACAAATAGTGCTCATTTAAAAAAGGGCAAATCAAAATCACATCAAAATTCCCTTTTCCTGAAGGAGAAAACCAAATTCTACCACCCTAACAAACCTTTAAATACTCAAAAATTGTATCCAACAAAAATGATGCTCTGTAAAATTTTGAAATGGAGTACTTAGTGTTGTATTAATCTATGTTAACTTTGATTATGTAAAAGGAGGTTATATTCATTCGGTTCAACTGTATGGTGAAGAAAAGCTTTTAATCTTACATTTCAAGGTTTATGAAGGGAGAAAGAAACATGATGATCTCTGATATCAAAGAAGCATTTTTTTAAATAACTATCTATAAAGTTATGAACAATTTTCCTATTTGCTACCAGAAATGAAGTATTAAACATTGGAAAATTAACCCTGTCTTTTTGTCAGAGAGAGATAAAACCTGGAGTTTGTTAACTTATACAATAAGTAGGAAAAGTAGCATGTTTTACAGACTATAATCTCTGTCACTTTATTATGTTATGAATTTAATTAAACTTGTCAAAATAACTTTTTATGAACAAACCAAGTTAATTTGATTATTTTACTACGTCTGCTGTTTATGCAGTGGCTTGAGTTTTTGCCCTTACACTTTCTAAAGTTTCATTTTATTTAAGAATGCAGCATGTCCATCTTCAAATAAATTGCTTCCTAAAAATAAAATAGTAGATTTAGAAAAAATCTTTCAAATACAATATTAATTTGGAATCCAATTATAATAACTGAATGACTATGATAAACTAAAATCATTCCATGAGCCATAGTTTAGTAGCTAGTATGAATATTGACTCTCAGAGTACTGCTTATGAAGAGTTAATCTGATGAACTTCTTATATGTTTGTCTTGTCTGGGTGACAGTGCCCAGAGACTGAAAGAGCGAGCAAAGCTCCACGAGTCCAGGTGCATACAACACCTCAGAGAGCTGTAAGACTGAAGCTGTAAATTGAGAATTTCAGTCTCTACACATTTTAAGAGACACTGATCACTTTGATCTTTAACATAACCGATTCAGATTTTCTGTCTCTTTTCTATTTTAACAGTTTATGGGCTTTTGCTTTATTTTTTCTTCACTTGCACATTTACAGGTGTTGAGAATGTGGTCAACAATGTTATAAAGAGAAACAGAAGTCTCATATTTCAAAAGTGTGACCAGAACTTCCCCAGTTGAGGTACCTTATTCTGGGCATTTAAATTTATAGCTTGAGAGACACCACCTGTAGGCCACACAAGGGCCATGCTGATCACTATGAAGTGGCCATTTTGATCACTATGAAGTTCACAGATTTGATGAGAAGTTGTTGAAGAAAAGCCAACAAGAGAAAATTGAAAAAGTTTGGTTACTTAGCTGCATTTCTCCTAGTCAATGATTTCATGAGAAACCCAAGCGTCTGCCATCTGGGAGACAGTAGGAGTTACAAATTCAGCTTACTGAGCCGTTAACTCTTACAATCCCTCCCTCTCCTTTTGTAAATCTGAGAAGTTGGAATAACTTTAATTATGTGGGAGATTTTAAATGAGTAAAAAAGGCATATAATGCATTGTTATGCAACGGATTGGGAGAAATGTTCTTGGGACAATATTCAGTTTTTTTATTCAGGTGGCAGAAACAAATCTCTCTGTGGAGCTTGACGTATCCATAAAATTCCTCAGTGAGATAAATGGCTAGAGATGTTATGGACGGATCAAGGATTGCAGAGAAGTAGAAACAAGATGGCGATACATAGGAAAGAACAGAGATGCTCCTGGAGTATGACCCTGAGAAAGTCTGAGATGTAAATTTTGCGTCAAACATTGCCTGAAAAAGAAGCAACTGTTTCCTATCTGAGTTCTCCTGGGACTTCAGATATGCTCTGTACAGGAGTTTACCTAAGAAACACCTTGGCAGAATCAGTGTCTCCTTCTATCACAGTGAGCTGCAAATTTGTTAAATTTGGCTACTTACTCACACCAAAGAAAGGCAACAGTAGGGCTATAAGTGGAAAAATATCTCATTTAGGTTTTTTCTCATCTGTACATAAGATTAGAGCACTCAGACTGAAATGCTTGTTTCAAACTTTACTGTTAACCTTTTTAATTACTGGAACATGGCAGTTTCTGCTTTATTCAAACAACTCATTTCACTCCATGTCATTTTTGTCAATGAGGAACATTATCTGTGAATGTGCAGAGAATTTTATAGCAGGTAATAAGAAGTATCCCACATTGTCCTTAGTCTATACTCATGCATACAAAGATGACTAAAACACAGCATGCAGGGATGGCTGAGCATTTGGACATTCCTGTAATACCTTCAGCTGCTTCAGCCAGCTTGCTAGGGTGGGTAGTTTTTTTTTTTTTCCAGACAGTTTGATGGCCTGATTTTACCCTTAATGTGAATCAACAGACAAATGGCAGTGAACTAACAGTCTTGAAAAAAGTACATGTTCATCAAAGTCATTCTGGTAAACAAATTGTGGCAGGTCTATTAATCATGTCAGTTTTATGCTCCCTTCTTGTTCCCTTCCCTCTCTTCAGTCTAGTTGTCACGTGCCGTGTTTGCCTCATAGCAGCAGAAGGATACTGGAATGAAGACAGACACGCCAATACAGAATTATTTTCAAGTAATTCACCTGAATCACACACCCTCCATTGCTCATGGTCAGTAAGCCATATCAGTGAACAAGGACTGAGCCATTTTTTCCACTAACCCAATAAAAAATAAAATAAAATATACAATTTCTTTTATTCCTGAGCTAGTTAGAAGCTGCATGGCAAGCTGTAGCTTCAGTCTACAAGCAGTTTTCTGTGACTACTGTCTGTGTCCAGAAGTTGTTCTTATTTTATGCTTGCAAATTTACATCCCTAGGTAACCACATAATTTTGCACGTGTAAATAGAGTACCCAAATAGAATATCCATAAAATCTTACTGCTTGTGCACACGGAAGCATTTGTGGGAAATTGCACGCTCGTTTTACAGTCTACACTCCTTTTTTGAAATTAGCTATGTGACAGTAAGATTGTTTCCAGATCTGTAAGTTTTTCATTTTTAAAGAATACTGTGACTAAAATCAGAAAATAAATCTGTGGCTTTTTCTTAATGCATTCACATTTTTCCATTTTGCTATAAAAACAAAACAAAAAAGCCTTAAGTAGAACTCCTGGGAGAAACCCCACATGTACAACCATCTGTTTTCTTGCTTCTTTTTTTTTTCCTAGCAGTTAGGGTGGCTTCTTTGGCTTTTACCAATTGCCAGGCTCAGGTCTTCCGCCCTGAGGAATTGCACACCTTGCAGACAGATGTGGGTATCAGATGTAAGAATCAGAATGACTCTCTCTCTCTCTCCCTACCTCATTTCCCTACACATACTCACATCCCCACACACAAGTGTTTACAAGGGGAAGCCTTGTACGACTTTTTAACTTTGCCCCATTAGGGTATGAGCTATTGGTGTAGCACAGCAAAGAGCAGTTTCACCAGGCGGTGATCTTGTCAAGTGTGGAAATGAACCTTTCTAAGCAGCAGCCCAAGCATTCATAATCGAATGGCTGTAGAATTGCAAGTAGCAGAGCTTATTTGCCTTCACGCCGTAAGTTGTGAGCTCCTTTAGGATGTGCGTAAGAGCAGACAACAAATGGAACGTCGTGCAACATTGTGCTGTGCAAGTGCACAAATATATATATTTAGGCACGTCAAGGAATCTTCTAATGTGTATTAGCAGGGCTCAGGCACAAATGCTATCTACATCCAATGAACTGGCTCTCTTAGGATAAATGATAAAATTTGGAAAGTATTTGCATGGAAAAAGGGCTCTAACCTGTAAGTAACACCCAGTCCAGAGTGACACTGCTTATCTTTCTAAACATTTAGAGCACTGATTTAGTTTGCAGTAGAAGTTTTCCACGTCGTCTCCCGCTGTCCTAAGTGAAAGTAGGTTTTGCTATAAGTAGTGATAGATATGGGAGCTTTAGCAAAGAAAATAAGAGCAATACCAGCAACTGCTTGTATACTTGAGACAAACGGATGCAGCACAGCTGTGCAACACTTCTTGGATATTTTCTACTATAAGAATAATGCAAGGAACAATGGGAATGGCAGATTGGCATAGGAAAAATATGAAAATCAATATGATTCTTACTGGTTTAATATTATACAAAGACTGATTTTTTTTTCAGGAGAGATACTTTTAATACATAAAATACTTTTAATACATAGGTATTAAGATAAGATACTCTTAATTCATGCAAATATGTGTTACTCATTCTAGCAGTGGTATGTTAACAGACTAGGACTTTTTTGGTTTTTTCTGAGAAAATATGTAGAGATGTATTTCCTTGCCAAGTTTAGCTAGAACTATTGCTGGACTAATGCTTTGAGTTACTGATTTTTACAGTATGCATATAAACACTTTGGTATGGGAAAAAAAACAACCAACCAAAACAGTCCAAACCAGCAACTTGATTTTGTATTTCACCTTATTTTAAGGAAACTGCAGCTATAAGAGAAAAAACTTAGGAATAACTAAGAACCTGACTCTCATTCCTGCTCAAAATTTTTTATACTGCTCCAGCATCAAGTGAAAATTAGTTTGATGTGCTTCAAGAAGAAGAAACAAATCTGTCTGCAATTTAGTTTAAAAATTATGATACTTATTCTGAGGTAGGCTCTGGTTTAAGGGAGTCGAGTTGTGGTATTCATATCCAAACTTCTTTAGCATTCTGTAGTTGGGGCTTGGCTCTACTAAAAGCTTTACTAATACTGTTCGCTGTGATACTGTTGAATAGAATTAAAGTTTGAAAGCTAACCCAGCTGACTTTAATCAGTTTATTGATTTGAAGCTATACAAAAGTAACCAATTAATATCACAAAAGACCTGACTGGAATAACAATTTATTGGAGCGTGCTGCTGCCATTTGCAATAGCACAAATCTAGCATGCAAAATTCGTTACTTCTTTTTATAATTTATTTTTTGTTTACACAGTATTTACAAATTACTTTATTAACACCTTTTTCTTTTAAAAGCAACAAAAGATTTGCAGAATGTCTGTTACAAAGGTCAGTTTTATAATATTTCATCTGGTATATTTTTAAGACAGGCAATATGATGTATACACAACATATGAATCCTCCAGGGACAAAAACACACTAATTACCCTGTGCCTTCAATAAAGGAGAAAAAAATTGGACTTAGTTTATGAACTGTTAAGATAGTAAACCAAACTAAAAGTTAGGGAAATTTTGACTAAATCCCAAACAATAAAAGTACCAGGAAAGTTTGATTCAAAGCTTGAAAAGGATGTTGCAAATTATATCTTAAATAAAACAGTAAGTAATTAAAATTAGGAATGAAATAATCCATTAGCAGTACAGGCCAACAATAGAAAACAGTAAGAGAGAACATTTGAAGCCCAGAAATTCAGATGAAAGTACGTTTTTTAAGAGTTCTCATTTACCATTCTGAAGACACCATCTCTGGCAAAATAAGCATGGAAATTGTTATTGAGGCAACAGTATGTCTGATGAACAGAATCACTGCTAGAAACTTAGAGAATGGTATTTCATCCCAATAAAATGTTGTAACGTTCTGAATAAGAATTTTGACTTCATGTAGTATGCTTGTAAAGTCTGCAAACTGCTTGCTCCAGTTGTAAGAATGTGTGAATAGCATAAGAAAATGTTTGTACTGCTCAGAACTGGCTCCAGAGAGTTAGTGGCTTCTTATATCCCTGTTCAGAAACTTGTTTTAAGGCCCTTTCCTTTCTTGCAGATTCCTCTGATTATTGGTCACCACCCCTGAAGGCAGGAGCAGACATAACTTCTAACTCACCAAGAGGACACTTGCAAATCTTTTTTTCTTCTTATAGAGTAGGAGTGCAAAGAACATCAGTTGACTCTTTCAATAATAATAAAAGAAAGGTAGAGACTTTTTAATTGGCTGAAACAAAAAAAGGTGCTAGAACATTCAGATGCTTCACAGATCAGGAAACTACTAGAATCAGGTTATATTATCCAAATGATGCTAAAAAAGTCCTACAAAAGAATGTAAGGTTTAGCTGCTTGCTTGCAACTCTGCAAAGCTGCAAAAGTCCTACTCAACCACTGCCTAATATGGGAGATGGCGTAAAACTGCGGGGAGAAAACTCTTTCAGTTTTATAGGCCCTCATGTTTTGTTTCTCTGTGGACCTGGGATCATCTTAGACTCAATAGCACTGAGCAGCTTGGAGCTTAATCTCTAGCCAAACCCCACTGTGATTCACAGGATTCATTCCTGAGGGGCTTCGTCAGCTAAGTGTTCCCAAACCATCCATAAGGGATCAATATGTTGTGTGTGCTCCCTCCTCAACACTCAAAAGTATTGCAATGGGGATGCCTCTTGCTCTTTTCTTCTAGACGGCATCTACATTGTCTTATTAACGAGCCCCACATGCTTCCCTCAGGGGTAGGTTCCCTGGCCGTCTGTTGTGGCCTTGACCCATATGTATTACGAGTGGGGTGCTGGGAACCCTGCAGAGGTGGGAACCTCAGATCTGGCCTTGCAGCACCCTCCTACACGCAGCTTCCTGCTGCCTCAGGAAATCCCCCTCTCCCCTAGATTTCCCATTGAGGAATGAGAAATCTGGGCTCACCACTGAGCACATGCAAGAACCCCCACACCATCAGATCTTCTGAAAACTCCCACCACTCAGGTATTCTCCCCACCTGAAGACTTCATCTGCACAGTTTATACTTTCCATATATGCCTACTGCATCATGTATCTGGATGACATGAGTTAACCACAACTGTATGACATGAGCCAATCACAACTTAATGACAACTGTATACCTTAACCACTTACTGTACACAGTCCTGGTCACTGTTTGATTGTCCCACCCTGGCAAAGCTTCTTTTTTAGTAGGTCCCAGCATCTCCAGTCTCCAATGTGTGCATTCAGCAGGATAACAGATCTAAGATTTATTTGCATGGAATGCGTTTTTGTTTTGTTTTGTTTTTTGTCTTGTTTTGTTTTTTAAAAAAACAAACCAGAAAAAAGTGTTTGCTGCAAAAAATGTGTATCAGACCAGTAGAGGGGTAGAATCACCTTCCTCAACCTGCTGGTCATGGTTCTTTTGATGTAGCTTGGGATGCAACTGGCACACCGAATTGTTATATCCAGGATATAACTAAGGTGCTATGCAGGTTTCAGGTGCAATCAGGTATAATCATTTGGATTTGGATTGGTGCTTGAAGGTATTTTCCTTTTAGTTGAAATGCTCATGAAAGATTTAGCTATTTGGTGCAGATGTTTGTCTCAGAAAAGACCTTCTGAGGCAGTCTGAGACCACTTATAAAGGCAGCTCTTAGATGACATCCTGAGATGAGCTACAAGATTGATGAGAAAAAGTGGAAGCCCAGGTTATGAAAAGATCCATGAAAAGATTTGTGTGAATGTTTTTTTCTTTACATTTTTCCCACTAGAGGGTGAGTTGTTCCGTGTCGAAATGAGCAGAGATTTCCTCAGCCAGGCTGAAAGGACAGAGTGTAATTCTTCGAGTTTCATTGCTGGTTCAGGCCAAGACTGTAGACAAGGGGATATAGTTAACTGGGGAACCATCACCCAAGATGCTCATGTCAGTGCAATCTGATTTTCATATCTTGGAGCACTAGAATTGTTGAGCTTATTGCTGTTTTGGTGCATATTTTCAAGCAGATCAGGAGAGAGTATCCCTCTTTTCCAAGACCTTCCGTAGCTGCTAGAGGATTGTACCACATTTACATCACAGGAATCTTGCTTGTTCTTTTCCCAAGTCATTTGTAGGTGAGAATAACAGGGTGCTTTATCTAGGACAATGATAATAAACTCATCAAAGATAAAGGGTGTCATCATGTCTTAACTCTGCTCAGTGGTGGAAGAAATAAACCCTGGTTGTCAAATCCCTCCTATCTTGTGGTTAGTGGATAGTACAGCTGGCTGGAGGAATTGTAGCTCAAATAAATACCCCTGAAGACACTCTTATTTTCAAAGGTCTGCAGTAAGTTTATTAATATAATTAATTCAGTCAATCACCAAGGGGCAAAGTGTTCACCTATATATGAAAGTGGCTGAACAACGCTTTCTATTTCTGACACAGGCAAAGATTCCAGAAGCAAACTCTTGATTAAGGTGTTTTGTTTTGATATATACAGCATCAAAGTTTTTCCTTTGGGCAGGTAATATCAGCACCGATGTGCCAGAGAGCACATTCTTGTGCTCAGAACCATTCTACTTGTGAGACATAACAAGTGGGTTACATGGGTAACATAAGGGTATGTTACCAGCTCCATGTAACCACTTTTATGAATAGAACATGCAAAGCTATTGCTTTTTATTTATTAATGGTCTAGAAAAAAGGCATAATTAGAGAAGAGTCAAATATAAAAAATTGAATTAGAGTAGTGGCACTTAGACTAATTAAGACTCAATAAGAATAGTAAAAAGCATAAGGAAAATAAAGCACAGTGCCAACTGAACTGCTCCTAAATCCTGTGATGAAACAGTCTGAATGAAATCTGCCAATTTAAAATGCAGTGCTGGCATTCAGAAAAGTAAACCTTGGTATCACTGAGTTTGCCTCAAAGACACTCTCATCTCAGCCTGCAGGCACAGTGAAACCAGTGAAGAAAATGTTGCAAAAAAGAGGAGGGGGGGAAATCACAATCAGAGAATCACAGAATGATAGAATGGTTTGGGTTGAAGGGGACCTTAAAGATCATCAAGTTCCAACCCCCTGCCATGGGCAGGGACACCTCCCACTAGAGCAGGATGCTCAAAGCCCCATCCAGCCTGGCCTTGAACAACTCCAGAGACAGGTCATCCACAACTTCTCTGGGCAACCTGTTCCAGTGCCTCACCACCCTCACAGGAAAGAATTTCTTTCTGGTATCCAAACTAAATCTCCCCTCTTCCAATTTAAAACCGTTACCCCTTGTCCTGTCACTACACTTCCTGACAAAGAGTCCCTCTCTGGCTCTCCTGTAGCTCCCTTCAGATATTGGAAGGCTGCTACAAAGTCTCCCTGGAGCTTTCTCTTCTCCAGGCTGAACAACCCCATCTCTCTCTGCCTGTCTTCATAGGAGAGGTGCTCCATCCCTCTGATCATCTTTGTGGCCCTCCGCTGGACCGGTTCCAACAAGTCCATGTCCTTCCTGTGTTGAGGACTCCAGAGCTGGACACTGTACTCCAGGTGGGGTCTCACAGGTAGAGGGGCAGAATCGCCTCCCGTAGACTGGCACTACAATGTTGTTGTAGTGTCAATAATAATAATTAGCAATATGCCCTCAATTGGTTTCCATTTTGGATATAAGATCCTATTTAAAATACTTCCGATATATATAAATATTTTTATGCATCTATCAGAAAATTTGCAGCTGGAAAAATAAAATTACTGAAGGAACAGTGAGACTTTGAAGAGTCTGGTGAACACTAGAATGAGAAAGTAAAGACAGCATAAGTTAACATGGTTCTGATTATGAGAGAAAGGCTTGTTTAAATAATTTAAAAGTTAAAAATTTTCAAAAGAAAAGAAAAACATACAATATATAATCTCTTTCTGGAAGTAATTGCTACAGAATACCATTGCTTGCAAAATCTTACCATAAATTTAAAAGGCTTGTATTTGTTTGGACAATAAGAAATAGAATTAAACAAAACAGGTTAAGATCAAGTATAATGATTCTGTTTCAGAATGAAAGTGAATTACTTCCTAAAAAGTTAAAAGGTATTTTCTTCCATTATTAATCCTTTTTTGCACGTTTCAGAGAACCTTGTGCCCTTTTGTGGAATATCTGGCACTGGCCACAGTTGAATTGGGATGCAAGACATCCCATTTAAACCAGTAAAAGTTTTTACATGTCTAAACAAGAATTATTCCCTTCATAGTGCTTCCCGGCAGATTTTTTTAAAACCTTGATACATTTTCAAGAGCCTCCCTGTAAGCCTGATATGTGGCTACCTTCTGATGGAGAATAAAAACATCTAGCACAGGAAAAAATTGTGCAAACATAAATGGCACAGACAGCAGTGGCTGTTCTCTCTCCCACTAATGAGGGGTTGAAATCAAATGCAGAAGAATGACTTGCTTTATGTGGGAACCCTGTGACTGCATTCTCCTCTGCTGCCCTGTCCTGGATAGATTTAGCCTGGTCTGCTGATAGGCTTGGCTTTTTAATGCAACCTAATTGATTGCTAACTAATCTGGATGATTTCAGCCTTTATTTATTTATATTCTTATTTATTTATTTTTATTCCCGGTGGTTTTTATTTTTATTTTTAGAAGTTCTGGGTAATCCAAATAAGAAGTTTTTCTAATCCTCTCTGACTGATCATGCTGGCATTTAGCACATTTTTGATAGGACATTCTTCTTGTTCCAAATCTGAATTGACTTTTTAGGTACTTTGGGGATAAAGCCAGGAAACCAACCAGAGCAAAATGCTGCCTTTGACAACCAAAGTTCCATAAGAGATGCTTTCTCCTTGTAGTCAACTTAATTTGAGTAAAATATGAAAATCAAACATTACTCAAATTTTTAATGAATATTGCAGTGAAATGCCTGAAAATAGATTTACACAGCAGTTCAGAAACTGAAATGCACTGCAGTTTAAGATTTTGTCTTGTGCTTTAGTGCAGATGCTGAGATTTTGGGAACTGAAAATTCCAACAGAAGAAAAGAAACTATTTTGTGTGAAATAAAGTAACAATGCATGTGAAAAGGGTACTTTTTCATTGCTGTTCTACATTTATGCTGACTTATTGGCAGGCATGGCAATTTTAAAAGTAAGAGGAGACATTTTGCTTAGGAGAAAAAAAGGTTAAAAAAATGGTAAAAAATTATGGTGTTTGAAGTTTTCAGAATATGCTCCGTAAGGTTTCTTGCTTCCCACCATATCTGTAATTTGGATCAGCCACCAGGACAGTGTGTACTTGAATAGCAGAAAAGTGGCAGTAAGGATCAGGGAGAAAGCTCTGCAAATTGCTAGCTCACCTCTGAGCTCTGGTGTGGATTATAGGATCAAAAGTCATTACAATACAGGTTTTGTTTGCTGTTGTATGAATGAAAACTTAAGTTTACTGCACAGAATGTTTGTTGGTTGGATTTTCACAGGCAGAGTAAAACAGGCTTGTTCATATTTCTGAGTGACATTTTCAGGGAGGTTGAATTTGTTTGGAAGTATCCCCATATTTGTGGCTTTGTAAAATTAGATCTTCACTAGTGAATATGAGTAATTTAATCATAACTGCTCTTCCCTGAGCAGAGGTGAAGCAAAAATGCAAACATTTCCATTTCCAGTGTGCAAAACTTTGAGTTTGATGTATTTTACTGGAAAAATTTCTAGTGAGATAGATTGATTTTTCAAAATCACTCAGTACTGTGCTATGTTCATCCTTGAATTAGTGGTAGAAAAAGCAGACCAATCCATAATATTTCAAAAGTTTATTCTAAGAATTCACTAGGTGTTAAACACTGATGAGTGCTCCAGGTTACACTAAAAATTATCTCCCCAGTTGCAAATTAAGTCACACGCATGACTTAATAGTACCTTCAAAGCAGTAATTAGGGATGGGGGGAGTGACCATGTTTGTAGTTCAGATGATAAACACATATGTTGAAATAATGGAAATAAGTTCTGTAAAAATAAGTTTGCATCAGCAAAAAAGATGGACAAAAGAATACAAAATGAAGTAATCAGAAGTGCTCAAAAGGAGGTCTGGGTCAATTGTTTTTTTTTTTTTTTTCTAATCCTTACAGCAACAGTGAAACCTTCCTGACTTTGACTCTTGATGACATATCAACTTGTAAAACCTCTGTGAACTGATTAGAAAAAGAGAAATCAAATCAAATAAATTCAGTGTAATCATTTTAATCCTTTGAAAATACCTTGGTACTTCAACATGAGAGGGATATTCATGTGAAAGGCAAAGCTTTTATTTTGATGATATTTGTAAAAAGAAGCTTTTAGGCAACTCTGAATCCATCTTTTTTTTTGCAAGCTAGCATGTTCCAAAAAAATTGCCCCTCCAATCTGAATAGTTTACTTAATGCCTTTTAATCTCCCACAATGTTGTGTTGTCATAACATTCCTGACCAGCTGACACAGAAACATTTGGATGGAGGATGGGCTGGATGAGCTTCTTTACTAGTCAGTCTAGTGTGAGATCTGTCAGCATCCAGCTCTATTGGCACAGCTCAACATCACAGGTCAGCAGGTATATGTCACATAGGGAATGCAATATCTCTTAAAACCAGGTAGGTAGATGATAAGTTTTTCTGCTACAAAGCAAAGCTCTGGTGGACATAGAAATGTAGATGATAGAATAAAATTTTGGAGAAAAAAATAGTCCTTTGTTTTTTCTTCACAGTAATTTTTTCCTCCCCATGTTTTATTTCATTTTCACATTTGCCAGTCTATCTACAGTTGAGATCCCTAGGAAGTTGGAAAACCAGTATTAGCCAAGGGGGATTCTGAGCACAAAGACTACTAGTTTATAAGGTAGATGCTTAATTAATAGAGATTAATACCTCCAGGCCATGATTCAGATTTTAGAAATTTTGAATAATTATTTTTTATTATTTTCATTATTTTCAAATGTATTATTTGAATATTATTTTGCCTTTTCTTAATTGACACCAGAAGACAGTTAAGAGTCTAGTCTGAACATATCAGTTCAAATGAATTAAAGCTGGGCAGGTGAGCATGGGTCCAAATATCCAGAATACAAAGTAGAAAAGCTTTTGAAATCAGAGGTCTCTGTAATTGCACATTCTTCTTGGCTAAGCTGTAAAACCTTTTTTCTTTGTTTTCTGAGTACTTCTTTGTACTCTGCTTGTCTTGTGTAGGGTATCTTATTGTTCCCTGTGCACTGACTACTGCTACAAGGTAACATAGTCTAAACAATAAAAGCAATCAAACCGCATTCTTATGGATATCTGAAAGTTAAAACTCTTCTTGACTCATTGGAAAGAGCTTAATATGTTTCTGTTTGGGAAAGCTCTGAGTAAATTCTTTAGTTTTTGGACTACTACTGCAGACTGTATCATTTGCACATAAAACATCTCCGGGCCTCTTCCTTCAGTTCTGCCCCACAACTGGTTTAAATCAGTGGGGTTACTAGAACAAGGACTTACTGCTGGGCTCTGAGATATAATTAGTAGGACTTGAGCTCCTAAGCTATTTAGACTCTTTTTAGAAAATACCTCCATTTGTCTTTAGTGATGTGAGAAAGGTAATCATCTTCTATCCATAGGATTTTTATTTTTTTTTTTCTAAAGAGATATGCCCGTATAAGGCACACATCAATCATGGCCTAAGGCTGGTGAGGAAGCTAAGTCTGTCTTCTTTTTGCTAGAGGAAGAAGTTGCTGAACAGTTGTCGTTACTAGGGTCACAGAGAAATGAAGGAATGAACAATTAAACACATTGCACGTATGCAACTTGAAGGCAATAATCCATTAAGTAACAACTAACATAAATTGTCAAATCAGCCCAATATTTCCTCACACCAGAGTCCTCTGACACAGAAGGAAGGTCTCTCCTGGTTTTGTGTCATTTCATGAAGATGGATCTCCACCTGGCTGCAGAAAATAGCCTAGGAACTAGAATGGACCCCAAAAAGAGCATGTATTCTCAATGTTAAAGTTCTGCCAAAAATATTTTTAAAAAAGCAAACACTGTATCAGGATGTATAAACATGAGTATTATATGTAAACCAGCTGCTCTGCTGAATACTGGTCTCAGCTGTAACACTACTGCATCCAATTAGAGGTACCATATTTCCAGAAATTTGTGGACCAAAAGAAGGGGAGGGCAAAGCAGAGCAAAAAGATTGATCAGAAACCTAGAAAATGTGTCTTTAAAGAAAGAATTAGGATGTTGAAGTACAAGGAACAGAAAACGTGAGTGGTTGATGTAAGTCTTCAAATATGTGAAAGGCTGCCACAAAGGTGAGATTTACAAAACGTTCTCCAGGCATTATTTAGGACTTTGATCCATTGATCTTCAGGGTGAGAAATAGCATACGAAAATGCAGTTAAGAAGATTTAGGTTAGACATGAGAAGAGATTTTCTATCAATAAGGATAATTACATGGTGGAAGAGATTTCTGAGGGAAGCTAAGGAGTCTCAGTTGCTGGAAGTTTTTAAGAAAACATTAGCAAACATCTGCCAGGAATCGTTTAGGTATAGCTGATTCTGCTTTTAGACTAGTTGACCTCTCTCCTAACTCTGTGATCATGACTGTTTATCCTGAGTGATTTGTAAGATACTGTGTAAAGGTGATAAGGTCAAATGTGGTGGATATATTGATTTCCCATTGTCACTGGCTAAGCTGGGTGCTGGTTGCGGAAACGATGAGCTAAATTTACCAGCAGTCAGAGAAGACAGTGGAAGAGGGCAGAGTTTGAGATGAGTACTAGGGGTAATTTCCTTTTCCTCTCTTGACCTCTGGTTTGAACTTCGCTGATGGACTTGCCATCTGTACCTGCTTCTTAAAGGAGCATGCTTTCACCCATGTGCTCTAGGAAATGGCACTTCCAAGTTCAGAACTGATCACTTCAAGTGGGAAAGTAAGTAGGATAAGAGAGCGCTTTGATAAGTAAGAATGTTTCAGGGAAATAGCTGCTACAGGTCCAAATTTCAGTAAAAGAACAGAGACACAGAAAGAGGTAGTTCACTATCAAAGCAATTTAAGTTATAACAGAAGGTCATTTGAACTTTGGTGGAAGCGGGAACAAGCTGAATTTGGGATCTGCAGCCAAAGAGATGAAGCTGACATCTTACCATCCGAATTATGAGACGTTGTACCATATGGTCAAACTGTATTTTTAAACTGCCCTCATCACCCGAATATAAGAACCCTCCAGTAATGCATTAAGTGGGGTGATTTATATCTGCCAGAGGGGTTTGTTCTTTTGATCATTCCTTTTCCTGAGGGGCACTGTACTGTTCTGGTTTAGGAGTTTTTAAAATGGTATGACTGATTAAAAAAATGTTCCCCAACACATGACTTTGATATTCATGTTTCATTCCCAGGAAATCTTTAGGATTTATCAGTCCAGTTGTGTGAAGCTAGTGAATTTTCACTTGGCTAGTTTTGTTATTCTATTTTGAATGATTCTGTGACTACACAGAATCTACCTTAACTCCAAAATCACAACTTTCCTTCTTCCAAATACTTCATGAGCAGCAGTATTTACTAGTTAATGTAGTATCTAAATGAGGGAAAAAGCTAAGAAAGGTAGGAAAATAATTTTTCCTTCGTTAGGAACATTTTTTTAAAAAAATATATAAAAGCTAGAGCATTTCCCCCCACTCATTTGTTAAAGAAACACTGCTGATGTTACGTAGCTCATGGATTGCCTCTTTACGTGGCAAATGAACAGCTTCTGTGCAGCTATGTAAGCTGAGGTCAGTTGAAAACTTTTAATATGGGATCAGAGAAATTCAGTCATTTCTGGACTTCAAGAACTTCCTACATGAAGAACTTCAAAATTGAGTTCAAAAAGTCTTTCAAAAATGTGGGTTGCTACTGACTTCACATGGACCTAGTCTCTTGCCTAATAACACCAAAGATTGGGTTCATTGAATTAGCAATTACATTAAGAATTCCAGGAGGTCTTTCATATCAGATCTAAATATCAAGTACCAGGCATTGCTGAAAAATAAATTATGGCACATTTCTATTAGTGACTGCGTGTTTAATGATTTCTGGCATGTTTTATGTCCATCTCAAGATGTTTACAAATACTGCTTTTCATCCACCATTCAAACTTTATTTTTGTCAAAACCAAACTGGCTGAATTGCTTACCTTTACTTTATTTCCCTTTACTTCATACACACACTGCACATTGTCTAAAGACCTTTTATTCTTCTTCAGGTTGTCAGAATTCATACACTTGGATTCTGATGCTCCTGCTGGTTTAAAGAAGAAATGCAACACTAATAAATTATAATAAATTGTCAGTCTCAATGGGTCTGTGACCTTCAATCAGTAGGGGGTTATGTGCAACACTTCATTTCCCCTTCTTTTAGCTCTGGTTGTTTCCCTTGCTGTTAGGCAGTTTCCTTGATTTATGGGTGGGCCACCAGCAGGACATCTCACCTGCAAAAATAGTTCACACTGTGTTGTTTATTGTACTAAGTAGGCTTCATGCTGGCTGAGGGTTTTTACAAGGGAAAGGAGCTGCTGTCAGTCTTTCCATCATTTGAGCAAAGCTGGCTCCAAAGTTCTCTCAAATTTCTACATGAAGTCTAGGAGCAAGAAGACAGAGTGAGCCATTGGCCCTTCTTCAGTGTGTATCTTTTGGCTTTTTTGACTAGAAGTTCAACAGAAGATGAGAACAAAACTAATGAAAAACAGGGATAAAATTAAAAAAAAAAAAACAACCTCCACTCTTAATTTAGAGCAAATATTTAATGCTGCCCACATAATTTTCAATATCTGATTTTTCCCCATCTTAAATTATTACCTGCTGTGTGACATATTGCCATTGCTTGTGATTAAAACAAAAGGTTTTGGTTTGCTGAAGGGAAAAAATCCAACCTTAATTGTCCCAGTGCTGTAATTCTAGTGCAAATACAGGGCAGAAACATTAGTTACATATTTAGCTTCCAAAATATGAACTAGGACACAAGAAAAGCAACCAGTAAGTCAGTAGAGTTACCTGCATGTTATGGTTTCCTGCTGTCTTCATATTTATGAGATTTTCTAAGTGAAGAAATTCCATGTTTCATTAAGGCAACATCAAAGTAAAGAAAGGAAGTAAAGACATTTTACATTAATTTTGCACATATTTACATCGTCAAGTTCTGTAGTAGATCCACTGTGTCACTCAAAATTTGGTAAAAGTCCCAAAGATTGCCAACACTTTTGGATGGATGCTTGCTATTCATGGCATGTAAATCATCATATTCAGTCCAGAAATAACCCTTTTCCACTCTGTTCCTCTTTAGCCACTTTGTGCTGCTGTGCTGAGGAGTCACTGGGTGGCTGTTGGATGGTAGGGTCAGTTTTGTTGTATCACAAAGGATGGAATATTACAAAGCTTTCCATATTATAGAACCTTTAGCAGCCGCTTTCCTGAGCAAGAGGGAATTCTTGGTTGAGCCAGTTGGAAATGCACAACTCTGTAGTGCTTTCTAGCATTGCCTCAAGTGCAATTAGGATGTGATGTCAAGATGCCCCATTTTGTTGCTGTTCATTATTTATTCATTTTCTTTACAACTCTCCAGGTGTTTCTAGTCTCTGATGAATCTTTCTGCTACATTTCTGGTCCTGCATTTGGTTCTATGTAGTGGAATCAAAAATTATTGTAGACACTTTTTTTTTTTTTGTATTTGTATGAGCATTTCAGGGTTTTGAGGGTGTAGTAATGGTTCAAACAAACGTGTAGCACAACAGAGAGAAAATAATTTCTTCTCAGTCCATCAAAATTTTTTGCTGGGTTGTGGAGTACCCTAAGACATTGTACATAAAAACATGCCGCTTATCTCATTAAACTAGGATGAACCTACATATTAGAAGATATGCTATGATGCAACCAGACAACATTTCTGAAGTTAAAATTACAGGTTAGACCTGCAAATCATAAAGACGAGCAAGTTAGGGTTACATTTGTATGCTGTAATCCCTCTGAAGAAAATCAGTAATGATATTCTGCTTTGCTAGTTTGTATTTTTGTACACCTTCTGATTGTGCTTCCTTTGCTAAAACACAGAGAATATCTTTCACCTCAGGAGGTTTTTTGCAGTTCTTTGGAAAAAGCTCTACTCACAAGCATATCTACTTATCTATCTATCTATCTATCTATCTATCTATCTATCTATCTATCTATCTATCATCTACCTACCTACCTACCATACAACTTTGCTGAGAAGAAACAGATCTTGCTGAATGTATTTAAACCTACTTGAAAATTGTAGTATTCAATACCTTACACAAAAATATTGTATTAATGAAATAACATGGTTTTAAAATACCTTAGAATTTTGCATTTTTAAAGAAAAAATAATTTAGAAATAAAGTAAAAACTACTACCACCTATTTCTTTATCCAAGAATTTGCTTTCAAATTCTTTTCAAATATTTTTGAAATTTCAATTATTGAAATTCAAATATTTTTGATTTGATGAATTATAATACCATTTTTAGAAATCCAAGAAATAGAGAATGATAATTCCATAATGTGATTAGTCAGTTCCCCAGTGTTAAATATGTGAGATTTTATCATTTATTCTGGAAAGAATGCAACCAGTAATGTGATTGTAGATTACATGTTACTGTTTTCAAATGTTTTTCACCTGGAGACATCTTGAGAAAATGATGAGTCTTAATTAACCTTTTCTTCAATATGAAAAATGAAGCTGACATGTTAGTTTTCTTTTAGATTTCTTTTCTCACATCTCTCAGAAGTAGTCAATAGTCCACAGGGATGATCAGGTCACTTCTTTGGAAATATTTATTAGCCTGAGTAGAAGTTGTCCACTTGACAAATTATTAAGATATAGTCGTCTCTGTTCCCAAACAAGCTTAAATAATAGTAACTTATGAATAAAATTCTGCTGATTTAGGTCCCTCCACTGAAACAAAGATAAGTAGCAACTGCCTGTGATACACTTAGATGAATGCAAATTAAAATAAAGTGAAATAAATCTTTAAGGCTATGTACCAATACATTTTCTGACCTGATATCGAAGGCCAAGAGACCTTCCAGCTCATGGAGTCTCTTTTCATCTTGGCTTGCTCTGCTCAGCCTAGGAGACTTTGGCAGAGATGGACGGGGAGCTCTCACATTGCCTCCATGCATTATGCCTGGCCCTGATGTGTAATACTACAGATACACTACTCATTTTTCTAAATTGTTCATTTGAATATACACAGTCAAAATACCTGAATAATTTGACAGCCCTTAGGAAGAGTTAGGAACCCTTATGACTTTCCTTGCCAAAATTAAACTTGATTTATGGCAATGCATACTAAAATTTTGACTCCTTCCATATTGTTTCAAATGCTTAAGCAGGTCTGTGGGATACATGTGTCTTGAACAATATATATGGTTTAAACCAGACCTCAGTTTCAAAGTCCAAAGCATCTGCACATCTCTGTTCATGACTAAAAGGAATAAACAAAAAAGGGGCTGTCTGGTTTTCAAGGTGATGGCAAACTCAGTTTCTCTTGATGGATGTTGGAGTCTAGTATTTAATTAAACACCTTGAGCACCTCCACTTTCTGACTTTGTTGATCTTTCTTCTGCCACTTTTTTTCATATTGAAGTAGCCCCTGTAGATCTTAGAATGTAAAGTGACTTTCCTTGTCCACATGCCTGTCTTAGGAACAGAGGTTTCTGTAGTATGAAGTCCTTTTTGTAGCCCTTTTCAAAGCCACTTACCCAATGTTTTTTTTTAATTATATGTCTACCAGTCTTCCTAATATTGAAGATCAATTTATCCACTTCTGCTCTTGATCATCTCCATGGCATTGGTCAAACAGGTTTTCCTCCATAAATAAACCTGCAGGGCTGCTAATCTACTGTCAGCCAAATCCGTTTTTGATGATCTCTGCTTGATGCTCCAAGTAATCAGCCAGGGATGCCAGACCGACAGTTGCGTATTGTTCATTTACAGAAGGAAACATGAAATGAAAAGGAAAACAAATACCCTGATAACTCCTCTTCCTCTCTTTTCTTAAACCTGTAGGTTTTCCTAGCATCAAGTAGAATGTCTATTTTGAATTGGATTTATATGATATAAAGAAGCAAACAAAAAATCACCTTAACAAACTGAATAAATAAAGTTAATATTAAGTTGTGGTTTGCTATGCCTGCTGACTTCTTATATTTCAGTTCTTACTCTTGTTGTTCCCTGCTAAAATGCAAGATATTTTTGTCCCAGTGAAATAGAATAGTTCAGTTGGAAGGGACCTGCCACAACCATCTAGTCCAACTGCCTGACCACTTCAGGGCTGACCAAAACTTAAAGCACAGTAAAGGCATTGTCCAAATGCCTCTTAACACTAACAGGCTTGGGGCATTGACCACCTCTCTAGGAAACCTGTACCAGTGATAGTTTTGTATCCTTGTCTGTCACCTGTTCACAGGGAGAAGGAAAACTAACAAGATGGTGTTGGCATAACTGACCTTGCCATCAAGATCTCTACGCTTGGCTTGGCTTAGCCTTATTTGTGATATGAAGAGAAGGAACACTTCAGCAATCTGGGTAGTAACACTTCACTTTCCTCACCTCTGAAACCCAGTGGGTTTAATTCTTCCGAAATATGACTGAAGTTGCTCTCCTCTGTGTTTGTAATTTCTGCTGAATAGTCAGTTTTCTAAGAATGCCGAGTGGATTTATAATTTTTTTTTTTAATTGTTAAAGATACTTTATCACTTTTGAGCTACATATTCCAAAGTGTTTTGGAAAGGAAGTTGATATCATTAGCCCTACTGAAAAGTATTTTCGTTTGGCTGTCTTTCCTCCAACCCCCCTAAAGAATATTTGGCTCATAATGTTTAATATTTTACATAATATTTTACTTATTTTCCTCTTGGCACTGAAACAACAGGGTCAAGTAGGAAATCTGGAATATGTTCCACATTTTTCCCTTCTGTCTGTGATCAGTAAGCTACAAGAGATGAAAGGGATTGTGACTTGAATGCTTCCTTTCCGTATTTTTTGAACCCTGAAAATAATTCTGTATTCTTTTTCATTCACTCATTTTTCTGCTATCAGCATAAATAAAACTGATTGGAAAAAATGGCAATTGTCTTGCAAAGAATTGATCCCTGTTTTAGTGATTTTAAAAAAATTGACAATGATTCACAGGAAAAAACAATACTAATGTTTCCACAGAACTGTAATAGGTATGATATTTTTGACAGTGTAGCTGAGTACCATAATATTACACATGTATCTTAGCAGAGCAGTATGCAGAGCTAGACTCTGTTTCTTCTTGAATTTTTCTTGAAGTCTTCCCTCCACTATTGAGATTTCATATGTTATTGTGGTCAGTTAAGTAAATCAACACATATATTAATGTCCGTGTTACAGCATGATCATCCTGTCCTGTTTAACTATCAACAAAAAATGACACTGAATTGAAGGATTATAATTTAAGTTTCATATTACATAGTTGTAACTACATGTCAAGTACCAAACTGTGATCAGACAGCTGTGTACATAAATCAGATAAATGACTGAATTTACAGAGATCTTATTAAATAAATATACAACATATACCATGAATTAGATGTAAGTGGTTTGGAAATTACTTTTTTAATTGAGGAAAAAATGCTTTCTTCAGAAATATAAAATACTCTGGAATTCAAATGTATTCCATATAAAAATTTCAAAATATGACTGAAGCCTGGAGAAGGAACACTAAATGCACAACATATTTATAATAAACTAAATAAATTTAATTATCTTTTTTATTTTTCACAGTGTATGATACTGAACTTTCTTGGTGGGCTTTTTTTCACTCCCTTTCCTTATTTGCATATGAAATAAAACAGGAAAAGGCAATTCAAATAGTTTTTCCATCATTTTACAGCTGAAACTGCAAGAGCACCACTTTAATCCACTCCTTAATTTAGAATAAACATATCATTTCCCTAAAATTGCTCAGAGATAACACCATGTGTATCTGCAGCCTGACTGGCAACGTGCCATCCCCATCATAGCGCTGTGCAAAGGTCTGCATTGGTATTTGTCAGTCATTTCTTGGCGATTTATAACTGAGCTGAAGTCCTTCCTTCTCCCCTCCCCCATTCCCACTACTGCAGGAATTTGTGATGAATAGGATGGAAAATCCACAGCATGCGTATTAGCTAACAGGAGGCTGTGACTACAGTTTAAATCTGAACAGAAATCGAGAGGCCTCGGAGGAATTAAAGGGGTTTTAATTCATTTAAACTGACCAGCCCTGGTTTAACTACTCTACAACTGCGAGCCTTTATCATCTAGGATATCTATTACACTCTACTAAGCATGAGAAAATATACATATTTTTCTTCTTTACAGCAAAATGATTAGCCTCCTTATTCACCTACCTGTCAGGCTCTTTTGAGTTACAAAACCTACAACTACATAATTCAGCTGCGGTTTAAGAGCAGAAAATATCTATTGAGAAACCAAGGAAAATTAGCATGCAGATACCATGAAATATCCTGGCTGTCTCTGACCAAAGAGCCAAAATTAAACATAACGTAGATCGAGTCCTGTAACACTTGGACTGAGTTCAGTATGATACTGAGTGCTTCTTTTTAAGCCAAAGACATTTTCAGTACAAGATTGGCTGGACATCTTGACTGTGGAGCAGGTGTATTTGGTGATGCAGAGTGCCCTCCTGGTTCCTCAGGTGTTCAGCAATATGAAGGTGGTGGTTTACCTTGTGGGTCCTTCCCAGGAAAGAGTGAGAGATCCCGTGTTTCTAAGTCTTCCTCTCAGCAAGAGGAAAAGCATCAGGAGCAAAGGCCGGGACATAACCCTGACCCTTTGAGACCAGGTCAGGATACTGAAGAAGACAAAATATATTTTGGTGAACCTATAACTAGATATCTGTCTTTCATAATTGTATATAAAATTTGACCTAAGACCAAGTTAATAAAATCCACAAACCAAGATGACTTAAGGCCTAAAAGGCTTCCTTGGCATTATATGTGTTTTGACACAGAAAAGTTTGACAAGGACAACCCTCAATAAGTTTGCAGGCAACACCCAGCTGGGTGGGAATGGTGATATGCTTGAGGGTAGGAAGGCTCTACAGAAGGATCTGGACAGGCTGGATCAATGGGCCAAGGCCAACAGTATGAGATTCAATAAGGCTAAGTGCTGGGTCCTGCTAGAGGTGTGCACAGGCGGCCAAGAAGGCCATAGTGTGGCTAGCAGGACTAGGGAAGTGATCATTCCCCTGTACTCAGCACTGGTGAGGCTATCCCTTGAGTACTGCATACAGTTTTGGACTTCTCACTACAAGAAAGACATTGAAGAGATGGAGTGTGTCCAAAGAAAGGCAACAAAGCTGGTAAAGGGTCTACAGCACAAGTCCTGTGAGGAACAGCTGAGGGAACTCAGGTTGTTTAGTCTGGAGAAAAGGAGGCTGAGGGGAGGAAGATCTTATTGTTCTCTTATGACTACCTGAGAGGATGTTGTAATGAGGTGGGGTTTGGTATCTTCTCCCAAGTAACAAGTAATACAACAAGAGAAAATGGTCTCAAGTTGCTCCAGGGAGGATTTAGATTGGATATTAGGAAAAATTTCTTCATCTAAAGCATTGGAACAGGCTGCCCAGGGAAGTGACTGAGGTATTTAAAAGATGTATAGATGTGGTGCTTAGGGACATGGTTTAGTGGTGAACTTGGCAGTGCCAGGCTAGTGGCTGGACTTGATGATTTTAAAGGTCTTTTCTGACCTAAATGATTCTATGATTCTACAGTTTTTAGGGGTATTTACAGGATTTGGCAAGATGAAGCCATTTAGTCTGTTATCACAACTGTAGTATCAGAGAGGACTGTTTCGTTATTTCAGGAGCAAGGTCTGACTACAAATATCAAAGCAAATCAATTCAGGCTGTCAAGATTCTGAGCTTCTGCATCAGTGATGGATGGCTCCTGACTGCTGGTATTCGCAAGTGTATTTTTTCTTCTTGGCTCTTTTAGTTCCATATTCCCAAATGCTATGGGGTATTTTATATTCCTTTGCAGTTTGCAACAAGTAAAATAAATATCTTGAGTTGGATGTTGACCAAGTTCCTTGATTACCCTACAGTGAAGAAAGGAGCTTTCGAGCTATCTAATCTATATAACTAACGTATGTCTAAAGTATTTCTCACATTTAGTATTTCTCTTGAACTGGCAGTTGACCAACTTCCCTAAATGCATCTTTGTACCAAAAAAAAAAAGAATAAAAAGAAGACTAATCTTCATTATGTCTAAGGAATTTAAATATTATTATTTGCTAAGTACTAAAAAATTTGAAGATCTATTAACAGCCCTAGCACCAGAGCAGCTGCTGCTGGACATATAATATTAATGCACTTACGTCACTTCAGAGTACAACTCTACCTCCACATTTCATTGTTGTTCTGAACATGGCAAAGCTATCCATGCAAACTTTGCTAACAGACTAATATAAATCTACAGGAACCTCCCTCACTGGGAGCACAGGGATATGCTGTTGCAAATTTTTGACTGCAGTTTCTTCACTACTGGTATTCAGTCTCCGGTGTGTGCAAAGCAACACAATAGCGCGTGGGCCAGTGTCTCCAACCTTGTTACTGCTTGTTGTCACTAGTTTCAGTCATCAGCACATGCTCATTTAAGCAAAAGTGTTGTGTATTTAATGCACATCTGTCTCTTCTCACCTGTCCTTAGAATTAATTCTGTCCAGGATGAGTTTGACAGAGGAAGAAGATGAAGAAAATTACAGTAAAGCAAAGTCTTGTGAGTGAAATTGTATCTACAACATATCTGTAGCCTGGCACATCTGAATATGTGCAATAGTGTGTTTTCAAGCAGTAGGAATAGGAATATCAGTTAGGGCTATCTATTGCCATCTTTGAGAACACCTTTTGTTTCTTCTACAAGTAATACTTCATTGTGCATATAGAGATCATTCAGGTAAATTTATTAACATAATTCTTAATAATCTGCCCCACTTTGTTTCAGAGATAATAATAAACTACATATTATGTTTGCACCTGACTTTTATCACTGATATTGGTAGAAAAGATACATAAGTGCAGCGATCACATATAGGGCTGCTAGTACGGGTTTTCCCTAGAGCTTTACCTATGTAAAAAGCATAGGGTAAAAACCAATTTAAAACAACAATATTAATTATAAATAACAGAATAGGAGTCCTTTAACCACTCGTTAGGAATGCAAGGTCAATAAACGTTTATACAGTATTATCTGGTCAAAAATGCATTACAGTTGGATGAATAGTATAAGATGTTTAAGAATAACAATCAGTCTTTAAATTATTTAGCTTTGACTGTTTGTGTTGTTGAATATTATTGCAAACTATCCTGTCAAATCTGTGGAGAGGAATATTTCCCAGCCCATGGCAGAGAGTTTGGAACCAGATGATCTCCAAGATCCCTTCCAACCCAAACCATTCTATGATTCTATGATAATATTTCTAAAACAGTAATGTCTTACTCCAATCAATAGAAGAGGAACTGCCTGTTGTATTTGTGAAAACGAGCATCATAAGAAAGCTCTAAATTGCATATGGACATTCTGTTGCAAGATAATTGTCAAATTATGTGAATCCAACTGCAACTATTTGGACATTAGAAATGCAATAACAATTGTTTCATAGCAAAAGTTTGAAAGGGTCACAGCATTACGGCACTTCTGTGACTAATAATCACTCTTAGCTGGAGAGAAATTCCATTAAATCAGTGGTAAAATCACTGTAATAGAAAACATACATTTTCATTTGAATCAGTGTGAACATGATTAGGAGGCTCAAGTCAGTATTAGTTTATACTTACTTGCATGTCAAATCAGAGCATTACATAATTACTTGCTTATGCTCTTTTGTGCATGTTTGCCTACACAGACAGTAAATTTACTCTGCTTTCCCTTATAATAAATTCAACCTTGTTGTATTAAGTTCTCTGGGTAACAAAAATAGATTAGATTTATATCTATTCAAAGCAACACAGAAATTCTTTAAAAATGCTGTCTTCTTGAAAACCAGGCACTGGAAATTTCTATCAGAACTTTTACGTGAAGTTATTTATTTTAGTATAATTTTTACTGAAAAGTTTGATGTTTATAGAAATGTTTCTTTTTCATTGGAAAAATAAATTACAGAATCACAGGAGAGCTGAGGTTGGAAGGTACCTCTGGAGCTCTGTAGTCCAAACACCTGCTCAAACAAGGGTCAATCACAGCAAGTTGACCACAGCTGTGTCCAGTTGGGTATTGAATATCTCCGAGGATGGAGACTTGGCAGCCTCTCTGTGAAACCTGTGCCAGTGCTTGGACACCTTCACTGTAGAAAAGCTTTTTCATATGTTTAAATAGAATTTCATTTTGTGCTCATTGCCTATTCTGTCACTGGGCTACACTTGGAAGTGTCTGTCTCTGTCTTTCTAACCCCCACCTGCAATCAGGTTTTTGCACATATTGATCAGATCCCCATGAGTCTTCTGTGCTCTAGGCTGAACAACCCCATTTCTGCCAGCCTCTTCTCATATGACAGATGCTCAGTCCCTTCATCATTTTGGTTGCCCTCCGGTAAGTTCATGGCTGTCTCGTACCAAGGAGCCCAAAACTAGAGCCCCAGGTCCTCTGCAGAGCTGTTTCCCAGTTGGTTAGCCACCAGTGTTTACTAGAGTACTGTGAGAGATGAAATGTTTTCAATGATTATTCAGCCTGAAGCAGATTTGGAAATGTTATTCTGAGATGTCTTTCTGCCCAATTACCGTGGGCATAAAAAAATTGCTATTGGCAGCTTAGAAATGAAAACGTATGAACACTAAACTGAAAACAAATTAAAAGAACTGCTCAAGTAAACCAAGTCTATAAAAAAATTAACTCTTGGTTTTGTATATCTTCTGCACATGTAACTACAAAAGTGATTTGAAGTTGTGTTGTCATAACCCTGGATGCCAGTCAATTAGGTACCTAGATGAGATGGCAGAAAGGGGCAATCAGATTCAACCCATACCCTTTGACACAGGTACTTAATTTCTGCCTTCATTTTACCTGTCTTTGTTCCTCTTGCTAAATTAGAGTTACAGTTTTTAGCCTGGTGGTATTATTTCAAATTCCTGAGATGAAGAACAAGTCATTTACTGAACAAAGGATGAGTAATACGAACAGTGATACATAGACTGTGTAGCCTGACTCTCAGCCTGATTTTCTTTCTGGTGTTTGTCAAAAGCACAGGTTTCTCAGCAGAAAGCATGATTTGAGAGGTTAGATGTAGCAAAAACACTTGACCCATGAACTTAGTATGCTTTTTGGAGGAAAAATATAAATAGTCATTTTCCAATTAGCTCAAAGTATGAACACAAAGACAACATATTTGAGGAACAGGAACAATAATAGGTCATAAAGCAAGTCAATCTTAAACAGCAAACTGTGGAAAAAAAGCAGCAGTTCACAGAAAAGAGCTGGAAACAAAGAGAAGACACAACGTGCCACAGACTGGTGAGAAATCACTGTAATGTTGATTCTGAGAAAAGCTGACGAGGCCATCTTGGTTCTTAGTCTTCCTTTGACTCAAATGAGAGCTATGTACAAACAAAGGAAGCACAACTGGGCTGATATAGAATGTCTAAAGAACCTTCATAATGAAGTATAAGGCAGATGAATTGGAATAGGTCTGTCCACACTCAGAAGAGCGTCTCCCTGAATTTGTTACCAACATTTTCTGCTCTGTGTGTTGCTTCAGGGATGTGACATAATAGGGCACTAAGACACGAGACACAGGTACTAAGGGAGAGTCTGTCTCATGTAAAATGCTCTGGCTCATGTTTGGGCAATCATCTGCTTATAGAATCCCAAATTATAACTGGCAGTAGATGTTCACAGAAATCTCCTGCAAAAAAGTTTTTTTGTGCAAAGCTCACTGAGGCCAGTGAAAGCTTTTCTGAACTTAACTTCTTGCCTAAGAACATCCACCTTAACTCGTCCCAGTGTTGTCACCAGTAGCAGCCATATATACTACTTATATTTTCCAACATTGTCTGCAATGCATGGAAAATTTTTACCACCTTTATTTACAAACCCATCACATTGTCCTCATTAAAATGTTTTCTAAAGCACTGCTTCTCTTTGAGCACACAGAAGTGAATTTAAGAGAAAGAAAACCCTCAAACCCAACATTGTGAGCCTCAGTGTTTTCTACTGGATGCAATCCACTCTGTGTCTGTATCCACCCTGAGGCAGGGAACATCTTTATTTGTGTATCGTATTAGGCAAGGATACTGTTAGTATTAAATAACTCACTGACAATAAAGTTAAGAGATCCCTTTTACACCTGTCCATCTTCTGTATCATATAATGTTGACAGCCTCCTTTCTCTTCAAAAAACAATGGTCTCCTGTAGTTTGTACAAGGTTTTTTTTTCCCTGCTACAAAATGGTTATCCACTTTCTGCTTCTTGCTGAGTCCTAGTATGGTTTCTTTAATTCAAAACAAATGTGCATGCTGCATTTTTCAACACAATTAAAGACTAGCTCCTGATAGAAAAATAGCATTAGAATGAATTAATTGTTGGTACTAGTTTGATACCAGATACAAAGAACCTGGTTTTAATTAAGTGTCCCTCTGGTGAAAATGCTGTGTTATAAAAATGACAACTCAGCATGCATTTGAATACTGCATTATAACTTCTATGTCATGTTTGCACAGTTTACTGTTTTATGAAATGTATTGCTGTGCTCTGCCCTACTGGAATTGAATTAAATTATGAAACTCAAGCTGGCACTGAAATAATGGACTGAGGATGTATATAGCATTAGATTCTTCCCACTCCTCCTAATAACAAATAAACCAAAAATGTCATCTGGTTTCATTTTTTTTGGAGGAAGTGGAGCGGTATAGAAAAGTCAGGAGGGGTGGTTTCATACTTTTTAATACTTGCATTGCAAGATGATGTAAAATTCTGAAATAACTTTTGCCTGGCTGGCAGAACATTCAGACAAAAGTGCTTCAAACATAACAAACAAGATCTCTTTTGTCATGATCTTATCTTTAGAAAAATTATACTATAGGACTGTTAGAACAGCTGTGACAGTATAACTCAGGACAGAAATATATCTTTCCTTCAAAACTGAGATTGAGCTCTTAAAATCCATAAAGGCCCATGAGACTTTTCACAGCTTCAAGGCTTTAAGTTAGAGTGTCCCAGCTATTTCAGATGAGGAGAGTTTTCTGCTTATCTGTTGTCCACCCTCATCTGTCCTCATCAGCATGTTCTGCTTTTCCTTTCATCATCCTCTGCATGTGAAGTGATTCTTGAACTTCTCAACCTAGTTTTGGATTCTTCCTCTGATTTAGGCAAGGGAAAAAGACCTAATTGAAAACTGATTGTTTGATGTGTGAGTATGTGATGTTTAACAGCCATTTCTGCAGTATTTGATAGTGAGTGTTTCACTTATCTGTCCGGGCTTTTGGAACCCCAGTGTTTTGAAGTGTCTGGGAAATACTGAAATAAAGGTGCTTAATATGCATGAATATTTTTCTATTTCATCCTGAAAAAAAGCAGTTATAAATTTCTTGAAAGCGTTTAATCTATATTTTAAGTGATGTAAATGATAAACAAGGTTACGTGTCAGATTTAAGTTGCTCAGAAAAGCTGTATGACTTGTCATAAATATTTACATTGCTTCTAAATAAAGCATCTCTTCTAATTATTGATCATTTTGCACAATGAGTTTAACTTACCAATCATCTGTGTAGGAAATTTATTAAAACAGGTGTAAGATAAAGCTGTCACGGAGTTTTTTTCCTTGTTTTTTTTTTTTTCTAATTAAACACATAATACTTGATCAATTTGATTCCTTTTTTCTTTGGGTAAAAAACAAACAACAACTGTGAGAGGATCACAGGGAGAAGAAATGTTCTTAGCATCCTCTTAAAAGTTTATCCTATTTTTTCATCTTCAGAGTGAACATCTGCAGAACTCGGTGAGCAACCTCAGCCATCCCAGGAAAAGTTGGCCATCTTCTCTTTCAAGTGAAAATCTGTGCTTCTGGTCCACACTCCATCCCATCAACACTGGGGAGGATGTCAATTAAAAAGAGAGAGTATCTACAATGTACTACCTGACATACAAAAAAATAAACATACAGGACCTATATACTTGTAGCATTCGCAGTCTAATCTCACACACTGAGAGCCTGCATGTAGAAGAGGGAAAGCAGAAAAGGATAAAGGAAGGCAACAATAATAAGATTTGAAATCCTTAGTCACCATTCTTATTTTTTTTCCTGAAGACACAGAAGGAGCAGAAGAAAAAGGGAGGCTTGAGTGGGCAAGTACCAATAGCTACGGTTAGTGAAAGGAAACTAAAGAGTTTAAAGCTTAGGGCAGAAGAAAATGATGGGATGGTTACAACAGATGTGAAATGCTGTCAAACTATAGCTGTCTTAAAGTTCGGCATCCGGTCTATACTAGCCGTCCAGTCTCCACCTGTGGAGGCTATTAGGAGCCTGACCCTGTCTGAGGCTGACGTATAAACCGCATGGTATAAATAACTTTGGTCAATATACTTATTCTCTGTTGCCTATAAATGGAGCTGAGATAACTGCCTTAGACAAAATACCTAACAGTTCTATGGCTGTAGTTAGGAGAGATGAATCTCCCCAGTGTGATGAGCAAAATTTGGAAGAAAGATGGGTATTGAAAAGATATGAAAAAAAGCAGAGGAAATTAAAAGAAGCTAGTGGAAAGGAAGGTGATAGGAAAAAAATGGAAAAAAAACAGACAAACAACAAAACCGCAACACAAACTAGGAAGAAGAAGTACAAGAAATTAAAAAGGGAGAAGAAATATAATCATTAGTCACATGAAAAAGGAAAAATCTTGCTGATATCTCTGCATATTAAGTCTATATAAAAAGTCTACAGATTCAGGCTCTGAAAAGACCCAGATTCACTCCCTGGCAGCTGAATTTTCCATTATATTTTTCAGGAAAAGGTCTATGGAGAAGTGCCTATAAGTATGCAGCTCCATGAGTCATTAAGTGGCAAAGATTGTGGTGAAGAACAATCTCTGGAAACATCCATTGATAGCAGAAACAAGGTAGGATTCATTGGCACTGCAGAGTGATAATTGTTTGAATGCTCCCAAACTATAGCAGCAGTTTATCTACTACCTTATTAGGCCATTGTATCCTATGACAATGTGTGTAATGACATTGAAGAATTGCTTCAGAAGTATTTGCAGTTTGATACAGACCATTTATGCATGGCTAGAAGTTTGGGCAAGAAACAGAAGACCAGTGCATACAATAAAAATACCATAGAGGATTAGATTCTAAAGTGTGACGCGACATCAGTGAGTGATACATAATATCAGGCTTCCACTTGGATAAAGAGTATAAAATTGATTCATTAACAGGTTAAATGATCAAACAGCAAGTAAAACATGAGATAGGAGAGAGAAATTGAATCATTGGTTACTTAGGTATTTTTCCTCTTGTAGGAAAGTTTCTATCTTTATCTAAATTTTGTAAGCAACAGAATCTTTGTCAGCTGATCACTTTTCTTTCAAGGAGCAATGCCAAATCACCTTCACATTTAATTTAAATGGACAATCATTTGCAAGTAGCCAAACCAAAGTTGAGAACAATATAAATTGAATTGATCATAAAATATATGTACTATTACTCTTCTTTCCTGTTCTTTCATGACGTCCCAGTCTGACTTCCTAATTATTTTTGGCTCTTTTATCATTCCAAAAATCTATAAATAAGCGTGATAATAGAATAGTAAAATGAAAAAAAACAGGCTCAGACAACAGTACTTTGAAGGTTATCTGTAGCCTGTTCAGGTTCTGCATCTTTTCTTTGTAGAGATTCTACTCCTTTTAGGATGTTATTTTTTCCTGGGTTGAATTCTTCATTTTGTAACTTTTTTATATGAATAGTGGGCTGGCTCCTGAAAAAAGTGTTCATAAAGCATAAGTGAGGATGCATTTTTTTCAGTTTTGAATCCTGCTTGGCGACAAAGAGAGACAATAGCTGTTGTTAATGTTGAATGTTATTCAGAGAAGCAGGTCAACATTTCCTTACATATGGAAAAGGATAATCAATGAGAAATGAAATTAATCCCTGAAAATCAAGGAGATGTTAATGACTTAAAATGACTGGAGCAAAACTGAAGGAGTGAAAACTTTCAGGGTCACCATGGAAGCCTGGGAATTGTCTCATGCAGCTACAGTAGCTGATTTTCTGGTTTACTTGTAAATGAAGCAATTTTATGGATTGGGAGAAGATTCATCTTCCCTAATTTAGGTGTTAAAAGTTAGTTGTTTAAATTCAGGTTAGTCTCCCTAGGGACCATGTATAGTCAATGAGAGAAACAAGCAATTCATTTCATCTTAAACTGGTTGTATTAAGATAGGCAACACAAATTATTTTCTGAAGTTACATGATTTCTTCTATTGACCATAAAGGAGACCAGGGTGACTTGAACTACCAGAATGAGGAATCTTAGATTACAGAAGATGAATCCCAATCTGGGTATATTGTTACAAATCAATTGGTATTTGAATCTGTCAGCTCTATTTCCCTGTTTTGGTGGGAGGGAAAAAAGAGCCTTGCAACTGAATTAAAAGCTAGCATTGTATAATTTTTATATTGTATGTTTTGAATTTTTAGATAATAACTTCAGAAGCGGAATACTTTTAAGACATTCTTTACATTCTGATAACTAACAAAAGGTGGTAGGAATAAGAAATACAATAAATATTTCACAACTAGATTGACGCTTCAGTCTTTGAATAATAGCAATTCTAATTGTTCTCTGAATGATGGAATTAAACAGAGTCTGTTCAGATAAAGCTTGCTTAACAGTGCCACCAGAGAGAAAGGTACAAAATGCTGATGGCTGCAGATAAAGAATAAGTCCTCTTCTGGGAAGTCTCATACCAACCAAATGATTAGTGATGGTTTTAAAATCTGAAATATATGTTTGTATGTCCCAGTTACAATTGTTGGTAATATTAATTAGTGTGGTACTGGATATTCTTGTTATCCCATAACATTTGATTCCTCTTAAAAGATTTTTCTTGAGCATAAGCATGCCAGTATTCTGTCCTTTAATTACTTTATTTACTGGTTTAATTACTGGTTGCATGAAACTTCCTTTTGATAACCAGATATAAAGTCACAGAGTACAGATTAGCACTGTCGATATGTTTTGTATATTGTGTTTTAATTTTCTTTCTGTTAAAAAAAAAACAACATGGCTTGCAGAAAATTTTTTGACTTCTTTAAATAGAAGTCCAAATCAGTATAGTACGTGGTATTTCCACAGATGTGAGCAATTTGACTTCTCTGTACAAAAAGCCCATAGCATACAAATGAGCATGAAAATTTGGAAGCATCAACACTAATTCCTTTTATATCTGTGACTATTATGTAAAGACAATAATCGTTGAAGAATTTGCACAGATTTAAGGGATGTGGGTTTTGTATTTTTAAAAAGTGTTTCTACAGTGACAGGCTTTTCCCTATTTACTCCAGATTACAGATGATGCAGCTGTTGTGCTCAAAAGGTGGAATGTAAGGGGTATATTTTCAAAGCATGTTCTAATAGCATGATTTATTTTAGAACCCATTATTTGTTGACTGTAATGCTTGGACAACTTTTTAAGGACCTTTTTTGAGTTTACAGGATAGCTTTTTAGGAAACAAGGTAGCATTTAAAGAAAATAAATCCCAATAGCATCTGTATGTGAATTCATCCTGGTTTCAGTGTCCCAACATTAAGTTTATGTAAGGCATACTCTGAGCTATGTTGAAAGGACGATGCTATGTGAATATGCAGAAACTGTAAGTGGGAGGGGAAAAGGAACTGACATTTCATACCTTTATTTACCGGATTAAGTATTAGTTTAGTTGCAACAGCATTAGTGTGAACAAACACATAGCCATTTACTTTCGGTCATGTATTTATTGATCAGTTATTTCCTTACAGTAAGGTATCATCAGTTTAGACACTTGGTTTTGTTGGATTGAGCTAGTCTAAACACCACTGCAAAAATACTAGCAACGATGAAATGGGATGGTCAAGTGTAGCAGATGGATACACTGAATAAGAACTCGTTTACTTAAGAAACAATTCTGTTGTTGCTTTTTTTTTTTAATGTCTTGATTATGCTAAAAGTCTTTCTTACCTGTATATCCACCTTCTGCACCTTTCATCATCTTACTATCAGGAATTGCTGACCCAGGAGAAACATTTCACAAGATCTAGCAACAGGTGAATAAACACCACATAAGCAAGAGAATACAATATCATTTTTCCCCCCAACATTAACCTAGTGGGATACTAGGATTTTTCTTTTTGTTTTTGGTAACCATAGCAGAAAGTGGTTTCACTGTAGCTTCCTGGGGCACTAGTCTTTGGCAATAACATCGTTGAGCTGGACACTGTACAGCCAAAGAACACATATACAATTCCCACCTCAGAGCTCATTCTCTAGTTCTAAGGGAAGAGACTGCAGATGGATTGGGTCACAGAGGGACCATGAGGTAGCAGTGAGACAACCTGCAGCATAAACAATGTCAAGTTTATTGGTAAGTTTCCTGTATGTATTGTGGTAAAAGACAGTTGTTAAACATAATTTAAAACCTGATTACATGTGCAAGTATTCAAAATTTTTTCCGAAAATGATTTTATTTCAGCTGCCCGTTGCTTGTGTTGCAATTGATGCAGAACAGCATGGTGTGAATCTGTTTCATTTGAACAGATTTTATAAACGTGTGGGAATCACTGGTAATAGCAAAATAACCCCTTAAAAAAAAAAAAAAACAAAACACCCAACCACCCAAAACTGTAATAAAAACCTGAACAGATAATCATACTTTGTGGTATATAAATTTATTTTAAAAATAAAAAAAGAACAGGAAAAATCCTGTAGTTAAAAGTAAATCCTGTCCCTCTGACCCATATGAGCAGCCAGAAGTTTAGACTATGCATTTAAATATCAATTCCTCATATAATTGAGGAGCATAAACTTGAGGCACTATTTTATGCTACTAGAGCTCATCTGCATGTGATTTGCCACACTAGTTGAGCTGTTCCTGTATTGTTTACTCAAATTTCTTATTTCCTTCTCTGGGATTCTTTTACACAGTGAAATAGGCAAAAGTAAAATGTCTTTGAAAAAAAGCAGTGAAGCAGTGAAGTTACTGTTGTAGCAAATGGCACTAGGTAGATAATTATAATCAGCTATTGCTGATTTTGGCTAACCTTATGTCTGACTTCGACATTGTTTTTACATCTGTCTCATCATAAAGTAATCCTTGAATACTTGTGCAGATACATACACAAGCTTTCCAGGAAAGTGACCAGTAGATTACAGTAAGAGAACATTGTTTTTAATAATAAAGGAATAAACAAAAATTTTGGCTTGGAAGCATCAGTGAAAAGCAACTATTCTTCAAAAGCAGTATGTCTTATTAAAAAAAGCAAAAGGTTTCCTAAACAAAAGATTAAAATATGCTGTTTTTTCATTAATTTGCATAAACTACACCTATTGGATTTAGTTCAGGTCATTTGTATCATGGGATTACCATTAGGCTGCAGACATCATGCCACTATCTAAAGTGTTTGTTCCGACCAGTGTGGATTGGTGTAGTCTCTTTGACTAATAAAATATGGCTTTGTAGAAGTAACCATATTTCATTCGTGCCAATATAAGTGCAATTGCCTGTACGTCGCCGCGTGCTCAACCAGCTACTGCATATTCTACTAAATGAGGAAAGGTGCCTATCATTGGATGGTTATTTCCCTCTCTGCAGCTTCCCAACCCCAACGAGGTGCCGGGGAGCCCATCCCTGCTCCCTTCCTCAGCACAACACCCTGCTCTGGTGGCTCCTCCTATTCCTTGGGAGGAGAGCTGCCTATCTGATTTTGGAACTCTGGCAAAAAGCCTGAGCTCATTGATTACAGATCACTGTTAATAAAGAGCATTTGTAATGCAGCAGTGGTGATACAATCTCCACACGCCAGTTCATGATGGCCCTTCAGTCTCCACAATTAAGTCGTCCAGCAGGCATGCCCCCTGTTGCAGCTGCTCTGTCAATCTCATTTTGTAGTACAAATGATCTTAGACCCAGTGTTTGACATGGGGTTTTAACACCAAAGAAGGCAATTCTGCAACTTCAAATGAGCCTAATTGGTTGTGCGCTCAGGCGTTCACTCAAGCTGCTTCAGTCCATCAGAGAGAGATTTCCAACTAATTGAACAGCTCAGAAAGAAAAGAACCACGGAAATCACAATGCACTGGGCCGTTTGAGAGGGTTTTTCATGATAAAACCGATCAAAATAAAATTTTTTTGTTGTTGTTAAATCAGCCACCTGTCAATCTAGAAAGCTGTTTCATTGGTACAAAAGCTCTTAATGAGGTATGTCCTAAAAATCAGTGGCTGTTAATAGCAAAGTCTACAGGTAAATGTAATATTTTTATATTTTAAAATGTTTATTTTGGCTTGTCAAATTATTTTCTTTAGGCTGGGAAGCTTTTCTTATGGTGCATAACAATTACGTGGTAATGGACGGACTCTGCAAATCCAGGACGTTTCTTACCAGAGGAATGCCATTTGAGACAATCTTACTGATAAAGTGTGTAAAGTTATTCATGTGTACAAATGTTGGGACTGGGCTGGGTGAGATTCTGATCACGTAAATATTTGCCTTTCTTTTTATTTTTTTTTTTTTTTAGCACGGCTGAATTTAAATTTGCATGTTTGTTCTAGGAAATTATGAATCTGGTTTCTCTTCTGAATTGCACCTTTTTTACCTTTTGTTTTCACTCTACTGATTTAAATAACTTTTCTTCAAAGGTCAATTCAGAGACTTTTGCTCTACTGTTCACATACTGTATGTCTAATAATTCCACATCTATTCCATGAGTGATTCAAACCTATAATTTATGCAATATTTGTATTTGACATGCAAGGTAGTAGTTCACATCTGAACTGATGACAACTTAGTAGCTACTTTTTTAGGAAAAGAAAGGCAGAACGGACTAAATAATATATATTTATTTCCTTCCTGTTTAAAATAGGAAAAAACTGAAGACTTTTGCTTCAGTAAATATGAGTACAGAACTCCATTCATTGAAATGAAGGTGTGATCTGGGGAGAAGCTGATTAACCCAGTCTAATAAAGCACTTCAACAGCTGTTTAATTGAAAATAAGTTGTCTTCTGATTCCAAAGACCCAGTTGCCTTTGCCACTGTTCATACTGTGGTGGTATGGAGGGACCGAACTGTGCTGAATGTTGAATTATAGGTAGGGACAATGCTTACCCCAGTGAGTTTACAAATCTTGTGGGAAAGAAAAAAAACACACCTTTGTCAACATATGTATATATACATGCATACATATAGTTATAAAATATATACTAGTTGTTCCAGTTTGTGGAAAATTGTGGAGGCTCTGAGACTTATGACTGTACTTGATTGTTTTTCAGCGATATTTACAATTAGACTCTAAAATAATTATATCTATTAAAAAAAACAACCAAACAAAAAAACGCACCACCAAAAACCACTGACTTCAGGTGATCACAGCAAATGCAAAACTCCATGAAATCAATGAGAGGTAATTATCAGTCATGTAATTACAGCAGTGTTTATATATTGCTGTCATCTTTAAAGCCCAGTGGCAGTGAAACTAAGGCCAAAGTAGTAAACATTTTGCTTGAAGTCTCATAAACTCATATATCCTAACATTTTACAGACATCAAGATGTTAACAGCAACACTCATTTGACTTCAGTGAGAGAAGAACCAAACACTCCAGTTTCATGATCAAAGATGAACTCTTCCAGTTGAAATGAAAAGTGAAGAATAATATCTGCATGTTCAGAATGTACTTTTCCCAATCACTTGAGGTGCTTTATTGCTCTGGTGTTGAATCATGACTCAGAATTTTAAAATTCCAGCATATGTAAGAGGATATAAACATAACATGGTTACTTAAGTAAAATATCCTTTTATTTCAGGAATATTTACTAAATTAAATTAAAACATCATGATGCTTATCTCTCTGAGGATATATTTCAGTGTGAACTATACCCCAAGAATATTTTTGTGTAAAATCTGAAGGATCGTACTATATAGAAGATATCAAATGCACTTGTAATCCTATAGTAAAGACAGTAATTGTTAAGTGCCTTCTAGGTCCCCTAACAGTGGGGTGGAGCTGCAGCTACAGGGATCCCTGTTGCTGAACTCAGCAGACAAGCTGCCCATGTGATTCCAGATGTTTCTGGTTTTTTGGAGCAGGGGACCTCCCAGGATCAAAATGCCAGCATGTCTGAGGTAGAGAAGCCACCCTTTGACACTGGAAACTCAGTAGTCCTAACCCTACAGCTCTGCAAGAAATTGAGTTGGATCCTCAGGGGCAGATGGGCTAAACAGATCCATGTTGTCAACTTCCTTAGCCAATTGCATCTGCCAAAAATTTCATGTTTAATTTGCACACGTGCACGCGCACACACACAGAGTATATTTCTAAACCAAGAGGAAAATACCACCACCACCCCCCCCCCCAAAAAAAAAGCTGAAAGCCTTATGCAGAAAAAACAGCTGTACTCATTTGTGCTATGAACCAGCTGAATCAGCCTTTAAATCGAGCCCTAATTAATTTGTGCACACAGTGTAACCAACAAAGAATGGCAACAGACAGAAGAATGGATTGTGTTGAGTGGAATTAGTCTCTAGCAGAAAGGGTGCCTGAGAGGGCGAGCCTAATTGCTGCCAGGAGGACCAAAATAATGGTCAGCCTGCAAGAGAGAGAGAAAAGAAAGGGCTGGTGGAAGTAGTCATCAGGTGTTTGTGGTGATGAAGTTCATTGCCTGCACTGTTTACTCTGGTGTTCAGCCTTAATGCCCATTTGGAACTGGCACAGTGAGAAGTCTTGTTAAAATAATAAGATCTGAGTGTGTCATGTATTGATGGAGTCAGAACTCCATGCAAACGTCTGTTCCACAGGGGATATTCAGTCTGACTGGCATGTAGGGTTCAGGCACTGAGACTTGGAAAGAGCTGAATAGCCTGATGTTTTCACACAGCAGCTCCTCTGGACACTTAACATCTGTGCTTAATACAGCTTCCTCTAATAGGAACTGTTTAAGTGGGTGATGTCTGAAGAGATTTTTGCCCTTTAAGATTTTTTCAATCTGCTAACATCCTATTTTTCATCTAGGAAACATGGCACGGTGTTACTAAACCACTAGTAACCCAAACGTTACTCTGCACTGTTCTGAACCTGCCTTGCTAGAAGTGGAAATAAGTAAAACATACTTCTGTGGTTCAATTTCTTAAAATATGAATGTTTAATATTTGATAAATACACAACGTATTAGACTGGTCTTGTGGTTTCTCACGTTTGAATGTGTTAATATTTAATCAGGAAAAAAAAGTGCAGCACTACTACTGCTCTTGAAGCTCCTGAAAATTGCTAGCAAGAAGTACCACTGAAATTCAAGCCCCAGGTGTTGCAAGCTAAATACTGAAAGTGGTCTGCAAAATCCTAACTCTCTGCTCTCACAAACGTTTTCAATGTTTTGCTTTACACATCTATTACATCAGGATTGGCTTAAAGTTGTTAGCTGAGAATTTTTGAACGGTGCTTTTTGGAGGAGTGAATAACAATTCCAAAACAAACCAAAATATTTTCTGTGATTAGAAATTCATCCCAGTTAGAAAAAACATGGGAATGTTGTGCATCATGTATATGCAGACAAGCCACAGAAACATGTGCTCATTCCTACTTAGATATAAATGTTTCATCAACAATAAATGTCATCGATGGCTGACAATAGACAAGGGAAGCTATGAGATACTTGAGAATTAATGCTTATGAAATAAGAAAAAAATAGAAAATCCTACTGTTCATATAGTTCCAGTAAGAGATAAGAGTAGAACAGCTATCAAATACAGTGTAAAAGCTACCATCATTTCGCAAGAATGTTAAACCAAATCTAGTATAATAAGACAATTTGAGTTGACATGACTGGAAAAACCTACATCTCCCATACATCAAAGTTGGCTCATTAATTTTTTGGTCACTATTATTGATTTGTAAGAAACATAGATATGCTGTCCTGCTATGAAAAAAGATAAACAGTGTATTTTGAGTATTCAAACTGCCTAGTCTCCTGATCAAAGCCATGGAAAACTTCTTATCATGCATAGTCAAATAACAAATTAAAACATGTTTACATAATCAATGCCAGCTGCCAAAGTTAACTGTATTGACGTCATCTACAATGTAAGGGCTCGGTACCACATTACGTTCTGGTTAAAAATAGTTTAATAAAAAATATCATGGAGGCCATATGAAAGAAATTAAACTGGTCTGCAAAGACTAATTTCAAATGGAAAATATACATCCAAAAAGGGGCAAAAAGTCTACTTAGGTCCTGCCAGGTCCTCCTCATGAATGATATATACCCATATTCTGATGTGATGTAGAAGAAAGCATAAAATCATTGCTTAGGAAACAATGATTAAAAAAAAATTGAATGACAATAAAACTATGAAGAAAAGATTGCCTGACAGTGAACTTCCTTTGCATGGAGTGTGGAACAAACTAAGATCTCAGAATTTGCCTTTGCAAATTTATACTGTGAACTATGAATTTATACATTCTGCATTACAAAAAAAACCCCAAAAAATTATTTGACTACATTTATTTTAATATCTCATTTTAATAGTAGTTGCTTTTTTAACTTGAAAAGACCCTCCCCATCAGAGAAGCAAGTATCTTGCTCTCAAATTGTAAATCTCAGCATTATTGGTAACATCTTTCTTCCAGAAGGTAGCTCCAGGAAAACCTTTATGATTCTGATCGAAGTGCATATTCAGATGGAATATGAATCCATCAATTTTTCTCCAATTAGTTCTGCTAATGTAGGACTACAAAGTAGTTCTTGCATACCAGATGGGCAGCATTGATCTGGAATTAGGTGACATGGAAAAGAATCCAGAGCCACAGTAACGAATCAGCTAGGTATGAACGAGGAACATCAGCTTGGGGTTAGAGAAGAGCACAACAGGCAGCATTGTTTAATGTTGTGTAATACACTATACTAAAAGCAAACTGTAAAATTACAGAAATTATAGAAAAGTCACCAGAACTATTGGAAGTCTGAAACATTGCAAATGTGCAGGATCAGGTTGGGCCATTTCTTAAGATTTCCTTGGATAAATATGATCCATTTAGCATCCAGAGGAAAACATTGTGAGATTATATAGCTATTTAATCTAGCACAATTTTTCCTGATATCTCACATTCCCCCAAAACACAGCAAAGCTGAAAATACATTAACATAGCTTGAAATGTTGTTTTTGAAATAGTGACAAAAATAATGACAACTTTACCTGGGGATCAGAAATGGCTAGGACTAATCTCTGGACCCAACAGCAAGTAGCACAGGACAGTTATGACTATAAAACTAACCGCACCTATACCGTTCTGCCCCCAAAATCCCTGTTAAGCCTACTGGGAGCAGACCACAACGTGTTCTCTCCTCTATGTGCTAGAGCAGTGCTTGGACCAATGGGGAACTAACTAAGGCTGTGCCAAGGAGCACAATAACAACTAAACAGTATGGAAAAGTTTAAGTTTAAATATGGGTAAGTTTACTGGCACAGAGGCAGTCAATGTAGTCACATAAAATTAGCTTCCCTTCTTAATTTTTTCCCTGTTCACTATTTGTTGCCCTATACTTAGAACCCACTTGCCCTCATGGCTGAGTGACACCAGCAAAATGGTTAAGGATGGTGTTCTGATCCCAGATTTGTCATTAACTTGGTGCATGGCTTTGGGCTACTGAATTAAGATGTGTCACCAAATTCTACCTACATGATCTAGACATAAAGTGTGCTAGCTCTCCCCGGGATGATCCTGTTCCTCTAGTGGCTACACTGCAAACCTGGGTGAGGTTCCTTACTGAAGGATATAAACCGAGTAGGATGGATTCAGTCTTTTTGCCCTCGGTTGTTTATCTGTAAAAAAGACACTGAGTTACCTTCCTGAGGTGATGAGAAAAAATTAATTGCAGTTTTACAGTCTCAGAGAATTTTCCATGAACAAATCTTTTACAGGTGCTGAATGTTTCTTCTTTGCTAGATAGTGATAGTGTGCTTTATGCTTTTGCAGCAGACCAAATTTGTATTAGTAGATTTCAGTCAATTATTCAAATTATTTTCTGATTAAATTAATATAGTTGATAAAACGTAGACAGTTTTAACACCAAGCAAAAGTACTTAAACTACATACAGATAATTTCCTTTTACAGAAATCCTGTCAAATCCACTCTTTTCCCAAGGAATTTCTGTCTTGGCAAGTGATCTTCATCACCAGCCACAGTAGTATGCCCTGCCCCAATCACTGGAATACCACTGAACTCTCTCTACCTGAGAGACCCCTAATCCAAAGGTTAGACACACCAATAACAGCCTCAGATGTTTTCTTCTGCAAAGAAACAAATTGGTTTTATGTATGTCCTTCAGCTTCCTTTGGTCCCCCAGGATATATTGAGCTGGTGGGCTTGGGCAGTGAACTTCCTCCCTCCTGCCAGATTGAGGCAGCATCCAACTTGCTCCGACTGCAAGATGGTCTTTTTCATGTGGATGTAATGGATGAGCACTCAGGGGCAAATGGTTGACCATTTCATAACACCGACCCTGTGATATGCAAAGCTTTCATGGAATAAGGACTTATGCTTGATTTCAACTCTGCACTCTCTGTCTGTTCTAATATCCTTTCAAATTGTGTGACAGGGTTGAGAGACACGGCAAGAGGAAAGTGCTTTAAGAGGTTTACAATAGTTCTCTTTTTTTTTTTTTCCCAGGAGCAGCATTAACAAGAAAAGACCATGTTCCTGGCACAGTCCCATAGTAGACATTAATCTCATCCCTCTGGGATGATAAGGGATTGAGACCCTTGAAGACTTGGAGTCTTTTCTGAGAATTACTTTTAATAGTTCAGCTGAAATGATCAAATTGACCAAATCATGGACCACTGGAAACCAGAAGTGTCCTATTTAAATTGTTATTTCTTGTTTTTTGCTTTATCTATAAAAAAAAAAAAGTTTTGGAATGCTCTTTTTCAATTTAATCACCCTTGCATGTTTTTCCATAGTGTTTGTGCAAACGTTTATGAAACACTTAGTATTTTCTTTTCTAATGTGACCTAAGTGACAAAAGCTTATCAACATTTCTCAAGAGATTTTTAAGTTAACAGCACCAAGGCTTTCAGTGGAAATGCAAGCAATTGTTTCTATATGTTGGCATTTTTTCTCCGTAGACCTGGAAAGCAGTGTGGTAATGAAAGGTTTATTTGTGATGGCTAGAGGAACAAGTTGCAGTTGAATAGAGGGCAAATGTTCTGGGGTTTCACTACGATCCTCAAGCTGCTTTTCTTTGTCTTAAGACAATAACACTTGTGTTATTTTCGGTTACTTGGCACAGTTCTCATCTTGATATTTCAAATTTTCTCATTCTCTTGGCTTTTGCCTATTTAATACATCTCTTTTGGTAATTAATGCTGTGGACTCCTCTATCAAAAAAACCTTCAGCCAGGCATCAGTTGGAACAAAAAGCTCAGGGCTCTGCCACGGAACCCTGATTGTAGGACTAGGAAAGGAAATAAGAGGATTTACAGGATATGGTGTGTACCTGTATATATTTATATATACTTTTCTGTATATATTTATCATACTAACATCTAAAAGAGAAAACTCATGTTATCTTGTTACTGAACAGAAATTAATTTAGAGAAAAATGTGGTTATGGAAAAATTGACAAAAATATATAGAATATATATATGTATACAGAATACAGCTCATGGATTGTGTATAAACTCAGAATTATATCTGATCACTTGTCATACACACCGTTCTTTTAACAATTATAAGATCTCTAAGTGTCTTTAATGCCACTTGTAAAATCTCAGATTGGCTATTTACTTAATTAACCAAAATGGACGAAGAGTCTCGGGCTTCATTCACTATGTGCAAATATTCCAATTGTCGCAAACCGTGTGACATGCACTGAATATAAGCCAAGTTGTTACCCAGGTGATCATCAATGACTGGATTCTTCAGGCAGGTAACCCTATTTGCAAGTACTATCTTGCACATATAAAAGCTAGTTTAAATATTAAAATGTTATTTTTCCTCTGAGCAAAGAAAGTACATCATGCAAGAGATATTATTAATTACCTGTATTTAAGGAGGGCTAATATATTGTTATGAAGCCAATTGCTATTTTTACATATTCAAATACCTCAATGTTATTTTATTTTTAAATTGATATTGAAAGTGGTTTGGTTTGTTGCTGATTTTGAATATTATGTGTTATTATATACGATGGGACTTATATATAAGTGCTATGTGAATAGATGATATTGTTACTAGGAATCTCATCAGTTGGTCATACAGTTGAAAGATAAAACCAACAAACGAATTTAAGTTGTCAGACAGATATATGAGATCCTTGGGCTTTTATCCTTTCATTGCTTTTGTCTTTTTTTTTATCATATTTCTTTTGCTTACATGGCTTGCTAACTATGTAGTTTCTATAGCAACATCCATTGACCGTTGAAATAATGAAAGCCACAGCAACTCTCCTGCAGTGAAATCCCTCATGCTGACAAGAACAACTCTTATTTTCTTTGTCCAGTGTTGCCCATTACTTACATGACTGACTCATTTGTCAACGTACTCGAGACATTTGTTAATTACTTCTGAATTTGACTAATATAGACAAGACATCTAACCTTTAGTGTACCTGCAGACTAGCATTCTGACAGAGAGTTAAATTAGGAATCTTTTTTATGTGCCAGAAATATAATTTCTTATCTGTGGAAGGATTTCAAGTATGAATTTGCAATATTTAGAAGAAAAAACTACTTGAATTTCAAAAACAAAACCAATCAAACAAATGTTAATTTCCTGAACTTAATTGTAAACACTTTTTATAGGCTATATTTCTGAACTGCTGTCTTTTATCCTTCTTGAATTTGATTCCAAATCAGCAGCAAACAGGATCAATGCAAGGATGCTGGACCCGAGGGAAGGACGTAGAAGGAGCAGGAAGTGGTTCTGGTCATTCAGTAGGTGGCATTTAAGTTTTGTATCTCACTGAATCAGTGGTTCATCATGAACTTAGCAGGCCCTTTTACTGTTGGAGGTGCTATTTTCCAGCTGAAATAGAGAATTAACTATTGGTGCTAGTTAAAGAGCTTGTAGCACTTTCTGTGCTAATCTAATGATACTGACCATCGCACCGTTCAAGTAGTTGTATTTTTCCAAATTAAATGGTTTTTTTTTATACTATATAAAGTAGGAGTTACCTGTTCATGGCTTTTAGTCAGATGTAGCTCTTCTTCTGTTGAAGTGAAACTTCCAGACCTATAAAATGGGGGATGGAGGCTACATACCCTGGACCCCTAGTTATGTGGGTAAGGAAGCCCATGGAGACTTCTGCCTTGCCCTGCTTTGGCTCACCTCAACTCCCTCTAGGCAGAGAAACAGTGAAATCTTTGGAGAGCCACTGTAGTCTTTTGTCTATGGACCACTTTCCAAAACTTTTCCCCAGCTCTCCAGTCTGTGTGGTTGCTGGAAGTATGAGTGCATTGGTATGAGTCTAAAAAAAGTGATAATGATGGTTGTTTCTGGTGTAGAGTGCTGATACCCTGCTTAGCTTCTTCTCTTGGAGTGGTATCCATTCTTGCTGTGAAATATTAATTTCTATATGCACTCTGGAACTGGATGTAGCACTTACCTGCTTTTGTAAGATTTAATGCTGATGAACTGATTTAAAATGCTGGTGGAATTGTTGAGCATTAATCAAAATCAAATCACGAGTCCTGGCAAATTGTAAAGGCACTTGACATTTCTCAGTGACTTTTTTTCCTTTAAAAAAGATTAGTTTGAAACCAACCCAGACACCACAAAAGTTATTTATTGTGTCCTTTTGGATTTGCCTCAACAATGCAAAATATTAATTTTGGATTTTTTATTTGATTGCTGGCATGATATACCCCTTTTTAAAGTAGCAAAGTAGAGGAAAATGTAGGGACAGTAGTAAAACCTAAAAGAGTCAAAATACATTAACAATTTAAATATTCATATAGCTCTTTGACTGAACACAGCTTCTGGTTTCATTTCACAGAACACAGTGCAAAAAGCAGTGCAGATGAGCAATGCTGTCAGCCTAGTCAGCACAAAGCAGTATTGCTGAGAAGGACAAGTAGAGAGAAAATAACTGAGAGGTTTACTCCACCGAAGGAGATTAAGTTCTGCAGAAGGCTATTTGCTCTGTAAGTCTACCCTGATTGATAATTATTTTTTTTTCCTGGTCATATGTCTTGCCTCTGCTTATAGAAAGGATAAAATGCAAGCGGCAAAACAAATGTGGTAATATGTGAAAAGGTAATATTTCATTTGATCATAGCTGGTTTAACAATTAGCTTTGGTTCATCTTCCAGCTGGGTTCATGACATACATTGTTTGACCCAGCTTTTTTTTAATACAGAAGAGCTTTCACTGCAACCGGCCAGCTCTGAACTTTATAGGTCTTCAGCTCAGCAGTGAGTACAACTGATAAGGAACTGAGTCATACAGGGAAAAACAGAGAAAATTCTCTAATTGGGCATCTCCTGCCTTGCATGGGACATCACAGGGCTCAGATGAACTCAGCAGGAACTGAGAGAACTTGTGAGTCCAGATTAGCTGACATTAATTATCATTCCTGAGGTTAGCAGGCACTGGCAGCCCCTGCCTTGGACGTGTTGTAGCCAATAGTCTCCTGCAAGGTCTCCTAGCTCCCACTGTTTGGGACCATATTCTTGCACTGCCCCCTAGCACTAGAACACTGGGTGCAGACAGGTTTGAATTTGACCTCTTGTGATACCTGTGGGCTAAATGAAGCTAAATCCCCAAAGTGCTATGGGGATGTTGAAATGCTTATTGGGTTTAAAAAGAAAATCCTCACTAGCTCCAATTTTTAAAGGGAAAACACAGGTACCTGAGGCATGTGATGTATTAGAAAGCAGTTATTTGCTGGTTTTGATCACTGTTACTTAGTAATAGACTCAAATCCCGAAAGTCCATATCGATCCTCAACGTCATGTGTCTAATAGCAGATAAATCAGAAAAGTATATGAGATCAGGTTAACACATACAGAGATGTAAGGTTAGAAGAGGCAAGGCCAAAATCTGCTGTCATGGATTTGGTTGAAAGTAAATAACTTTATCTGTTTCTTTGAAGGTGCTCTGAGTTGGTGTGTCCAAACCCAACATTTCACTCCACATCTTCAAAGTAAAATAACATCTTAGATTTTTCCTGCTTGAACAACTCAAACTTTTCTTTTAGCTTTAATAAATTTTAAAATAATTCTCTTTCCGCAGAGACCAGCAAAAGGTGTGTGCACTACAACTACATTGGATAATATAGCTGGGATCTGAAGCTCTTTATCTGGATTCATGGATCTGGAAAACCCTTTTTTTCAAATAATTTGTTGCCACCATCTCAACCAATTTCAGATACGCTTTTCACAAGGGAAAAACAGGGTCTTCAATAAACTGCTTAGTATTGCTTTAATGCAATTGATTTTTGTGTTAGGGCTTGGTAAACTCTTAAGAATTTAAAACCCATCAGGCATTTAACATACAAAGGTTCAGCACTCAGCTTTGTACCAGCTTTCATCTGAAATAAACCAGGAGAAGTAAGTAGGATTGCACAGGTGTAATTCACCAAACAGTATGATCTAACTGTTACACTTTTCCTATGACATCAAATACACTCCTTAGGGTGAGTCAACCTCCAGTTTAGTGGCGAAAACCGGCTAAATTTATTAGTAGCATGGATTCTTCTCAAGGTTTATGCCATAGTAGCCAAAATCAGCTACGGTCTCTTCAGTTTAATAATGTTGTATTTGGACAGCTGATTGTTCACTTGAATATTTTGAAATAGGAGTCAGTTACTGTGCAGACTGTTCAATCAATTTCATGGCTCGGATATGTTGTCCTTAGCTAATGGGTATCAACTTAATTGCTGCATGGAAATGTTCCTCTGATGTACAATTCTTGCCATAGTGGTATGTTGTTTTCAGTAATCACCTCTCAGGAGTATGTTGATGCTAATTTATATATTTAAATTCATTCATAACTAGCTGACCGTTTACTAGGGCATGAAAATCGAGAATTTAATTTGATTTTTTTCAGATGAGCTTGTCAAATGTGTTTATTTCACAGTACAATTTTATGGGCATAAATGTCTAAATTTATTAATTACTTACACTGCTAGACCTTTGAGCCAAAAAACAAATACAGTAAATATTTTCAATAGTCAGTCTTGACGGATATAGTCTGGTGAATATTTTACTGGAGGAAAAAAACCCAGCATAGTGTTTAGTGGGACACTTACATCATTTTTACGTTCATTTTTAGTTCAGATTCAAAATAAGTAACAATCATTAGGAACCTTTGATAATAAAAAACTATGCTGAACCTTGTCTTCAAGTTCATGTCTCTCCTTTTCATAGACTAATGTAATATATTAAATATAATATTATCTACTGAACCATTCAAGTTGTATTCTCACTGAAACAAGTCTGCATTGAATCTATAGCAGTTATAATGCAACTGAAAGCACTCATAAAGCTGTAGTATATTAAATTGATACACCAGACTGCTTCAGAATTGTTCAAAATCCTCTCTTAGGTGAATGTTTATATGTTCTCAATGCATAAGGATGTTTCTCTCTGCTTATCAGACATATTTATTTTACAGTGGAAAGAGCTGCCAGAGAAGACACTGAACACAGAGGCAGCCCAGGTGGTTCACACAGACTGGGCACCTGACTTCTTATGGATGAACCTAAGTGATAGAAACTACATGCTATATAAAATGAACACACAAACAAGCGTATCTCTTGGTTGTTGTATTTTTCTCATGGAGGGAAAGTAACTGTGGGTTTTTTATTTCTTCCAAACAGACTCAATGTTTTTATACCACTCTGGAGGCAGGGTGGAAAAAAGTAAGAGGACAGGTCTGTTAGTAAAACCCGTAGCTCGAAAACAGAGCCAACACACTCCACTCCTGCTTTTACCTCATGCCATAGCCAAGTTGCATCACTTCTCTAGCATCTCTGTTTTCCTTCCCTTTCCATAAAATGTGGGTAGCAACCCTATCCTGCAGTAAACCACAGATATGTAAGAGTGCATTAAGCTTCTTGTTTGACAGTTCTCATGCAAGTGCTAAATATTCTGTTATGTAATATGGATGTTCTTGCATGTGGTTGTCTTTTGATGTTAAGGAAAGGCTGAAGCAGTTTAAATACAGCACAGATTTACTGGTGGGTGATATGGAGACAAATGATGAGGCAGTCCATCTGCTGCCCTTGGTGAAAACTTTTTTCAGGGAATTTATATTTTAATAAGGCTAGTTTCCAAACAGTATAAGATTTTCTGCAATTCTGTAAGACAAATTGGATCCAAAAGTAAATGGCCTGCATTTCCATCCATAAAATGTATTGTTTCTAGATTACGGACAAGCCTACCAGTTCAATGGCACTGGTAGAAGACAAAGAGGCTCTTGAGAGATCTAAGTAGTCCATTCACCAGTACTCTCTGGCCCATACCCAGCTATGAACTGGCTTCCCTCTTGTCAGATTTTTATGACAACCAATTAAATCAATATGACTGTCGAGACATATGGCAACAATAACACTCTGAGTTTCTGCCCATTACCACTCCAGCAGGAAACCAAGAACACGCAGTATTTGTTATTGCTTATTGCAGGGATTCACTGAAGAATATCTCCCTCTTAAATAATAGATTCACTGTGACTGTGTCAAAGGCAATCAATACTGTGGATGCTATCTGTGGTGCTGCTAAAATATCAGCGTGCAGAAGGAGTTCTCCTGTTTTTCTGCTGTCTGGTGCCATATTCAGAAAATGTTGCTGGAATCTTAATGCGTGCCTGTTCTTGCCAAGACATATTTTAAAATATTAGATATTAATCTTCCTACAGAGAACCCTCTGAGACAAGCCTATACTAATGTGCATTTCTGGGGCTTGTGCTTCATGGATGACTAGACATTTGAGTGGTGCAGACTGTGGTGAGAATTCACTAAACAAAACTTCTTTCAGTGAGCACATTAGAGTTGTGATTTGTAGCCTTTATCAGCCATGAATTTATTTTGGAAAACACACATTTTGCTCCCTGTATTTCTAGGTCCTGACATATTTTTCTTCAGATGATGCCGTGTTGGTAGAGCTCAACAGGGAATTTCATTGCAAGGCTGTTTCAGTAAAAAGCTTCACTTTGGAATTTCTATTTCTGCTTGGTTCAGTGTGTAAAATGGACGTAGTCCAAAGTCTGGATTTTCTGATTAGTCATTCTTAAGTAGAGCTAATGACCAAAGAGACTGTTTGGGGATTCCCCCGCCCCCTGCCTCTTTTTTTTTTGGCAGGAGTTGTTGTTTTGTTCTTATGTTGGGAGGAGAGAGGTCTATTTTTTACTGATTTATATGATATATTGCGTGTGCTCCCAAGGCGGAACAAGTGTGGACATATTTAAGAGGAACAAAACCCATGGGACGGCACTGCATAAGATGACCATGAAGTTGAGACGTGGGAAATGCGGTTATATTAGATTCAGAGAGGGAGCTGTATGGCACTGTGGCTAAAGGACTGCTGGTACCTCAGTTGGCTGGCTTCTGCATCTGTATCCAAATTTTAGACTAATAAGTAGATATCCAAAGAAGCCTAACAGCTCTCCTGTGCCAATGACTGACAGGGTCTTCTTGATGTTCCTTCTAATTCTAAAGTAGTTATTAATCGCAGTCGCATAGAGGCATAAATTTGTGCATTAGTGTGTGATTACAGCTTTCCTTGTGTATATGATCACAAATGTTTTTAATTTAGAAAATATACACATTAGAACTACTATATGTTAGATTTATATTATGGGTAAGGAACGTGCAAACTTCTAACTCTGAAATTAATTTTTCAGATATCTTTAATGCTTTGCAACAATTTAAGCTTGACATCTTTCAAGTCGGAACTCAAAGTCTTCAAGATGTATCTGTTTATACATTTCACTTAAAGAGAAGCAACAACTTGAAATCTACTTAGCTTTGCTATTGCAATAATCTAATAGTTCTTACACCAGATGAATCTATGAGTAGAAATAAGGCAATGTTTTTCTAACAATTTATGGGAAAGATTGAGACCACATTAAAGAGCCATGCTTGTTTCCTTCCTCTTCTTTTTTAACTCAAATAAACACACCCACCCTCCCACTTAAAGTTCAGTATGGAATGAATTCTAAAATTTTGGCTTGGTTGCTCCTAACCAAGTTGTAGGGGTTCACGTGATCAGGAGGGAACAAAATCTTTTGGATAGAGCCAGCCATTCATGCTTTTAATGGATGTCAGGTGTCAGCTTCCTGCAAGGCTTACTGCACTGATGAAAATAGTATTAGTTATAGAATAAATTATTTTTCAACATGAAAAAAAGATGGTATCTTCTGAACCAAAACAAAAAACCTGCAGATCAGGCTTTAAGCACACTTAAAAGGTGATATAAAACTTGCAAAATCAACCTAGGTTGGGGATTTTGTATACTGCTGGCAACTAAACCATTGACTGGTTTAGAGAGATTATCCACAGCATTATACAGCTCTAGAGGTGCCTACAGATTGCTAGATATCTTGCTGTTGGTCTTGAAATTTTGCTAGATGTCTTAAGTTCACATACATATGGATGAATGCTTTGCCTTGATCAACTGGTGACCAAATTCCCCCTCGATTTTATCATGATCCAACTGGAAAGCAGAAAAAAATGTGAATACATTAGGCCTGAGAAACACCAGACTCTACACTGGTAACACTGAGTCTAGCATAGAGAGCACAAACCCCATTTTTATTACCAAGGACTAACAGCAAAGGGAACATTGCTGAAGGGGAAAAGGAGAGCGTTAAAACATGGCTCTGTTTATATATAATGACCTAGTGGTTTGAGCAACTGCCTACGAAAGCAGAAACTGAGGGTCAGTTCCCTTCACAGACTGGGAACATAAAAACATATTTCATCTTCCACTTGCCAAGTATGTGCTACACTCAATCCAGACAATGTTTCAGAGGCACCTTCCTCTCATCTGACTGACACTGGCCACCGTGGAGTACATTAGTCAGGGAGTTAGAAGAGGAACAGGCCAGGAGGACCAAGTTCTGGTGGCTGATTTAATATGTTTGGATGATAGTTTTAAAACAGGATGTTATTTTGTAAACTATTTTGTAAACTACAGACTATTATCTATAATTACAAAAGAATATTTAAAGGTTATTTTAAAGGTCATAAATGCTTTTAAAATATTGTGGATAAGAAGCATAGAAGGGGCTAGTTTACAGCTTTTACTGATTTCTTTCATAATGTTATTGAAAGGATAAAAATTCTCATAGCTATTTAAATGGCTATTTTTAGCTGGTAAAACACAGATTTCTTTTTAGGAAGTTCTTTCTTACAGAAAGCATTTTCAAATACGCATTTCAAAAGCAGCACATGTAAAGCATCATTATAGTACTTCATATTAACATTCCCGCATCTTAAATTTTTACGTCTGTCAGATCACATGAAGGGAAGGCTTTGTGCTTGGAATCATCATTTCTCTGAACCTCCTTGACATTCTAGAGACATCAGCCTTCCCTGGAGTACGTCTCTGATAGTCCATCTAATTCCTTTGTTTCACAAGGGAACTGAACTGAGCAGGGGTTTGTGATTTTTTTTCTTGAAGTATTAGAAAGAAATAGATAATGATCGCATGCAGTGTTCTATGCCAAATGTTGGTGGCTACTCAGATCAAAGCAAGGAGTTGCTTTCTTATCCACTGCATTAGAAAAAAACTTATCTAAATGGTTTGGGTAAAAAAAGGCATTTTCATAGCTTCTTGCTACACATGCATGCCTTGTTGTATTTGACCAAGCTTAACACTGTTGTTGATTTTCATAGGTGGACGAGAAAAATAAATATTTCCAACATGCTTATGCTTCTAAAATAATATTTATATTATTTAATTAAATTTCTCATTCCAGTCTCATTATCAGCCTCATTCCACTATGAAAATGCTAACATACTGAGTTCCTTTTTTTTTTGCATTGTTTCACATCGCTTCACCCTGCAGTGTGTAGCCAATTAGCCTTTGTTTTCATAAAGGTAAGCTACTTCATTGCCACTGTAGAACTTCAGAGTGGCGTGCAAAAACGCTGTAGAAATTACCAAGCACAATGAAAATCCAAGTCGTGATAAAATACATGGCTAAATATATTATGCTAAAATCTCATTTCAGCTGTCTTACAATGGCCCGTATTTTCATCAAAAAGCTTTCAGTACTTCAAAGAAGGTGGTGCCAGGCACTTGACAAGAAGCCAAGAAAACCCTCTCCCATATAGGTGTTGTTAAAGGGGTGCTTTGGGTGAATCCGTATGAAAAGCATGATCTTTAGATGTTGGATCTTTCTTTCCATCATTTCAATCTCTTTCTTGGAAATTATTATGGTAGAAGGCTACATTTCTAATATTTGATTTTCATCTTCTCTACCTCAAAATGTCTAACTATATACAGTGTGTATATTAGTGAGGTGCACCTAAAAGTACAGACCTAGCTAGAGAACAAAGCAGCTGTTCACCATAGGTCACAAGAAGACAAAACCAAACTGATTTATGTCTCTTTCCCCAGTTACAGGAAACTGGCTATTATTTGTTATTCATGCCTGTATCCTTTCCATAAAGAGATACAATATGAAATGTACACTTCTAAAAAATTCTTTCCCCAGGAGGCACAGAAGGGCTCATAAGAGCAAAAACGCTGTCCAAATTAAGCTGCTAAGCATGGGGGTATGAAACATAATTTGAAAAAAAAACAATGTCAAAGCCTTTCTTTCCCAGTGCCTTAGCAATAATTTCATGTGACTAGTTCCAGTAAGTCTTTCGGACATGACTGGCTGAGTAAGGAGGAAAAGATGGAGAGCTACTACTGCCATGCCTTTTATGGTTAATTCACAGTATTTTTACCAGATGCCTACAAGAGTTTTATCTCAAAGTGAAAAATATTAATGGTCGCTTCCCACATTTTGATCCTTGTTTTGGAGAGCTGTACAGCAGGAAAATGTGGTTAATAAAAACTGTAAAAAGTTGCTTAGGTGTTGATTGAGAGATTTTGGTGGCTGATGAAGAAAATATTGGAGAAAAAAAACATAGAAAGAAGTCTTTCTCTTTAGTTTTTGAAAATGATGTGGAACTAGGACTTAAAAATTCTCCTCATTCTAGACTATGAAATCCCTCTAATTTTTGCCCCCATCATACAGATGATGTTCTGCATATTATGCAATAGATCTTATAAATACAAGGAGTGTCGAGTCTTTTTTGCGGTTAGTCAGAAGGGCCTGATTATGCCTCCAGAGTTAACTCAAGAACAAATATGTAGTTCTGAAAATCTAAATAGTTACTGATGTGAGAGGTGTAATAATGCAAGAACATGACGTCATGCAGAATGTCAACATTGCCTTCTTTCTTTGAGAGATGCCTATTAGAAAACATTTTTAAAAAGAAGAAAAAAACCACTACATTTCCAAAGAAGTTTAAATAACCATTTAAACGACAAACCAAGCCAAATAGCCCAATTATACCTTAGAGACCAATATTTCAATTAAATTGTAAGTTCAATAGGATGTGTGCTTACATTTAGTGTCATATCTGTCTAACTTTGCCAGCCACTTTTAGTTGCTTGCAAAATTGCAGTATTTGTGTAAATGTAATTGGTTATGCAGACAGTCGATTGTTGAATGATTTAACTGAAGGTAGAGTTGCAGCCCTAGATTGCCATCTGTATTAGAAAATGTGATACTTTTAGGAAGTTTGTCGTAAATAGTTAAATCCTCAGTTTTGCAGGCTTGACTCTTGACTCATTTGAGCAGTTCTTACACATTTGGGCTGAGCTCAAATAGCATGTATATTGCTCTAAGTCCATTGTCTTAGTGGAGTTTGTCCTGGTTTAAGGTTGTATAAGAAAGGTGGCTCTGCATGTGCAGCCAAGGCATCCCACCCAGGGGGCAATCCCTTGCCTCCAAGCCAAATGGTGTAAAGTGGCTACTCACTTTCTTTTCTTGAGCAGAGTGAATAACATATTGAGTATGTGGTCTACGCTATCTTCTGGGCCTGCTATGGTGTTCCCATGGGTTCAGATGCTATTTTTGGGTATGTGTCTCTTTCAATAAAAATGCATTAAACAATAGGAGTGCCACAGCCACCAGCCACCAGACCAGTGTTTTTGCAGCATGAAGTTCAGGTGGCTGTTTGAGAAGGTGAACCCTGTCCAGTATGAAGGTGGATGCTACCCATACTCAGTTCAATCTTCTTACAGGGATGATGTCAGGGATAACCCATCTCGGGCAGCATGCACAGCTTGATCCTGGAGGAACTGTCTGGATCACTCTGAAAGAAAGCTTGAGAATAAGTGTAGGTAGTGAGACAATAAGAGGGTGAAACATAGAGGTGAAACACAGAGGTAAAATATTTGTCAGTGGAGGCTGATCCTGTAAGACTTACCAATGGCAAGAGGAAGGTCTTGCCATGGAAATAGGAGTCCTCTTACATAAGGTCCATCGTCATTGGTAGAGATTTGTACAGCTGGTTATTAAGAGGATTGCACAGAAATAGATAGTGGAAACTTGCAAAATACAGAGTCACAAGATGCGCTCATTTTCATTTGACATCAAAAAAATCTTCCAAACAAATATTTTTGTAATGCATAATTGTGAGCAATTCAAAAGAAAAATTCCATAAACATATCACCAATGTTTCTAGTTGAACTGCTTTTTTCCCCAGGCAAGTAATCAGATTTTGGTAATGGTTTTAAATTGTGTGCTTACATGTTACAAATGCTTTTAAAGATCTTAAATCTGTACCTGGTTTATATTGAGATTGTGTCTTTCTGTAATTTAATACTGGTACAGTAATGAGGAAAATAGTAACCACAGTAATCAAAACAAGATCATGGAATAAAAGTGATTAAAGTGAAAATGCAACTTAGCTATATAAAATAGTGCTAATAGAAATAGCTGAAGCAAGGATATTTAAGATCTAAGGATCTTGCATTCTTTTTTTATGATCTAATAGAAGCTACTATTACAGCACTATTGTTTTGCTATAAGGCCTCTGACTAAATGGAAAAATGTTCTTTCCAAAGAACTTTCCTCAGAGACTTAATAAGCTGTTTTAGCGGAAAAGACATCTGATAAAAGTTACAAAATTCTTGCGATAAGTAAAAGTTACCTCTTCTAAAAAACCTCTTTCTCCTCCTTTCCCTCTCACTCTTTTCTTTCCTGAGTAACTGTAAATCCATTATGGTCCCGTTCATGTACTGCATGGCAAGCAACTGGGAACTGTTATAAGTTAAAGAACCAGTATTTGGCACTTATGCATGTAACTGAAATACTGTTTCTTCTTGAATAATTTGGGTGTGCTTTTCATCAGCAAGAATCTGTGTCTGTAGTGTGAAATTCCATTAGCTGATACTGGAATCGCCTTAATGCAATAGCAGCAATATGAAAAGGCTCATGTCTAATTCATTGCAGTATCCCCAAGCCTCCCCCAGCCCCGACATATGAAGGCATGATCCTGCTGTAAAAGAATGCTGCGTAGGCCTTCCCCCAGAATACGGCTTTCTGGGATGAAATATGGGACAAGTCCATTTTTTGTAGACTTCAGGTACCCCTGACCTCTTGATCTTTTGTATGTCTCTATTTTTTTGGCTTGACAGACCACATGCCAACGTGCAGCCCCGAATTCCTCACCCGTGTGATTTATTGTTTACAGCTGTTTGAGTATTTCAGACATGGCAGCTGCTTTTCAGATGTCCTCAAATTAGAATGAAAGTCTTAGATAGAGGTCTTAATGCAAACCTGCGTGCTTGCAGAAAGAAAGGGGAAAAGCTGATGAAAAAATCATCTGAATTCTGCTCTAAAAGCTCTCAATTGATCCTAGCCTTGAGGGCAAAGGAAAATGTTTGGTTTATTTCGTAAGCTCATTAGGTGTGGGAGAGCCTATTTGGCATTTGCTATTGACTGGGCATGAGCGAAAAGTGATCACTGGCAGGATGCTCAATAAGAGATCAATAACAAGCGTGTGATTGGATTAGCTACTTGATCAATGCTTTGTGCTAATATATTAACAAGCAAATTACCAGGCAGCCCATAAGAGCAGAGTGCTGACTATAATTGTATTACAAACTATCGTGATCTAATGACCCTTGAAGTGCCAAAGGTTATTTATACAGTCAAAAGGCCTAAAAGTACTTTGAGTGATGCTGCATTATTTCAGAAAGAAAATCTTTCCCTCAATTCGATAGCGTTCAATCATGTGGTTAAAATAGATGCATGTATTTTGCATTCTTCCAAAATTTTTAGACCAGTTTTAGCTGTGCTGGTGGGATTGAAAGGGGAGAATGAGTGACAGTATTTCAGTGGGCAATTAAAGGTGGCTCCACTTCCACGAGAGCTGGGGAATCACTGGAGAAGAGAGTGGGGAAGGAGGTGGCTCCTGGGGGGACAGGAGAGCGTTGCGAAGCAGCAGCAGGGATTGAGTGGGAAGACTGCTGTGCAGCTGAAGGAATTGCTTAAAGGCATCTAAGCCTGCAGACGGGTCTGTGCAAATACTTAAATTCAAATCTGAAAATTCTGTATGAAATTCAGAAGTAAGACATTAAGTATTGTAAAAACAGAAATCTCACCCTTTCTACAGACTATTGATTTGTCTACCACCAGACCAGAACAAGGTATTTGTTGCTTGGAATTATGTTGCCTGGGTTCTCAGCGCACGAACCACATCCTTTTGGTTTCTGTAAAGAGGGGAAAAGCATTTTTAAAAGCAAGATCAATGTGGGTTTTGAGACAAGGGGACAAGCTTGTCTTCTAAATTTGGTTTTCACAGTTAAACGGAAAATTAGGAAAAATTATTGAACCACCCTCCAGCCCCCTCAATTCTATTGACTTTCTAGTTAGTTCTCAACCTTCTATTTTATAGTGTAAAAATCAAACTGGTTTAATTTAATTTCTTTATGGTCATTATCTCTGATATATAGCAGGAACAAGGCAGGTAAGCACAAAAGTGTTCAGAAAAACAAGCAGTTGTGAAGTCCTAGACTTCACATTCAACTGGATTGACATTTTAGCTGCGATTTCAGATTTCCAAAGCTTTGCCATTGCCCTCCCCCTTCCCCTTTGCCTTTCCTCCCTTCCAAGGGGAGGCTGAAACGATGGCAGTGAGCTGTTACTTGGGGGCAGGTGGGGGGCTCTGCCATGGCATGGGGGCCAAGGGGTTCACCGGCTGTGGCCACCTGCGAGGGGCAAGGAGCCCTGGCCCGGGCTCCCCGCGGTGACCAAGGTCCCTGCTCGGGCTGACGGTGGCCGGCCACAGCTGACAAAACAATCTGCCAGGCTGGTACCCTCGGGGTCCTGCTCGGGGGAAGAGGAAGCGCTGTCAATCAGTGCACACACACAGAGAGCAGGAAACATGATCGCTGATGGAGCTGCTCCAGGGCTTGACGGGTGCTTGTCAGTGGTTTCTGACTTCTCAGGCAAGTCAGGGTGTTTTGCCAGGTGAGGACATTACCTGCAACATCAGCGTGGGCTGGTCCTCCCTGTAAGCGTGCAGATAAAAGGAGCGTGTTTGCCCATTTCCCTTCACTGTGCTACTTTTTTTTTTTTTTAATTTTACAGAAGGAGCTACCCACAGATGTCAGATGATGAAACAGGGCTCTCTGATGATGATGGTTTTGAACCATGTGCGATTGATTTGACTTCTTTCTTTTCTTTCCCGTTTTAGAATTCCAAAGTGACCGTCTGAAAGTGAATGTTTTCACAGCAACCAACACCTTTATAAATGACTTCAAAGTAATCCATTTCCTTTCCAAAGCCACATGTTAAGACTTGAAAAAATATCTGCAGTCATTGTTTTAAACAGGTTTTGAGGAATTAAAAGTTTTATATATATATATATATATATATATATATTCTTATTTCAGCTATAGAGCTTATTTACCTTAAAAATGTATAGGCCCCAGACAATACAATAAAACTAATTGCCTGAGACAGAACAGCTCAGTCAATGGGTCTTCAAGTCACCAGGTCACTCAGCATAATTTCAGCACATACGTTATTGTTTATGCCTCCATGAGGAATATTGCTAAAGGAACATTTTGCCGTCCATCCCCCTAAGTAAGCACATCCAAAATGTTGTGTGCCAATTTTAGACTTCAGTTTGAAGCTGAGGGTAGCAAAGAAGTTAAAGAAAGGGCATAATTTCAAAACAGCATTGAGCCACTGAACCAGCCATCGTTTTTACTTTAATTGGTTGCCACTCCATAGGTCAAAAAAATAAACACAGTCTTGTCACCTGCAGTGTGAGGGAAAGGGAGTGGTCACATGTAGCTTGTAGTTTAGCTAGTCCCTATCCATCCTAAACTTAGGGTGTAAAACTCCTTGGGAGATTTTTTGTTAAGAAACAGCTATATGCCATTTAAACTACTGGGGTTTGGTGCGTTTTCTCACAGTCATTCTGATAATTGCATTTGATAAAATCAATTAATTTTCAGATCTTGAGTTTTCCACAAAGGGTTCTGTCAGGTTATTGTAGACTAAGAAATCTGATAATTGGGAATGCTGTTCCCTTTGTGCAGCTTGAACACATCCTAGCAGCTTAAAATAAATATTAACCTTTTTCCCTCTAGCAAATCCTCTCTCTCAGTCTTCACAGGCAACAGGTTCCCTTCCTGTAATAACACTGATAAGGGAAATTGTAGCTGCTAACTAAGATAAGGTTTGCCAAGAGTGGATTGAGATAATTTTTAATGACAATTTATAAATCATTGCTAATTACAGTCCAATACTGTTATATCACAAACCTGTAATATAAAACAAACCCACAAAGTGGAGTTAATGATTATATCTTCAGTGGAGAATAAGACTTCTTTACTAAACAGTAAAATACCATTTAATTCTTAAGCTTCCGTAACTCATCCACAGGTTTATCAAATGCTGAAAATGAGCAGTTAGAGAAAATCCTACATCTTAGCAAAGTGAAGCTGTAACATAATACTGCTCTCCATTGCACACAATATGTGGCTAATTGTACTTCTAGGAATAGCTGCTAGAGATGTCTCTTTCTAGACAAACCAGTTGCATGGGCTGAACCCCACCATCTTCAGAGAGGGCACCTTTTCACCTTCAGTGAAAAGAAGCACCCCTATGCTGTGCCTTGTGATGGCTGGTTGGTGAGTCTGAGCTGGGAGACAGAAGAGTGGGCAGCTGAATGTGAGAAAGAAAGTGAGAGAGAAAAAAAAAAAAAGAAAAGAATCTGGTAGTTTCTTGACCGTAGGCCAGGCTGGAAAGTACTGTAAAACTGGCTGGGAAGATTAATAATATACTGCTAGGCCATTTCAGTGGCACCACTAAATGGATAAGTTAAAAGAGAAATTGAATTGGAACCTTCTGACTGGTTTATATATTTACTTACACAGTGGCAGCCTTTGAAGCACAATCTATTATGCTTCAGACAACCAATTAGATAAAACAGTAGAGTTCCAAGGAGATGTTTTTTTCAAAGCCATCACCCCACTCTAGCATCGTGGCCTTGGTCTGTATCTCGAGTGATAACTGTGTCTTGGGATGGGCATACCTTTTTTTTACTAAGAGCAGAAACAGCCGCTGTGCCCTGGGAAACTGTGGAAGCAGTTCTGTCCTCTTCTGATGGGAAAGTGAAAGATTCATACCGTGTTTATCTCAGCACCTTAGATGGTAACATTGAGAGCCTCCTTCCTTTCTCCACCTGACACCATGTCATCCCTCACTGCAATGGTATTATTTTCTGGGCTGCAGAAGAAAGCGATCTTGAGACTAAAATCCTACTGAGCTGCAAGAGATAGCTTTCTTCTTGTAGAGCTTCTCTCTGGGATTGCTTCAAAACCCAGACAGGCATCCCTGCATTGGTTATAGCTGGCATGAATTTCAACCCTTCCTTACAAAATGCAGGGAGTGAGAAGATGAAATTGCTTTTGAAATGAAAACTGAGATGGAGACGTAACCATACGAAGCCAGGAATTTATACCGCAGGCTAGGCATAAAGTACCTATGCTTTAATCAGGTCTATCCTTAAGCCTGGTTTATGACCGTTTCATCCTGGTTCTTTGATGAGACCATTTCAGGGTTTCATTCACATTAATTCTTGATTTATACTTAGAGAAGTTAACTGTTGGCACTGAGAATCAGTAGTGCTGTAACTGAACAAGGATGGGTAGTTGTCTTGAATCCTGATTTAGGATCCTGCCGACTATGCCAATTTGTCAGGAATGGGTGATTTAGACCACTTAAAGAACCACTGTCAAAGGTATCAGCAAAAGCGGTTTTATTGAAATATGATGTAAACTTAACAAAGCTTGATCCAAGGTGCATTCTATTACTTTCTGCACAAAGGATGTAACAATGATTCAAAATTACCAAGACAGAATCAAAGTTACCAAGACAGAATCAAAATTACTAAGACACAAATCAAAGTTGCCATAATACAAAGTTGTGAGCAATGTTGGTCCCTTACCAAAAATCTACAGTTAGTGAAAGGTCTCCCTGCCTCCAGGAGCAACCCTGAGAGGTGTCCCAGCTCAAGGGGAGATCACCGCCACGCAGCCGGCTGCTTAGCAGGGAGAGCTCAAAGAAGGCTCGCTTGGGCTGTCAAATTTATGGAATAAAGTGGTTGGCACGCAGTCAAATTACACGTGATGGAACAAGTATGCGTGAGACTGCTTCACCTGCAGAGGACCCTCAGAGAAAAGGAAACCCCTCAACAAGAGAAGGGGATCAAGTTAAGCAGGCTAAGGGTTTCGCAGGGGCAGCGCATCTCTGAGACCCAGTATTGTGGTAGGGGAAGTGACCCGCCTCTCCTCTTTGGCTGACTCTCCGGGTGGTTTGGAAATTGATGAGGGGTAAGGGGGTGCTGCACGGTGAATCCAAAGAGTACCAAGGTAGCCATCCAGTAACCAGTGATTGGAATCAGAGTTCTCTGCATGCTCTTTTTAGCTTTGGGTTTTTTTTGCAGTAAAACCCAATTGGTTTTTGGCAACAAACCCAAATACCTTCCCTGTATTTTAATCCCTTTGTGAATCCCCTGAGTTGTTAAGACAGTCTTTTACTGTATTGCCTTTTCTGTAGCTCTGGTTAGAGCTCTTGCCCAAGGATTTCTAACCTGCCAGTGATCCAGCTCACAGGCATGAAGCGCCCCATAGCCCAGATGAGTGCTCTCGCTGCTATCGTTGTTGAGGTATGTCCTCTCTCAGTTCATTCTAATTAAAAAGATTATTTCATTAGTGCAGGATCTGGAACTCTGTTCTGCTCAGTCCCAGCTCACAGCATAGGTCATTCTAATATTTTTTCAGTGTCTCCAAGTGAAATGGTTTCCAACCTGTTCCCATACGCTACCAGTTCTATTTGGATCAGGACCTCAGAGTTGTAAAGTAATAATGATAACAATTGTATTGTTGGCGTATTGTCCAAATAATGAGTTGTAACTATACAATACTTAAAAGCACTTCTATAAAAAACATTTTGCATGTGCTGTGGGTAGGAAAAAGGGAAAAATAAAGAGCTGTTAGCATTCTTTTCCTTTACTGCCTGGAACATTATGGGTGCAGCTTCCAAATATACTTGTAAAACTGACTCTACACATATCCAAAGGTAGAGAAACATGTATTCTGTGTGGGACAGTGATGACCTGGAAATTTTGTCTGTCTTTCTTTTCTCCCTTGCTGATCACAAAGCAATTCAATGCAAGGTATCTGTGCCATATACATAGTTTAAGGGGTGCACATCTGCGAAAGTACTACAGCATGAGTATTTCTGAGAGTCAGTGGCATTTGTTACTCTTATTAGTACTTCATTAAAAAATAAATTTAATGGAATTAGTAAACTTCAAAGTGTGCAGAATATCCTTGCACATATATCAACATACCAAACAACTTTCCAGTGTTGTTAACTTCAGAAAAATCACTGCTGAGCTTTACCAACTCTATACACTTCAAAACGGCTCACTTAAAATCCCTCATTCCTTTGATCAAATACCTGGAAAATATGCCTTAATGCATTGACAGTCTGGAATAATCATGCTTTGGTCATTCTAATGCATAGTTAACGTTCAAAATCACATACAGATTTTTGAGATAAAACAACTTTCCTCTGTTTTTTCTGTTGGCATTGCATTGGGCTGAGGCAAAAGCCCAGTTTCTTTGCAAGTTTGTGGGAAACGTTTTCACACTTAACATTCAGAAATAATTTTGCTGGTGATATGGTTACCTTGCATTGTGGTTGGCATTGCACCAAGGTTTTCTTTATTAACCTAGGTGTACAACTGCACATATAAGTTTTTCACTCAGACATGTATTTCTTACAATCTATGTAGTGTGGGATATCTTACAAAAACTATCTATGAATGTGAAGGAAATATCCATTTAATAATGGGAAGCAAAACCCTACAGTCCTTGCACACCCCAAACTGTCTTTCCTTCATAGGAATATTCCATTGTTAGCTATTATTTTCCACTGTGTCTTACTATCACTAGTTAATGTAATTTCACTGCACATCTATAACGTCAGCAGTTATTATTATTAGCTCAATTTCTTATGCAGGAAAACAGACATGGAACATCTGTGCAATTTGTTCAAAGACTTACCTCAGCTAAATGGGAAAGCAATGAAGAATATCCAGATCTATCCTTAACCACATGACAATCCTGCCAGACCTAAAAAGACATATTGAATTCTACTTAATCACTTCTTGGAGCATGATAAAACAGTCACCAATAAACTTTGATGAAATAGACACTTTCAAAGTATTAATGATTGGCCACTACCATTACTTTATAAGTAATTAATTACGTTATAAAAACAGAATTGTCCTTCCCATCTGCTCTATGGATTTCTGGATGTATCATGCCTGCGTTTCTGTCCTAAGGCGTTTCTATGTGAATGTCACTTTTAAAGAATTTGATATTCTGAAAAAATAAACAACTATCTTTCTTATCTTTCAGGCATTTCACTCACATTCACTTTTTAAAAAAAGAATTAAATACTAATACGTATTGGCTTAATACGGCAAATTGTTGAACTATTCTGCTATTCCCAGAAGATGAACTGATTAAGTAATTTATTCTGAGCATATTAGTCATCCTGCAAACTTTCCAGTGGTCCTTGGTGGAGCCTGCATTTGTGTGAATGCAAGTTTTATGTGCAAATCATTTTTATGGGTCTTTCAGCACCCTGTCATTTTTGTGCAAAATCAATAGAATGTGCGTACATCAAACCTCATTTAAATGTGAAAATAGTTTTCATACCAATGAAAAGAAGCCATTTTGGAAAACACAGGGTTTTCTTTCACTTAAAGCTTCTGAGAACACCTACACAGGGCTAAAAGTGCCTCCAAAAGCATCTGTGGCACCTCAGAGATCCTCTGCTTCCCTCCTTCAGTGGCTGATTGCGTGCAAGGGACAAAATATAAGACATTTCTTGAACAGAAAAATTTAGTGAAGCATTACTGCTTCACCCCTCTTCTTCCAGAATGAGAGGGCATGACAAAGAAATCGTGTACACTTTTTAATGTAAATAATGTCTGTCTCATTCCATTAAATGCTGTGGCCCTACATTGAAGCTATACCACTATAAAACTGAAATTATAATCTGGAGAAAGACCAGTTGATATATATATATATATATATATATATATATACACACACACACATATATATACAGAGGGCAGAGCTAGAAGCATGAAAATGTCACCTCTATTTCTGAATCTGTCTGCATTTCTCTTTAACAGCCATACCGTTATTTCAGCGGAATTTTTATAGAATTTTATGCAGACATGCATACATATAGACAACTTTCACTGAGATACTTTCAGTGCCCATTGCCAAAGACTACAAATGAAGAGCAACTAAGCAACCTGAGGGCACTGCATTAAGTTCTGTGTTGCTTTGTAGAGGTTTCTGAATCTTACAAGAATTTGCAAGAAGTAAAGTCCAAGTAACATCTTTGGAATTAATTTGCAGAGCAATTTTTAAATAGTATGCATTGACATCCTTCAAAGCTGGGAAAAAATATGGCTGGTATGACCCTCTAAATTGGCTGGTATATTTTATGTTCCATTTAATTTACCTAAGTAACTCCTCTGGAAAAGACAGACTCTGTGGTGAAAATTAGGGATGTGACATAAGTAGTAACATTGCTCCATTAAGATGCATTATGAGCAGTAAACTTGCAAATATAATTGTTTTTAAGCAATTAATGAATAATATTTAAGGGAATTTGACAAAAAGAGAAGATTATAATTTCATTTTATGGCCAGGTAGTAAGAGGATTAACCAGTTTTGCTACAGTTAACAGCACACAGTAGTGAATTCAGATCTTGTCCAATATTAATTTTTAAACGTTAAAAGAAAATACAGTTCAGCTCATGGAAACACCATTCAACCCTTTAAATTGAGTTCATCAGTCACTGGCCTTTTATATTTTTATTTACTTATTTGGTTGTTTTAGAAAAATTCTCCATTGTGTTAACCACATTAAAATCCTTCTTCAGAATAAGATCAACATCCGAGGCTAAATTTAAACCTCAGGAAAGGTAAAAGAATCTTTAATTTATGAAACTGAACAAGTAGACTTATCTAAACATCTCTAGGGCTTTAATGGGGGATATCTATAATTCTCTGAATTGTATTCCTTTCACAGTGATATTTTGTAATTCCATTCTATTACCCTTGCTTAACATTAATGAGATAAAAAGATCACATTATGGCGATTGATGTTCTTCAAATTAAATGCACGTTTCCATGTACAAAGCTGTCTGCTAATTTAAAAAACATAGCATGTAACATAGAATCATGACCATGGTCATCACTCAGCTGGGATCAGATAGCATTTTTTATCTATTCATTGGATTTAACAAGGCATGAGATGGAAGCAGAATACAAAGTGTGGGTAGATTATCCCATATCCCCCCTTTTGGCCACTTCTTGGCAATCTCAGCAAGGAAACTGAGGCTTCATGTTGCCATGGAAATAAACCTCAAGGTCAAAGGGGCATATGGAAGGTCAGGCAATGACAAAGGAACATCTGAGAGGCCATCTGGATGAGTGACCTGACATAATTAGTCATTAATCCCACTCTTGGGAACAATAGAGTTAGACGAGAATGTGTTTGGACTTTGATCGTGGTCAGGGTGATCTCATGGGGAAAAGGAAAGAAAGCTCCACTTGGTAACTAAGCAGATTACCCTGGCATGCTGTTAACTAAAGAAGAGTAGTCAGAAGAGGCCAGTGGGATATGCATTTTATATATGCTGTGTTTTCCCTTTAGTTACTACAGGCCTCTCTAGAGCCATGTGGCTCTAGGATTAGCTTCTGGGTAGTGATTTTTTTTTTTTTTTACAGTTTTCAATGAAAAGAAAGCAAGTGTCCCAAAATACTTCGCTTAAAATTCCCAGGCAACAGATGGGAAGAGAGCTGAAGAGCCAAAGGCATCAGCCAGCTTGGTTTACAGGTGTCAATATTTACCAAGCAGGGTTGGCCAGGGTGCCTTTTGGTAAAAAAGGGAGAGAATGGCTAATCAGTAAAACAATAGCAATCATCCCTGTTGCCTGTTTTATACTGAATGGTTAGAATTATAAGATGACCGAGTGTGTGGCAAAAGCTCCCTATCAGCATGTGTCTTTCTATTCCCACTCCTTTCCTTTGCATGTCATGTTTTCATTATTGAGACCAGCGCCTTGATGAGAAGATAACCCTCACGTGTATCTGAGATTCTTCTACTTGAAGAGTTGGTGATGACTGATGATTGATGGTCTACAATGTTATGGGGTGTGAATGTGATAACGGACTATATTATATGCACGCAACCCGGGACAAGTAGAAATTCATTTTTCCTTTGGATAAAAAATATATGCTTTTAACTGTGCCATCAAAGAAAGTAATAAATGAAATAGACAAAGGAGACTATAGAGTAGGAACAGAGGGAGTTTTCAGTGACAGTTTTGTTTTGTTGTTAAATAAAGTGAAATGCAGCATGTGGTGCTCATTTTTAATGAGGATATATTCATTAAATATTTTCCTCTCAAAAGATATTTATTCCATCATATTGTACAATCTCTGCTTAAATGTATCATCTTTGCCTGTGACAAAGGCATTTTCCTAGGCTACAAACAAAAGCTAAGCCACTGATACTTCTCTATAAATACAAGTAAGCATCCAGGAACCTCCATAGAGAAGGTCAGATACAACATCAGCAAATGAAATCCTTTGCTGTCCCTGTGTAATGAAAGTAACTTTTGCAAATAATTTCTGCCACCAACAGCTTCCACATTTTAAATTAAGTCTTTAATAATTGACCAAGCCCAGGAGAAATATGTGCTGCTTCTCTATAATTAGTGCTCAATTCAATAGTGCACAGAGGAAACTCAGTCTTCTCTTTTTTATATCTTGTGATTTTGACACCAAAGGCCACTGTTTTTTCCCAAGAACATATAATTTATTGGTTCAATTAACAAACAGTAGTTGTAACCCAGGAAAACATAATATTTGTCAGTAAAAATCAGCAAAATCCTTGGAAATGGTAGGTGTGTCACTCTCTTCTCTTCATTTGCTTTAAAATTACCAAGTGAAAGACTGACAAAACTGTATTGATTTATACTTTCAGAGCGCTATATGGTAGTTTTATTGTGAACATCTAAATTCTTTACCCAACTAAAAATTAACTTTACCTTTGTATTTCAGCTCTCGGGACAACGTGTTATGGACTATAAGAAATTGCTGATGGCAATCCAGAAATGAATCTATATTATCGTTGTGGAAAAGTTGTTACTCCTTGAAGCACAAGCAGTATCATAGCTGTCATTAATGGATTGGACCTTAATGAATAGACTTTGTATGAATAAACACAAAACAAATCTTGTCAGCTTCATAAGAACGTAGAGGCAATTTTGGCAATTATTCTGGAAGGAATAATCCAGCCCACATGATCACTGGTGTTCACACAATGCCAAAATTCAAAACTATACAGGATGCGGAAAACATTAATTTGGAACAATATACAAGCAACAAATAGCCTCTTTCTTTTTTGCAAAATCATCTTGTTTTCATTTGACAGAATCATGCTATGCCCATTTTATTAGGGAAAAAGATTTCCACATTGTGCCATTTTCTTTTTTCTTTAATTTTTTTCAGAATAAGAGTGAAGAAGAAGGGATTATGTAACATGTTCGCCATTGTGCATGACTTCAGTGCAAGAATATATTCTTCCTTCCTTCAACAAATTCAAGCATTTGACTTCAGGAACAGTATTTTTAACCTTCAAAGATAAGTGCTAGCATAGAACCAGTTGAGAGAAGTCATTGTATTGACAGAGATGACCTTGCAAATCTATAGATTTCTAGATTTCCTTCATAGTTAGAATAAAATGTGTTCATAGGACTTTATCCAGACTTCGTGTACCATACTGTCCACGAGTAAGTCAGAACAGAATGGCTGAATGGGGATATAAACAGGCCATTGTTAAATAGCTTTGTTGGATTGCCTAAGGTTTGACTTGGAGTTGTTAAGATATTGTATTTCAGAATGACTCATCCCAGTCCCAGTAACAAGTTGCATTTGGTTTCATTTATCAGTATTATTAAATAAAATACATCTTCCTTGTCCCCACTGCTGCCTAATACCTAGACGATACTCCAAGGACAAACCCTTTCCCCTGCGGAGTTTGATTTAACAACTCTATATCATGCAGGGATGTGTTGTTTTCCTACTTTTCAGTTTGTTTATTTCTTCGTTGTATATAGTTTTGAAGATAAGACCTTCATCTCCTTATTTAATTAACATCTGGGGAGACTTGAAAGTGTTTAATTCCTGATCTTTTTGCCATCTGCCACAGGCAGGATCACATTGTCCCTCTGTTGCATCAGTGAGAAATTTCTGCCCATGATGCAATGAGTAAGAATGACACTACAGTCTATTCCCAACTTTGCATAGGTTTCCTGTGTTTCTCTTCAGAATTACTAAAGCTTTACAGGCAAGAAATCTAGGTCCTAATCTACCAATTCACTGCATGTCCCAACACCTGACTAATGACTGCCAGGCTAGGCAAGGCAGCCTTTTAAGTTATACCCCAAGCTTGGATTTCTGGTGTCCTTGTTGCAGTTGTGCTCAAGCATTCCTCTCAGGGAGGGGGGTGGACAGAAACTAACTGCCGAAAGCAACAAAGCATTTTTTCTTCAGCTTTCCCTCAACTACTTCTGTCCAAGGGCTCCTTCTTTGCTCCAGTGCTCTCCTTTCCCCAAAAGCCAATGAAACTGATGAGGAAATTAAAAAGAAACCACCTTTCTCTCAGCTTTTAGCCTCCATTTTCCAGCCTGGCTTCTGCGTGACTGGATGTTCTGGCTCACCAAAGAAAGTCCAGGCCATCAAGCGACGCTGGCTGGTATCTTGCTTGGGATCACAACTTAGAGCTGAGGATTGCACTTCAGTTTGGGCAGTGAATAAACTGATGGTGGAGGCGTGCGTGATTTCATACAGCAAGGCTGCAGGACTGCACGAGTTCATTTCCACCCACCTCTCACAATATTGCATAATCCCTGAGCTGCTCTATTTATTCTCTCAATACTTGATTGAAAAATGGCTTAGAAATACTGAGAAAATTCTGGTGATAATTGAAATATCGATTGAGTAATGCTGTTGATATTCTACCTTGGAAGATTCATAGCACTCTGAGGTTATTTCCAATCCTGTTATTTGTTTTCACAAAATGGAAGCCAGAGGTTATGAGCTGATTTCTTATGACCTAGAAACATTCCTGATATAGACAAAGAAGTCTCAGTAAGTTTACTGCTTTTTCTGAATTTGTCATTGCATGTAAATGGCAAAGAAAACCAAAAAACTCTGAATTCAATATTTACTGCTAGTTGTTCAAGATTGATAAACTTATTAAAATATTTTTAAAAGAAATTCTGAAGCAAGTTTTCCAGTATTAAAACTTTATTTGAAAATCTAAATAATTAAGAAAAAGAATTAAAATACTTTAAATTTATTATGAAAAAGCCTTGCAGCCTACATGCCCTGGGCTCAAATTTATACTCTAAAAGAGGAAAGCAGGGATTGATCTTCAGTCCTTTACATGAGCATATCTATTACTGGGCTATGCCATCCACATATGTAGGGCAACTTTCTCTTCCTCCATCATTCTTTAAATTGTCAAATTTGAGCCTCAAAAGTAAAGGGACTTCATTCCAAATTAGTTTGAAATTATTTGACACTTCTAGTTGTTCCTTTTTGATTTAAACTATTTGTAGGACATAACTTAAATTCCCAAATAAATTTGGATTTACTAAAATTACTTTTTCATTTGACTGTGAAAAATGCCAAATAGATATAAATTTGTTCATACCTAAATTAAATGGATTTCAATGGATGTTGTATTTGGTAAAACTAGATTTATATTTATAAAATTGTAGCATATTTTTATATATTAGAATATAATCAGGGTACATACACCAAGAATGAATGGGGTATTTAATTAATATTTATACTGTTTATAGCAGCTGTTAGGCATAACCACCTTCCTAATTTTAACCATTACCAAAATATTTAATACCACATATGAGTCTGGCTGAAAGAAAAATTGTGTGGAACCAGCCACTAGGAGAAATTTCAATATACTAAGTTTCCTGAAGCAGAACACTTACCTTAAGAAGTACTGACAGAAACATTAATAGAACAGTGTAAAATGCTAATCAAGTGAAAAGCTCTTGAGCTTCGTATAATGCTTTTTGAAACTAATAATAATTTAGGTTCATATGAGAAGGGTAAATAACCACAATACAATTAGGTCCTAAGGAATCATAGTGAGCAAAAGAACTATAGCTAAATTTTCTTCTTTTTTTTCATAACAGGAATACTAAACATTTACTTGCTTGTAATAGAGGAACTTAAACTTAGGTCTTGAAGCTGACATTTCAGATCAAAGATCAGTTTGGAATAAGTTTTACTGCATAAATCTCTTTAGTAGCTCACATAACACTTCAGAAGAAAAAAAAAACACCCTCAGAGGAAAATAATTATGTTTGATGAAAGCTTAATGTGTTAAGATTCATATTAATTCAGTGTTAAGATTCACGTAGCAAGCCTTAAATTTGCTAGTAAAGTAAGTAAAGCTTGTACTCATATTGTCATACTATTATTACAGAATCCAGAAACAGAAGTCAAAACCCTGTTGTTGACTGGCTAAACCAATTAAACTAACATGCAGACTTGATACCCATCTACACTGTTCTGCACATGTACCTGTTACCATAAAAGCAAAAAATAATGATTTTGTTTTATTTCAGTTCATTTGAAAGTATACCTGTGCTATAACTGAAATGTTCTGCGACTGATGAACTGTCCTAAAATCTTCTCTAAAATAAATATGAGCTTTTTGTCTTATGATTTAGGAATATTTGATCAAAGTATTACATATACTCATGTAATAAAGGTGAACAACACTGAAATAACAATTCCAATCAAGCTAATAGGAGAAACAGTTTTCTAATGTCTGAATTTAAAAGGGAGCATAACATATTAAAATTGTTGTAAGCACATACCTGTCAAGAAGACTAATATAAAGCCTAAAAAGGCCTTAATGTTTCTTCCTCGCATTCATGAATATATAGTTGGACTGAAAACCACAGTGATCAATTTATGGTACTCTTAAAAAAAAAAAAAGTTGAAAGACTCTTTGAGGTGGTGTCAGGCATGTCAGGTAACATTCAGACAAAATAAATGTTTTCAGAAATCAGCTGAGTGACTTCTTCCCAGCTCTCAAAAGCCACTTAGTTGTTACTACAGCAGCTTTTGCTCTTAGGAGTGGACTCCACAAGGCTGCAGTAAGTACTTTCCATCCTAATGTAGAAAACAAAAAAAAAAGCTAGAGCTGGAAAATGAGTTCTTCAACAGGGAGCATGCTCAGAAACAAAAAAAACCCTACACCCAGAATCCCTAGAAGAAATCTTAAAGGGCTATTGTCTGGCAGTCTGCTCTGTCTAATTGACCACATCAGTAAATCATTAAGCTTATTCTTTTAGTTACCCATCTTCATCACCCAAAATGAAATTGTTTTGGGGATGGAGTGCAGAGAAGAGTCTGGAGGGAAAATACAGGTGCTCAAGCTCTGAAACCAAGCTTAACCATTTTTACTGTAAAGTGCAGATGGAGGAGACTTATGTGCTGTTTTTGAGAATAACATATAACAGGTTAGTCTTACTTCTCAGGTTTACATTACTGGTTTCTGAGAGAGCTATTCTGCTCTGTTTCAGAGCAAAGTTAAAGATGCAAGTTTAAATCACTAAGAATCATGGCTTTCAGTCTTCACCTGTTTGATTTTGTTTTCAAAGGGACTGCATGCATCCTCACAGTCAGTTACCAGGTCTTAGCTGGGAGCCAGGATCAAACAGCTGAGAGATGATAGAAAACAGGTCCATAAACTACTTCTCACTTAAACATATGACTGCTTCCAACCTGCTTGTTTGATTTTGGCGTGAGGCGAGTTCAATTTAAGTTTTAGTCTTATGTTATCAGCTTGCTTCTGCCTTGAAAAGGAAATGCTCACCGAGGTAGTGCTGGGAAGCCGTTTAGGAAGCTGCTCCTTGCTGCCTCTCAGCTGTACGCTAATGGCTTCCAGCTGAACTAACTGCACTCATGCCTCTCCCCCAGCCTGTCCCCCTGCAAACCGCTGCTGGAGACGGCCACAAGCCCAATCAGATGTCTTAGGTATCCGAGCCGGCAGCCACTGTTTCTTAACAGCAACTTTACTGCTTTCCTGCCTATCTCTGAGTGAGTTCCTGTCTTCAGCTCTGCTCCTTCAGTGGTCTTCGGCAAAACGGGGTTAGCACTTGCCCAGGCGGTGTCTGTGCTTCAGCTGGGAGCCATTAACTGACAGCTTGTGAAATGGCAAGGAACAATTTCCTAATTGCCTGTCAGCTGTAGCTGCCTGAGGAACCCTTCCAGCATGTGTCACAGCAAAGTCAAGCAGGTTATTTCAGTTATTTCAGACGACCCCCAACAGAGATATAGGCTACTCTGGTTTCATTTTTTTTTGTGATGGGTCTGTCCAGGAGCACTCAGAAAGTCTGCTGGTGGAGGAAGCCATATATCCTTAAAAACACTTCACTTTCAGTTACTTGCTCTCAATGCAGGCCCAGCTCTCCATGATCGGGTGGTCACGCTCAGTGCACCTGAGACACAGAGTTAGGAAGCCCTCTGTGACCCCTCTGGGGATGGACACCCTACGTACAAAACCATGAAGGTTTGCCAGCAGCCTGACGTGCACCCTGGAGAGAGGAACAAACATATATTGACTATAACTTGCATGCTGTCTGATTGGGAAGGCAGTGGAAAAAGAAGTCAGCGCCTGCCAAAAGCATAACAAAATGCAAAAGCATAAGAGCTTACTGAGAGAAGGATTCAAGCAGGAGGAGAGGCATCTGCCTTAACATCTCCAGCTTTAAAGCCACTTCTTGTATCAGGTGAGGCTGTTTTACTTGGCGGGGTACAGAGGATTCTGGACTGGGGAACGCTTCACCATTACTCTTAAAACCGAATACCAGCGCAGCCAGGAGCGCAAAGGCCTTCAGGTTGGAAGAAGAAGAGGGAAGAAGTGAGTCTATATGTCTGTAACCTATTTGTTAGAGCTATGAGGTGTTAGACTGGGTTTATGTTCCTATTTCCTAAATGGTTTGTGTATTTTTATTTTAGCCAGTTCTATATACTGTTGTCCCAGGAGCTGAGCAAGTGGGAGTTAAATTGCATTCTCATTTTAGTTTTCAGCTGTACAAGCTCCACAATCTGGGACCTTCCAGTGACAGTATTCTGCCACTCACCACAGCGGCAAGTATGGGGAGAAGCAGAAAGGGTGATAGAAAGACCTCAGTTTTATCTCGCTCAAGGCAAAACACGGAGGGATGGGGACTTGGAGCCAGAATTTTGCAAGTTATGAACTTGCAAAAAATGGAATGACCTTTTTTTTATACCAAGAGCCAAATGTGCTCTAACTATTCTGGATAAACGTAAGAGAGTGAACTATTAGTCTGGAGGTGAAAGAGCATGATTTCTCTCAACAGATCTGCATCCAAGAAATGTGCATAGTATCTGCACATTAAAAATGAAAAGCAGCCTTTCTAACTGTTGTCAGCCTGCGAAAGTCTGATTTTTATTTCAGAAACCTCTTTGTTTCAGAAATTGCTTACGCTGAATGGGTGGAGATTAAATAAATTGGCCGCCTGTATTGAATCAGGCCCTTGCTTAAGAGTCCAACAGGTCTCCAAGCTGACAACCCAGAAGAACAGAAGGGGCCAGGCATATTTTGGATATAGCTGTTCAACTTCTTACTTGAGATCAGCAGATAGCTTAAAAAACGTTAGATCTATAGATATATAGGTCTTCAAACCCACCTCACTAACGGGTACATCTCAAAAGTAGTCTTAAAACAGAGTCTGAGGACTGAACCTCACAATCCAGTGCATATGTATCCAGCTATAAATTCAAACCCCAGGTGGCTTTGTGCTTCACACTGCAAAAAGACCTCTCTGATGTTAGACTGACTTAAGTGACCAAATCAGTAAATGAAACCAGTAGCACTAAGTACCCAAAATGTGACTCTTTCAGAGAGCAAACTGTACACAACCTTCTGGATGCCGGAGTTGCAGTGTTCTGTCATTAAAAAACTTGACTGGTGGGAAAGACACAGAATTCTTATCTCAAGCAAAAACGCTTCTGTATTTTTTTGACAGTGTATTTGAGTAAGATCTAGTCCTGCTGGAAAAGGAAAGAAGCTGAGGCTGATCACATGACTGCTCTAATTGTCACAAACTAATTAAGTGCTTTCAGCTGTGTCTATATTGTGCCCCTGTTTACTTGGCTTGTTCACACTCAGCTGTAGGTGGCTCTTTCAAACATTCCTGTGTTTATTACTTTTGTCCCCTATATCAGAATGGTTTTTTTTAGGAGATATAACATTGACAAACATGGCAAGTTTTACTTTCACACCATGTCTGGTAAATAAGTGGCTTGAAAAGATGCTGATGTTCACTATAAGGGAATGTGTAGAATGCAGTTGTGGGTACTTGGAAGGAACAGTTACTGTTGAAACTCAAATCTGTAACTGCTTTCAACACAGATTGAGTGACTGGCTTCTTTCAGGGCTGGGGTGTAATTCCAGCCATCAAATGCCAATTTCTTTTTAGACTGTTGTTGCAATATACATAATATCCTTGTGGCAACCAAACTGTAATTACGAAAGATATATCATGGTTTTATTTCCAGGTGCCTCAGGTAAAGTTTTGAAACATTTAATGTGTGAACTGAACTTTCTCTTGCTGGCTCCTTCCCAGGCATAAATGTATGCAATGTGTACTAAAAATCTAGCTATTCTAGGCTTCTGAAGCTGACAGTAAGCCAGTGTTTAACTCATTTCTAGTTACATTATGCCTATATATAAATCAAATATCCTTTTAAAAATTACTAACCACGCAACTTGTGTGATATGACTAGTGAATACTGGCAACTAATTTTGATTTACCAACTCCAGCTGACTAACAAGAGATCATAAATTAGAAGAGATGAAAAAATCCTTATAAAATTTGGTTTACCTTATTTGAAACTAGTTTGGCTTTGTCTGAAAAAAAATATGCAGGTTATAATTATACATTTTTTGCCTTTTCTTTTTAAATAGAACTTCCAAACATGTAGATGGTTGTAAGAAGCACAAATCCAAAGTTTGTCTGCTCAGCACTGCCATCCAGACTGACCCAATATTTTTCCCACTGCTTGACATTTGACATGCAAGTTACAGAAAACAAAACAAGGTGCAATTGTGCAAGAGATTGAACTAGATGGCATCTGAAGGTCCCTTCCAACCTAAATTAGTTTATGCTTCAGAAGGTAATGAGGGAATACAGAAGATATAAAATCAGAATAACAGGTTTTCTATACGTGCTTTCCTCAGTGCTTTGTAAGTAACTACATAGTTATTATTATAAATTTCATTTGAGCTAGCTTAGTTTGAGTGTTGTGTGTTAGCCACATCACTGGAACTGTATTCAATTTTAGGAGAAGCTTCTGCTGGGAGGAAATCTGAAGGACCTTAGCAAGGTCTGACTCCTTCCTGGAGGGAGATCTTATCAGTCTTTTTTGGTTTATAGGGGCAGCCCTAGGTAGAAGGGACCAGAAGTCAGTCAGTCAGTGTTTGAAAAAGTCCATATTCTGTCTGCAAATTTGGGTGAATAGACTAGAGACAGTAGAAAACATGCTGCTCCTGGAACCTGCAGTGTGAGCACCCTAGGAAAACACACATAGGAAAAGAAGAGTTTTGTACAAAATGGCTACGATAAGGATGAGCCCTGATAGGAAGCATGAAATAATGCTGCAGGTCAGAGGTGGAGACTGCAGGCACACCTGAGTCATCTCCACATTAGCCAACCCCTGTGCGGCTGGCACCATGACCCAAGCCTTGCACAGCCAATTTACCCTGTTCCCTATTTAACAATAATCCTCGTGTTACTACTGTGGCCTATCAAGCTAGGATATACCCTCAGTCTCTTAGCGAGACTGGAATAAAAAAAGAAGGAATAAAAGCTTAATGGGATGACAGTTCCCATTGTTCTCAAATTGTGCCCAGATACAGTGGAAGCATTCCATTGCTGCAGCATGTGTTCAGTGGTTACAGTCATGGGCAGCAGTAGAAAATCCTATGACAAATAGATGTTGATCACTTTTGAAAATCTCACCCTCCGTTTTTGCTGAACACCCCTACAAGGAGGCTCCTTTATGCTCTGCAGTGCTCTATTCAGTGCAGGAATGTAATAGGAATGCAGTTTGTATAACATTTATATATCATTATCATCATCATCATTATCATGATGTGTTATCTGTCTGGCAATCTGCTTGCAATATGAATGACAATTCTTCATATTGGTCATGTTTTTCCATGAAGCAGATAATTATTGCTGGCAGAGAAAGGCAGCTTGGATTTAAGAAGGCACCAGATGTTGCTAAAACTGCTTTTAAACTCTTTGTTGCTTCCCGGAGCTTGCAGCATGCAGAGAAATTGCAGCAAAGTGCTGCTTCACCAGAACCGGTAGCCTAATCTCTTTGGCTGTTTCTGTTATGCTTTAGCACCAATGTCTGTGTTGTGGACACCCAAGGCAGCCAGTAAATCTAGTCCAGGTTCTCACTACAGTCCACTGGCATCAATTAAAGATAATTACGGCAGCTAGTGTCTGCCTTGTTGAGAACAACCTTGACTGGAACCCATAGCTAAGGATAGCTCAGCTTGAGGCAAAGAACTGCCTAAGTTACTTGAAAGCTAAAAGTCTTTCCTTTTAGCAAAATATTTTTGACTAAGTCTTGGTATCAGAGGGTCAGGATTTGACACAATATTGGCTTCAGTATCAGCTGTTTGAGAATATATGTATATTTGAAACTGGACACCAACTTCAGAGTTTCCTACTTAAGAGACTGTTTCTGCTTGTCAAAGACCTGTATTTTCTATGGGTTTGTCCTAAGGACCACATCGTGTGATTACAATTAATTACTTGAAAGTTCCTGAACAGAGATACCATCAAATACAAACTTACCATAGGTTTACATAAGCAAGTTGGGAAGGGAGTTATCGAAGGAAATCAACTGAACTGCATGTTTTGCCTGAGTCTGTTACCTATGGCAAAGACCATCATCAACACAGAATATTATATAGACAATATACTTATGGATCTCAAGAAGTACATATTTTCAATTATTTTTTCCAGCTTCATAAGGTTGTGGGCTTGTTTTTGGTTCTTTTTTTTTTATTTTTTTCTGACTCCCAGAAAAGTGGATGACACCATTTATCTCCTCTGGAAAAAGTTAGTCTAAAGGACTTTTTGTTAAGTTTTAAAGACAATTACAAATTGCTTAAAATCACAGTAAGTTTCTTTTAAATGTCTCTTGGGTCTGGTTCTCTCTTTACAGACAGTAAATTACACAAGTGTGATCGTGTTTGTGATATTTCACTAGAGATACTCCCAGCCCTACAACTATAAAGTAACAAAGAATCAAGCTTCATAAGTATATTTCAGTTTCTCCAGATTATGCTGGGGTATAGTGCAATAAGGGCAAGGAGGCAATCTTCCTGAACAACCAGTCCATTTTAACATCGAACAATGAACAAAGTCCTTCAAAGAAATCATATAATCAAGCATTCATTTGCATTGATAAAATTATTATTATCAGATCCTTAACCAAGACAGGTCAAACCACCTTCATTTCCTGTATCCTTATCTGTCATCTGGACATCTTGCTGTCTGTAAGTGGAGAAAAGTTTAGGGGAAAGGATAGTTGAACTGTTAAAAGTATTAGCTTTTCATTATTATTCTTAATTAAAATGTCACATAAAAAGTCTCATATCTAGATGCCACTATCTCGTTTTCTAAAATGCTATGCCTAAAAGACAAAGCTAAAGGTTAAAATTAAATGCAATTATATTCCCCAGGAATAAAATGGATATACATTAAAAGTATAGTTAGGCTGTAAATTCATTTAAGCTTTTAAAAATTACAAAGGAATATATAAAATGCAAATTAAAGGAGAAAATCTTATTTATCTCCCCTGTTTGTATGGTAATTGGCTGCTTTTAATGAATTAATCTTATGCACAGACTCCTGCTAAATTAGACTACCTATAATGTACTGTCTTCAAGTAACTTCACATTCTCATTATGGCCTCCCTAATTTCTAAAGTAAAATTAATATAATTAGGGAGCAAATCAATACATATTGATCTTGAGTTACTTCAATGGAACAAAAGAATAACAGATTAAAAGAAGGTGATTTTTGTTAGCATTGATTTTGTTAGCAGGCTGAAACAACAGTGTTGAAGAATTAAGTCTTAAGATATTTTCCTTCCCTGAACGGTATCCTCTGGTCATTTTATATTCTCTGTGAAGCAAACATTTTTGCATGGCTGTGTTTGAAAGAAATGAAAAAACAATCTTTTTGCTCTCTGTATTTGGATGGCTGTTTGCTTATGGCATAGTTTTCTTATGGCAAAAGACATTGAGTATGTTTTCTTTTCATGGAGATCCATTTCAGGCTGCAAATTATTTCATCAGACTGTTTCTTTTTCCGAGTGTAAATTAAAGATGGATGCATGCTGGCAAACACTACCTGAATAAATAACTGGTGGTATACTGGGATATAATCAAGCATATGCAGTGAGGAACTTGTGGTTCATAATGAGAAATGATGGAAGCATTCACAGAAATCAAAGCAGCAATGCTTTTCTACGTACCCACCAACTTATTTCACGTGGAAGAAAATGACACTTCCTAGCAGAAGAGAGTAAGTTCTTTTTATTGTATTCAGGAAGACATATTGCTATATAATAGCTTTAGACTGACATTTATTAGTGAGGTGTAAAGGAAAAATAATAATGTGTTACCTTGGCAGCTGAAGTCCATATTCTAAAAGTTGCCACTGGGGATGGAAATGTCTCAGGTGGTTCTGGACAAAGGCTTGTGCCGCTCCACGTTTCTTTGGAGCCTTCACAGGGCACCAGGCTGCTGCTGCAGGTAGACTTTACCCAAACTCATAAGACCATGTTGATTGAAGTCAGGGGCAGTTAATTTGCTTTTCAAATCTTAAAGTCTCTGCAGAGCGTAAACCCTTTTTCCTAACTCGTATTTCATTTCTGTATTTCACAGAAGCTTTATAATATGTGAACAAATTCCCTTGGTGCATGTGATAAATCTAAATTGCTTTGTTTAAAAAGGTAATTAATTTAGAGTTTTTCTTTCAATTTTCACACCATATGAACATGAATAAAGCCTTTCATGGTGTATAAATTTATGTGCAGTGATTACCCAAATGAATGGCAGAAACAGCTGCACCTTAAATCTTTACACTGAATATTCTGATTTACTTGAAGCTAAATTGCAGATTCTGGTTGCATTTCAGACATCCATTTAAACGTAATTTTAGGGAAACAATAGCAGCACATATGAGAGATGTTATAAATATTGGAGGAAGAAGAGCTTTTATGTTTTATTTGCAAATATACAAAAGAGTTTGCACTACATAATCTTCTTTACTAAAAATGGGGCTTTGATGGAGGTAAAGTTAGTTGAATATTTAACAGTATTCCACATTAAGTTATATGTTGATACAATTCTAATTCAATGACTTGTGTAACAATGTAAAACGTACCTGGCCATCTACATGACAAGTGAGAAAGCTATTGCTTAGTATTAAATTTTGTCATTGAAAAAACAATACATTTAACACAAAATCCTAGACACAACAACATAGATGTAATGTAGAAACTGCCATCACTAAAAAATAATGGGTTTTTTTCTTGTGTTAAGACACAGCCCCATTCTAAGGTGGAACAGCAGAGGATAATGGCATTTTTAATATTTTTAGGATAATTTAGAAAACAATTATCTGTTTTATAAATCAAATAGCTACAGTTGTGCAATGATATGACGTTACCAGGAAAACTGGGAGACTTCCTTTTTTCTTCTCATAGAACAATATTTACTTTAACTCTTCTTTTTTTTTATTGATTACATTATTTCTGCATTAAGAGATATTACTATACCTTATTTAATTATAATTTTCAGTTGTACTTGATCTTAGACCCTATTTGAAGAAATGAAGACCTGATGGTAGTGAATTTTGACTTGAGGCAAAATCTGAGTGTCTGTGCTGGTACCAAAATAGTCTCATCCAGTCTTGCTGAATGACAATTATTTTTATTTCAGTTTCATAGGAAATCTCAAGAAAAAGCATCAGGGGAAAAGACACCATTGCCAGGAACAGACAGATCCTGGAGCTCATCCACTAAAGGAAACTTCTTGTTGGTGTCCATGAAAAAGAAATTGAATTTGGGGGATATCCTCTGAATCATGATATTCAAGGTCAAGAATACCCTATTACTGTCTGAGATCCTGTTTGAATCTCAGGTGCATGTTCTCCTAAGCTGAAGTGAAAGACATGAAGAAATATTTTTTCTGTGAGTTCACTGATCGGTAAGCAGAGTTACAGAGAAGTGAGGATTTTTCCATTTGAGTCCTTTTAAGAGAGCCTTTGTTTACAATTGTAACAGCAAGTGATCTTCCTTTCATTCCTTTCCTTCCTCTTCTTCATTTCCTTATTTTTTCCTCTTCCTACATCTCCCCCATTTTTCCCCTTTCCCTCTTTTGTTTCTTTCCCCCCCTTTTCTCATTTTCCCCCTTTTGTTTCTTTTCCTATTTTCCCCCTGGTTTTTCCCTTCTCCTGTCTCCTTTTTTTTTTCTAGTTTTCTCTTTCACAAAATTGACAACCTTTTCTGGCAGAGCAGTCCTTTAGACATCATATATGGATTCCCGCATCAGGACCAGAAAGTGGGAAGCAAGTCTTCTTCCTAGAAGTGGAGAGCAACCCTTTGTGGGCAGAGTTAACATCCAGCATGTCATGAAAGTAATAAGAGGTAGAGATGCCAGAGAAAGAATAGGTTCATTCAAAGAAAAAAATTACAATAATTAGTAATTACTTTACTCATATCATACCTTTGCAGTGGTGGCAGCCATACCCTTATGTTGGCAACCTTGCCAAATACCCCAAAAACATGAGAGTATTCCATAAATTTACAGGGCAGGAGTTGAGAGAGGGGAAGTATGGATACACCATGAAATAAGTTCACAGTTACCTTCAGAAAAGATAGCTTATTTTCAAAGTGAATTTATTCTGTAAGTCACAGTGACTCTTATAAAACAAAATGGGCTAATAGCCAAGATTTAATAAGAGCAGCCCTTTAAGCTTCGTATGCAGAGTTATTCATACAAGCCTGTGCAGCCTGTCCAGTATTCCTCATTATTTCCCAGAAGGCAGTGAGGAGCCTTGGATATTTATTGGTTCAAATAATGTATCACCTTGATTATACATCATTGGGTTCCCCTTGGGTGCCATAATAGCATTTGAGTATGGCATAAGATATTTGGTAAAGTATTAATTATTATTTCTTCTATGATAACTGGGTGCCTAAATTATGAGGAATGATAATCTCACATGCTGAGTGTAAAGATTATTCAAATTTGAAAGAAAGAAATGTAAAACTTAAATTAAAAATGAAAGCTTAAGGCAAAATCAAACTGTCCCTAGGGAAAATTTTCTCTTTGTCAAAACTATGAATTTTACTGGAAAATGTTCTTCATTCTATGAGTTCTGGTGTATGGCTATTTTGCAGAGTCTGTCTAAAGTCTCATCTAGCTTCTGTGACAGTGAAAAATTCTAAATTACCATTCAAAATTCCTAAACATAAAAGCAAGTTTATGAATATTGTGGGCAAAATACAAATAAGCTCTTGCTGCTTTCTTTACTATTCCACATAAGCTGGTGTAGTAGGACAAAAAGCAGATGAACATGAAGCTTTCTTTCCTTTTTTCCCATGCCTTTTTTAGCATAGGAAGCTAAAAATTGTATTTTACAAGAACAAACAATAAAGCAAACACTGGGAGCAGGCTATAATCCCCAAATCTTCAAAATGAAAATTTAATTTTAATACAAAACATCAAGTTTATATAGCCAAAGTCAAGAAAAGTCAAGAAATCCACAAAGTTTTTAACAATTAGGGATCATATTCTATAAATACTCCATTCTTAATCCTGTTTCCTTGTTAAATGTGAAGCTTAATAGATTATTGATTATGCTGTAAAATCTATACCATAAAATATACAAGATATGTGCAGTGGTAACATTCAGGTTGCACTTCTAGCATTAACTTTTATGTTTCCTGACTCTCTGGATTTTAGCTACAACCTTAAACGTTACATTTTTATACTAACAGTTCATGTAGCTCTTACTAAAATAAATTGCACCTACCTTTAACATTTACCTACAGACTAGAAAAGTAAGACAATGGTCTTTATTCAAAATTTGTTGTGACAGTCATGACAAACATATGGATAGTAACAGTCTTACAAGCAGGATGCTTATCTGTTTTAATAGTTCAGAAAGGTCTGATTGATGTGAAAGACCAAGGTCTCTCTAAAGATAATTTAGCCATTTCCATACAGTTTACGCTTGTGTTAGCTGTATCCTGCAAGGGGACTCCCAGGGGGATTTTCTCTGACCTTCCCTCTAAAAGGTAACACATAAGAGATTCCTAAAGGAACCATCATCTAACAAGACTAATGATAGCTTCCATGCCTATTATCATTCAGTGAGAGAGAAAGAGACTTTAAAAATGCAGTACCACATTCCTCCCTTGATGTTTCTCATGATCTATTAAGGTATTAGATGCCAGATAAATTAATCATTAAAAACTTACAGTTAAGTCTTTACAAATAATAACCAGGTGTACTTTGATTATTTTTTTAACTCACTATATATATTTATATATTTCTGTCACTAAGCACAAGCGGTACAAGACAATTTGTTTATTAATGACTAATGGTTACCTAAAGTTCACAAAAAGACCTATATTCTTCAGCCTTTCAGTGCATTAGAAAGTTATGAGGATTACAGAAAACCATCCGTTCTTCATTTCTAAAATAGCTCACGATTTGTCATTCAGCTATCCTTTCATGCTATGTTGGGGAGTGTGAGCTATTGTGATGACTGTTTATTAGGGCATATAACCTGCTACTTGATTTATTTTTCTCCTGATCAGTAGTACTTTGCTTAAAAGTTTCTCCAGTACAACAGAGAATTTGCTAAGGAACTAATTTTTATTGAAGTAGTCCTTTTTTATCTTAGCTTTTTTAGCACAAAAGAGATGATCTACATTTCTGTTTAAACCCTTGTCACCAAAATATGATTACTGACATATTTTTCAGTGTTATATCCAATATATATTTTTAATAAAGAAGAATAAAGTTCTTTCAGAGTAGTAATGACTTGTTGAATTTCACTGTTATCACAAAGATTTTTTTTTTTCAGGGTCTGTATTGTTAGTCCCATCGGAACCATGTTCCTGCATTTCGCCAGTGACCATGTTTCTTTATACAGAAAATGATTGACCTGTATGGCTGGAGCTTAAGTTTCCCAACATGGACTAGTTCAGCTCTATTTCTAGATCTCTAGGTAAGCATGCGTTTGCATGGAATATGGCTAATTCTTGGTGTTTCTCCACTGTAATATAAAAAACATAGATGAATTCAATAGAGTAAGTCCAAATGTGTTTTTAAATGCTAAAAAAAAGTATTCCAGCAATACTGTTTATAGTGTATTTTATGAACCGGTGTGTTTATAATTTTTTTCAATATGATTCCTTAATATCTGTTTGTTTTTATTTTATTAATAGTCTTGATTATTATTTATGGATATTTGGAATAGTTACACCAGAATCTGGTCTAATTCGTTCAACTTAGGGCACTGATTTGAAACATACAGGAACATGTTTAATAAGTAAGGCGCTGTAGTGCACAGTACGTCCTGGAGAGTATTCAGGAAGAAAAGATACACTTCCTTCCTCTCCGTCACCCATCATCAGACAGTGGGACAGATGCTTTACTGTGGCAAGTCTATAACAGCCAACAGCTACGATGAACATTCTTGTGGGGTGTGCCAAAGCTCTGCTGCCCTCAAAACTGTGTGGAACAATGCTGTCCTAGGCAGTAATGGCAAAGTTCCTGCTGACTGTGACAGAGACAGTACACATCTACACCCAAGGTATCCACATCTGTGGTGTGACATGACGTCTAAGAGTAGTTTCCCTTTCTGAAGGTAGCAAAACTTAAACAGGAAGAAAACTGAGAGATCAAATGATGTAGTTAACTACAATCGATATGATTTGTCAGCTAAAATGTTAGGTGTCAGATTTCTAAGAATTTTCTAAGAATTTTTCTACCAGAGTAGCCATGTATATACTTGAAAATATTTTTCATGATGTATTATGAGTCGCTTACCCATCTATATCACTGACACTTGAACAAAGAAAAGGAGGTGTAAAATCCTTTCACAGGAGAGCTGTCCTCAAGACTATACTTAGTGGAAGAGATAAGACTCCAACAATTGTTATGTTACTTTATAGACATTCCCCTCCTTTCTTCTAATCCATTCATTTAGACACCAAGCTGAGGAGCCTTTTGTGGCACTGAAAATGTGTGTTGCACAAGGCAAACTGCTAATAATGATATTTAAATGTATATCGGTGGACTTCAAATATGGGCATGACATACCTTCCCTAAGGGTCAGATATCTAGTCTAGAAGTGGTCAGTAATAGGTATAGATATAAAGTATAACATATTTTTTGTATTGTTGAACAAAGTACTGAAAACTAGGACTTGTATAGATATTTAACAATAAATAAATAAATAAATAATCCTTGTCTGTCAAATCTGTGAATTTGTCAAATTTGTGAATCTGTTGAATCTGAAAACAAAGTGAGAGAAAAAATTGCACCTAGAATTTTGAGAGTCCCCAAAATAAAATAATTTCACAAAAATTATATCATTACCCAGAAGGGAAAACACTAATAATAACATCTTCAGTTTCCTCTGTTGGACTCTTCCAAAGCTGGAAACCTGCTTTATCCCGTCTCTCTTTGCTCGTTTGCTTGATTAGGAATCTGGTCTATGGGCACCAAGGAAGACCATCAAGGACAGATCAGATCTTAGGCAGGCTGAATTGATTTTGAAGGTTCCTTTCCCTCTCTCCAACAGTAGAAAGCTCTAAAAATAGAAGCCCTAATTTTAGCAGTATTTTTCTGACCAAGAATGGAAAAGAATACCCATAGAGTATTGACCTGTTAGTGTCCTTCAAGCTGGATTCAGGTATGACGATCAGCTCTAGGATGGCTTGCTCCTTATTCAGGTAGGTGAAAGAAAACTTTTGGGTTTTTTTCCTTCATAGGGAAGGATGGAATATAGTTCTAAATGTATCAGAGATTATCACTTCAGTTAGTACACATTGTCCATTCAGGTTGGATGCATCAGCGAGTGGCTCAAGAGACAGTTGTGCATTGGGTAAGGAAGGCAAGCAGAGACAGAGAAAAGCTATTGGGTATTCAGCATATGTAAAGGCCAAATGTTTTTTCCTAAGCAGTGTTTGATGTTGAAGACAGCACTGCTCACCCGACATTTTTCCTGTTATTTCTATGGAAGTATTCTGTGCATTAATTAATTATTTTTTGGTAGCTGTGCTGCCCTTTCTAACATTTCTCGTTTGATTTCCTAAGTACCCTGTTGATTATGTTCAAATCCTATAAATGTAGAAGTGAATGATTGCCTATAGTGTTAATAAGCAATAAAACCTCCAATATAATGTTCATATAAGGCAAATGTTTTATTATGGGAATTAAAAAGGTGTGGCATGGAGGAGATATGAAGTCTGGGATGTGGAAATGATAGAGATGCGGAACACTGTCATAGGAAAAGAATGTTATACGAACAAAGGGCAGTGAGGAAGTGATGGAAAAGCACATCAGAGCACCATTCTCTTGCTCTGTGGCCTGGCTGTTTCGAAGCATAATAAAAATGAGAGATATGAGGGTAATAAAACTCATGCTAGACACATCTCTAAAAAGGGAACTGACTAAAGAATAAAAAAAAAGCGCTTTCCTCCCATATGTTTTAAATTTCCCAGAGTGTATTCAGCTCCAGTAGCAAAGTACAAAGGTACCAGTGGCCCCTGGCTAATTTAAGGTATAGGCTGCTCTGACGAAGGGCATGGAGGAAAAACTTTAGGGCCATTCTGAGGTACGCTTTTTTCTTATCAGTTTGTTTCACAGATATCTATATTGTCATGAAATACTGTAAACAGTTTAGGAATGGATTCATTTTGGCTCTTTGTAGCAACTGTATGTTTCAGGAATGATATTCAGCTATTATTCTTAGCCTCATCAAAGGCTTTAGATCAGATGACTGTGTCTTGAGTTCTTAATTGGCAAGTGTTCAAGTTAATATTCAATACTACATAAAGCTTTTTTCCCCCCTAATCTATATACACCTTTTCTGTGTCATATTGTCTCGAAGCTTTAAACTCATTGACAATGAAAAATACCAATGTAGATAAACTGGTTTTTACATTGTCCTTTTTGAAGAGCTCGCTCACTTGTGCGTAAGCACAGGTATGGAGGAAAGAGTTTTGGAGTGTCTCTCCGACGAGTCACTGGTGTATCAGCCTCAGGTCCCAGCCACACCTTGACTCAAAACTCCTGCCTCTTCTTCAGTTCTAAGGAATGCAGAAAATATATAGTGATAGCAAGAGAATTATCACTGAAATTTAAAAAGAAGGGACAGAACACTTCAAACATCTTAATTAGATCATCACTGGAACTAGCAAACTGAAAATGTAGTGGTTTTAGAAAGGTCTTGTTGCAAATACTATTATCCACCAAGCAGTCTTCTCTGTGGAATAGGGACTCGGGCCAAGGCTGAGGAGTTTCACGTGTCAGGGTGTAGTTTCTCAATACCCCGGCAGTAAAGTGTCTGAAAGTGTAATTCTCCCTCACTTTGGCTGCTTGGTTCCATGTTTGTGTTGTAGCCTGCCACCAACTATGATGACAGATTTGCTTTTTAACCCTTTTTCTGCCTACCCACTAGGACAATTACACAGAAACAGATGAGAGTTTAGGAAATGACAGCATGGGGATGGGAACGACCCATGAAGCGGAGAAAGCAGGTCATCTCCTACCAGTTCTGGTAGAGTTTCTACCAGCTCTTCTAGTAAAAGTAGCGAAAGAAATGTAACTTCATCCTTAGAGCTACAAATTTTATTACAAATTTATTTATGAAGAGTTTAGTTTTAAACTGAATTTTGATTCATTTATCACATCTCAGCTTCTTTCAGAGGTGGAGACCTGTATGAAATTTTCTGCAAGGCTTTGAGAGCAGAGGTTAGATAGCTGCAATTAACCTTCCAAATGGACATATTAAAATGAGAATCGTACAAGTCAGCAGAGAATGGTGGCCATTTGGTCAGCATTTCCAAGAAGAAATTTAGATTTTTAGTATAACATCAGAAGTAGATTTTTTTTTGTCCCATACGTGAAAATGTTTGCCATTGTTCTTTAATTTTGTCTTGAAAATGACACATTTGGATTCAGAAATATTGAAGAATTCCATGCAAATTGCACTGCAGCTGCCTCATGCATGTTATTCTATATCAGCTTGCTGACCATCATGCGCTATGAAATCCATATCACCATAAATGTCTTAAAAATACCTGCCATGGTGAATTCAGAATGGAGAATCCTGTCTACAAAGGAGAAGAGAGGCATTTGTCACCCACCACTGAACTCCCATGAGGACCCAGAGAAGACTTTTGTGGAAACATACCTTTTTCTTCTTTCCAGAAGGAATATGCATTTCAGGAAAAAAAAAAAAAAGGCATTAAAATTTGTCTTCCCTAAAAAACCAAGTTTGACTGAAATTTTCAGCCACCTGTAGCAGTCTCTTAGGAAGGTTGCTGCTATTGCTTAGAGAAAACTGTTCTTTATATCTTTTATTTGTTCAAAAGATTTTCAGTGTCCTTTCTGAGGCGCTGACAGCTATTTTCTGAGTAGGTAGACTCTTGTTGCTATAGTAATTAAAGCCAAAACTAGTGCCTCAGCCAGAAGACTGCAGGGCAGTGTTTGTTCCTGAGCTGCTATTGCAAGTAGGACTGTATTTACACAAGCTCCCTTGACTCTTCATGCCAAGAGTAGCAGAAAAGAAATAAAACACACATGCACACTCAGATGCGCGTGCACACACTCTACTGGGGGTATGAAGGTTTTATTCAAGGAAAACATTTTAAAGACACAGCCCCAGAAAATTCAAGGAGTGTACAAATTTGTCCTGAATTGCTTGCCAATGACGTGGACTTATGAACAATGACAGTGACAATGAACTTAGCAGGTATGAAGTTGAAAAGAGATCTTAAAAGTCCTTAGGCATTTTTAAATAATATATTTTGAAAGAAGGTCGGTGTCTGAATACTTTTGAGAATTTGGCTGAAGTGCTGTTAACTGTTCTGTAGCATTTTGCTGTTAAACTGAAAGGTGGTAGAGGGGAGGATTACCAACAGAATAATTTAAAAGCATATATTCTGACACCTATCATTTGTAGGGGTTCAATGAGAGACTAGATGTGTTCACATAAGAGTTCTTCATTCTCTCCCTTTCTCTTTGCCTCCTTCCTACCTTTTATTTTCCTGTTCATTTTCTTTCTTCCCTTCCCTCTCTGTCTGTCATTTTTTCCTCAGAGCTACAAGTTTTCAGGAGACAATCACTGAAGTCAGTAACAATAAAATGCATTTTGATGCCAGGAAAATCAGAAGTTGATATGGAAGTATCTGTAGGAATTTAATTAGTAAAAAATAATTTAGAAATCTTTTCCTCAAATAAAAAAAAAAATATCAAGGGCATTTTACTATCTGGAAGGCTTGAGGTGACTAATATGTGAACCAGAAACAACAGACAAAATTTAAAAGTCTCAAATGAAATGGTTCTGTAGACATTCATAACTCAAAAGGATTTCCAGCTTTGTAAGAAATATTTCTCCTTGCCCTTGGTATAAATCCAGCAATTTTGAAAAACAGCAACAAGTATGTCCAAAGCCAAGAACCGATATTTGATGCTGAAGTTCCTGCATGTCCAACATGAAACTTGTTAGCGTCTGATGAGGATATGCACCAACAATGTCATTGACCTCAAAGTACAACAATATGGGCACGTGAAAACAGAAGCAGTCAAAAATCACAAGTTCATTAGAAAAATATTGGTAGTAGAGAATTTTCAATCAAAGTTACAATCAAAGTTAACAGAATTATTAGTAACTGTAGCTCTTAACATCTTAAACTAGGAGGAGTTCCTCTAAACATTGAGTTCCTATACTGAATGCAGAGCTTAAAAGCAGGGATGAGTGCCCACAACATCTCCTTCAGCGATGCAGCACTGTGTCATTTGGTCCATAGGTTGGGAACTGATTGCACTGAAGCAAATGTCTCTTTACATGTGGGAAAGGAGTGGAAATGATGTGGAAGCAGTAAAAGCAGGGGAGACACAGTTACCAAAGCACAGCCTGTGTGGCACTGAGTGCTAACTGCTGGCTTGAAAGGAGCCCACAACTGCAAATATGAAAGCCGTCTTCTGCTGTTTGATTCTTGCTGTCTTGAGGGAAAAAGGACTGGGTTCCTTTGGAAACAAAGAGGATTACATCTGAGACACTGCTGACTCAAATTTTCCTCCCAACGAACAGCCCACAGGGTCCTGTGTTTGGGCTAAATGCCTAGCTAAAACTATTTAAACTAATTAATGTTAACATTGTATGATGGTAATAGATCCCATTCAGCTTCCTGTTTACATATATGAGTCTTCCCCCATAATGCACAGTTATACATTTATCCATAAAAATATTTATTTTTCATCTTTTCCATTGCTTTTTCATACATGCCAATATGTTACAGATAGGATGCTCTGATACTTCCAGTGCATGTCTCAAGATGAAAAAGGATGAAATTTCAGCCCATACATTTTAAGATACCATGTTTTTGTCACATTTATAACAGTAGATAGCAGTGGTGTCACAGCATGTGTTAACAATTAGCAGAGGATTCATTTTAGTAGCAGCTTCCCTGTAAAGGCTTCAATATTTCTGAGCACAAGGACTATGTCATTTGGCTAATCTGCTTATTTTACTGTCCAAACCAATGCTTCCCCATTCTTTGAATTTCGTGTTTGCATTCAGAATCTTTTTGACTGCAGGTTTGGGAAGTACCAAATGCTTCCCCATCTGGGAAGGTCATTTTAATCCCCAAAATGGACTTGCTGACATGAAAACAACATATTTGGAATCGCTGCCAACTCTGGGCTGGTCCTTCACAAATGGCACTTCAAGCATGGGGCATGGGAAATAGACTTTTATTACCCACATGTCCTATTTATAGAAATGAAAGTAGTTAGTAAAGCATATTATTCACATGTTTTGTCTGTTTATTAGTGTCGTTTTCCTTTTGGTTTTCACCCAGTAACTTTCTACTGGCCAGCAGGATCCTTAAGTAGCTGCTTGCCACCCCAGCTGCCGACGTTAAGTTGCAGTGCAGAGTCCAGCCTCTCCCGAAGGGAGTGATATATAGGCTCATATCTGACAACAACGGAAAATAAAAACAGGGCTGTATAACCACACAGAGCAGGAGGTTGCCTTGGGCAGCAAAATATAATGGGCTGCAAAATGTTAAGAGACTGTTTACACACTGGCAGCCTATTGTGCTGCCCCAAGACAAATCGTTTCGTCCGGATAAAGTTGGATTGAAGTATGTATGAAGTATATGAAGCTACATCTATATGTATAGCTGTAGGGAGTATGTGAGGTGTCCTTCAGCTGCCTGCCCTGCTTTTCCTATTGCACTTAACTGTATCTGCAACTTTACCTAAGAAGCAACACTTTCTAGATTATCTTGGGTAGAGGTAGCCACATATGTTTTCCATCTGGGGACAATGCTGGTCGTTTGCTGCAAGCAGGAAGACCACGTATAGACTGTTTAGGGTGGAGTGAATTACAGCTACTCCCAACCAATATGAGAACTCATGTTTTAAAGCCACAGCCAACACCTCAGCTTGATCCAAGCAACTCTGCTAGAATCAATACAGCATATGGAATGCCAGGATCTTCCTGGAGTGGTCTTACACACCACTCTGCCCTTGGCTGTAGGTAGCACCCGTGGCTAGGGTGGCTGTAGGACCTAGAGAATACGCAGTGTTTGACAGGGTTGATGACATGAATGACCAGTGTCAAGTCTGAGATCAAATAATTGGTTGATGCTGATCATGTAGAAGAAATCGTTGTTAGAACATGAGCTGTCTTAAGGTAAAAGTCTTAATAAAGTTGTGTCCATTGGATTTGAAGATATATGCCTCCATTTTCAATATATATATTCACTTGGCTATCTATACATTTGCATCAGTACTTTCAACAGTGTATCGCATAAAGTTGTAGGGTTTTGGGGGTATTGCAGTTAATGCTTAATTAATAGAGCACTAACTCTCCAGGGAATTGCATATAGCTTCTTGGCTCACAGTCTTAATTTTGGAGTAAAAAATACATGAAATTCTACAGATATCTGATTAATATGCCCAAGGTAATATTTTACCTCTTTCTTTTTTTAAACCATGCTTTTCCTGTCAAAGGATCCTTAATTTGGAATTAGCTCAGCCTTCCCACTCAGCTATGCTTTGCCTCAAAAGGTGAAATGGTGAAAGGTAAAGTTGATTTTGTAAAGGACTGGATAACAGCTACATAGCCAAGATTTTGATTTCCAGTGCACAGAAACCTGAACAAAATGAAAAGGCATTTCTATAAAAATAAAACTAAGGAGAGCTTGATGACTGAGGCAAAACTTTTCTATTAGTTTTTGGTTAAAAGTTTACATTATTTTATTCAGCTATGATTGTGCTTTGATTGTGTGCTTTGATTTTCTGCAAACATTGGAGAAATTGAATTTAAATATCACAAATATAAAACTAATTTCAAAAAGATATGTATAATTGCAGACAGAAACAAAACTTTAAATCCACACACAGAAGTAGTTTGTGCTGGAAACTCTAGGGGGCTCGTCCAATCAGGGGAGAAAAATCTGTACTATTCTAACTAACCCAGAGCACTTAAGTTTGGAACACTTGCGCTCATTTGTATTGACATAGGAGGAACCCATGAATGTAAATTTCCCTATGTAAACATACTATTTTAATGTAAAACGCAACTGGTCTGTAATGTTTATTCTGTGACTGAGAAAACAATGAATCAGTTATTTAAAAGCCTAGATTCTTCCAGCATCAAATTGACACAGGGAAAGGTAAGATGTGAAGGAAAGAGCACCCTCCAAAGCAGCTCAAACATAGAAGAGATGAGTGCTGAAATAAAATAGATGTAAAAAAATCCCTCCTAGCTTCAAGTCATCAGCTTGCTGCAGTGTTTAGCTCCAAATACACATTTGGTTTTTCTTTAATTCTAGAGGTCTATAAAACCATATCCTTCACTTTGCATTTATTGATCCTATAACTTTGGTTGTTTTCTATTTCTTTGTTATTACTTAAACCCCTCAAGGTTCTTCCTATGAAAACTCACATTTTCCCAAGTTCCTGAACTCTTAAATTTCAGAAAATCTTTTAAATCCTTCAGGGCCACAATACCTTGTCACCTCTGTGACAAGGTATTGTGTAAGGTATCAAATGAAGGAAAGATATTTAAGAAAAAAACCAAAATGAAAAAAACCAAGATTGAAAAAGAGATAGCTTTCTTTTTTATCACAGGGTAAACATCTTTAAATCTTGAAATATAAACATTAAACATATTGCAATATGATATGATATAAAGTCTGATTTATGCTGACATGTAGTTTCACAAAGTAAAATTGAGTAATCTGTAAGTTATTAAATAGGTTTTCCTCACTTGGAGACTATTTTTCAAATTCTTACAAGAGTTGGGAGAGAAAGACATTTTTAAAAATGAGAGATAACAATTTAAATTAGAAAATGTTAATCAGTATATGAGTATTTGATATATTAAATTAGTATATGTTTGATTTCCACTTTTTTTTTTTTGTGCAGGTATACTGTACCTTTGAACAAGGGACATCAGAAGAATAAATTAAATATTGGGCTGATTCAAAGCCAACTGAGATCTGATGTCTGCTGACACAAGTCCTGAATCCTGTGCGAAATACAGTCAGATAACAGAGGAATTAGCACTAAGATACAGAGTTATCTTGGCAAAGGTAAAACAAATTAAAGTTTGTAAGATTTTACAGCTCAGGGAACACAGTGTAATATCTTTGCTCCTAATATTAGTAAAGGTGACTTATCAGCCAACCTTTGGCTCATTATCTGAAAATATTAAAAAAAAAGTTATATATCTAATTGAAGAGTGTTTTGAAAACTTCTGTGTCACTATCAGAAAAGTGACTAATTGCACCAACATACTCTAAGTCAGCTCAACCTTTGGTAAAGGCTCTCCCCACAGACATCATCAAATGATTCCACCTGTCTTCATTGTTGCAGTAATAGCAACAAATGCTACTGGGACAAATCAGCATTTATTGACATCATTGATCTGACATGTTGAATTATAACTTAAGTTACAGTTAAATTCCCTGTACATGGTCAAATGAAAATCCCATCACAGGGATTAACATCTCAGAATTACTGAGCAGAATAAAAATGATAGGCAACAGATACATATAAACTTCCCTGATATTTCTCAGTTCTTAAACCTGGAGAAGCTAAAAATAAAATGGTATCTTGGCTTCTGCTCAGCTTCTCCTGTCTCAGTCAGACTGTTCTTGTTATTCATTGCTACTAGGCAATACTGATAACTCTATGTATAATTTTTTCTGAAGTCTTGAACAAACCGTATGAGGTCTTTCTTTCCCCCTTCCTAACAGACTTATCCTCTGAGACTCATTATCTGCTGCCATATTTCATTAGAATTTACAGCTGGGCTAAATAACATATTTTCTGTGTTGTTTCATAGGAAGGCTATGATTTTGTGTGATTTTTTGCCTTTAATAAGAAATGAAATGCATGTATGATTTCACTGGACTTTGGCCCTAACTCGGTGGAAATGGTTGATGTTTTGTGTTTCCATCCCAGTGTGAGAGTGAGGGAGCTTCAGTCCAAACCCCATGAACCTGCTTCAGAGAAGGAGCTGAGCACAGCTGTTCAAAATTCAATGTACTCTCTCCAAGTATTGTGAATTCTCAGGCTTCAGGTGACTCCTGATTAAATACTCAAGAATACTTTTTTTGTTATTTCTCATTTTCAAAACTCTCAAGGAAAAAAATGAGGACAATTAAATAGCTAAGAGAATGAAACTGTCCAAGGGCAACATAGCTTTACTTTTACTTTTGTTTTATTTCAAAATAAAAGTTCCCCTGAGCCCTTTAGAGGTTAATAATTAGTGACTAGATTCCCATTTCATGTGTCTTCCTAAATTCTGCTTAGTTTAGAGACTGATATAACCAAGCCCATGTCCATATAAACATAAACAGAGGGACATATAACAATGAGTGCATTTACGTTTTGCTTTTAGATGACTCAGTCCTCTGTTTTCACAGAGAATTTCCCCTCAGACCTAGCTTTGAGATAAATAAACAGTGTTAAAGATGCTCATTTTACTCATTCCAATATAATAAAAATAATAACACCTTGTTATTTTCTTTGGAGGTGGATAACTGGATCCAGATCACAGGCTTTGTAAGTCTTTCTCGTTAGTGTCCTCTTACTTTTTCACTTATACTAGCTTTTGTTTTTTATCTCTTTCCATTTGTTTTATGTTTCATTCCTCTCCTTTTACTCCTGCCTACCATTTGCAATGGGAAAAAGAGCACACATCAGCAGAGCCTTTCAGGGAATAAACTTTTCCAAATTCTTTCCAGCAAAGCCTCTCAAATTTTTGCTTTAGATATATATTAGAATTTCAAATCTGAATTCTTTTTGGATATCAAATTTTAAAATGTCTAAATTGAGCCCAGATTAATTATTCAATTCAGTTACTCATGGTAGAAAATTTTCACCTAAATTTAATTTTGATGTTAGCTAGTCATATAGAATTGTATATAAAATCAATATTGTGCCAAAATATGCAATACTCACTTCAGCCTAGAAGGGCTGAAGTGGGCAGCAGTACAACATGAAGGGAGCACCATGACATGAAAAACAATTAATCTCACCTATTACAGACATCTATATCAAGATGCAGTGAACTTGCATCTCCACATGCCCTGTTTTCTCTACTAACTGTAAAAGGAACATAGATGACAACATTATTGTATCCAGTGCATAAATTTTAAATGGTTAAAGGCAAAGGAAACAATTCCCAATCTTGCAGTTCTTGAAAACAAAGCAAGTATGTTCCCACCCCTACAATGAATGCAGTTTATACTTAAATGACTCAAGTATAGCTGGCTTCTTTTGTTTAAAGTAAGAATCTGATGCTCTAAGCCCTTCTCACTTTCAACTCTCAATAAAACCAGTGAGAGAACTTAAATCTTGGGCACACACAACTATCTGTCTACCTACTGGCATGTTTGCAGTTTTGCACAAGTCAAAAGGCTCTTCATTTCTGTAGGAGGGAGAGTGGTGAATCAAGTGTCTTGAAAACTGGAATAAATGATACAGTCAAAATTGTAGTGGGAGGCAATGGAAAATTATACCAACCTCAATGTTTAAAAATATATTGGTGTAACAGTCTACTTTTGTAGGCAGCATAGAAAAGGGAATTTGAAAATAAACCTTAAAACTGGCATAGTAAAAAAATCCATTTCAGGCAAACTAATTCAGAAGTGGAGTATAATGGTATTTAATTTGAATGAAATGAAATCTAAATAAGAAGAATCGTTACTAAGCTTTGAAACACCAATGTTTACATAAAATATAAAAGTATTTCTGCTATAAATGCAGAAGAAAAGAAAAAACAACTCAAGACCAAGAAAATAGCACTCATTTGTCTGTACCCTACCTTACTAACAGAATAATTTCAATTTAAAGATATCCCATTGGAAGAAACAAGAGCTCATTCTTGTAGACTTAAACAGCCAAAGAATACAAGACGAAATACTGATTAACATCCATATAATATTTGTATACAAATGAAAAAGTATACTATTAAGATAGAAAGAGTCAATGAAAGGCCAAATGTAAATTGAGGAGCTGAGGACTGCAATTTAAACCCCCGGAGATATCTCCACAACAGATTCTGCATGGAAGATGAAGGGATAGCCCCACACTATATCAACATATTGTTTGTTAATTGGCTGCCATGTGTGGCAAAATCTTTTTATATTAATCCCATAGCAGATGCTGGTGAATATTCAGTGTAAAGCAGAGAAGAGTTCATGTTAGCATTCCTGGAGCTGTGATTATAGCCCATAGAATCATGGTTGTAAATGGCCTCTTGGGATAATCTGTCTATAAAAGAAGGACTCCAGATTGAGAAAGTAAATCATGATCAAATATTATATAATTTACATCATTTGCTCACTAAGAGAGAACATTAGGCCATTAGTCCATGTAAATAGAAGAACAAATGAACAAAAATGATAGCCAGGGGCATTTGAGCATCCAGCTTAGTTTTGTATTTGATGTGACCAATACTATGCAAAACTGTATCTTTACTTTCATCTTTGGGTCTTTTCATCTAGTAACAGTGGTATGAAAGCAAAAGACAGTGCTGTATTACTAACGGTAACGATTTGTGTGCCATGTCAGCTATCCTAGATGAGCTACAAAGCCATGTCCCTGCCTCTCCTCTGGCAAGCTGAGCAGCTGCCACCCTCACAGCCAGCAGAAAGAACTGCTGCCACAGCAGGCAACAAAAGCAATGCTGTGGCACCTGCTACCTTGGCCAGCTGAGGCGATGGGAGGCTATCATTCAAGCCAGTGGCAATAGGGCCACATAAAGCCAAACACACGCCCTTGCTAGCTCAGCTGCTGTCCTGTCTAGGCACAGACATGTGCCCAGCTTCCCTCTTCCAGTTGCAGCCCTTGGTAAGCAACATTTGAATATCTTCCTCCTGAGGAGAAAGAAAGATCAGGCAGGCTGGTCTACCTGTGGGACAGAGAGCAGTTCCCTGGATTTCTGTGGGACTCAGTTTTTACCTCATTTTTTACTTCTTGAGCACTTTGTTTTCATGTCGTACCACACAGTCATGAAATAAGGATTCTGACAGGCTCTTCAGGTCCAGCCATAAGGATATAGCATTTAGACCTGCACCACACCAATTCCTGTTTCTTACCCAGTTTAATGTCTATCATTATTATTTCTTATGGAAACGGGGGAGTATGAGTACAGACTCCTTGTCCTAGATTATGTCTTTGGTTTCTCAGCATAGGAGGGACATTTAGCATAACCTTCTGGAGGATGTCAGCCTCTGTCCTGTGTCTCAGTCTTAGTCTTAATAACTCTAAAAGCCTATGAAGGGAATACAGTTACATACTTTCTGTTCTTACTGTTATGTGGAAATATAATTTGACATCATATAAAGTAAGGGCTGACTCTCCTTCCTGATACCAAAAAAGTGACAACCTCCAGGAGAAAGTTCAGAATTTAAACTTTCCTCTTCAGACAGGTTCACCTACTTTTCTTTGAACATATCATGGCTTTAGATCTCTTGAGGGCGTACAGAGGGAGTTCATTTAAAGGAAAATCAGTAAAATAAGAATAGATTGGTTATTGTTTGATTTTGAGCACTGTAAACCAGAATGATTAGCATGACTGCATTTTGAACATTCTAAAATTATTCAGGATGTGGGATGGATAAAATTTAGGAGTAAGCAAAAACTTGATATCAATGAAGTTTGGCTATCAAAATTTTTAAAGAGCTAAAGAACTTGAAAGGGAAATAAAAAGCCATACACTTAGTAAACCAGATGCCTTGTATCATGGTTTAAACCCAGCAAGTAACTAGGACCACACAGCCATTTAGACACCCCCCACACCATCCCCACATGGTGGATAGGGAGAAGCAGGAAAAAAAGGAGAAAAAAAAAATCTCATGGGTTGAGATAAAGACAGTTTAATAAAAAAGTAATGGAAGATTAAAAAAAAAAAAAAGAATACACAAAATAAAGTAATGAAATACAAGTGCTCTCACCACCTGATGATCAATTGACCAGCCTGTCCCAATCACTGAGTATGGATTCCTGCCCCCTGGCCAAGCCCCATTTATATACTGAGCCTGATGTCTATGGTATAGAATATCCCTTTGAGCAGCTTGTCCTGTCTATGCTCCCTCTCAGTTTCTGTAGGAAGCTGAAAAAGTATTTTAATTATGTAAATATCAATCATGTTTGAATCATGTTTGAATTTTTGCTTCCATGGAAAATTTCCAGAGAGATTCTATATCCAAACTTAGGTGGAAGGGCTTTTCTTTTTCCCTAGAATCACCTGCCAAGTACAATTTCTGGCTTTTGACTAGGCTCTGTAAGAACTAGTTCCAAGGCATATCATGGAATAGAAAAGTTCCAAGCTGTTGGGACCACTGTGACACTGTAAGGGGTGGCTTTTGAGGATGAAAAGCTGTATTCTTTCCAGTCCTTAAAGTTTAAATTAGTCTTTATGCTACAGCTGACTGATTTCATGACACGTTTTCCACCAGCTGAGAGCTTGCTTCTAACATTCAGGACTGCAGAACTCAATGGAGATATTTTAACACCTGCTACATATATGTGATTAAAACAGGATAAAGTTGCTCTGGTTTCTCTTCTTGGCACCTTCAGCCTCACCTAAGCCTGATTATAATCTGAATGCCTTCTGGAGGATCCTACCTTGCTTAGTAAAGCAAGTCTCTGCTCTAACTTCCACCCTGGAGTAATTTCTTAACAGTGCTATTCACATGAAATTATGCTATTTTTGCAGTTAAATTCACATTTTATTTCTTCTTCACTACGTGTAGCTTGATTTTCTTTTCATATTTGAGTTTCTCCTCATATTTTTAATCTGTTCTCAAGTCTTCTGTTCATTTTTATATATACATAGTGAACATAGAGTATTAAAAAGTAAACATTCACAATCACCTGGTATAAATACAGCCCTGTGGTACACATACATTCTAAATTTAGGAAATACTGTGGTAAAGGCAATGCCACAGAAGAGTATTTTGTTTACCTTTTAGAGGCGCCCTAGTTATTTAAATATAATTAAGTTAGACTCTTTTTTATAGGTTTTTGTCCATCGCTGGAAAGTATTATTGGCACTAACAAAATTAACAATAAAACCCACACATTTTTCACTATGCCTTAGAAAGAAGTTTTCACCCACATTAAGAAAGAACATGACACATTCTTCATATCATGTTTCAGCTTGGATGGGTTGTTTTCACAGCTATAAAAAGGGAAATTGTAAGAAATATGTGTAATAAGTCTATGGTAAAAAAAATAAATTAGATACATGATCAATGTATTACTAATATTTATTTTTGTGGAAAAATATCATTCTGACTTTTAATTCAATATATATTTTGCAAACACTATTTGACTGTCAAAATTTTCAAAGAATATCATTAACTGAAGAACTGAGGCTGGTTGAACTTTTGGCTAGCAAATAATTTCCATACCATCCACGATCTCTGGAAACAATTTTTTCTCTTAAGCATTTGCCAAAACAATTTCTGTCAATAATTTCAGATTATTTTTTTTTTGCAATTTGTTTCTGCAGTGTTAAATTCCTTTTAAGCTTTATGTGACTAATCACTTCAGACACCTAATTGCTTCTGCCTTATATTTTTTAATTGTATTTTTCTCTTAATATCAGTTTGTTTGTTGAGGAACTTTTAAAAAATATCAAATATTCCAATATTCTAAAATACTTGTATAAAAAAGGAGCTTTATGATTTGAACATTTCAGCCTGACAATGAAGAGACAAAAAAGAACCACACAGCATTAACTCAACTGGAAGGAAATAATAGTAATCCAATTAATTCAGGCCAGAAACATAACACCAATAATTTATTTTTTTTTCTGGAGTTTATAATCACAGATGAACTTTCCAAAGAAACTTATCAGGTGAAGGAGAATCTTATTTCTATGATTTCTTTTCTATTTTAACTTGAAAACATTGATTCTTTTTGTGCCTGAGGAAAAAAAAATGACTGAAATGTTACTGAGCTTTAAATTTTGAATGCGTATAAATATCAGCTGGTTTTATATTTTTATTAATTTTTGTTTGCTTTTAAAAGAGCTATAAAATAACTTAGAAATATTGCAATTTTCCCAACAAAGTTTAAAATGCAAAATATTACATTTTAATTAAAACATATTTTCTTTGTTTCCAGCAAACTCTGTAACAGAATTTGTTAAAGTTTTCCTTCATTATGAAGCTAATATGACTACAACTTGTTTCTGCTTAAAGCAATCTGTGAAAGACACTACAATACCTAAAATATACCTGCCTTGGGTAGGAGATTTCCATGCCTGAATCCCTCCTCTACCTGACATAGAGCCGGATCTGGAAAAAGTTTTCCTGTATCAAACAAGCCTGAGTCAGGCATTGGACTTGTAAATGCTTTACTGGCTCTCTACCTGCAGATGCTGCTCTGTTGTTTAAAATCAAGCATTTATGACAATATATAAGAACATAAGAATGAAGTCGATGGGTAAGGGCAGGGGTCCACCCAGCTTTCTGACAGTGACCAGCAAGAGAAACATGAGAGAACAATGGAAGTACTAAGTGGACTTTCCCTCATAGTCTTTCCTGGTTCCTAACCTACAAGATGTCTGGAGCCACAAGTGGTATCAGGATCATGACATTTAATAACCCTTGACAGAGTTTTATTCTTTGATTTTGTATATCTTTTTGATCTCATTTATACTTTTTGTATGTGATTTTTACTTAGGAAAAATAACTTCCTTTGGTTTCCTTTATACATGCTATCTGATCATTTCATTTGGTGTCTTCCACATCCTGAGCTATGTGAAACATCAAATAATTGTTTCCCGTTCATCTTCTCCCTGGCATTCAGGATATTATATTCTTCTCTCATATCTATTGCCTGCTCAGTTGAGTCATTTCCAGACTGAACTGTTCTGGTCTATTTAATTTCTTCTTATCTTCTTGTCATCCCTTTCATCCTTCTCTGTACTGTTTTTACTGTATCCTGTTTGATATGTTGCAACCATAACTCCAAGAAGTGTTAAAGATTTTTTTTTGCTTAGTTGTCTATTCTTTCTTCATAATAATAAGTCTTAGAACTGTGATTTTTTTTTTGACCACTGAGGAGCACTGAGATGATAAAGTCAGAAAACTATCTTTAATGACTCCAAGATCCTTTTCATGAGTGAAAGTATCTAATTTATAGTCCATTGTCTCGTCTCTGGCTGAATGCTTACAGTTATTTTTCCATTAGTGCATTATTTTCATGCACTGACATTGAATTTAATCTGCCATTTCATCACCTACTCATTCAGTAGTTTCCATCAATTCACTTAGCTCTCACTGCCACACACTGATGTTGTTACTGCAGTGGTCACCCTCTTTTTTGGCCCATGTTGAAGAGCAGATCCTTGGGAGAAGCTAATGGTAAAATCCCTGTTATAAAGGCTAACCATTTATTAAATGATCTTCATCAAAGAAGAAAAAAGAAAAGTTTAATGCTCAAGGTTGGTAGTTAGTGTGCTGATCTAAGAGACACAGGCTTTGAGATCTGAGAAATGTTTGTTTCTTTATAAATAATAACTTAATTTGCGCCATTGGAACTCATCTTTTGGGTATAGCCCTATATAACCAAAAATGTAGTGAAGGCACTCTCCTGAGAAATGAGTGGTCTTGGTCAAAATCAGGCAATCATGTGTTTGAAGACAGATCAGCAGTCCTTGAGCTGATTGCTCTGATCAAACTCCTTGGCATTCCTGAAGGGTACTTCACGCCCTAGGGCTTCTTTTTAATTCATTTTTTTCTTGGAGTTTGTGAAGGATTTTTTGTGAAAGGGCGACCTGGTTTTAGTGCCTGACTCCAAACCAGGGTTCAGGATAGAGAATCTTAACTTTCCCTGTAAACCTCAATATATTACGTCTGGAGGAAAGCATGTGATGGTGTTTGAAGGATTTAGCCCTTGCCAGTGCCCTTGTGTACTTTTTTATTCAGAATTTCTATCTGGATATATTTTTAGGCAGCTGCCTTCATGGTTTTTTTGGCCCCATCTTCTTGAGTGGCAGATTTTCTCGAATCATTGGGTGGGGAACTTGGCTGAGGACCCTAAATTACACCTCTGGGCAGGACAGTCTGGCTGTGAATGTAGACCAGAAGCCATTTTTGGAAAGTGTCTTGACAGGAGCTATGATATATTTGGCTGTAGCTCTCAACTGCCATGGCCAGTTTGATTCTGGTTTGGTCCTGAGTTAACAACTGATCTGTTACAATGTTAACCACCAACAAGGTAATGGTTAGTGTAGTTTTAATGTTTAAATTAGTGTAGTTTTATTTATAAAATACGTTCATGGGTGAACAATATCAAAATAGGGCCTTGTTTCTGATGGAAACATGGCTTTTAGATTTGGGGACTGGAGTGGGAGTGGGGATGGAGGAATGGGATGGTGGGTGAATTCTGGTGTTATTGAAGGCCAGGACAGTTCACGTGGGACAAAGCTCTTGTGACTAGCCCAAGCAGGGAAATGCTTAATTTGGTGTTTGTATGGCTTAGATGCTAAAGCCAACGACCAGACTGAAAGGCACAGGAAAGCGGGCTTCACTAATTCTGGTGGTCATCAAACTATTTGTCAAACTGATATTGTTGAATTACTTTGTGTTTGCCTAACACATTGAAATGTAATGCGAAGGTTACATACACTGCTGTAATTTTCATGAGTTGTTGGATACTCTAATGACAGGCAAAGTCTGATGATTTTTTTTTTTTTGTGTAATTACTTAAGCCTAATGAAGTTCATAACCTAGACAGCTTAGTTATCTGCCATTTTTTTTTTTTTTCAGAGAAAAATGAATTATCTGTTGAAACCAACAACAAAAGTGCCTTCATCCTATCTGGGCTGACTGTGAAAGGATTTATAACAAATTGTTGTCAGAGTATTGTGACCAGCATTGAAATAAGTATGCCTGCTTGAGATTTGTGTGTGTGGCCATAATCTTGATGTTAAGATTGAACAGCTGCTGTGTACCTCTCGGTAGTGTGTGTTGGCCAGGGTAAAACAATCTTGCGCTTTCCTCTGCTGGAAAAAAGCCAACCAAGTTCTGTAGAAAGAAATGGGAAGGAATGAAAATATGTAAATCAACATCTAGTAAGGGGTCATATTATGTGAGTAAGCTACTGACATCCTTTCCTATCATTGTTCTCCCTCTGTATTGCTAAAAAAACAAACATGGAGTTGTCAAAGTTTTTATTCTCACAGTAGGGACCCTGCATTGTCCTGACTAAGCCTGAGGTGACAATCAATGGCTCAGTCTTTGGAAAGCAGTCCAAAGACTTTGAGAGACAGACCCTAAGTCCTGTAAAAATATTTTAGATGCTTGTGGGTAACAAGTAAGAGTCTCAAAATTACAGATTCATTGGAGCAAGGAGAGAGAGAAAAACTCAAACTTCACCGTGGGTGGCAAGGCAATTTACAGCAGCATTTCTGAAGTGGGTTATCTATCCATTAATAAGGCACAGCCAGCACATGTCTGAAAGAGGGCAAAACACCTCATATTCCATCCTGTAAAACATATGTTTTCTCCATGTAAAGGTTTTGTAAATAAGGAATAAGCTATTATCTTTTTTTATCTTTGGATATCAGGGATGATTTCGAGCAAACAAAGGCACATAATGGAAAAGCACTAGTAAAGAAGATCTGGAAGCAGTGTAACTGAAGCGGTTCAGAACTTCCACGTGTGTTTAGAAATGCTTTATAACGAGAAATGAACAGCTCCCACAAGCTCGCGTGACAGGAATCCACCTTGTAATTCTCTCCAGTTAGAGCACACAGCTGGGAGATCAGACACCATCATTCAAATGCCTGTGAGAGAGACCTGGACTGCTGGTTTCTCCACCCAGCTGAGTGCTGTAGCCACTGCAGGCTATATGATATTCTGAGGTTTGCCCTCTTGTTGGAGCCTTTATACAAAATGCTAAACAGCACAATGATGCTTGGCATCACGACGTGAATTCTAATCCCTTCAGGAAAAAGGGAAATTAAATTCTTACAGTGCTTACAATTGGGGCAGAGATCAATGAGATGAATGAAGTTTCTTCCTTCCTACACTTTTGGCACTCATATTTTGACTTAATCTGTATTATTCCTTTTTACTAAATTACTCAATTAATTTTACTTTAATTTGTAGCCAACTTTGGGACCTAAAATATTTGACCTAAAATATTTTTAACATACTGACTACTTCCAAAAATTGTTTTCTTTGGCTCTAGTTATCAGTGTAGTAAGGAGGGTGGGCCAAGAAATCAGCAGTGCAAATCAGGATAACCAGATAGCATGTTATCTAATGGAATGTAAACATGAACAGCAGCTGCAAGACTGGAAGGGGTTGTGAAGCTGTCTGTCAACCAGTAGAGATGACAATACACACTGAAACCAAAGGGAACACATCACTTGGAACTGCAAGGTTAAAAGATGACTGTGGGAATTTTGGAAGAGTTTTTGAGCAAGAAATAGAGATACTAATGATTTGCATGAGTACCATGCACAATAGAGAGGAAAAAGCAGTCAGTCATAACATTGAATGTGATGGCAATTAAGGACCACTGGACCACAGTCCAGGGGAACAGTATGCAAGCAGTATGGATTGCCTCTGATCACTATGACAGTTAATCATACTGGAGAATGATCAGAAGCGGCTATGAGAGCATCATGATAATCATAAAAAAAGGGCAAATGCAGTCATGACTAACTCAGCAGGTGGAGAACAAATTGATCACAAGATGGAAAAGAACATAAAATGAAGAAGCTTTGAAATGACTGGTATTACGTCTAGGCATCTGAGAAATAAAAATTGAAAAAAAAGTGTTCTGACTGAAGAAAGGAAATTTGATGTAATGGGCATTTTCTGAAACCTAATTGGACAGTTCGAATATGTGGACAGCTAAAAGTCCTGGTCATAATCTCTTCATCAGCATAGCACGCACAAAAGGAGGTTCTGAGCTGGCCCTTTTTTGTGGGAATGCCATCACCTACTTCATAGGGGTGTGTGGCTATGCATAACTAACATAGCTCGAGATGGGGCTTGGTGGAGGATAGTGAATCAAATCAGAGAAAAGGACCATTTATTTCTTCAGTACCTGTCTGTAGTATCTGGAAATATCTGTTAGGGGGATGTCAGTTTGAGCTGATAATTTTCTAATGCAACAAGAGTGATAACTACATGTAAAGTAACTCTACTCTGGATTTCATTATATAGATATTACAGATTTGTCTACTAGATGTTTTGTGGTTGCTTGGAGGACCAGTGATCTTGAAATCATTACACTAAGAAGCAGAAAGAGTAAGATACAACAAGGCATGAAAAGTCATTTCAAGATATGCAAAAGATACCTTTCCATTGGAAGGTGACTCAAACAAAATAAGTAATATCTCAAAGAAATAGATTCCCGGTCTATCCATGTGAAAGAGTTATGTATCATTAAACAAAAGTTTGGGAAGCTACCACACTATAAAGGCAACTGCTTCTATCAGACTAATGGGGAATGCCTGAGGATTGGAAGAATGACTGAACTCCCATTTTTCCCTTGAATACCCAGAACAGTTTCTTTGCCATATACTAGGCACTTCTATCCATTCAAAAGACTAACGTAATGTCTTAGGATAAACAGTGAAGAGGAGCTCCAGAGTTTTTAACAGATGTAACTGGGAGCAGTTATAATGTCAGTTACGGCTGTAGCATATTGACTACACCTCTTTTGAATATAGTGAAAAAGGGATTCCAAACACTATATTATTCTCTGCTGTTGTTGGGTCTTTTTATTTTAAATTAAGCACTTATAGGATTGTTAGGCTGGGCAATATGCACCAGAACCCAGGCCTCCTCCCCTTTCTAAGGAGCTAAACATTGCAGTGGAGTGTTTAAGGCCACTGCCTGGAAGGGCCTTCCCTTTCTGGCCACCTCTTAAAAAAAGCAAAGCCAGAGATGAGTTTCATTAAAATTGTCACATGCCAGTGCCCTGTTTGTCATGCTACAGAAAGCTGGTATAGAATTTCAGGTTTAAGGGATATTGAAAGACTTAGGTAGAAGAGTGATGACAACATATTCCATGGTGAAGGAAAAGCTGTAGTTTCTACTGGCTGTAAAACAGCATCCATTAGTCATGCTGAAAAGAAAGCTGAAGAGTGACTTGATGACAATGTTGAAATACCTTTTTGGGAAAAGGGGAAAAAAGCCACTTGAATGCTAAAGCTTTTGTTAGGCCAGGGAAAAGAGAGCGTAACAAAAGCAGTGGGTGAAGCTGAAGCCAGGCAAGTTCACACAGAGTGGCAGTACTTTTAGCAATTGCTTTCTTAATTATGGGGGTAAACTATGAAGCTGTAAGGTCTCTCTTGGCCTTGAAGCCTGGACACTTTCTGGAAGGTATGCTATAACCAAAACCACGTTGAGCACGGTGCACATCTGGCTATGGTCTGAGCTGAACCAGGAGCTTTCAGGGCAGGTATTGGGCAGCAAAGAGATTTTGTCTGTGGGTTTGGAACAGCTTTACAGGGAAGACAACTGAAATCTTTTCTGGGCACTCATGAAAGCACAGCCACAGAATGCTTTAGGGGAAATGTAGGACATCAAGACTCCAGGTAGGCTTTATGGTACTACTTTCTCTGATTTCATACATTTGCATTCTCCCTGTGTTATGTTTTAGGTGCCAAAGCGATATTTCAAGACTCTCTGTAAAAACTAAGCAGCATCTGAACAGACCTCTCTTATAAATAATTTTGGAGATACAAGGTTTCAGATCACGGGAGCAGAAATAGCAGACAGCGTCGCTCCACTTTATTTTCACTATCACTAATTTCTAGTTATTAACATCTTGAGCTAATTCCACTGCTCTGAAGCAGTACATCATGCTACAAAAACCTGGACCCATATCCACTGTGGAGCCAGGCTCTATGTGCTTTAAGAAGCTGGGTAGCTGGTAAACCTCCTGCTGTAGGATGCAGGCTTTATCACTCCACGTCATCCCTGCCAGGCAATTTGTGCACCGGCATGTAGCAGCAGTTACGTGAAAGAGCCTTTAGGCAATCATCCAGAGTTGAAGGTGAAGCACCTGCTGCACAGGAGGCAAAATTGAAAAATGAAAAATAAAAAAGTCATCGCAGAACAAGTAGGAGAAATCCATAATTATTTCAACTTTAAGAAGTGGTGTTACAGGAAAATCCTGCTGAAGTAATAAGCAGGATGAAATTTCAGCAGAAATTGTGCAAAAGTCCCTTATCTTCCTGAATAAAAGTTATACTTATTGTAACATAAATTGATCATTAAAAAAATATAATCACACACTGATACACTATACATTATTTACACAATTCTTAAGTCTCCTATTTGTGTGCCAGGTATGCATTATTTTGTCCCATCTGGTACTGTGGCATGTTTGGGGAGAAGCATGGAAGCTGTACCCAGGAGAGACTTATAAAGTATCTCAGCAGGACAGGAGAGCAGCCTTAGTCACTTGTGGGAAGAGCAGGACTTGCAGTATCATTCTAACGCACATCACAGTAGGATTTGGGAATTTTCAGCCAAATGGTATGAGGTTAAAAAATGTTGCCATTTTCCATGTCAAAAAGTATTTCATGAAAATTTCTAGGTATTGGAATTTGATTTGATTCTTTATCAGAATAAAACTGTAAAAGAAAACCTACTATTTCAGTGGTAGGTCCCTTGTCTGAGATATAAGAAACCTATATTCAATTGTGTCTTATAGGATAATTCTGTTTCTCAGCTATGACTCCATTTGGTTTATAGTTTGAATGAATGTTTCCACACAGGCAATTACTTTTCCAAATACTTTTTATCAGCCATGACTATATTAAGAGAAGTGGGCAGGCTGTGTTGTATGAAGGGAATTTCCAGGTAAAGATGCATTTCTGAGAAATGTCTATGTCATGGTCATCATTGACAGATAAAATAGTCAACACAAGTTACAGCAACTCTGAGGCAACTCTGCTTTGGTCCCTTCTGAGTGCTCAGAACCAGGGTGGCACAAAGCTACAACTGCTTCCAGTTTGGCTCTTGCCCCACCTAGAACTGATGTTCTGTACTGTGATGCGTTGACGCTGGCTGGACACCAGATGCCCACCAAAACCACTCTATCACTCCCCTCCTCAGCTGGTCAGGGGAGAGAAAATATATTGAAAGGCTCGTGATGATGATGGAGGGAGATCATTCAGGACAGTCAGATCATTCACTACTTACTGTCACGGGCAAACCAGACTCAACTCAGGGAAATGAATTTAATTTATTGCCAGTTAGAAGTCAGAGTAGGGTAATGAGAAATAAAACCAAATCTTAAAACACCTTGCACCTACCCCTCCCTTCTTCCCGGGCTCAAATTCACTCCTGAGTTCTTTACCTCCTCCCCCACAGCAGTGGAGGGGGACGGGGAATGGGGGTTGTTGTCAGTTCAACACACGTTGTCTTTGCAGCTTCTTCCTCCTCAGGGGTAGGACTCCTCACACTCTTCCCTTTCTCCAGTGTGGGGTCCCTTCCATGGGAGACAGTTCTTCACGAACTTCTTCAACATGAGTCCTTCCCGAAGGCTGCAATTTTTCACAAACTGCCCCAGTGTGGGTCCCTCATGGCATCACAAGTCCTGGCAGAAAATCTGCTCCAGCACAGGCTCCTCTCTCCTTGAGGCCACAGGTCCTGCCAGCAGCCTGCTCCAGCCCAGCATAAAAATAATTTTCTCTGACATTAACAATTGTACAGGTGCATAAAACAAAGAACTTGCAGTAACTTTACACTTCTTTGCACAAAATAACTGGCCATTAGACAGTAAAATCTTGCTGAAACCTGGAACTTCTCCGATAGACTGTCACATTATTCTGAGTGTAACAAGTGAAACACTCCATATCTTTTTCTAAGTGCAAAGCAAATAATGAGTCTGTTTTCAAAAATATCTGCAGAATACAGGTTTCTTTTCAAAAGTAATTCATCTGCTTGGCCCACTCTGCAACATATTTAGGTAACTAAGTCCCATAGACCTCAGCAAAAGAGAACCCGTGTCTTAATGACCAGCTAGAGCAGTGGGGTAACTAGCGTACCTTTCCAGTTTGTTTCTTTGCCTAAAAGCAGTTCTCATTCATCAGTAGAACAAGAAGGAATGAAATATAAGCATGCTGCAGTGTTAAGACACTGTGACATGTCTGTGTTTTTTCTCCAAAGAAAAGTAAATACCCTGGTATTCTGATGTCCAGGTGTGTGTTTCTGTGATTGTTACCCCTCCAGCATTTGAGGACCCTTAAGGTGCAATTTGTGAAATATAGCTAAGACTTAGATCTTGGAGAGCTTGACGCATTGCATGTCATTCATTCTTTCTGTAAAGTGAAAAATATAGTGGAGAAACCTGTAGATCAGAAAAATAAGGAATTATATTTGTGGCTTGTAGGTGTTTGTAGCTGAAGATTGACGCAAATTATATGCACTCTTTTTTTGTTTATTTGGCTTTATGTGACAGTAGAACAGGTTGCTTATTATGTTTTAACGTTTAATTTTCTATATTACAATGTGTTAAGACCCTCAGTGGGAAAAAAAATTGATTAATAGCCAAGCTGTTGTCCAAGCAAGTAGTCCAAATGATTCTTTAATATTGTTCCCTTTTTCTAATACTTTTTTATTTCACACATATTTTTTTCCTTTTTTTTTTCAAACTAGTCTTTATTTTAGTCGTGAGAGGTTGCCAAATGTGTCTCAGAAACCAAACTGTATATTAACATCTACTGATTTCTCCTTATCTACCATGTTAGTAATGTCTTTAAACATGAGATCTCTTGCCCAGTTTTATGCTTCCCATCTTTAATCAAGCTGTGTCTTCCCAGCTGTTGTCCATCTTTAAGATAGCTTCTAGAGATGAGCCCTGTTAAAATACAACTTCTAAGGTAGGGAAGGAGGCTGGCTCTAAATTTACATTTGCAGCAGCTTTGCCCAAGATAGCTTTCATGAGTGTCAACACTAGAAAATGTAAACATTTAACTACTAAGAAACTTATGGTTTCCAACTGAATCTTTAGTGGTAAATGTTATCTGCTACTTTCAAGGCTTTTTGAAATTGAGTCATAAAAAGATAAATTTAAAAGTCAATGCATGAATTCCAATCCTCATTTTCTTATAAGCATAGGGAGATAAGAAATATGGATGATGTTTTCCTAAAAACAATTGGGCCCAACAAATTTCGGACAAGTTCTCTATTATTCACATGTAGTAGAGAAAAATTTAATATCTTTTAAATGTTATTCTTTTTCAGTGTTTTAAACAAAGCAATTTTCTGAATAACATTCTTTGACATTAGCATAAAGGTAATCAAATGTGCAACTTGTCTCTCGTTAGTAAAAGTAGAGCATCCAGAGCATCCAGTGAATGATAACATTTTTAGAGTATGTACCATTTCTCAAATTGTAATTTGTAAGATTAACTTGAAAACTATTTAGGAAGGACAGTGGATGATTTGAGTATCAAAGGATATATTGTTAAAAGTAAAACAATGGAAGCTTCTAGCTCTCTTCATCAATGTTGGTGTCTGCAGATACAATAGGTAGTTTTTCTTATTTACAAATGATGTCATATTAGTGATAATAAAGAACATTTATGAGAAAATGCTCTCTTGCAACAGTCAAAGCAATTTGTAGGATTAGTTCTATACAACAGAGTGCAGGATACTGCACACTTTCAGTCCCTGTATTCATTATGGCTAAAACTGAATTAGCTAGGATTATTTTTAAACAACATTAACTGTAGCAGACAGTTTAGATTAGCAAAGATCTAGTGCATAAGGTGGGTTTATAAAACAACATAGAGTGTGACAAAATTTTGTTTAATGCAATGGTGTTACAGGATTAAGTAGTGAGAGCCGTATCTAGGAGGGTTTGAAAGGTAAGCTGAAGTACATCTGCCCAGCTATTAAACTAAGTCCATAAACCTCATTTTTCTCATGGCTGGATGTAAAAGCAAGCACCAGTGTTATTCCAGTTACATCATCCTATTTTTTACATTTGTCTAAGGACACCTGAAGACACCTATGTTTTCAAACTGACAGTTTTCAGGCCCAAAGGAGAGACAAATAGGTTGATTAATAAGGCATTTATACACTAAGTGGGTAGAAAATAGTTTAAAAGAAGACATTAAAAGAAATGACTTTAGCAATGCATTGTTTTAATGTACTTTATTTTTTAGTCGTTTGAAAGCAGGATGCGAGCTTAAAAATTGAGACAGTGCTGCCACCATGAGGATTTTCTTGAAGCATGTCCCTCAGCAGAAGTGAAAATTAATTGTGCACACTAATTGCATACATTTCATGTACTTGCTTGTATATGCGTAAGAGATCTTAAGTAACAATATCATATTAAACATATATATTCTATAGAAAAGGCACTGGAAAATATAATAATACTATGACAAAGGTCTATAAACATAGCTTAAGAAGATTTAGAGAGCAGCTGATTTATAGACAGATTTTAAAATAACTTCTCATAGTCAAGCAATCATGGTGAGATAGTTTTCCTGACAATACTAGGTGCTATTGGTCATTCATAGAGGCACCAGGTCTGTGTGTGAAATCCAGATGGACTTATGAGTTCCAAGGCAACTTGGCATGGTTACAAGACCAAGATCATTTATGCCGATTTTCACCACATCTAATATTTATCACTCTATTCATCAGTAAAAATCCAAAGGCTGATATTAAGTGCCTATAGAAAGAGAAAGTTTTGAATGGGATCCATAACACAAAGTACTGATGGGTGAGAAATTTGCATGTCATTACACACAAGAGGAGGTTATCAGGAATACTGTCCTTCTCAAAATCTGAGTCTGCTCAGGGAGACAAATTCATGATGAGGAACCTCTCCTTGTGTTAGGTATCTGCACTGGCCATTTAGAGAACAGAAGTTTGATTTGGTCTTTTTGGATACAGAAGGAGTTGATGGTAGTGCTACCAGCTTCATTGTGTTGTCCAGTGGCTACAGCACTCAGGAAATAGCAAGTAAGAGGTCTAGTCCCTCCTCATCCTGAGTTGGTGCAGAGTAATGTTTCCTACTGCCCAGCTATCTTGTACTTTGCCACTGGGTCTTTTTCCTGAGTGGGTGCTAGAGAATGGCTCCTCTTTTACACCTTTTTTTTTTTTTTTTTTTCCATTGTGAAATGCTTAGCTGGTAATTTCACAACAGAGATGAAGAGTGGCCCTTTCTGCCCTATGATTAAGGCCCATTGTGTTACTGGAAGCCAAAGATTTGAGCTTGAATAGACAATAGAACAGATGTGTCTTATTTTGTAGAGAATGCTCTTCTGTAAGAGCATAGCCTCAATGCCATCTATTCCAATGATGAGTGAAAGTGAAGATGTCATGTTTTGCACTAATTTAAATGTTTGGGGCTGGTATGGTTTAAGTACATTGACTTAGCCAGTCAATGGCTCAGCCAGACTGAGAAGAAGGTGAAAAGGGATGAAGAAGAAGGGACGCTTTAGTTTATGTCTGGATTTAGCTGTCTCAGGTATCTGCAGGAAGGCCACTGCCCTGTCCCCCAGTGGTAGTAGTTTGGAATGCGTGCAGAAAATAAGTTCTAGAAATGTGGAAACTTAGTTAGTCACTACAGTCTCACTTCAAATCTCTGGAGTTGAAGAGAGTTAGTGGAGGTGGAGCATCACAACCTTAAGCTTCAGTCTTCAAATTCTCACCAACTCCTTAGTGTCTAAGGAGTGCTGACCTCACCAACACTTTACTGTCTAAACCTCTTAATAGGCTTAACTGTGTATACTGAATTGATATTTTGTGTTGGCAAAGGCAGCAAAATTCATGGCCCAAGATAGACATTTTATTACTAGGCACTATAATTGGATTAAATTTGCTTTTATCTTGGATCAAAAAAAAATCATCATTAACCAATAGCAATGGATCTACAGGATATTTATCAGGTCTGACCCATTACTAAGAGATGGGTGAGCAGATAAACACTCTTCTGCCAGGTTATGAATACTGTGAGGTATTCTGGGTGATTTACTGACAGGTAAAGACATTAAATACCTGCTTATACTGCATATAGAGGACTGTATATCTGAAGAAGAGAATAGAACTTCAAAGAAACCTGACACCAAAATCCTACCTTTGTCTGAGGAGATCAGTGACACAGAAGAAGATTTGGTGGAGGGAAATGATAATGCTCCTTAAACTTCAGTTGAACTTCATTTCTCCATGCATCTCAAGGCATAAATATGTTCCAAGCAAATTTTAAAAGCTTTCAATTGCAATCAGCAGATGAAGTTACATCTGCTTTGCATCCATCCAGTTTACATCACTGCAGAATTTGGCACTACTACTCTACCAGGTTCTTACAGGGAAAACATTTCATTACTGGCATGCTTTTATTTATTTGTTTTTGCTTAAGATAACACAATGATGAAACAACTGGATTTTATTCGCTTACTTAAATGCATATCTTGGGCCACTCATTAAACAATAGCATTAAAATAACAGAGAGAACCATCTGGCTTTTTGAAGTTTTTTTCAGTACATTACCAAACCACATCGAGTATTTTACCAGGAAATAATGTCTTCCTGGACAGTCTGGATTCTTTTCCACATCTATGGAGGGAAATTGTCTATGTTTCTATCCATTTCTCACTTCAAAATAACTGGCTATCATGTGGTGAGGAATGCAGAATTATATCACAGCATTTTGTGTATCTATATCTATGGGAAAAAGGACTAGTCTGTGTGTGTGTGTACAGCTATATTCCATACATATTTTAAAATTACTCTGCTTTAAGGTCTTTCCATTGTCTGTGTATGATCTGGTCACTCGCCTTATCAAAAATAGAAGTTGAAGGATGAGAAGAACTGCTGGGTTGAATGAGTTATGAAAAGGTCTCTCATGAAGTCACACACAACTTCCCAGAATCAAAGACCTGCCTGTCTGAAAGCTCATAAATCAGGAATAGTTCCATTTTAGTAGCTCTGCATAATAAAGTGTCAGATAGTTTCTGATTTTTTTGTTCTCAAAGGTGAAGACACAAATGTTGAACTCCATGCTTTAAGAATTCAGATAATAGTACATTCATGTAATGTATTAAGTGGCTTGAAAGGGCTATCATCTAACAGAAAGTAGAGGCCTCAACTGACACCTGTCTGAACTTCAGACTGGCAATTCCCACATAACCTTCTTCTGACAAAGAATCTGAGGGAAGGAGGAGAAAAATCTAATAAAATCTGGTGTATCAGTCCAAAAAGGTCTTAGGAACACACACCAGATTTACAGCAAAATGAGAGAAGTTAATAAAATTTTCTGGTTCAAAACGCAAGCTCATCATCACACCAGTTTGATTTAGTTAAAATAAGAATAGATGGATAAACCTGCCACCACCACCACCTACATCCTCAATGCACTTTCACTCTCCTAACAACTCATTTATCCTCAGTGATTCCATGTGAGCGGGCTTTGGAAATGTGGACCACAGTACAGTTTCATTGAGCAGATATAAAAACGGTATTAGAAGTTCATCTATCAATGTTTTACTATCAGACTGGAAGACTGGTTTAGAGGAATATTGGCCAATACAGTTGCATAAAGGGTGATTTACACAGAAAGACAGGATTAAAATTCAAAATGAAAAAAATGAGGAAATGGTTTGGAAAAAAACCCAGATGTAACTCAAATGAAAACTTTTTCACTTATGCAGGAATAATCAACCGCATGAGCAGACAGAGGAATGACAGGTTATGCAGGAGTTCTGCTGAAAAGCACCTTGTGGTTATAGCCAATAACCAGCCAAACCCAAGTCACCAACATTGTGATCCTGAGAAAAAGGTAAGCATCATATTAAAGTATATAGAGAATGTCATGTGCAAGCCACAAACTTTCTGCTACTACTTCTTCTGCTTCTTTGGCTACCTATACCTCATCCACCCTAGGGATCTCTTCTCTGCCTAGTGTCTCATCCACCCTCACAGGTGTCTCGTCTTCATTTAAAGGACTACGTGGAGCAGTTGATGAAAATGTCAAGAGGAACAGGAAAGGTCCGAGATCTGAAAAGCACAGTTTGTGAGGAACTGCTCATGGTGGGGGAAGAGTAGTTCAATTTAGAAAAGAGAGAAGACTAAGAGAAATTTACCAAGAGTCTTTGGATACATAAGCTAGATAAGTAGAAACACAAAAACTGGGCACAAAGAGGAAAGATCTTAGCTGTTCTGTGCGAACCACATGAACATTACAGCCCTAAGGGAGTTGAAGCACTTTACTGGTGTTTTTAAGAACAGTTTGAACAAATGTCTGTCAGGATACACAGCTGACTTTCTGTTTGAAGCATGAAAATGGAGACAAGAGGTTATCCTCTCGTATCTTTTGCTAATCTATTTTTCTGTTACATTAATTGAAAAGCCAACAACAAGCAAAATTTTCTAGGCTAGGAGGGCCCAAGCTGTGAAAAGGTACAATGATTACTATACTAGAACCACATGTTCTTCCAAGTGTACATGGCTGGAAACTGCTACTAATGCTGCAGAAACTATTGCCAACGGTGACCAAAGCACAGCAGGGTCTCTTAGGCCATCTGCTGCTGAATTTCCTCTTTCCTTTTGTTTTCCTGATGAACTTTACAGAAGCAGCAATCTTTTCTACCTGTCCCCAAGCTGTTGTCTAAAGAGGCAGTGATGGATGGTCAACTCCCCATTAGCTACTAGTGGCATTTCAGTGTCTGGGAATTCACACTGTGATATTTATGAATGAGCTTTCAAGTCAGTGAACACACAGCATCCTGAGGTCTCCTAAATTCTGATCATCATTTGACCCAGCTACAAAATTGCTTTGTTGTACGAGAAGAAAACAGGGTTCAGTTAAAAGATCTGTATTTTTGCCTGCCTCATATTGTTGAATGATGTCATTTGGCCCGGGGGAAAATACTATTCTTTCAATAAGTGCTTGTAGCATTTAATCTTCCTCCTTATTTTACCCTGTAAAGTTGTGGGTATTTTAGCAATATAGTATCCTGTGTCCTTGGAAAAATGGAATCTAACATCTGGGAGGAAATAGTTCGATAAATATTGAAAGAAAAGACAAAACTTGGAAAGTTCAAAATTAATACAAAACACAAATGTGTAGTTACTTGTTCTTTTTACAGAACTTTTGAACGATTAAATAATTTTAATTTAAAAATATATATACACTTACATATGTATTTGTTCTCCCCACATACCTGCAGATCTGTTTATCTATGAAAGCTACTGGAATGTTTCTACATGGTTCAGATGTACATATTATGTGTACATGAATATATATGTATATTATGCATTTCATTTCAGCTCAATGCCAGCTATCTAATTTGAGATAAATACAATTCTGTTTAGTCTTCTTTTACATCTATAAATAGTGTGGATATAGCTGCTTTTTCTCTCATAAAAATTTTGGAGGGAAAAGAACAAGGTAATCACAGATAATTTTTTCTTCTATATTTTGAGTTCATTATTTTTTAAAAAGAACATCTTTGTCCTAAATCAAAACCACACAGCCTGTCAATGGCTTTTGGTGATTTAGAAAACAACTGTGGATCATATGGCACACAAAGGAAGAATGAGTTCACTGAAACTACCACCAAACAGAATTTTAGAAGCAGAAATAGAACTGGGTAGGAAGTGGTTTTCCTGTCCCGCGAAAGTTTTCGAGATCTCGTTTTTCCCATTATGCATCAGAATGAACCCAAAGGCCCACCAAAGATAAGAGAGGGAGAAAGGCAAGAAAGCCCAGGTCTGTCAAAACAAGAGAAATAAAGAGACAGGGTGAAGGGGTGAGCTCACGGTATCCACATGTAAGCAGCTGGTCAGGTAACACCAAGGTGTAGGCTTCTGTTTGAACCCCAGCCTGAGTTCTGAGCCTCCCCCCGTGTGACTGCAAGTGCTCAGCTCATGTAAAGCACACATTAGATTGGCAGTATAATCAGTTACTAGACTATCAATTATTCCATAAATTGTCCGTTGATGGTATTTTGATACGGATGTCTTCTTTGTCCATCTTTGTTAAAATTTTGGTGATGATAAACTGCTGTTTCCAGCAACAAAAGTTTTCTATTGCTTGGGAAATCTTTGCCCTCGTTTAGTTCTTACAGCAGTAATTCTTACTCACAGTGTCCAACCCAGAGGATGCAAGATTTCCTGGCAGTTTGCTAATGGCTGCACTTGAACTAGAGATAAAATCTTGGTCCCAAATCCTCAAAGGCATTTAGGTACCTAACTCCCACTGAGAGATGAAGACCAGACCAAAAAAAAAAAAAAAGAGCAATTTGGGTACCACCACGAGGAGCTTGCAGACATCTGGGGCCTGCAATAGAATCCAGATGGAGTGTTTCTGCCTCAGTCCGTGAAGCGTAGGTGCACATTGGACTTACTTTGATGACTGAGCCTCAGCAATACAATGTTACAATGTGCTGCCAGAAAGCAGTCATACGCTGGGGATGATGGAGAACCCTCCTGTCCTCAAGAAGCATTTCAGAGCTTCTTGCAACATCAGAAGGGGTGTCTATGCTGTACAATTGTGATAGACTGCAATGGCTGACCCAAGCCTGCCCCTGCTGCCACATCTGCAGTACTATTAATATTTGAAGAGACCAAAACTAATGCATTTATTTCTACCCAAGGCAAATTCAAACCTTCTACTACAACCCAAGTGTACTTGGAGCAGAGAGGAGCGCACACAGCTCCTTTGCTAACTCTGCAGGCTGGGAAAGAGACTAAGCAGAACAATGAAAGCCCTCTGGCACCAGAGCTGTTATAGCTGCACCATGAGGCTGCAGACTTTAACCTTCAGTTATGGTACCACCATATTCAAATCCAAATGTTACTCAAGAGCTGCGTTAGGATAGGTTAACCATATTTCCTCCATCCTCCCTGCATCAGAGCCCCTATCAATTCATTTCAGTTGCAGAGGTGAGGAAGGCAGTCTATCCATTAATAGCAAGCCTGTCTTCAATTGATAAGCTAGATGCCTCCTGCTTCTTTTCCGGTGACATCACTTTTTTTTTTTTTTTTTCTCTAGATTTCTCCTGACATGAAATAGTCACGAGATGGCTACAGCAGAGACCCCTGGCCTCAGGCAATAGTTCAGAGCAATGCTAATGCTCCAGGTGAATGGGGGGACTTCTGGAGAAGGAAAGCGAAATCTGCTTGCCCTCCTTTGCTGCTTGTTGGTATAATTTCATTCCCAAATCACTTGATGGCAAAAGATGACTGGATGCTTTAAACAACATCATTCTCACAGAGTAGAAAGAGAACAAGTGGTCTGCTGCACAGCTGTGTTCAACCCACCCACTGTATGCAGAGTGTAGTTCAGCCTCACTTTCTTATGAGGGTAATAAGTGTGCACATAGAATGAAATTAAGAACCCTTCCAAGTTCCGGGCCAGGTGCTGGGCAGATGTACGGTGAGGGGGTGGAGGGACTGCAGGGAAGCACAGAGAAGAAATCTTCTCTTGTAGGCCACCATGCAGCTGCAGAGCCCTGCAAGGAAGTCTTGTCCAGGTCTGTAGCTTACCTGGGTGCCTACAACAGAAGAGGATGGGAGAAGGCGGCTCAACGGGGAATTTAACCTTTTCATGCCGGTCTCCATTCAGTAGTGATTCCATTGCTCTTTTGCTCTCCTGCACAGAACTAACTGCTGCAACTGCACCTCTTTCTCCGAGTCAGGCTCTGACACTTATTTGCAGGAGGGCTCTCAGAAGTGAGAAAAAGGCTGGATTTGTCTCCTGGTAGCTGTTACTGACTTTTATTAGTACTTCATTTTGAACGAAAAGAGCTATCTGAAATCTGCATTCTGTTGGTGGCTTTCAATACGTAACCTTTCACAAGCGAGATTTAATACGTCATGTAAAAAAATAGTGAAGACTACACGTAATAAAAGAGCTATTTAGACAAATTCACCATACAATCCAGATCTTTGTTACTAGCTACATTGAAATTTGCAGTGACTGATGAACTACCAAAGAGGATAGCAGTTAGGCGATATTATGAAATGTCTGCGTAGCTAATTTGGATTTATGGATTGCATTAGTATTAACACAGTATACTATTTTATGTAAATATATTTTTAATGCTGTTTAAAATGAAAAATGTGGAAAACAGCAGAAGATGTTTATTCTCAAGTCCCAGTCTTTGAACTGGCTTTTTTTTTTTTTTTTGTAGTTTAAAAGAACAACAATGACATCCAGTGGTTGTAAAATTCTCCAACATTTTTTTCTTCCATATTTGACACCATATCTAGTGTGGAGAATAGATTTATGTTTAATAAAGTTGTAAACTAATATACAAATTATAAGAATTTAATCGTTAATAAATGCTGAGTAGAATTGCAAAACCTTAGCATGTCACCTTGAGACATTTTACAGTAGATATTTTTTAGAATGTTTGAATGCTGTTTAGACATATTTTTGGTATCATTGAAATAAGTACAATGAATTTTCCCTAGAACTCTGTTAAATCCAGTTAAAGTCAGAATAAAATTAATACATGCTGTTTAAAACTACTTTTTATCCACAAGTACATTAGTAGTATCAACCCTTTCATTCCTGACTTCTGTGGCTGTCTGATGTACTTAGGAATACCTGGTAGCTTTTCTATGCTCTGGAAACTCCCAGCCTGAAGGCCAATCCACTAATTTAATTTTTACTGCTTCAAAAAACATTAAAAATTAAAATTATACAGAAGTTTATTTGAACAAATCCTTTTTTAGCAGGTAAATTACCAGAGGACTCTAGGAAATGTACCACCCACCTTTTTTTCTTCTACAGATAGCTTTTTATCTCACTTATCTGAGTACCACCACTGATCCTCTTTGCAGAACCCACCACAACACAAGGCTTCTGCACCTCCAGCTCCAGAGTCACTAGGGTGTCCCTGTCCTACTCATTAACTCAGGGCTGAGGGAGCCCTAGACAATGTCTGCTACCAATGACATTCTCCACCCAGTCTCTGGCTCGCAGAGCAGCACACACTGCCTGAAATTCCTCTGCAGGTCTCACGCAGCTTCAGGGCTCCCAGGCTCTCATTCTGCAGTAGGTAAATCACTTGGCTTCAGGAGCTGGAATCAATCTGGGGACTTCCCAGGGAGCCAGGCAAACCTGGAGTTGCGACAGGGAACGCATGGATTTCAGTTAACCACCAACATTTTTAAGCAAAGATGGATTTATGTGGAGGGAAAGGGATTCAGCAGTCTCTCCTGTGGCCAGTTGGATTTAATGAGACAGCTCTTGCTGTGGAGATTTCTTTCCCAATCTAGCAGCTCAGCAGGGATGAGTTAATAGGTGGGCTGCTATTTTTTGCTACACAGACGTTCTGCTTTCCTTTAGTTTAGCTCAAGGTGGTGCATGTCAGTACATTTGAGAACACTAAAATCAGTGTGAGAAAACTGACCTGTTCTTTAAAACGAAAAATAAAACTTTTGGAAGAATAGTGCTGTGTTTCTGTTCTCCTGGGAATAAGTCTGCACTTTGTACTCTGTGAGATTTGCTGTATCAACATTATATTTTATTTTCATTCATCTGTCTGTATCTGGCAGAAGTACAGACTGGTTTTACAGTTTGGGAACTGTACCTGGATTGACATATCATCTGCACTAGAGAATGAATTAAACTAACCTTGGCCTTTTCTCTTTGCTAGTGGTACCTGACAGCTTCTTTCACCCCAGCGTTACTTGGAATTATTTACTAACTTTCATCAACACATTTCACTCTGTGACCTGCTTGAATGCCTTGAAAATATCCACGGAAAAAAACTGAAACCATGACAGTTAGTTTTAAGAGATATAGGCTGTATATTTCTTTCCCCTAAAAGGATTGGTATGACACTCTCTCAAGCAAGGAAATGCGTTTGCAGTCATCCCACCTACTGCAGAGATTGGAGGGGAATCAATGCTCCTCCTGGTGTATCTCTTGGCAAAATACACTTGCAACTCAAACCAGAGAAAGTTAGCTCTTGATTTCTTCCTAACACGGTATGCATGGTTGGTAAAGCCTTCTCCCAACTGCACTGGGGCTGCAACTCCCCATGGGACACAGGCACAGCCCTGCCAAGAATTGGCTTTATGAGTTTGAAAGTATGATTACTGAGGAAAAATATAGGGTGAGGGTGGAAAAAGGCTTGTTGATGAGTGATCTGCTTCCCTTCTCTAGCAACTTGCCTTTGCTACACATATTGACCAACTGTGAAAAGCAAAGGCAAACATGGAATAAAGGTGTTCTAATTATCAATGCCTGTATAACAAAACCTTCATTGTGCACTTCTGCAGATGTGATTATGCTTATGTAAGTATATTATAGAATATATAATACAAACATATTTATACTAAAGTGTAGAGGAATTGACAATATAACTGAAAGACAGTGCAAAGTATCTGACTGCTCAGATCTTGAAGGGGAAGAAAAATCTTCCCTAAGTATATTCATCACAATACTATTGTTGTTCTGAATTATCCTTTTCTTGAGGCCAGGACGCAACCAAAATGAGAAATCCCCACAGATATCAACTGGCATTGTTTTATTGATTTTATTTGGGTGACACCAACTTACAGCTACCATCTTTAGAGCCTACTGCTGTCTCCACCACCCACAGTAGAGCTTACCTCCTGTCTCCTCCATCTCTTCTGCCCTCTGACTGCTCTCCAGGGATCTCCACACAGGGTTGCTGCCCACCAGAGCATGAGTTAGCACCTGAGAGGGCAACACCTCTCCCAGCAGGCAGTCCACCTTATTATGGAATGCACACTGGAGCACAGTAAGTCAAAACTCCTGTTCTCAATGAAGAACAAAGCACTCCAACAACCCACCCTGCCAGGGAATTAGCTAAGCGCTTACTCTCATCAGTGAGAGTCATAGGCTAGTTTCCAGGTACATCAAAAGAAGAATAACTGTTCCATGAAAACAGAAGATCATTTGACTTCTCTTGCTGAAATATGTCCTATCCCTTTAGGAAGAGAAAAAAAAGATCTATGGATACTTGCAGACATACAGCAGCAGCATTTCACTTTTTATTATTGTCATTAGTATTACCTTTGTGCTTAACAGTCCCAAGCAAGACTGAGGAACAGAAATGTGCAACCACAGAATAAAAGCCACAGTTCCATGCTAATAAGCTTGCAATTTAGAGGTAGCAGATGGACCCAGACAGATGGCAGAATACAAGGGCACTATGAAACAGGACAATCTCAGAGCAGCCTCCTACCTAATGCTGCTGACCTTGTGAAAGCCTAATGGCCAGGTTTGGCATAGTAATTGAAGAAAAGGGATGAAGCATCAACACCTGGAGCTTGCAGTCCCTTGTAATAAAAATACATGATCATTTAAGAGGAGAAATATGTATATATATAAATCTGTATGTCAATAATTTTTCTCAGATTTTAGTGTCATGTGAAATACCACACTAGGCAAAATTTTATAGAATCATAAAATAATTTGGGTTGGAAGGGACTTTTAAAGGTCATTTAGTTCAATCCTTCTGCAATAAGCAGGGACATCTTCAACCAGATCAGGCTCCTCAGAGCCCTGTCCAACCTGACCTTGAATGTTTCCAGGGATGGAAACCCACCTCTCTGGGCAACCTGTTCCAGTGTTCTACCACTCATCCTGTAAAAGAATTCTTCCTTGTATCTAGTCTAAATCTTCCCTCTTTTAATTTAAAACTATTACCCCTTGTTCCATTGCAACAGGCCCTGCTAAGATGTTTGTCCCCATCTTTCTTATAAACCCCCTTTGAGTACTGGAAAACCCCAGTAAGATCTCATCAGAGCCTTCTCCAGGCTGAACAACCCTAACTCTCCCAGCCTGTCCTCATTCCAGAGGTGCTCCATCCCTCTGACCATTTTTGTGGCCCTCCTCTGAACCTGCTCCAACAGGTCCATGTCTTTCCTGTGCTGATGACTCTAGAGCTGGACACAGTGCTCCAGGTAGGGGCTCACCAGAGCAGGGTAGAGGGGCAGAATCACCTCCCTTGACCTGGTGGCCATGCAGCCCAGTGCACATTTCTGGCTTATGTCCAGCTTTTCATCCACCAGTACCTCCAAAACCTTCTCAGAAGGTCTTCTCTCAATCTCTTCATCTCCCAACCTCTACTGATGCTGCGGATTGCCCTGACCCACATGCTGGACCTTGCACTTGCAAAATTTAGAAGTTTTAACATCAGTTCCTGAATATGCATTCCTTTTGGTTCCTGCTACTATCTTTTTATTATTAGTTTGTCAAACCTGGGTAGTTTTCCCCATCAAGATAATCATTAGCTGTTTGTATGGCATAGAGAGTAAATGGATATATAAGCTTTCATCAATCTTTCACTGATGAACACATTCTTTCAAGTGTTTTTATTGTAAAAAACAAGTGATTTTGTTAAAAAGGGTACATTTTAGTTTGCCTAGGCCCCCAGCTGTTAAAAATAATCAAATGTAAATCTAAAACCTTCTGAAAGCCATTACCTTTGTCTGGAACATCAAAACCAACCAGGAACATCAGTGTAACATAATAAAGTTTCTCAGGGGGTTGGACTGTCAAACTTCTTCAGAAGTTTCATAGTTGCTGATTCATAAACTAAGGAAAACTGGTAAAGTCATTTTAGCTGCAGCTCAGACTGCTCAGGATCTAGCCATAGCAGCTCCCAGCCAGCACATTTTAGGTCGGCCAAAATAGTAAAGCTTGAAAGTGCCAAGAATGCAGTAGCTACGCTTGTAAAACAGACATTTCCAGCTTAACTCACCAGGCAAAGTTGCTTCAGGGCCCATGGTTGTGATGATCTCTGGAGCCTGTTTTTTCATTAAAGACAAGTCTTTGGTTTACCTGCCAATCTGTCCTCCACTTCTGCTGATGAGCATTGCCTTTCCTGCAAAGTTCCCATATAATTGTGAATCCCATTTTTCCTTGGCTGTACAAATAGCAGCAGAATATTTTCTCAGTCCAATTATCCTGGCTTTATTTTATGAAGTCACAGCTCATGGTGTAGACTGCCTGTCTCATTTTTGTCCTTCTTTTTTATCTAGGACAAAAAGGAATATTTTTTCTCTATTCCACTTGATACTTTATTATTATATTTTATTGTTATTAATGTCATATACTGCAAATTCACTCCTGCTGCTATTTCACACTTGTTAAGCGTAGTACATTGGAATGTCTTTGCTTATGTTCTCTCTTTTAGCACACTTCCTTTAGACTTGGGTCTCACCATCAATTCCCTTTTCCTGTTCTTAGATGAGATTTCTGCACTATTGCACTCACAGACATATGGTGAATGGCCTGCCTTCTCAAAACAGAGAACTTTTTACCCTTAGCAATAGTAAGCTTAAGAGAGAAAGGGCTCTGAGGTCATCAAAGGGACATTTGTCCTACCCTACATTCTATCTACTCTCTGATAATGGAACCAACAGTAAAATCTACTTTTGGCCAACCTGTTGGTGGTTCTGTGGCTGGGATCAAGGGTATGGGCAGCAGCCCATGTTCCTCATCTCCAAATGCTTCAGTCACCTGCCATTCCCCACTTACAGCTCAACACATGCACTGTCTCTTATACTCCCCAGACACACTAGTGTTGAAGTGAAATCACTTGAGTGTAACTGTTTTTAAAAATATATATATGATTCCTTACATAATTGGCTGGAGGACTGGAGATGAAGTCACAATGGACTTAGTATTTTCCTTCCTGCATACCAGATTCATTGTGTCACTTGAACAAAGTTTCTCTGTACCCAGTAAAGAATAGGGCAGAAATTGTCAGTGAAACGGGCACAAGCTGAGGTAGCGAAGGACTAAATGTCTTTGTGTTACACACCATCTGCCAAGAATGTTTCAGAGACATTTCAGCAGTTTGACAGCTATAATGTTCCATCCATGCAGCATTCAATGGACCATGCCCTTAACATGAAGACTGAGAAACATTTTTCCACTAGAGTTTCCCATGTACAGAAGGCGTATCACCTGGCAATTTATGGGTGAACAGGTCTGAGCCTTGAATAAGGGGGGAGAATAAAATTCTGTTCTGTTTCTAATGCTAGAAATGCCATGTATTGTTATTTCTTCATCATCAATAAAGTAAATAATACTGTACCAACAGATTGTGAAATACAAATAGAAGCTTTGTGAGAATCAAATTATTTACTATCATCAGTTTATATTTCAACTTACACTAAGTTGATGCACATGTAGATGAATTTTAATGCCAATGCTTACTATAAATGCAGTTACCATTAAAAAAAAAAAAAAAAAAAAAAAAAAAAGAGGAAGATCTTAAGGCAAATAAACCATTCCAGATATGGAATGCATTGTAAAGCACTGTCAGATCCCAAAGTTTTTAGTATTTGCCATGGACATCAACTTTGGGAGTACAAGAATGCGACGTCTGAGTCAATAAATCTGATCTTCTATAATAACAGGCAAAAGTGCTCTGTTGAGGAATTTGTAAATAACAGCAGTCACTGACATATTGCAGTAAAGGGAAGATTATAATTTAAATCTCATATAGAAATATAAATCTGTCATGCAGAGTGTTTGCATGATCTCACATAGAAGATCAGAAACTAGCAATTGAAATTAAGTATCAATTGGGAATCCAATGCAGACTGTACACAGCTGTGTATTTTATAACCCGTTAGGAGTTAAACAAAAATATCTTTAAAGGATTAACATATTAATGGGGAATTCCATCGTACATTCAAGTGTCCTTTAAGCAACTACAGTTTAACAGGTTCAATTGTGAATAAAAATGGTTATTTACAAATACAAATTCATCTTTCAAAACAAGCTGCTCAGTCTTCAGCCTTTCCTGTGAAATCCATATAGTTTATTTTTTGTGTTCACTTAATACGAAGACAAACATAAAATCGAGTTCATAGTAATTAGCTTGATTAGCCTCACCTTCTTGTTCAGGAGTATTCCTAGAATAGAGACCTTAAGGTGAACGTGTTAACAGCCTCCTTCTTTGTAAAACAGTGTTATATTATAGCATATAAAAGCCTAGCTAAAATATGTGGTTATTATTCTTTTGATTTCTATATGGGCTGCTGTGGAATTTATCAAAACTTTTTTTTTAACAAGGAAACCCAATTCTACCCATCCCAACACTACAATTATGATCTCACTTGTGACAAAAAAAATGTGTGTTTTTATTTCAAGATAGTTGACTGCCCTTATTTCTTTTGATATAAAACCTGACTGTCTATAGTTCACAGGCAGTTCTCATCCTGCAGAACTATTTGAGGATAGCCTTTTTCCCCCTCTCTGAGGTTTACCTTGATTAGCTGTGTAGAAATAAAAACTGAGCATCTGCACTAGAATTTTAGATCAGGACAACTAAAAATTTTCAGTATAAAGCAATCACAAAACACTACTTTTTTCAGCCTTTGAGTGTGTTAGCACCTCATCTGTAATAAAATGTAGAATACTTCTGAATCTAGTGTTAATCAAAAAGCTTAGGTGTACACAGAGCAATACAGTATTTCAGCCATGCATTTTTGAATGAATCATGGTACCTTGAGCCACCCAGGTAGGGAAAGAGATGGTGAGAAGAGAGATTCCTGGTCACATAGGGAAGGAGAAAGACTTGGAAAGGAGGAACACTGAAAAGAAAGAGGCCAGTTGCCTGTCCTATAGTCATTGCTCTGCCTCAGCAAAAAATGCTCCATTGAAAGCGGGAGCTGCAGTGGGTCAACATGAACAGGCAGGAGATCTTGGGAGCCCTAACAGGGTGGGAATGACAAGGCAGAATTTTTTAGAGCCTGATCCAAGCAGCTTCAGCTCATTTTAATCAGATGAATATGACTCTTCTCTTTCTCTTCTCTTCTCTTTCTCTTCTCTTTCTCTTTTTCCATTCCCTTCTCCTTTTTCCATGGGGGACATTGTAACCCCCAGCCTCTCTACTTTCACTCCTGCCCTTGCTGCAGATTCAGAACTGGTGTGATCTGTTGTTAATGTTTGAATGGATTTCTGTTTGAGGTGGGATACCAAGTGTAGCTTTGGTGAGCCACACAAAATAAATAATGGACAGGAAAGCTTGTTTTCCAGGTTTAAGTGGAGTGGGATGGGAAGTAGGGGTTCGCAAGGGAGGGGCTGGAAAGGTAGTTGGTTAAGATTTATTTGGCAGACATGTACAACTATCCTGTTTGAATTGTATTTGAATTAATTAACTTCATCTGTGTAAACTGGGACAGTATCCTGTAATTTCCTAAGGGTACAGCTGTATCAGGAAACCGAGTAGTCAGCAGAGCTGGTTGAACAGTTAAAATAACTGATTTACAAATATTTCCAGGAATAAAACCACTGAGTTTCATTTCTTATGATTTATAGGGCAATATAGGAAAATTTATCTTACCTGAAAAATGTCCTTTCTGTAAGAGGGGAAGTCCACAGCTTCTTGGGTTTTGCTCTCATACTTTCCACTCTCAGGAGGCAGAGCCAGGCTGGTTAAATGAGGCCGTACATCAACAAGTCTCACAAGTTTCCAGGGCAACTTTGTAGAAAGGACTCCTTTACAGCTTAATTCACAGCTAAACTGATAGAAAGAAAAGAAAAAAAAAAAGAAAAAAAAAAAAGAAGAGAGATCCACACAAACAATTTCTACTGCAGAATAGTTTAAACTTCCATAGTGACTGCTTTTATGTTCCATAGCATCTCTCATAAAGATATGTGTAGATGGGAGGCAGAGCCAGAATTCACAACTAAAACATACGTCAGTTCACAGCTCTATGCCTAACTCTGAACTGCCCTTCTTGTGCTAGGTGGGTAGATAAGGTCTTCCAGTTTTCTTGCTAGATGAAATGTATGCAAGCATCCTCCTGGGAAAGACAACATGTTTACTACAATACACTACCCATTAGATGTCAGGGAACGCAAGAAAATACAGATTGCAAGAAGTATGTCTCACTGCCTTAGCCATAAAAACGAAAAAAAGTATCAGTTTGGAAACACTGTACCAAATATGCTGCTTCTTCCAGATAATGGCAGGATCTGAGGAGGTTTGCCTGTAAAGGTTTGAGAATTTAAGAAAATAAGAAAATAATGAAAAATATATTCATACATTTCTGTGTATGTTGGAAAAGAGCTGTCTAACCTGAAGGCTTCTGTGGTTAATAAGGAAAAAACACAAATATTTACAAAACAAAAAGACACTGCTGGCTTTTAAAGCTTTAGGAAAGTATTGACGTAGTCAGCTAATAACTGGAGCCTTACCAGCAAGGTCTTATTTTAATTTCTAATTAGTGAGTAGGATTACAGATTATCATAATGAGAGATTTCCAAGTGAGATATTTCATTTACCTGCTTTTTAGAGATTTTCTGACCTCAGGTTTCTCAAGGATTTGTAGAGGACTTGTTCAGTGTCTGTGGGTTTTGTGTATTTTGATGTGGCTACACAGAACATGAAAGAAACTAATTTCTTTTAACCAGTACAATTTCTCACAGATAAGACTGTAACCTTAAACCACAGTCCTTAGTGAAATGGTTGTAAGACTAACAGCCTTCAAAGGTGAAAATTTATCATTATTTCTGAAAGAAAAAAAAATATTAAAAAGTTGTTTAGTGAGTTTAATTTCTAGGTAGCAATTGTTTTCATTAATAGAGTTTTAAGAAACATTGTATCTGGTTGTGAGAACTGCTCTGTGACTTTACATAGTTTATAGTGATCTAGGAACTGAGCTTATTTCACGTCTGTGGTAAATAAAAAAGATGTCTTTTTATCTCTATTTCTATTTCTATCTGTATTGCTAGATAAATGAGAGAGAGATAAGATCCTTGAACATGTCCTGTTTGCTGAGTATTTTCTCAAGGTTAAAAAAAGTGTGGTGAGTCCATGTGGACAGTCTGCTTTATTTCTTCCTCTCCTATCATCTTAATTTTTTCTGTCTAAGAGTAAAATTTTGTGGATTACAAAACCAAGAAGAAATTTTGGGTGAATCTTGCATCTCAAAGGAATTATGGTATGTAGCCAGTATTTTCCTTCATCTTACGCCATCTCACTTTCTTCACGGACTCCAAACACAAGGACAAAATGAAGGGCCTTGAAAATTAATTTTGAAGATGAATGACCAGAAGTTTCCCTATATTTTTTTTCTAACAAATCAAAGCTGTATCAGCAACAAGCTATATGGCCTTGCAGATGCAGACCCAGATGTAGAGGTCTCTGAACTACTTCCAAAATTGGAAGCAGCACAGTCATATCAAGATGACGCCCTATCATAATTAACTAATGGCTATATGGCTGCCACAACCCACTCCAGTATTTTGCACTGCTCTATGCACTGTAGACAGATTGTATTTTGCAAAGCTTTTCAGCTATTTCTTCATGGCACTGCAGTGCATGATACCAATGACAATAACGTTGCACAGAGATGCTTGAAAAAAATTAATAAGTCCTTGCAAAAATCTAAACCAGTGCAGGAAAAAAAAAAAAAGGATAAGAATATGTTGTTGTCTCGTTACATTCCCCTAAGATACATTTCTTTCATCTAATTCACAGCAGGCTCTCAGGACCAGTAGTGATAAAAGAAGCAACGTGGGCAGTGACATTTAATTGAGTAAGTACTCACAGTTACATTTTCAGATTTAAGCCTTAACTCATTTCCACCTTTTTTTCCTATGGTTGTGTGATATTTAGTGGTTTGTGAGCAGTACTACGAAATACATCAACATATGTTCAACAGTAGCCTCTCTGTATTTATATACATTTCAGTGGCATTGTTTTCAGTTTCAAAACTGTGTTCCTGTGTTGACATTAACATATAACACTGTATTTTAAGCAAAAATAAGAAAAATTAAGAAATTTGAGTAACTGAGATGGTTGCTGTTGCCTATAGGAGTAAAAGGTATGCTAAGAAACTTCCTAGTAAGAAGTTACAGAGTTTTATTTTGATAGAGAATAGATTTTGATAGAGGATTTGATAGAGAATAATATTTTGATAGATAATTTTGATATTTTGGATAATAAAAGAAAAAAGCTTTTTAATGTGCTAGCTTATTGGACTAAGATAGAGTTGACTTATTAGGCTTGTATTTTTATAAGATATTTGAGAGGTTGAAGCTGTGCTGGTATCAAAGATACCATGTTTGTACAATTATGCCAACAAAATAGATACAATGTATGTGCCTGTTATTTGATGTTAAACAATAGAATAAGAGGCACCAAATGTTGTGAATACATTGTTCTAATAGGTGTGACGTATATATATACATATTTATATATGTATATATCTCCATGAAATTAATGCATAAGTGGCAGATTTAACAAACCTTATTTGGAGCACCTTGGATAACTGCTTGACACTTAATTCTACCATAACAAGCAGGTGTTGGCATGAACGGGTTAAAAATTGATTCTTTCAGTGTATATAAGAGGGCTCTTTAATTTCAGTTGTGAAAAATGCTAATGCTGCCTTCTGCTTACTTAACACCATGATATTTGAAATACAGATTAATAATTGTTTCTTTTAATTTCATTTGTTGTGTGGCATTCTTGTTCAAAAAACCAATGGGAAACAGAAATATCATTAATATTAGTAAAAGTCCAAATTATTATTTTCTGCTTTTCAACAACACCATACTGTTATTTTACTGAATAAACAAAAAGAAAAAAAAGAAAAGGAAATATGTTTTCATCCTAAAGATAGGATATTGTTTACAGTAACATAGAATGAGACTGCAGTTACGTGTATGTACCGTGTCAATAAATCCATTTTTTTAAAACAAAGCAAAAACAAAGCAACTAGAAAACCCATCTTTTCCAGTGTTTCCAAATCCTGGATCTAGCAGCTACAATATTAGCTTCTAATTACCCTGCAAGACTGATCTTTGCAGGAGGTGGGCTGCAGATTTTATCATAAGCTGTTTATCTCAAGGCCAGTCAAATAGATATTACGGTCACAAATACTGTAGTTTAATAGTCAATGTTTGATGCTAAAAAAGTTATTTTGGTTTCTGGAATCCTACTGTGTTTACTTAGAGAGCATTTGAGTTCTGTTTGGTCTAACGATTTACACATTTCCAAAGAGCTTTTAAACTTTTCTGTACTGTAGACTAATGCAGATCAGACAACCCACTTCCTCCATAGCAAAGGAGCTTTTGTTTGTTGTCCTGTCTGTGTTCCTTAGGCATTTTGTGCTGAGGAAAAGAAACCTTGTGTAAGTCAATTTGTTCAATTGACTGAAGTATGGACGTAGATTTAAGCACACAGCTAGAGTTACTCAAGACATCAAGACTTTTGTTTCTAAGCATGACGGCTGCTTCTATTGAAAAGCTATTTCTTATAAATATTTCATGTATTAAAGTGCTTGCAAATTATTTTTCTTCCCACCCAGGAGGTAAAAGAAATTTGTGTCCCTTGTGAAAGACCTAGTATTTAAATCCCTTTACTGATAGCAATTAGGAACTCGCTTAACTTTATGTAAAAATTTATCAGTTTTATCTCATTTCCTAGCGTAAGATCTTTCCCATGTCCTGCTGAGGAACTGCTGAGCTCCTGTATTTTAGCTTTTCTCTGGTCTTTCCTCAATTACCAAGAAGCTCTGCTGTGATAATTTTCCTTTTCCCCCCAGAGAAGAGCAAGGGTAAAAGTAATTTAATAGAAAAGAAGTGAACACTTCCTTTGAGAATAGGGTGGAGCTGATAGGTTGCTTCTGAATAATGAGAAATACTAGTTTTCTGGAAGTTAGCAAAAACTTCCTTAATAGAAGAAAAAGTGATAGAAGGCAGAAGCAAGCTGGATTCAGAGAAGAGGCACTCCCAAATAGAAAGGTAGACTTAACTAATGAAGACTGGATGAAATAACTAAGGAGAAACCATCAGCAAGAAACAACTGGATAAAAGAAAAGGAAGAGGAAATTTGAAGAAAAAAGTCTTATGACCTAAAGAACATGTAGAAGGTAGAGGTGACAGTGAGAGAGAGAGAAGACATCATCTGATAACAAAACTGGTGACGGGAATGGAAGGAATGTCCTGTGAGGAGTTGCGAAGGACTTTGGGCTTGTCTAGTTTGGAGAAAAGTAGGCTGAATGGCAGCCTCATTGCTCTCTACAGCTTCTTGAGGAGCAGAAGAGATGGACGTGCTGAGCTCTTCGCCCTGTAGAGTGCATGGGAATGGTTCAAAGATGCACCAGGGAAGGTTTAGACTTGACATTAGGAGGCATTTATTTACTGAGAGGGTGGTCAAACATTGGAACAGGCTTCCTAGAGAGGTGGTTGATGCCTCAAGCCTGTCAGTGTTTAAGTCATTTGGACAATGCCCTTAATAATATGCTTTAACTTTTGGTCAGCCTTGAATTGGTCAGGTAGTTGGACTAGATGATCATTGCAGGTCTCTTGCAACTGAAATATTCTATTCTATTCTATTCTTTCTATTCTATTCTATTCTATGTAACAATACCCACATTACTAAAGAGAGATCTTTGTTCAACCTGAGATTAAGGCATCTGAGTGTAGATTTCTCATATGTGTCTTTCTGCATGTCATTGATAATGGTGAGGTCTATATTTGCTGGAATACAGAAAACTTTAAGGATTTTTTCAGTCACTGTCGTTTAATATTTGATGCCCAGATTGTTTTGGAACAGTGTATTTCTGAAGAACAAACAACATGTTGTTTATATGAATGTCCATCTTATATTTGCCAGTGACTGGGTATACCTCAGTTTCTTTAAAACTGTATCTAAAACAGTGACTGATGATGAAATGAACTACATCTGTAGCAACCTGACAAGTCACTAAATCCCCTTGTAAACTGGCACACGGCACCAGAATAAATGGCAGAAAATTGGAGAGACAGAGTAAAAATTTATTTACCAGTTTTGAACTGTTCAGCATTTTAGCTACAGATTCTCCTCTGTATTATGGGGTTTATTGGAAGCTTTTTAAGACTCTGTTCTTCCATAAATTCCTTTGTAAATTAGATATTTTCATTTTCCTAAAAGTACTGTTATGAAAGGATGTTATAGAAATCATGACTCTACTGTATTTTTCCTGGGATAACTTCAGCTGTGTAACTAATAGTTCTATTTTAGTTTAATGATCTTATTGAATAAACACTAATTACTTCTTGGGGTTTAGTTTGGCCTTAAAATCTGCAACCCATTTTTTACCATATTCTTCCTATGATTACTTCACTTACTGACACCAGCCTGTTATTCAGGTAGATTTTTTTCACATTCAACAGCTGGTAGGAGACATTTTTCTCAGTAGATGTCTTTTGGCTTCTGATGTGCAAACCCAGTTTCCAAGTGGCTTTTTTAACTACAGGTATTTAGTATGTGAACAGCTGGACAGCCCTGTTATTGCTATTTGCTGAAGAACTCCCCCAGATCTCAGCCTTCCCAACTTGAGGGTAAACTTTGCAAATCCTACGGCACAATATTTATTCTGAAAGAACTAAAATAAGCAGTCAGTTCCTCAAACTGAAAAAAACAGTTATCATTACAGAAACTTTTTAGGATATGCAGTTGAAGATTTCTTTAGAATTAAACTAAGCTAAACCGAGTTTCTGCAATTTCTTTTAGACTTACCTTGTTGATATGGTCTATAAGGGCTACATATGTGTTTACTGAGACTTTCAGTTTTCTGAAAATGCAGTATTAAAGTAGAAACTTAAAAAACCCCATAATTTTGGCTATCATAACTACAATGAACTGCAGGTTAAATCCAGTATTACATAATATAATTTGCATATTTTAAAACAACAAATAACTGAAAACAATGCTGATCTGAGAGTGGTTTTTTTTCCCTGATTCTTGCATTTAAAGGAGGTAAGTTAGTATAAGACTTTTTTTTTTTACTGTAAGTGGATGAATGAAAAATTGATTGAATGAATATATTGAAGAAAGTTATACCTGTTCATTGTCATAATTGAAGAGTATACAGAGTGAGGTTTTGCAGTTTGCAAGGGACCTGTTGCTCATCTGATGTCCTTCATTTTATTTGCCAGCCTGAAGGATGGTATCAAAGTGCCTATTAATTTGCAGATGATGCAGGAAGTATGGCAACTACATTAGAGGTGAGGGTTCGAATTAAAAATGACCTTGACAAACTGGATCTGTAAAAAAAGGATTTAATTCAATCAGAACAAACAGAAGATACCACGGTCAAACAGAAATAAACAGGGCCACAATGTAGGATGACAACCAAATGGCTACCAGTCCTATAGAAAATGATCAAGATATTATGGTGCGTTGTGAGCTGAAAACGACTCGATTTAGAAAAACTGAAAGGGGAGTTAGTGGGACAAAAGAAGGATATCTGCCAAGAAATGTGAGACTTTCCACTTTGCTTTCCACTCTTTCCACTCTGCTTAGCTGGAATACTTACATCCACTTTGTGACAGTACTTCTCAAAGAGGATGTGAACCAACTGAGAAACTCCATGATACAACAGTGATAATCACCATGGGCTTAGTAATATAAACACTGAAGAAATACTCGAGCAGGCTTGGGGTGGAATCTGAGAAAAAGAAAAGAATAATCCGAACCCTATTACACATGGGTATAAAAGGCAGAAGCATTTGGCTTAAATTAAAATGAGAAAACCTGGGCTATACCCTGAAAACAATTTCTAAAGGAATGATGATAACTGACCCACCAGACTATTCAGAAACTGTGTCTTTGCTTCTGACTTTGGAAGTCTTCAAGAACATCCTGAACATGTGAATCAGGAATGACAGCTGTTGTTCCCTATAGAACACTGTTTTTTCCTCATTACCCTTCCAATTAACAAGCAAGAAAAACAGGTTAAATTTTATCGGATGTTGGCAGACTTACAGACCGATGTAATATAAATTCATGTCTTAATAAGATTATATTCCAAAATTAGTATTCCAAAATACTAAGGAGTATTTGGGAAACATTGCAAGGGGCAACAGAAAAAGAGTTTCCATTTTAGCATCTCTGTGGTTGGATTGTTATTTAAAATAGTGATGGCAACTATGAGTTAATGGCCTTTGTAAAACTCATTTTGTTTGCAGCTATTTTGGTTTTGTTATTTGATATCCATGCTGAGCCTTCCAAGAGAGCAAACACAATTAAGTTACAACTTTCTGTATCAATTAATTCTTTTTTATTTTAAGTAAATCCTCTGTTTCTTTCCTTGTAGGTTGTGCCACTCAGATGACACAGCAGTGATCCATCCAATTATATCTTGCTGACAGAACTTCACAACCCTTCAGCGTGTATTTGGGCACAGAACAAATTTAAAGTTATCGATGCTTCACCTTTTGTACAAAAAAATTAAAGAATGTATAGGACCCTGACAGTGTATTGTGGTTTCCGGTAACAGAAGTGTTGAGAAAATCTCAAGAGATTTTGGAGAGTGATGGGATCTTGAGAAACAGACATGTTTGAATTCAACAACTGAACTTGTCCAGGAAATTATATTTACCTGTGATCGTTAAGAGTTCCAGCAATTCTCATGCTCACCAAATAAATTCTAAGTCCAGGGTTTTACTGAAATGGAAAAATATGTCTAGAGCGGGGATAGACAAAGAAAACTTTGAATATTGCTACAGAAGGAGAAGCTTGAAGAAATCAGGAACTTCTGCTAGATATATACAGGCATATACCTTTGAAATTGCTCAAATACGTCACATCTCTCCATTTACCTCAACCTTTCTTTTGACAACGGTGTATCCATGTCCTATTTTAACCCTCCCTATGTGCTATGTATGTCTTTAGTAATGTGTATTGTTACTGGATCCACAGAGGAAACAGGAGAAATAGAGGAACTGTAACCTCCAGCTATGAAGACTGATTTTATGTGGAGACTGTGGTATTTGGGAACACACAGTGCTGTAGGTCATTTGTTTTTCTGAATTCTTCATTGTCTGTCTTAAGTAACCAAAAATAACCAACCTACTTTTCTGTCTTCTCTTCCTCCTCTCCTGCATTCGCAAAATGAAAATCTAATGATTGGGAGAGATCAGTGCATAGAGAGAAACTTGTGGTTGAGCCTTAGTTCACATGAGAACGATGCAAAGATGGCTGGAAGGGAAATTAACCAATGAGTCTGGTGAGGAAATTATTCTCAATTCAAAGAACAAATGCATTTTTGCTGTTTTCTGTTATGGTTTAAATGGGGACATTTGGTTTGATACCCAAGTTACAACTATGAAGTGAAAATTGTTCTGAATCATTTGATATCACCCAAAATTAATGCATCTTTGTGATTGTACCCATCCTGTGACTGTGGAATTTGCCTTCACAAGGTTAGGTTACTCATGCAATCTCTGCATGTCTTAAATCCATCTGGAAACTAATGATAGTGTAAAATCTGGCTGCCTTAAAACTGGCTGCTCTTCTAAGAAAGTATTGTGCCTTTATGGACTTCAGTGCACTTTTGCCATATGATCTCCACTGGCTGCCAGTAGACATTTGGGTGTTTTGACCTTTTAAGCTCGAAATGAATGTGTACCCAAGAGACTGGCCATCTCTTGTATTATTCCCGAGGCAGCTGCAGCAGCAGGCATGCTGGATTCCTTTTCATCTACCAAAGAGGGAAGTCTTGGCAAAATATGGGCTGTGATAGCTCATACAGACTGCAAATGTGGTCATCTAGTTAGTCCTAAATTTCTCAGTATCCTGAAATCTTTACTGGTTTGGCCTTATTCTTCAAAAGATTGCAGTTCTAAGCAGAAGAAAAATGCAAGATGTTTCATGATTAGAAAGGGCAGTCTGTCTTACTCTTTCATGGTTTTCTAATTGGGGACCAGATGGAGTTGCTTCAGATTAAATGGCGCATCTTTTCTTAGATGGAGAGAAAGACATAAATGTGCAGCTCGCTTAATTTAGATTTGAGCTGTTCCTGTCCATGTTTGCCTAAACCCCATAGGTTAATGTGTGCTTTTTCTCCAAACCCTTGTATATCCTTGTTTTCATCAAGCATCAGTTTAATAAACGTAGCTTGAAGGAACATGATGCAGTCTGAAGGTGGAGCACCTCTTTGGCGGCTGAGATTGGAATGACAAGGGTTGAGATGAGGCACAAGTATCCTTCACTTACTATGCGAAAAGTCTATCAAGAATCAGCAAGGGCACAGTGAAGTTCAGAGAAGTTAATTATAGTGGCGAGGCTGCCTTAATATTGATGATGCCTATCTCTTATCCCACTGACCACTGTCAGCAAGACCAGTGTGAGCAAGAATGTTGACTGCTCCGATCAGTCCTTAAGCTGGGATCAGACCAGACAAGTCTCCTCTTTCAATTTTTTTTTTTATTTTAATTTTTTTTTTAAGTCAACTTCTGTTCCCAGAGTTAGAAAGCTGAAGTATAGTCTCTATACTCAATAGTATAGATGGATACTTTTTTAAAAGACATACTGGGGCCCAAAATTATTTAGTAGAGACGATAGATAACGTGCTAAACAACAAACACTAACTAGAAAACTGTTCGTTGCAAGATGAGGGAGAATGACATGAGGTAACATACAAAGAACTCAAAAAAACACTGAAAAAGAGGTAACAAACCAGCTGGAAAGAGCAATAGTTACGAGACACTGGTGGCTGGTCTTGAAATCAAAGAGTGAAATGAGTTATTTGGCACATAAACAGTAAAAAGAATAACAAATTTAACATCTAACTATGCACATTAAATGTTAGAAGAGTATTTCTCTTCTCGTCTACAACATAATATTGCCTTAGAAAATATTCGTTTCACTTGTTTAGGAAACAGAACTGCTTTTTGATGAAATATTTATGAGGCAGCCTCAGTTCTATGTTTATTCTCTAAAATGCCATCTTTCACATTTATTTTTGACTTTGTATTTGCATAGCAACAGGATACCATTATCCAGCAACAGGAGACCATTATCCTGTAACAGTACTGTGGAGTCTCCAAGGTACATGACAGATGGGGCTACTCCAGCTGACTAATAATTTAGTTACTTCTGCTGCAGCTATCTATACAGAGTAATTACCAGCAGCACTAATTCACGCAAATCCCATGTATGTGAGGGAAAGGACAAAACGTCTTAGAATCATAGAATCATAGAATTGTCTAGGTTGGAAGAGACCTTAAAGATCATCTAGTCCAACCTTCAACCTAACCCTGACAAAAATCACTAAACCATATTCCTAAGGACTATGTCAACCCAGCTTTTGAACACCTCCAGGGCTGGTACCTCAACCACTTCCCTGGGCAGCCCATTCCAATGCCCGATAACCCTCTCCATGAAGAAATGTTTCCTAATATCCAATCTAAGCCTGCCCTAGTGCAACTTGAGGCCATTGCCCCTTGTCCTATCTCCTGTGACTTGGGAGACGAGACCGACCCCCGCCTCTCTACACCCCTCCTTGAGGTAGTTATAAAGAATGATAAGGTCTCCCCTCAGCCTCCTCTTCCTCAGACTAAGCAACCCCATCTCCCTCAGATAGCATAGAAGACGACAGCATATCTGAAGATAGATAGAGCTTCAGATAGCATACAAGAGAATGTTATTTAACCTCTTTCACATTGAATCACAGAAATGAATAAAAATAGGGGAAACAATCAAAATATCAGAGCAGTGAGCTGTGCAACCACAAGATATTAGCTTGTGCCAGAGACCACATTTTGCTAGAACAAATGTCAAAAGATTGACGTTTTCAACACCGAATATAAAAGCTACTGGAGCTGAAGCACTTGCCAATAGTGTTGCTAAGCCATTCTACTCACTTATGAATTGGAGGTTAATAAAGGAGAAAAACACAGGAACTGAGTGTGCACATAGCAGGGCTCAGAGCCACTTTTCCCTTCCTGCTGTGTTTACTGACAAGCCAGCACTGGAATATGAAGTCAGGAAACATTGCAGTGGGCACATGCTGCCTCTTCTCAAATTAATATGCCTGATACAAGTCTTGTTAAATTCAGCGGAAGGTTTCTAACTGTCTGCAGTGGACATAGGACCATCCTTTAATACCTTCTGCCTCTTGTCAGGCAGAGGTAAATTTGATGTCTAGTAGAGTGCCCATGATGAAACAGACACTTTCCAAAATTCTGTGAAATTTTCCATTAAAAATCTCAGCACTGCTGATAGATGAAAATAAGTTACATATTACCATGACAGCAGAGCTTAAAGCCCTAAGAGATCACTGTGCTTGGAACTCTGTACTTTAGATAGACAAAGTAGTGGCTGAGAGGGAAAATGGAGATATGGAGGGGTGAAGGGTCTTATCAAGGTCCTTTAGCCTTTGTAATTCTTCTTTTCTTGTCTAGCATATTTCTATTGCATTCTGTCATTCCTTGCAGACAGGAGAAGTGTCCCCAGATAATATTGTGCCACAGCTGTTCTCCATGCCATGCTGTCAAGTTGAGAAGCAATATACCTTCACTTATTTAGGGAAGGAGCATATGCCCAATATGCTTTGTGTGCATATACATCCATAAACAAAATGTCCAAGTTTAACGGAATTAGGATAAGAAGAACAAATATTGAAAATATGCACAAAACAGGTGAAATTCAACTTCTTCCCAGTTCCAAAATTTGTGGTGGGCTGGACAAGGAGAGGACAGGAAGAATGGAAAAAATTGGGGGACAGAATCATCGAAGAATCACTGTCTCTTGTAAGAAAAAGTCTTTGTAATGGTATAGGAAAAATGTTAGCAAAGTTATGTAACATGGGAGCTGCAGAGGGGTAGAAGGACTGGAGAAAATGGGTAAGGGAAGAAAAATAATACCATGAAGAAAAAATTGGTCAGAAAACATACCTTGATGAGCAACATGAAGGTATCATTAAACACATATTATGCCTTTCATCTTAAATTATTTGTGGAGTTCTATTACCAGATGGAAACTTTCACCTCTTGATACTGAGCCCCTGAAATAAATAAAGGCTAGAAAACACTGCTAGTCTTCATGCTGAAGCCATCTGTTGATCTTTTGTTGAAATTGTATGAAATATGATTTCATATTGTGCGTATTTTGAAGTTTCTTGCTAGCCTACTTCTCTTTGCACTATTGTTTTCCCTTTTTGTTTTCAGGGATTTGATTTTAATGTTGATTTTCCTTATAAGTTGCTAATTCTGACATTAACAATAGAGTGAACCATTCTAACCGGGAACTGAGAATAGGCTTGGATATGGTCTCATACTAAAAGATAAACCTTCAGACAGCCAAAAACTAGAAGGGTTCGAAGTTTTATCCTATTGTAATTTAGAACAGCTGCAGAGCAGTTCTAAACCAGTCTGTCCTGCCATTTCCCAGCAAGGAAATTCCTGGGTATGACTAATGGTGGTATACGTGGGAATAATCAATGCAACATAGAAATAAAACAATTTCTTTTTCCATGTACCTATCTGTCTGGCTATAATATACTTTGCTCCAAGACAGAAATATAAGAAATATGTTCTTCTTAAAGCAAGAAGACAGAGGCCTCTAAAGAAAGGATTTCTTTTGCAAATCCTACAATGAGGCCCTAGTGCTACACAAAATCACAGAATCACAGAATCGCTTAGGTTGGAAGGGACCTTTAAGATCATCTAGTCCAACCATAAAAACAAAAAACAAAAACAACAAAAACCCACCACCACACATCGCACAGCACCAACCGACACTAATCCATCCCTATCCCTGAGCACCATGTCAACTTGTCTTTTGAATATTTCCAGGGATGGTACCTCATCCACTTCTCTGGACAGCCCATTCCAATGCTTGATAACCCTTTCCATAAAGAAATTTTTCCTAACATCCACTCTGAACCTCCTCTGGTGCAACTTGAGGCCATTTCCTCTTGTCCTATTTCCTGTAACTTGGGAGAAGAGACCGACCCCCGCCTCTCTACAGCCTCCTTTCAGGTAGTTGTAGAGAGTGATGAGGTCTCCCCTCAGTCTCCTCTTCCCCAGACTGAACCACCCCAGCTTCCTTAGCCTCTCCTCATAAGACTTATTCTTCAACCTCTCACCAGCTTTGTTGCCCTTCTCTGGACTCGCTCCAGCACCTCAATATCTTTTTTTTTTTGTGGTAAGAGGCCCAAAACAGGACACAGTACTCACCAGTGCCGAATACAGGGAGATGATCCCCTCTTGGGTCCTATTCACTATGTTGTTCCTGATACAGGCCAGGATGCTGTTCACCTTCTTGGCCACCTGGGCACACTGCTGGCTCATGTTCAGCCAACAGTCGAGCAGCACCTCTGGGTCCTTTTCTGCCAGGCAGCTCTCCAGCCACTCTGCCCCAAGCCTGTAATCAGGTTTTAATCTCCTGTAAAGCAGTATTTCAGCATCTCAGAGTCATTTAAAATAAAAACAAGCAACAATAACCAAAAAAAAAAAAAAAAAAAAAAAAGAAGTGAAGAGATTAATAACCTCTAGTTTCCGGGGGAAAATGACAAATTTGCTTGTCGGGACCTCTACCAGACTTGTGCGTTGCGGGGTCAGGAGGGAGCATACAAGTGCCTGACAGGTTGGTGCATGATGGTGGAGAAGCAGAAAGTGGCAAGTCAGTGAGTGTATCACCTGAATGCATTTATCCCTGACCTCTGAAACCCTCTGCTGCAGCCTGGGAAGCATCAGAAACCCCAGCCCAGTTGCCCAGCATTGAAAACTCATGAAGCAGAATTTTTAATCTGGAAATCTGGAATACAATGATAATTACTCATGGCTGTAGCATGTAATTCAATGCTACAAGGAACTATGATTATTTAGAATCCATTACAGCTGTGGTAATTTACAAAGATTATTCACATGCCATTTTCACATTAAAAGTTTTATTATTTAAATGTTCTATGGTTGCCACAAAATAGAAAATGCATATTTTTTCTCCCAAGGAATGGCTTCTTAATCTTAGCCATTTAAAGCATACTTACTCATACTGGGGATACATAACAGGGTTTCAGTAGTAGGGGCCACAGGGGTCTCTGAAGAGGCAGCTGAAACCACCCTATGCTAGTTACAGTCACCAATAATGTAGCCCACCACCTGCCAGACTTCAACCTATCAGAAGAGCAGGTGCTTCTCTGCTCAAACTTACTTAAGAAAAAGAGCAATAGCTGCTGGGAGCAAGAGGAACAGGAAGACACACAAATGGAGATGTGGGGCATACCATGTGAGGACACACACAGGAAAATATGAGGAGGTATGTGGAAGAGGATGTTGCTGGGGGTGTGGCAGAAGATGTTATTGTAACCAGGAGCTCCATGTTGGAGGATGTACCTTTCTAAGGGATTGTGACCGTGGGCAACCCATGCCAGAACAGGGACACCCCAAGGGACTGTGCCTATGGGTGACCCACACTAGGACAGGGACACCCTGAGGAAAGTTGACCCAGACCATAGAGAAAGTCATGGCAGAGCAGGCAAAATAAGCGAGAAGGGAGGCACAGGGGCGTAAGAAGGAAGGAAGAAGCCACCAGATACTGCCTTCATTCTCCTGCACTGCCTGTTGTCTCATTGAGAGGCTTGATGCCAAACCGTGGTGCAAAGAAGGGGAGGGAGAATGATGAAGGGGGAGATGTGCCTGGACTGAACTTGAGCCTGGGGAGGGGAAAAGAAAGGGCTTTTTCCTAAGTGTTTGCTTAATTTACTCTCTTCTTTTTTTTTTTTTTTTTCTCAGTACCCAAATAAGTAACTAACCACTTCTGTTAATTGACAATAAATTAAACAAAGTGGAATTCCCTGAGTCAACACTGTTTTGCCTGCAACATTACTGTGGTGTAAAGAAGTTTTACTGTCATCATTTCTCTTAATTCATTATTTCAGAGGTAATACCATGAGTCAAAAGTAGTAAGTGATTTCACCTTGTATATAGAAACATTGACTTGAAGTAGCAGAAATACATCAAAAAACATGGTCAGATATGAGAAGTTTCCCATTGACACTGAACTACAAACTGGGAGACAATGGACCTATTTTAACCTCTATTATCATTTCAATCTGAACCTGAGCAATTTAACTCACAACTCTGCATCTGTGCTTTCTTCCTTTGCTTCTCGGATTTTCCAGTAAAGAGTATACTTCTTGAGTGGTTTAACCATCTCACTGAATCTGTGTGTTATATTTCTTATGTCAGAACCGTGATCTGACTTTGGCCTGTGAGATTCTACTGTAATGTAAAAGAAAAAAAAATAAAATAGCTAATAAAACTAATACCTAAGTAAGGTAACTAATAAAAGGAAGCCATAAGCATGGGAGATTTTTCTCTTAGGTCATGACAAAAGACAACAAATCTCTTGCTGTCATAGCATGAGCTTACAAGAGAAAAAAGCACGTGAATATTGATCACAGCTTGTCTATTTCTTCTTAAAGAGATTGAGAGGTATTGATTCGGGATTATTCTACAACTTCCCATTCAGTCAGGCAGAGCAAAAGTGGTAATTCAAGAGAAAAAAATATATTTTCTTTAGAATTCCAGTTGCATAAATTGATCCCAGATGCTTCTTTCTCACATACACGCTGCATCATGTAAAGGTATTCAAACTTTAAGGCCATTTCCAAAAAATCCTCTAGGAAAGTAAAGTAAAGTAAGATCTAAGCAAACAGTAGTGCCTCAGCCCAGATCATGATCTTGAACACTCTGCAGCCTAATCCTAAAGCCAGCGAAACTCTATAGGTTTTTTGAAGTTGCAATATTTCATCTTGACAGGACAGTTCTCTTCTTCCAGGAGAACATTAGCTATAAGTGTAACTCACATTCTTTATTTCTACTTCAATAGTCTTAGTTCTGACTGTTTTCAGGAGGAAAAAACAGTTAAAACTTTTTTCCATTTGCTTTCCAGAAAAATCTGTCTCTCTATGGAAGTGGCAATGTTGCTAGTTCCAGTATATTATCTGATAACTTTGATGATGATCACATGAATATGGATTTCCTGTGGAATCTTTTCCATCTTAATCATGGTTCTGATGGAAACCTTTTGGTTTGAATGGAATCAAATTCAGCTTACCATTTAAATGGTGTCTTTATTTTAAAACTATGATTTTTCAGCAAACCCTTACCTGTAGTAAAATACACAAAAATGTGATCAGTTACAGAATACCTAAAGGCATTTATTATTAGGGCATTATATTAGCCTGAGCTGCTAAGGAAGATTCATAGATAATGGAATGTCGGACTCAAGTCAATAATTAAAAGCAAATTTATCCTTCTGAGTAAAAAAGTTAGTTGATTTCTAAACTTACTATAAGAAGTTATTTTCTTAAGCACACCAATGATGATTAGCATCCTTCAAGCAAATAGCAAGACAAAAGGAATTTTTTGCAAGCAATACTATTTAACCACTTTCTCAAGAATTAGGCATATATATATCTGAAATCTAGGTGCTGGTACTTTGTCAAGTTACTGTTTTCTGAATTAATTTCCTGATGCAGAATGACATGAAGAAAAGGTATTTTAAAAAGAAATAAAAAACAAATCTAGGAAAAGTACTGTTTATAAAACACATCCCATATACACAGAAGAATTTATGTGGAAATGTATGTTGAGACATTCAGTCCACTGAAATGGTTTCCATATTGCCTATATTTTGTCTTCAGTATCAAAGACTTGGAAATACCCTCTTCTTTCAGAGTAATTATTGCTTCACTGGGAGGCTTTTCTTTTCCTACTGATGCAGTAGTCAGCAATTTATAAATGCAGTCTCTGCTCTTCTGGAACACTTAGCTCTCATGTTGCTGTCAGTCACTTTGAGCTGCAAAAACAAAGTAATTCAGAAGGGACCAAACAGCTAATGTGCAGCTTACTTGGTCATCCAGTGTGCACAAGGAATCAAGTATGTTTTATTCAGACAGCATGTAATACAAAGCCACCAAGCAATTTCAACTTAAATTCCAAATCTTTTAGAAGAAAGTAGTATGACTGAGCAGCAGTGTTGTAAAACCCCATTTTCAGAGGCTTAGTACTATCAGATGAAAAATACCATTTGGATGAAATTTCCAATGCTTATTGTCAGTCCAAAGATTTGGAGTGTGTGTTTGTGAGAATGGTTGGTAAAGTCTATTCATTTATCCTAAGACGAAGTGTTTTTCAGTTGCTTTTCATCTCCTGCCTTCCGTATTCCTCTCCTAGTGAAACAAAATAGAACATCTGTTCAAAAAAAATGCCAGAAAGATCTTGATAGATAGAAGTAGAAATAAGAGGAGGAGCTCACGCAACACAAGGAGGTGGCTGGAAACATGGGAGAATTGTTTATCCAAACTGAGGAGAGAGGCTGAAAGAAGTTATTTTGTTGTGTTTATAGAAAAATGTTTGCAAAACAAAGCAATAAGTTTCTGAAATTTAATCCATATGCACACTATTGTTCTTCCTGAAAAGTGGTGTAACATACACATTCCTGCCAATTCCTGTGAAAGATGTGTTGGATATATGTCATATCATTAAGTATGAGCTTATAGAGTTATACAAAAGAATTCCCAGCTTCCTCCATGTTGCTGCTGTTGGTTTCTAACAGAAACCATAATGATCAAAAAGCAAGCTAAAAAATTAGATCTTTTTAATGCAAGTTCATGATCTTTAGATCGTGCAGTATACCTCTGCAAAACAAATCTTGGCAATTGAAGGTATCACATAATATGTGTCCTTGTCAATACTAACAAAAATGTTACTTATTTTTTGGTAACTCTGTTTGGCCTACCTCCCGCCACATGAACAAGCAACAGAAATGTTCTCTGCTCCAAGGAAGGTAAGTATGAGATTGCTGACTATTACTGTGATCATTCCAGTCAGGAGCTGTGACCTTGGCATGCCAGACATTATTAAGTTGGCCATCATCTAGATTGTGTCACTGCACCAGTCAAGAGCAGATGGCAGAGAAGGTGTTATTAAGACACAAGCCATTGCAAAGTCAGTTACTTTGTCTAAGGAGGTTCAGCTCTCCCTATGGTCAGAGAGAGACAGGGAGATGAGGGGAGCCTCCCTGTAATCTAAACATAAAAAAATCATAACTCATCCAATCATAAAACCAGTATCTAAGACAGGTGCTTCCAGAGAAGTTTCATGTGGATAATCAGCTTCAACTAGATCTCTAATTTTCACTCGGTGAGAATTAGGCAAGGCAACAGCCAGTCTACCTGGACAAAGTAATTTACTTTAGCTAGGGTGTGCTGAAGTCTGTGATCCATCATGTCACTTGTTATTTGGTGCAGTTAAATCTTCTTTGTGGTATGTATTCACATCTTGCAGTCAGACGTGTAATTGCAACATCATTCTACCCGATACAGACTCAGGCAAAATAAATTTCAAAAGCTTTGTGAGAGAGCCCATTCCAGTAACCTGACTGGGACTCGCACTATATTTAAAGGGAAGGGTTCTTTAGCAATGGGGAACAGCACTTTCAAAACCAGTTACCTTGAATAAACAAAGTCTGAAGTGATTTGAGAAGTCTAAGAATTTAACTTTTTCTACAGTCCCAAATAACATTTAGATTCTTGGAGGTGCTGAAATCAGACTTCTAAGCTGTTAGGAAGATAAGGTGGCAAATAAGTTCTTGCTCTTCTTGTGAGGTATTAAGAATCAGCTTTAGATTTGCAAGGGACATACTTAAGCCAGCTCAAGACAGTTGAAAAAAAATCACTAGTGACTTTTATAGAGCATCCAAATGTCTGTAAAAATCCATGGCTAAATGAGTGAAGTTTCTGTTGTCTCTGTTATGTTTTCCACCGCGACAGCGACCGCACAGTCAGAATCTACAATAGTTATCCAGAAGTCCTCAGACTCTGTCTTGAAAACTAGAGATACGGCAGCCCTCTCTGAATGTTAGCCAGTGCAGTGCCAAGATATTCTACAGCCCACACTTCATGTCAGTAGCAAGAAAATGTTAATAAATAACATATTAATATGTTAAATGTTATTAACATTTTATCAAAATGTTAACATTATTAACACATTAACAATTATTAACATTAAATTACATGCTAAATATAAGTAAATTGTCATGCTAATAATAAATAAATATTCTTCATGAGCAATTACTTGCAATTGTAAAATAGTTCAAGTTTTATCTTATTTTTTAAATTGTACCATAGGGCAATATTGCCTAGATGAATAGATGGCAGGTAGAAAACTTCTTTGTTACTGATTGCTGCCTTTTTCTCCAACTTTATAGAAAACTAATGAGCTATGACAGTTCTGTTGTTTATCTCCCCACTCTCAATTCAATTTGAGTATTTTAATGTTCAGTCTCTTTTTGTAATTTAGACTGATACCATTACATTAAGTGCACGATCAGGTCAGTACAACATCTCAAGCTATTTTATAGCCTATAGCAATTACTAACTCCCAAAGTCTCATACTAGTGTCAGATTTCTGTAACACTTTCTTTTTCAAGCCAACTTCAATTATAAGAAATATATAATATATTGTAGAAGGCCATTAATTTTAAGTGTGGTGTCTATTCAGCCAGCCTGCTTATTGGTTGCAGCAATTCTAAACCGGTATTTTAGCAGGAGAATATAAATCCTGACCTCTCCATTCTCACAGTCTTATGACTCAAATGCAGGCACAGAACAGTAAATTCTCACATGACTGCAACCCAGCTCTGTGCGTAGACGTGTCCTAGAACTTAGTGACAGAAAGAGTCCAATTTGTGGGGTGACATCTTGGCCCCATTAAAGTCAGCGGCAGAATTCCCACTGACTTCAGCAGGGATTTTACTGTTACAATCCATTTCTTTGTCAGTGTGGTAGCTCTTATTACTCTATATACTGTAATATAGAGCATATATATCCTTCATATAGTCCCTGACCACACACCATTTTAAGGCTAAAAGGCTGCCTTTCCTAGCGTAAAATAAATCATAGAATCATAGAATGGTTTGGGTTGGAAGAGACCTTAGAGATCATCTAGTTCCAGCCCCCCTGCCATGGGCAGGGACACCTCCCACTAGAGCAGGTTGCTCAAAGCCCCATCCAGCCTGGCCTTGAACACCTCCAGGGATGGGGTATCCACAGCTTCCCTGGGCAACCTGTTCCAGTGTCTCACCACCCTCACAGGAAAGAATTTCATTCTAGTATCTAAATCACCCATTAGTTACTTCTAATATTTTTTTCTACTGCTGGAATCCTACATATATCCATACTAATCTTAGAATGTATAAATAAAAAACAGGATCAGACAGAGGATGACAGTAGGACAGTGGAGCATCACTAAACCATGGCACACCCAGCTGACCTATAGGTTCCTGCTGCCTATCAAATCATAGTCAACTTTGCACATTGTAGCCACCTTGGCCAAAGGGAACAATGCTCCCTTCTTCAGCGTAATACAAACGTAAATTCTTGTGATGCTGTCTCAGCTCCTATCTAGAGTACATCAATTGGGTTTTGGGTTGTCCCAAATCATAAGTACACTTGAAGACTGTACTTCATCAGGATTTCATTAGATGAAATAAACAGGTGCCTATACTGCACATTTCTGATGAAGTAAAGTTGTAGCTATCTGGAGAGAGAAAAAGAACTTATTCAGACACACCTTTATACACATATGGAAATATTTAGCTACTCGTTGCCACATAGGCGTATTCTATAGATTTGATATAATACACAGTAGTAAGATTACAGCATTTCATAAAATCTGCAAGTATGTAGTTCAAAATATTTACAGGACACACATTTAAAACTGCCAGGAACAGGAAGGCTAGGTCTCAATATTTTGTTTGCAGGTTTTTTTTTGTAATTGGGACCTTTTAAAGCAAAGTATAAATTCAAGATGAACTGATGTCATAAAGTTGGCCAAGTAAGGAACTAATTTATATAAACTCACGTACTAGATATCAAGCATCTGGCTCTTGCTGTAAAATGCATAAAAAGCACCTAAAACCAGTATTTATGTTGGACACTAGAGATTCAGTTATCAGGCTTTACAGTGATTGCTGTCACTTTATTTTTAGCCGCTCTTTATTATATATCCTCCACCGAGTACTTATTTTCCCCAGGTAGCTGGAATTCCAAGATTTTTTGGTCATCAATCAAGTCCTGCAGAATGACAGAAAATAAAAAAGGACTCTTTTTGAGGCAGCTGATATATGTCTGATTTCCTGCAGTTCTCACAGAAACAAAATTTCTTTAAACAGATAAACCGACTTAAGCAAGAGAAGTGAAAGTTAAGATTTGCAGCTCTGGTCCTACAGTGGGATCTCTCTGTGTGAGATCATGGCAAGAGTGGAGCCTCATTCATAAAATCTTTGGAGCAAAAGAATACAATAGAATTGTCAGTAAAGGCACAGCACTAAGCTAATCTCTGTAATGGTGGAGCTGGGAATTCATTTAATACTGCTCACATTTTTAAAAGTGCACTCTGTGAATATTCTTTAGAGATTTAAACAGTTGCCATGTCCATCATGATAAACTATAACATTTTATTTTTTTTGTAACTGTGAAATGGAGGAATTAGTCCATTTATATCCATTTATCTAATAACTATGAATGTGAGCAAAATATAATTTGCTACAAATCCTAGATATAAATCTTTGGGGTAATTATATCAAGTAGTCATATTACCCTAACTTTTTCTTCTTCTATTATTTTATATATGATGCACCTGTAGGGTCATTTTCAATGAGATCCGTCCCAGGATAATTTTTCTTCTTCATGTAACTATTCTACCGTATAGTAATGGCTCTTAAAATTTTGATGCAAAGAACTAAATGGTTTTTAAGATTTCATTCAAGCCTAACACAAACTTTTAAAATAATAAAAATAACCTTATCAGAATATATGCTTGAGTTATAAATGTGAGCTTAATGTCTAAAGGTGATGCAAGTTACTTTGTTATACTTTTACTGCCCAGGCACTGTACATAGTAATGGTTTTTAGAGATTTATGTCTTGTTCTACATCCCACTTCCCGCTATTTGTGTCCAGACTGTGTTCACCAGGACCAAATAACTGGCTCTCCCTTGAGCATGTATTTTCCAAAATACATAGGTTTCTCAGCTTCAACCACTAAATGCTTAGAGATAACATTTCTCAAGAAGTCCATATGCAAGAGTGTGCTCCAACACTCCCTAAAAGCTTCTGGCTACTCTGTCAGCATACATTCTTTAAACACTCCTAATGGAGCTGGTGATATAACAATATTCTCATGCTGTCCGTTTCCTGGGAAAGAAGTTATGAGCTCCAACAGCAGCAAAGGATGCAAGTGAGGCAGGGGGAAGGCAAAAATTCTAATCTAGGAGTGCACACATATTGTAGCAGACTCCCTGGTGGTGAGTCTGTGGCTAAGTGAAGGAAGTGGTTTAAAAGGTTGGAACTGCAGGTTGTCTCTGCTAGTCATGCAATTAGTACTCACTTGGAGATGCTGTCATAGTAGAAAACTTAGTTTTCATTTGCAATTCAGCAGAATGGTTGACAGAAACTATTTCTATTTGCCATGTTTCTTTTTTTGGCTAAAAAAGAAGTTTATGCTGGGGTCACTGGACAGTCCCCAAATAATAAATCAAGATTCTGGACTACAAGGAAATGGGAATGGAGAATAAGTCTTCTTAGCTTGTGGTAGAACATGTCTGGAAATGATTTCCAAGACAGCCAGCAAAATGGGTAAATTATCTTTGTTGTAAGGACTTTTGCCCAAATTCTAATTGAATGACATCATGTTTTTTAACACTGTGTCTATTTTATATAAGATACACTCTTCCTTCTTTCCGAAGGAACATACTTGCCAGTTGTGTGGGAAACTAATTCCACTTAAAATATGGAAAGATTCATGATCAATGTTCCACTATTGGTAGAACACCCAAGAGAGAATAAACAACATAAATCATATTGTGAAATTTATCCCCCCTACAACGTTGTCATTTCTTTTGGGCAAAATCCTGTAGGAAGAAAGTAGGTGCTACCTTAGTTGTGACTGACCTTTGTTCTGACTGGCCATAGGCACAATTTGGTACAAAGAGGACATTGCCTCAAAGGACCATTTGTCTCAAATATACATCTCAATCTGTCTCATCTGCATTATTCTACAACTGTTGCAGTCATTTCTAATGGATTCTTCAGAAAGTGAATCAATTATGGGAGAACTTCAGAGGACCATTCAGCTGAAGACAGTCCACAAGTTTTTGAGGCCATGTGCCTAGATTTTCTCAGTCCAGGTTTTTTGATCAATCTATTCTACTACATCTAGTTACCTACATTTCAGTTCATTGAAATGGGATCCCAAAGTTAAGAAAGAGGACTGAGGAGACTTTTGGATAACCATTTGACTGAAAACAGCCAAAAGAAGTGTCAGAGGTTATGTACTTGAACTATGTTCTGCCTTATTGACCAACGCTAAGCACTTTAAGTGATAGACACATTATCTTGTGTCTAAGCAGGTTTTTCAGGTGGCTTCATGATGGCCCGATGGGTCATTGTTCTTGGAGGACTGGTACAGCAAGTCCTCAAAAGCATTTGTTAACTTCTGGCTGTAGCTTATTCTGATCTGGTCAATATAACTGTTGCCAAGTATCTTCTTGGAGGATACCCCATTCTCACGCAAGAATGGCTAATTTTTTCACTCAGAAATTCAGAAGCTGCTTCTCCTTTCTGTGTAGGACTGCTTGTATATTTACAGTTCCAAGAGGATGCTTGCCATCCTTGCTGACCAACCTGTGTCTCAGCCTAGCAGTATGTGTTCATTGATGAGCTCATCTCCATCTTGCAGTAAAAACATGAAACATGGCTTGAAGAAGGGTTCTATCTCTAGATGGAGTTTCTACTAAGAAAGTTCATTTTTCTCCCTTTTCAGCATCTATTTTTTGCCCTGTGCTCCATCAAGTATCACGTTCAAGACAATAATAATCACCTAAACAGAAAGGGGAAGGTGGGAACTGCCAAGACACTACTTAGGAAAGAATATGCAGATTATAGTGGTTCACAAGCTGAACATATGTTTGCAATGTTATGCTGCTGTGCTGCAAAAAAGGAAATGAAATCCAAAGATCGCACTGGGATGTATAAACAAGAGGGTACCTTGTAAAATGCATTGGTACTAATGCCCCTAAAGACAGTATACCTCAAAAGAACTTTATTTATTAAGGATCAACCTTAAGGAAAAGTGTTAGATCATATTCTCCTCTCAAAACAGAAGCTCAAATTGGTGCAGTCCTGCTTTTTCTGGGAATAGGATTGGGAGACACCAAGATAAGAGCAACTGTAGTTTCAGCAGATCTTGTTACCCGTTCTGAGTTTCCTTAATTCTTAAAATCCTGTTCTTCTTTTTGGCAGTTTCTGTGATCACAAACTCCTACTGTATTCATCATCACTGATGCCCAAAGTGATCATGATAGAGCAGTGGGAGAAAGCATAAAAAAGAGTACAGTGGATCAACCTCCCCTAGTTTTAGACCTTATGTCCTTCAAGCTGTTGTGTGGACTTTCAGATGCTGCTCTCTGCTCCTAGTTTAAAGCATTACTCACTAGATTAGCAGACAGGCACACAAAGTTGTTTCTCTCATTTCTCATGAGGCAGAATATATCCTTGGTCAACACAGTATTACCACTTGTCTTAAGAAGCCAAAAGCTTGTTGGTGTCACCACCTCACAGCATTCATTTTCCTTGAATCTCACCTGTGAGAACTGAAGAGATCATCTCCTGAACTCTCTGTTCTCACCTCTGTTCTTAGAGTCTGGTAGCAAAATTCAGTGACTCCTGAAAATATCATTGACAATACACATCTGAAAAAAATTCAACATATGTGCTTATAATGTTTATCCAATAACGTGATTATTCAAAATGTGTAGCATTCATTATGGTGTATAAGCACAATTTGTCTGGCATTTCCTACCTTTGAAAAAGTAGTCACTTTGAAAAAGTTACTGTGCAAATACAGTTTCAGATCTGGTAGGAAAAAAAAACCCAACAGACTTAATATGTAATATTAACTGACTTAGTGAAGAATATTCTTTATATAGGGGTGTTCTTATTATGAACTGGAGCCAAAGTGATGTGGCCAGAAGAACATCATAACATTTGACTGTATGTATCACAGAAGACATCAGAAACAATGCATGAATTTCAGGGCCACAAGTTCCATTTTAATTGTGCATTTTTTTAAAGTTAATCACAAAGATCGATAATGGACACAAATTAGAATTTCAAGTATCCTTGTCAGTTAATATTAACAAAACAACACTAGCTTACTATTAATAGTGGTCCCTGTAGGCAAAGTTTGCTGCAAAGATACAGAGGATGCAACCCATTGGATAAAGTCACCTGCTGGGTTAACAGAATTGCAAGAATTTATCTGCTCTGGCATTTAACTCTGCAGTTTCTCAGCCTTCGCTCGTGATGACTCCTGCTCGCTTTAGCAGTGCATGCCTCCAACCCATTAGATCTGACAGTCACAGATGGTTTCACAGGAGTTTTTCTGGTATACTGGCTACAAAGGCTGGTTTGGATTGGAACCAAGCTGTTTATTGCCGAGTATGATGTAACACACTGATGGTGGTGAATCAATTAGGTGTTTCTGCAATAGCCTGCACGGCAGAAATAGCATTTACTGCCAAGTAGTAAAATGATTGAGTAGAAAATCTGGAATCTATCTTTTTTTCAGGTGACTAGAGAGAACATTACCTTTTATAATCATCTGGAGTTCCCAGAAAGCAATCCAAATTTACGGCAGCGTAGGCAGGAGGCTCATCAGCTGATGGGGTATAATGGATGAATTATGTGCTAGTTGTAGTAAATCTGGGTGCATTGTCATACTCTGCACTCCAGTGACCAGATTGTCGCAGACTGTTTGCATACTTCTCCTCTTCCTCAGGCCCAAGCATGCTTTATCTTGAGTGTATAGCTGATGCAACAACAGTATGTGCTTGTCTCTGAGGTAGGTTGCTTCTCTCTTTTTCTGTGGTGGGTAGTCAAAAACCTGGCAAAGATAGAGAGATTTCCATAAGCCTTAGAATGTAATTTTCATGTGGGAATTGTTTTCTACCTTGTACACACAGTAAATTTGTCTGTATAATTTAAAGTTTCTGCCACAGGGTAACCTTCAATTGTGTTCATTGCTTTTCATATCTTCTGAACAGAGTGGATTTAGTCCAGATTCTATCAGCAAACTAATCCCCATACTGCTAAAAACTAATATAAGATAGTGACCTTTTCATTAATCTCTGGACCAAAACTCTATAATCAGTGTTGGGCTGAGTATTGGTCTTAAACTTACTGTTAGCATTGAGAGTGTTTGCTTATTATAGAAATCATTGCCCTGAAAACTTTCCTACAAGATAAACAAACAAAGAAAAAAAAAAAAAAAGCCCAACAAGTGAATTTTGATAGAAAAAAGTTAGCAATTTTAAAAAATATAAGATAATGACTTCATATGGTCTTCCAGAATTCCCTTCCTTATGTCATCGGTGTATTTGGTATACAGATTCTTCTGGCTGGGTACAAAATTCAAGCCCTAAAAAGTGCTCAGATACCATCTTACGCTTTTGTAATAATTGCAGATGGGTGTGGTAGGTTCTACTCATTGTTAAAAATTATCGCTCTTCTCTTTTTGTGCTTTCTAGTGCTAAAGAATGACAAAGATTTAATGATCAATTAGAAAGTAAATGAACAAATGATCAATCAAAATTTATTTCAGAAACATAGCCAGCATGTAAGAGCCCTACATGGTTAGTAAAATGGGAATGAAAAAAGAGAATCTCCTAACACACAGACACACCCTTATCAAAATGGATCCCTATGTTTAGCTTTATGTTATGTTATGATTTAAATGTAAGCATATTACTTCTTTTAAAGATCACAGAGCACTTTCTCAAGGAAGATGATATACAGACATGAGATTTCTTATTTTGTTTTAATTTGGTCAATTTATGGAAGAAATCGAAGACATTCCATACTGTTCCCTGCGTGCGTATTCTCCCTAAACGCATGGGTTTAAGTGGGTCCTTAACCCACTAGATACTTGTAGCTGTATTATGTATGCTCTGTTCCTTTAGTACACTGGACGCTTGATAGAAAAAATTCCCCTGGCAAAAAGTCTTATTGCAGCAGCGCCAGACATACCAGTGAGTACTAATCTACATCTAACATTACTTAGATTCAAATAAAATTCAACTAAACAGACTTAGGTTCCAAATTCCCCTCCTCCCAGTGATTGGTGGCCTAATTCCAAATATGTTGACGGGAAAACCCTCAAGAGTTTTAGTAGTCTTTGGACTGAGCTGTCAAATAACCAGGTTATAAATCCTATTCCTTTTTACAGTCTTTTTCCTTTTGACCCGACAGTAGAAAAGCAAGCTATGCAAAGTGCTTATCACACACAGCATCTGTTGTGTGACAGGAATGAATCTACCTTTCATATACATAACTCTGGGTTAAAAGGAAGGGATAGAGTTTGTTGAAGAGATGAAAGAGGTTTTATTATGCCTTTTGGGCACACCACATATCTGCTCACTGATGACCAGCACAATTTCCTGACAATGTGGGCATATACCTGCTAAGTTTAACATATGATCAGCGCCCAGGTTTCCTCTTCCTGGACAATTGCTTTAGTTAATGCTGTTGTACAAAGGGTGAAGCATCCAATCACTATGAGCTGAGATACTTACGCAGTAAAGCGTCACTGGAAAATATGTGAAAAGTAGCCCATATCTGTATCTGGCCTGTTAAAGAGACATTTGTCTCTGTGCTGAATGGGGAGGCTGCACACCTTTAAAGGAATCATGCACAATCACAGCAGAGAAACTGTTCCCCTAAACCTGCTCCCATCCTTCTATGTTCTGCAGTAGACTAAACAAAAAGATCAGAATGTCCTTTCTCATCATCTACATATGAAGTTCTTATGTGATTATGCTGTACTCTTGTCATTTCTATTTATGACATCTGTTCTTATATTCAAATTCTTCTTGGACCGTGTAAAGCCACAATACTTTAAGTTACACTATAAATCAAATTAATGTGGAACAAAACATCACATTGTCACACATTTACTAAATGAATAGTATAGTACATGTGGTGTTGTTCAAAAATTAGGTATTTTCATTTGTGATTTTTTTAAGATAATTAAAAAAACATCACACTGTTTTTGGTAATTATCTTGTTCTTTTGCCTGTCTAGCTTTATTTGACCTAAAATGGCAAGTGTTTCTTCTGAAGCATGTTCAATGCCCTGGCTGCAATTAATTGATTGTAGTTTCTGCTACCACAATTACACTAAGCTTTGCAACTGAAATTAGAATACGCCAATTAAAAGCTTCATCAAGTTGTAATGTATCAAATGGTAGGTTTATAATAGATTCACTTTCCTGATTTCTGTAACTATGTTTAGTGGTTCATAAACCACTGAACTTTTTGCAATTCCTAATTATGAGAAGGTCACAAGGTTTGGATAATTAGCTAGTGTCACGAAATACATTAATTTACTGCAGTAAGTTATGGCCACGCTGCACTAACCTGCATATAAACACATTTCAGTATTGAATAAGAAAACTTGGTGGTTTTGAAAAATGCTTTCTAGGGCTTGATGTCTGTTGTGTAACAATTCTTTTCACCATTTTTCTTAAACCCTCTGGCCTTCCCTTCCAGAGAACATATTGTTTTATACAAAACTTGGCTGTGATAGGTCATTCAAACAAAACACATCAGTGACCGCTACATATAGTTTGAATTAAGCAAGGTAGTAAGTAGTTGGAGCTTTGATGATCTAAAATTAAGAGAGAAACAAGGTGTACTCTGTTATCGCTAGCTAATAAAAGACATCAGGCTCATACTTCAGCTCATTCAATGACCACTGGAGAGATTCCCCTGTTTATTCACAGCACTGAACAAATGATTACGTCTTTACAGAGGTTGAGTGCTATAGCTTTCAAAATGTCATCTTGTTCTAAGCCATTGCTGAAGTCAGGACACTAGATTAAATTAGCAAATACTTATACTCGTTAATACTCTCTTATTCTCACAGTTCTTTTCTTTACATTGTGGAAACATACATGTAAGGGTCAGGTTCAACAAATGAAATTCAGAGTACTACTAGAATCTAGACTACTGACGGTAAAACCAGAGTCCTGGAAATCCTCCCTCATCAATGCTTTTGAAATTTGGCACCACTTGAACTTCTAAAACCTCTTGTTTTGTGACTCTGAATACACTCAGAAACTACACAGTTTTGATATAAGAGCTTGTGGCCAAGCTCAGCCATGGCTCAAGCTCCAAAAAGCTAGCTAATCCTCTGACTAAGTTTCTGGAGACACCTCATCTTGTAATTATTCACTGAGGATGTTTAATACACTGACAGGCTCCAAATCCCCAGAAAATGTGCCAATAATCTTTTTTTTTTGCTTTTAAATCAGAACCAGAAATGAAAGCACACGCTGTGGACGTCACCCACACAATGCAGAAGACGTTTCTGTGGGCACTAGGGTGCATTGCTCTTGTGTCTATGAGAGAATTCAAACCCTTTGCTAGTGGCTACTCTGGCATATGAGGGGTGGGAGAGGAAGAAAGGGAGGAAAGTTTCGCCATGAACTGTACAGAATCACAGAATCTTAGTGGTTGGAAGGGACCTTTGAGATCATCGAGTCCAACCACATTAAAAAAAAACAACACAAAAACAAACAACAACAACAAAAAAAAACCACAAAAACAAACAAACAAAAAAAAAGCCACCCACCAACTAAACCCCACACCCACAACCCCACGCACAACACCCCAC